>JAMXDD010000005.1:4727874-5326541 GCA_024733475.1 Syzygium grande | reverse complement strand
AATTTTAATGAATAATTTAGCGACGAAGTCTGCGACAAATGTTGTTTAGGGACGATTTTGATTTGAAATCTAATTAATAGCAATTATAGAATTTATATTTAACATTAAAAAAATCACAGTCAAGACAAGAGCAAACACAAAAAAGAAAGAAATGGAACAAAGTTGCAAATTTGTATGAAAAATCCTTGAGAGGATCCAACAAATTCAACTGCTTCAAATCCAGTTCGCTCTATTGTTACGAACTGTAGATCTTGCCAAGAAGTTCTTTCACATAGTCACGTAGTCTATAGCGTTTTCCAAGAATCGAAGTCCTGTCCATTTGTAGCGCAAACATCATAATATCAAACTCCTAATCCCTCTTAATTTTTTCACATCTATGCAACAGCAGAACCATAAAGAATGATAGTAGTACCTCTTGCATTAACTTAGTGCACCCAGGGCACAATTATCTGCGAACTAACTCGTCAAATATCTAATACAAAGTGATATCTTGTAAAGCCACCAAAAGTGGTCTCTAATATGTCAAGTCATGCCTAGTTTGCAAGACGAAAACTGGAATAGACTGCTAATCCTTAGGAAGATCGTCATTAATCATTTCTAATTACATACATAGCAAAATTCACCTTTAACAATTTCGAGTAATACAAATAACAGATAACAACACAATATGGCATCATCATCATTCGAAAGATTCTTCAAAGAATCAATGCCAAGTAATTCAGATCCCAACAACTCTGTTCCTAGAATGCATGTGCGTGTGTGAACAAGGGAGAGAGATAGCCGAGCATCAGCTTGATTAGTCCATTGTCTCTCATGTACATATGCAAAAACAGTTGTTGAACTTTTAACAGAATTGACACATGTGCATTGAACAAATGCAACAACTAATAACTTGTCCTATAAATAAATAGATAATGCTTGCTTACCCTCGAGTTTGGAAATTTTAACTAGCAATGATCATCATCATCATCAGCAATCTCATTAGTGGGAGGTATAAGAGGAGTGTCATCGTGATCGAGGTTGAGGTGTCGCGTGATCAATTGCAAATGTTGTTTCACTCCTCTTATTTCTTTGTCCTTCTGTACAAGTAAATATTTTAGTTGGTTCAATTCTTGGGTCATTTACTCTTCGTGTTGTGTCCTCCTTAAAAAAGCCACATTGGAGGATGAAGTTGCAATAGCCAGCGTTGTGTATATCCTTGACAAGGATCCCATCCCAAATATTTGATCTTTTCTCATTCCACCCGATGCCTCCGCCCATAATACCATAGTGTCAACCAATGGCTCGGACGCAACATCACCATCACCATCACCACTAGCAACAGCAGTGCTCATTACAAGTTTGTTATATTTGTCATACATTAACAATATAGATGAAAATAAAAAAACTTCATATATATATAAATACAAAATATAAACTTACATACCTTAATAGCTTTTGCTCGATTGCCAATCCATATCTTATCTTTTTTCTAAAATGTGCGTTCAACTGGAGCTATAAATGTTGGTTCTGTCCCCAATTTATCTGCCTACAAAATATAAACATAAATGAATAATCATTGAATTAACTTACAACATGTTTAACAGACTTACCATTCTTTTTCTATGCTCCCCGATGTTGATAGAGCCCCCGGCATATGTGACAGACCCTTCACTAGAACTAGAAGCTCGATTCTTCTTATTTATTTCACTGATTTGCTTATGCTTTTCAGTGTCCCAAGTTCTCTTAATTTCTGTCTAATTGTTAGCTGTAATAAAATCCGGCTTTTCTTGACTTCTCTTTGCTCTATTCATCACATTTCGCATGTGATCACCGGCTTTCTTCTTAAAAATTCTTTTAACTTCTTTCTCTTCCGGTTCATTCCACCTGAACTTCCGCTGCAAGCAATCAATAGAAAAACAATTGTGCACTCATTATGCTAAACCAAACTTAGTTTATGAGAAAATAGAATGACAAAACTTACCTTGAACTCATTTTATCACAATTCCTTTACTTCTTTTTTGGAGCGGTGGTCCAACTAGTATACTGCCCCATCCAACAGTTATTGATTATTTTATTAAGTTTCATCACAACATACATAGCATTCGCGAATTTGCAAGCGGGTTATAACGATGTAAACATACTAGCATTTGTGAAGCATACAGACAATTCAGTTGACATCCATAATAATTTACATATACTTAAAAAAATTAAGTACTTACGAATCTCCAAATGGGGATATCATGAATTGGCTATCTTCTTCATCATTCAAGTGTTGCATTGAAGAAGAAGGTGGAACCGAAGGCGATGGAATTGAAGTAGATTCAGTTCGCATTTAAGAGTCGGAGGAAGGGCCAATGTGTCCGTCAGCATGCACTGGTTGAGGGTTAGATACAAGGACAGGGGAAGAGAAAAAGGACGGGGACAAGGAAGAGGAAGAGGAAGGGCTTGGTCTTCTTTGTGAAGCTACACCACGACGCATGTGACCTCCACGTTTATACTAACAAGTTGGAAGGTTAGACAAAAATGTTAAAAAATGTTAAACATGTATTAAGGACACATAATGACATACGTCGTAAAGTTTACCATTTTGTTTTTGAGAGTAAGAGAGAAACTTGGCCCCTGATAAAAAGCAAGCTGTCCGGAAATGTCTACAAGCTTAATTTCTGGTCGTACAACAGTAAAATCACTAGAACAACTCAGCTAGATGAGGAGGGTCATCAAAAGGATCATCCAGTATATATATGTGCTAGATCCTGCTCAAAACAAAAGGAACCATATTGCAAATAAACAAAAGAGTGACACGTAGTAATTCAATGAGCAAGAGAGTGGAATGAGAACGAACCTGATGTTTTTTATAGGGTCTCTCCTTCTCATCTACATAGGCTTCATTAATCCTTGGGTAATTTCTCAATTCCTTCTGCAACTTCACCAAACACCTAACAATGATGAATAATTTGTTGAATACTAAGCGCAAAATGATCAATGATGCTGACAGCCAAAATAGGCAACTCAACAAATAGGAAGCTTATTATGCAGATATGATATCACTTATATGCTATTCTAGTTTTCTTTTTTTATATTTACAAATTTTTTCACTAAAATGAAGAAATCAATCTAAAATCGATAAGCAACAACTAAGCACACTTATGGCACACCAAAAGAAACATCAATAGAACAAAGTGCCCAGCCATATACACCATTCCATGTTTATAACCACATATAAAAAATGACTTGACAAGACTCCCCTACATGTATTCAATAGAATTGATTAAACTAATAGGTAGAGACTCCAGGATGAACTAGATTCCAAATGGGTGTTTACTAACTGAAATTGCACGTGTCTATAGTCCATGAAGATGTAATAAAAAAGACACTTCCAAGTGATAAAGAAGCCCGATCAAAATTTTTGTTGCTGCAAAACCCAATCTAACTGCTGCTCCACTTAATTCCAAATATTCTAGTAAGGACATCCTAAAGTCCAATGAGTGGTTTGAGGAGAACATGGTTCCCGAAGAGCAAAGCTAGGGAAAAGTTAACCTTAAAATTTCCATTTGAAACACTGCAATTTGTAAACAAACCTCATAAACTTGCATTACATAGTTCGCAAGAAATCAAAGGAGCATAATAAATATTTTATTAAAACATTATAGCCTAATTTTTATTGATTTCAATATTCAAACCTAGATATAAATAAAATAATAATAATGAAATGACTCCGAAATGCCAAAAAAAACTAAAACTGAATGGAAAATACTGTTCATCCAGAATAGTTTTTTGCTAAAAAAACCCATCTAAATGACTCTGAAACGTCAATAAATGACTTGCATCACAGCCAAAGGCAGTGATTTTGGATCAGCAGCCCATTCCACTTGACCGACCAAATTTCGGCTCATTCCGATCATATTTCATCTCATTCCAATCAAATTTCAAATGAATTTCAACTAAATTTCAACCAAATTTCTGGCTAAATCCAACCAAATTTCAGCTCATTCCGACCAAATTTCAACCTAAATCCGATCAAATTTCAGCTCGTTTCTATTTACGGGTAACGGTCAACCAGTCTGTTTCGCCCACGAATAGAACCATTCTGTTTCGCCAGATAAGTCATTCTGTTTCATTCTGTTTCGCACGAACATAATCAAATTTGTGGACGAAACAGAATCATTCTGTTTTGCCCACGAACAGAATCACATAATCAAATTTGTGGGCGAAACAGAATGGTTCTGTTTCGCCCACGAACAGAATCAAATTCGCCCACTTAAGAGGGAGACCCAAGCAGGCCACAAAAATAGAAAACCAACAAGCAGACCTAATACAGAACAGAAAACCCTAAATTCGCCCAACGTCTAATATAACCAAAAATAGCAGAACCAAAACCAGCAAGCAAGCAGAATCAAAACAGAACCAAAACATAATCAAATCTGTTTCGTCCAACATCCAACATATCGAAAAACAGCAGAACCAAAACTAGCAAAGAAGTAGAATCAAAATAGAATCAAATCTGTTTTGCCCAACGTCCAACAGAACAAAAAACAGCAGAACCAAAACTAGTAAGCAAGCAAAATCAAAATAGAAGCAAAACAGAATCATATCTATTTCGCCAAACGTCCAACAGAACCAAAAATAGTAGACCTAAAACCGGTTAAGTCATCCAACAGAAGTAAAAACAGCAAACCCAATACAAACAACAAAAGCAAAAGCAAAAGCAGAAGAAACAGAAGCAGAAGCAAACGTCCACAAAAAAAATTTAGAGAATGTACCTCTAAAACCCTCAGATGACGATCTTCGTGTTGGGTGTCCTCGCGCTTCCCAGCGTTCGCCGCCGAAGAATGCCGAAAATCACGCCGAAGAATGCCGAAGGTCGCCGAGAATGGTTAGAGAGAGAGAGAGAGAGAGAGAGAGAGAGAGAGAGAGAGAGAGAGAGACAGAGACAGAGAAGAGGGAGAAGATGAAGAGAAGAAACCCTAAATTGTTCGAAGAGAAGAAAACCCTCATACCATGGATTTGAAGACGACGCCGTTTTGCTAATTTCTGCTGAAATTAGCCACAGATTAAAATCCGTGGCTAATATCATGGCAAATTGGCCACGGATTAATTCCGTCGCACATTAGCCACATATTTCAATCCGTGGCTAATTTGCCACGATATTATTAAAATTCGTGGCAAATTTGCCACAATATTAGCCATGGATTTTAATTTTGTCGTGGTAAATTCAAATCGAAAATTAAAATTATCGCGGCAAACCCTATTATTTTTTCCGTGCCTAAATCCGTGGCAAATTTGCCACGGATTTACTCATGAATTTTAAAAAAAAATGCCCAAACACACCTAAGCATTTTTTTTTTTTTTAAATTTAAATAAATAAATAACAAATTTTTTCTACTAGCCTATAATGAAATTCGTGGCTAAATCCGTGGCAAATTTGTCACGGATTTAGCCATGAATTTTAAAAAAAATGCCTGCAATTATTTTTTTTCAAATTTGTGGCTAAATCCGTGACAAATTTACCACGAATTTCATAAAAAATGAGGAATGGCATGTGTGTGCATTTTTTTTTTTCAAATTCATGACTAAATCCGTGGCAAATTTGCCACAGATTTTGCCACAAATTTCATTTCTACTAGCCTATAATAAAATTCGTGGCTAAATCCATGGCAAATTTGCCATGAATTTCATTTCTAACTAGCCAACAACAACTTAATTTATTTTTAATAATAATAATAATAATTTCAGTAACAATAATAGCAATAATAATAACAATAATAATCAACAACAATACTAATAATTATGACAACAACAATAAACTCTTGTCATAATAATAATAATAATAATTACAACATAACTAGTAAAAAGTCTTAAAAATCTAAATCTTTATCTTTACCTTCGTCTTCATCTTGATCTTCTTCTTCTTCATGAGCATCATCGTCATCATCATCATTATCATCATCATTCTCATCATTCTTTGTCTCAAAATCAGATTTTGTAACACCTTCTAAATTTGATTCGCGAATTTCAGTTAGATCTACATCTATTATTGCTCTACATGGATCTCATCGAGTTGGAATGTTATATTCCTTAGTTTGAACCGTGTTACAAACTTCCTTTTATTGATATGCTGTATCCTTCCAGTGTTCCTCGATTTTTCTTCGTTCTTTGGTTTTACATATAGCCTACCAATAACTTTCGTCATGTTTCAAACTAAGATATGATATATAATATACTTGAATTGCTTGTTGTGCCAACACAAATGGTTCATATTTCATATACATTTTCTTGTGATTTATTTCAATCAAATTAAACTTCGTATGCACCTTCATTTCTTTGACGGGGTCGAACCACATGTATTTAAATAACACAACTTGCATTAATGGTCCGGGATACTTTATCTCAATGATTTCATCCAACAAGCCATAAATATCATCTTTTGAACTGCCACCATTGGATGACCGAACACACACACCACTATTCATTGTGGCTTTTCCCATTTGGTACTCTTGAGTGTGAAAATTATACCCATTTATGAAATATGCTAGCCAAGTTTGTAGTCTTGACTTTGGACCCCATGACAGATAATATAGAAATCCTTGCTCTTGAACTTGATCATGATTATTGTGAACCTAATCCTTGCTCTTGAACTTGATCATGATTATTGTGAACCTAAGGTCACACATGCAAAGTCAATAATATATATTTAAATAATATATAAAATATTAATAACTTGATTTGGTCTATAGACAACTTACATATGTTTTGAACCATGCTGCAAATTGTTCATCGAACAAACGATCAAACTCATTTGGTGGTAGTCCATACATTAAAGTTTGAAAAATCTTATTAACAATTTACATTTATATATTAGTAAATATTTGACACGTAATACATATATTTGCAAATATATACTTACTCGAAATATGGCTCAACTTTTGGACAGTTCAATAAAATATATGTATGGGCTGCCTACTGTTCTTCACCTGTTAAGCAACGAAACTTATATATGCTGCTTAATCGACCGAGATAACTGAAAATAGAGAATGATTTGCAATTGGGATTAATTGGACCCTCATCATTTCTTCTTGCTCTCCACCTCTTACACTGCACACGTGCGGCTCAAAATAGTATGATGTAAATGTTGTCACTTCTTCCATAATATATGCATTACAAATTGAAGTTTCAACACATGCCTATTTTTCACTTTTTTCTTCAAATAATATAAGAACCTAATTACAATAGAAAGAAGTTTATCAGAACATAATATATAATGAAGTATTTTGAAATTTATTTTGAAAAAATTTTTGCCTCTCAAATGGATACATCCATCAAAATTAGACAGACCTACAACTTTAACCTCATAATGCAATTGAACTAAAAGATGCTCCATTGAATTAAAAAACGATAAAGGAAATATCCTTTCTAAGTTGCAAAGAATAATTGGAATGTCTCTCTCTAGTTTCTCCATGTCTAATACTTTTAACACTGTTGAGCAAATATCATGAAGGAAATTACTTAACTCTGTAATGGCGCCCCATACAAAGTTTGTTAGAAGTTCCTTGAAAGTTATTGGAATTAGTCTTTTCATAAATATGTGACAATCATGACTCTTTAATCCTGTCAACTTGCATTCGTTCAAATCAACACATCTCCCGATGTTCGAAGCATATCCATAAGGAAACCATACAGATTTCAACCATTGACAAACGACTCGTCTCTACTCCTTATTCAATGTATAAACTGCTTTTGGTTTTGATCCCTTACTGCTTGCATCTACACTTAGTATTGGCTAATCATAAATATCTCTCATATCTTTTTTTGCATTCAAGTTATCTTTTGTTTTTCTATTGACATCCATCACAGTATTTATGACATTGTTAAAAACATTCTTTTCAATGTGCATGATGTCAAGATTATGATGAATAAGATGGGCCTTCCAATATGGTAGATCCCAAAATATAATGTGTTTAGTTCACTTATGTGTACTTCCATACACAATAGTTGTGCTATGAGGGTTTTCAACAATAGTTGAAAAGTCCTACACTCGCTCTCAAATTTGATCACCGGTCAACCTCAATGGTGGAGGTGTTTTTTCAATCCTATTCTTGATGAACTCTTTTTTATTCCTTTTGAATGTATGATTCGTCGGCAAAAATTATCTGTGACAGTCAAAATAGCTGGGTTTCTTATCATGTCTTAATCTAAATGATTTCAATCTCTCCAAACATATCAGACATCCTAAGATCCCAGTTGTACTCCATCCAGATAATATTCCATAAGCTAGAAAGTCATTTATCATCTAAAGAAAAACAACATTCATTACAAATGTTTGATCAGTAGAAATATCATACGTAATGACACTTTTATCCTATAGCTGTTGTAACTCTTCAATCAATGGTTGCATATAAACATCTGTCAATTTTTTCGAATTTTGTAGGCCAGTCACGATCAATGTCAAAAACATATAAGGTGTCTTTATGCACATACCGAGTGGAAGATTGTATGGAGTTGAGATAACTAGTCAACATGAATAACTTTTTCCTGATTTCCCAAATGGGGCAAATCTATCAGCACAGAGACCTAACCTGATGTTTCAAGGTTCTATCGCAAACTCAGGGTATTTTTTATCAAAATGTTTCCATGCCTCTGCATCTGAAAGATGACACATTAGACCCTCTTCTGTTTTATGATTTGCATGCCAAGTCATGTGTTCAGTAATGGCTTGAGATGCATAAAGCTTTTGCAATCTAGGGATTAAGGGTAGATAAAATATTTGCTTGCATGGTCTATGCTTCTGATTATGACCCTGCCTCATGTTAATTTTGTACCTAGGTTGGTTACAGAATTTGCAAGATTCTGCATTTTCATTATCTCTCCAAAATAACATACAACCCCTACTACATACATCAATCCTTTCAACTGGAAGACCTAAGTTATCCACTAGCTTCTTCACATCGTAAAAATTACTTGGTATGATGTTATCACGAGGCATTGTTTTTCGCATTACTTCAACAAAAGAGTTGAAGTAATTCTCAGACACATTATACTCTGTCTTGATATTTAACAATCTTGATATCACTGATAACTGAGTGTGGTTGTCACAACCTGCCTATAAAGGTTCATCTATTGCTTTCAACACTTCCTAGAATTGATTAAATGGAAATGTTTCATTATACACATTCTCATCAGAACCTGTTACTCCTATCTTTTCCAATTGTTCAAGTGTAAGAGTAAAACTAGAACTTACATTGTTCGAATCCGAAACAATATTTTGACCAGCTGCATCAATCACCATCCTTTGGTATGGGTTCAATTGGTCATAATAACTGCATTCTTCTTTAACTGAAAATTGATCACTTATTCAATATACTTCATCAGATATAAATAGTTTATCATGGCAAGTCCAATTATAGTAGTTCGGAGTAAACCTAAATCTACAAAGATGTTCTCTAACTTTATCGCACACATAAAATTTACCATTACTGCACTTGTTACACGGATACCGTAACTTATTTCCATCCATTAACTCATATTTACTACTAGCAAAGTTTAAAAATAGTTTCAACCCAATACGAAACTCATTGGTCATTCCTCGACGTCCAAGTAAGTTCTTATTATACTTCCAAACCCTGTCTATTTGCATTGTGTCTATATAAAAATAAAAAAATCTCGTAAAATATTAAAACCATAAAATTTTCTTAATTAAAACCATAAAATTCTAAAAATAAAAATTTTGTTTTTTACAAAACAATTATTTTGAAATTGAAAAAAATACCATGTCAAGAAGGCTTACTCAAGTATTTGACTGAAATCTTTGTAGTACAAAGTGCTCAATTTGATGAGAATTGCAATGTTCACTTCATTTGCGAGACTTTCAAATGGACACGTACCTAAAAAAAAAAATGACTTCATATTTTTTTTTAAAATATTTTTTTGGGAATTTTTTTTAGATATTTTTTTTTCTAGATATTTTCCAACGGTCGGCGGTCGACCCGAGGTTGGGGCCGAGTTGGACCTCATCGACCATGGGCGAGGTCCAACAGCAGCCATGGCGAGGCCGCCACTCGATCTCGCGGCATGGCCATGGGCGAGGTCACCTCATCGGCCATGGGTGAGGTCGAAAGCTCAACCTTGCCATGGCCCATACCCGGGTGCCATTGGACCTCGCGCGGAGTGAGGTCGGCGGCCATGGCGAGGCCTCGCCCGGCCGCAAGGTCCAGTGGCCTCCCCATGGGCGGCGCCTGACCATTTGTGCGCTCAAGGTCCAATGGCGGCCATGGCGGCCTCGCCATGGCCGCCGCTCGACCTCACCGCGGCGGGCGAGGTCGGCGCGCCAGACCGTTGCTCGACCTCGCCCGTGGCGGTGAATCCCGGGCAGGTCCATGGAAGAAGCCTCGCCATGGGCTGTGCTAGTTAGAAAAAAAAAGAGAAAAAAAAAGTCAATAAAATAAAAAAAATCAAATCTAGCAATGAATAGTTTTGAGACGAGCCGTCTTCATTGCCAATAAGCCACGAAATTAGCCACGCCACTTACCGACAAAAAGTTTTACCGAGACCGATTGTGCACGCAAAGAGATTTATCGAGAGAAATGAAAGAGGGAGAGGGAGGGAGAACAATGAAGAAGGATATGAGAAATTAGTAGGGAGAGAGAGAAATTGGGGGTAGGGGTATATTACAGGGAGAGAGAGAAATTTGGGTTAAGGGTATATTACAAGTAGCGAGGGGGACAATTAGCGAATTATCGACGAATTTATTTTCAGTTACAAATTAGCGATGAATTTATTTTTCGTTACAAATTACGTCGCAAAATTAAAAAAAAATAAGTCGCTAACTCCGTCGCTAATTAGCAACGAATACTTTTTCATCACAAATTTCGTTGCAAATTCACAAATTTTTTTCGTCGTAAATTAGCGAAGAATTTTTTTCGTGGCAAAAATCCGTCGCAAATTAGCAATGACATTTTTTTTCGTCGCAAATTAGCAACGGAAAATAAATTCGTCGCTAATTCCGTTACAAATTAGCCATGAATTTTTTTCATAACAATTTTCGTCGTAAATTAGCGATGGATTCTTTTCCGTCGCAAAATTAGCAACGACATTTTTTTTGGTCGCAAATTAGCAACGTCATTTTTTTTCATCGCAAATTAGCAACGGAAAAAAAATTTGTCTCTAATTCCGTCGCAAATTAGCCATGAATTTTTTTCGTGGCAAATTCTGTCCCAAATTAGCAGTGGATTTTTTTTCCGTCTCAAAATTCGTCGTAAATTTGCGACGAATATTTTTTTCGTCGGAAATTAGCGACAAAAAAAAATTCGTCGGTAATTTGCGACGAAAAAAAATTCGTCAGTAATTTTGTCGCAAATTAGCAACGAAAAATTATTTGTCGCTAATTTCCACGGCTAAATCCTTGTTTTTTTGTAGTGCTTGGAGATCATTCAAGAACACTTGGAACTCCGGCAGCTCATGCTTTGTTGCCTTGCAAAGATCGATCACGATGCTGATGATCTCGAACATGGCGAAGAGGGTGTTGGGGCCGGAGGAACAGCCCAAGTCTGCGATGGCGAGGCTTGCTGGGAAGGTGGCAGCAGATGAAGGAATCCTATCCGGACGCACTGTGAGGATGAACCTTCGATTCAAATACTCTCATGGGTCGAAGCTAGTTGATTCGGGCCATACAGTTCATCAGCCAAATCCTCAGGAACTTGAAGGTTACTTCTCCTTCTTTCTACTTTTGCACTTGGGATTCAGGAAATGAACCTATTTATACCAACATAGTGTCCCTGTGCCGAGAATTTCATTTCATGTTTTGACACTCCTTTTTCCCTGGTTCACTAGTACTGGATTCCCCAATTGAAATCTCAAAGTAGGATAAAGGATGGCATTTCAGGTTGACTACATCAGTTTCAGCTAGTACTGATTCTGTACTTGTGCATCCTCTTGGCGGTTTGAATCAAATGGGAAGCTCGATTTAGTTTTTGCTTAACGTTCAGACCGGCCTTCGTTCAAATAAACTGAGGCAAGTATTTAGAACTTTGGCCGGCTGGAGCTAACCCAAGTCAAATTTTCTGGTAGTTTTTCCCTACTTTTCCTAGAAGTTTTGGGCACGCAATCATGCACTACAAAAAAACACGTTTTTTCCAACGAAAATTTCCAACGAAAATTCTGGAAAATTCGTTGGAAAGGGAATTTCCAACGAATTTTCCAACGAAAAAAATTCGTTGGTAATAGGTTGTTGAAATTTTTCCAACGAAAAATTTTAATTTTAGATTGGAAATTTGCGACAATTTTCCAACGAAAAAATTTGTTGGAAAACTCGTGGCTAAATTCATTGAAAGCGAATATTTTTTCCGACGATTTTTTTTTCGTTGGAAACTACAAATTTTTTTTTGGTTGAAAAATAGTGAAAATTTTTTTTCCATGAAAAAAAAACTTTTTGGTGGAATTTTTTTTTGGTGAATTTTTTTTTTTTTGGCGGAATTTTTTTTGTGGTAAATTTTTTTCTTTTTGGTCCAAAAAGGAGCTTGGGTCAGGGGGAGGAGTCGCGGGGAGGAGGGCGGAGTCCAAGAGGAGGGGAAGAGGAGGGGAGGAGGCAGAGGGGAGGCGGAGGGGAAACGCAGGGGAGAAGTGAAGGCGAAGGGTTGGACGCCGAAGGGGAAGACGAGGGAGAAGGTGCAAAGGGAGAAGGAGAGAGAGAGAGAGAGAGAGAGAGAGAGAGAGAGAGAGAGAGAGAGAGAGAGAGAACGAATGTGAAAATTGACCGAGGACGAAAATGTTGAATAAGAAATAAGTAGGTTTTTCGTTGGAAAATTCATTGGAAATTCCAACGAATTTTCCAACGAAAAATGTACACAATAAAATAATTCCCGGAAAATTTAAATTCGTTGGAAAATTCGTTGGAAATTTTCAACGAATTTTCCAACGAAAAATGTACATAATAAAATAATTTCCCGAAAAATTTAAATTGTTTGGAAAATTTGTTAGAAATTTCCAACGAAAATAAATTTGTTGGAAATTTCAACGATATAAAAAAATGCCAAATTACAACGGGTTTTTTGAATTCGTTGGAAAATTCGTTGAAATTTCAAACGAATTTTCCAACGAAAAATGTACACAATAAAATAATTTCGAAAAAAATTTAAATTCGTTGGAAAATTCGTTGGAAATTTTCAACGAATTTATTTTCGTTGAAAATTGCCAACGAATTTTCCAACGAAAAATATACACAATAAAATAATTTCCCGGAAAATTTAAATTCGTTGCAAAATTCGTTGGAAATTTCCAACGAAAAAAAATTCGTTGGAAAATTTCCAACGAATTTTCCAACGAAAATTGTACACACTAAAATAATTCTCCGGAAAATCAAATTTGTTGAAAAATTAGTTGGAAAATTTCCAACGAAGTTTTTTTTCATTGGAAATTGCCAACGAATTTTCCAACGAAAAATGTACACAATAAAATAATTTCCCGGAAAATTTAAATTCGTTGGAAAATTTCCAACGAAAAAAAATTTGTTGGAAAATTTCCAACGAATTTTCCAACGAAAATTGTACACAATAAAATAATTCCCCGGAAAATCAAATTCGTTGGAAAATTAGTTGGAAAATTTCCAACAAATTTTTTTTTCGTTGGAAATTTTCAACGAATTTTCCAACGAAAATTGTACACACTAAAATAATTGCCGGAAATTCAAATTCGTTGAAAAATTCGTTGAAAATTTCCAAAAAAAAAATTCGTTGGAAATTTTCCAACGAATTTTTTTTGTTGGAAAATTTCAACAATTTTCCAACGAAAAATTTTTCGTTGGAAATTTCCAACGATTTTTGTGACTAAAATTTTTTTTCGTTGGAAATTTCCAACGATTTTTTCTTGACGAAAAATTTTTTCGTTGGAAATTTCCAAACAATTTTATTTTTCATTGGAAAATTTAGCCATAAATTTTCCAACGAAAATTTTTCGTCGCAAATTTTCGTGGCAAAAAACCGATTTTTTTGTAGTGATGCTTAACTAGCAGTTTTCATTAAGGGGTTATATCAAACTTCCCTAATTTCATAATAAACTGTTCAATTTTGTTGTAATGCTTAGGGGACCTTGGAAAATGTTCCCATTTGGAGGGGAATGATCACCATTTTGTTTGGACCCTCTTGGAGCTGATGAAGAATTTCTTTTTCTTTTTATTTTTCAAGAGTATCGGTGTTATCAAATTCTTCTCTCTCTTACTTAATTTGCAAAGACGGTTTTAAAAGTCATTTGTCTTTTTTTCTATTTGTTCGTCGGCATGAATATATATTCCATTATGTTGCTCAATCTATTTAAATATACAATCCCCTTTACTATCAACTATAGCTTTTGGTCACCCTGCTTGAATATAAGCTATGGGACTCCCCTCTACCATAAAATGTATTTATTGATATAAGACCTCGTAAATAAGTAAGAGTTTTATATCGCCTAGGCGGGACATTCTAGTCTTGAATATAAATTTTGGGACTCCTCTCTATTATCCGCTATAGTTTTTTTTTTGGTACAAGACCCCTGTAAGTTAGTATTAGAGCTCGGCGTTCGGTTGACATTGTCGGGGGGTCACTCTCCCCTGGTGGCTAGGCGAGTCCCCCGAGGCGTCGGTGAGGAGGACCGGGTATTAGTCGCGCCAGTGGAGCGTGGTGGAGAATCAACTATGGCTTTTGGTATGAGATGCTTCCCGTTCATGATTCAGTTGGTTCGTCAAAAAGCTAATATGTAGGCCCCGCTTGACACGTGTCGATCTTTGAGTAGGGGTTTTCAAAGCTGAGCCGGCAAATATGATGTGTACATTATCTTCTTCCCGCTCCGAAGGAATCGCCCACACCCCTTTGCGGGACGCCACGTCAGCACCACGGCCCGCACTGAATCTGCCGATTCACGATCGCAAGAATCTCTCCTTTCTTTTTGACGAATAGTCAAAGCCCAACAGAGTCTCGGCGACGCCGTGCCGTTTTCGGACCTGCTTCGTACTAGGAAACCCCCCACGTGAGGAGACGGCGCTTCGCTGTCCATTCCGCCTCCCGCTCCCGCCGCCACCGCCGCCGCTCCACCATGCTGAAATGCCCGTGCTCTCCCTCCACTCCCCCGTGGCGTGCCCCATGGATTCGAGGGCAGTGTCGGTGCTTCCACGGCGAGTGGCCGCAGAGGATTAGGAGGGAAGAAGAAAGAGCGGCATTGGCTGGGAAACGGCAAAGATCATGCATTCGAAATATTTGTGGCGGACCGCAACAGAAATGGGGTATTCATCGACGAGAGCGATGAAGTCACCGCTGCCACTGCCGTCAAAGCCGGTTTGACATCTCTCCGGTCCAGACTCTCCATTGCCTCCTGTTCCCTCTCCTCTTCGCCTTGGGGTTTGGGACAGGCGAGCTTCACGGTAAAAACAACAATACAGATTACTTGTTAGTTTGAACACTTCCTTTTATTGTAGTTGAGCTTGCGCACAGTGATGAGGCTGTGCGCGGTGCGTAGTGGCGGTGCATAGCGGCAGTGAAATGAGACGAGAACATGGGTGGTTTATATCTGGCTGCAATGAGCTTTTCTGTGCCATGTTTTTACTCTGTTTTCCTTTTCCTCGTCGGGTGCCGCCGCATTTTTGGGTGGTGGATTTGGTTGCTTCTTGGTTTTTCACGCTCGTCACTCTGTCTTAGGAATTGGGAGAATTGGAATGAGCGGAGAAAAGCCCCGCTACTATTCTATTTTTGTTCTTAGAATCCATTCTTGGAATAATGGCATTAGATCGGAGGTCGTGTTCTCATTCTTCATTTGAAAGCCGCCTTGGTGAATATATGTGAAGGTGCCGTTGCTAGGAGGAGCCCTTCGGGTCGACCTTTTCGTTCCTTGTTGCTTTAAATTCTTGAATTTTAGATGAGCTGCAAGAGTTGAAATGAGTAAGGAAGTCGGTAGAAGGCAGTCCATTCATACATTACCCTGAACAATCCGGCGTATGAACAATGTTCTCTCAGACTTCCTCAGCACCCTTAAAGCAAAAGTCCATTAAATTCGGAGTCTTTAATTTTCTCCACGTGTATTGATACTGACCTTTGTCTTTCAACGACTCGGTTATGCATAGCCATGCCGACATTCAGAGCAATATCTTTGAAGAGGCTGTTAGAACCTGGGGCTTTTAAACTGGTCGATAAAGCGGTCGACACTTCAAGCTCTCCTCCTAATGCTAAGCCAACAAAGCCGAACCCAGTGTTGGAGTCGAAGCTGGAGAGGTGTAACAGTGTACCGGCCGTTGGAAGGAAAATTCAGCTGCCTCGGCTAAGGCCGTCGCTGTATGCCACTCCTGAGGTGACCCCTCTTCCTGACTCACCTTCCTCGCTTCCTTCTTCGTCCCCTTACATCATCAATCACAAGCGGCGTGGGCCAAGACTCCTGGAGAGTTTCTCACTGGACAGTGCTTCCTCTCACCGCAAGGTCCTAGATGAAGAGAAGTCCAATGGCAACATCAAAGACGCAGAAACTTGTTGTCTTGCTAGTGAAGAGGATATGGTTGTCACATCAAAAGTTTATCAACGTATTGCGGATAGGCATGTGATTGGGGCTGATGAATGTGAAGTCGCAAGCTGCAAGGACTTCAAGAACAGGGTTTTGGATGCTGGCACTGGTGGTTCGAGATGCCGTATTGTGGAGGAAAATGTTTCTGCTACGCCTGTTGCACTGGCGACTGAAATTGAAGGGAGCAGTGAATTTCTGTCATCCTTGGGATTCCTCTAGTCATACAGGTAACACTGACCGAGAGGAGAATGGCACGACAGAATATCTTTTGAAGTTTGTGTTAGATATATGCCCTAAAGTCATCATGTAATAGTTACATGTTAGGGATTTAAGTTGTATTTTCAATTTCATTATTTATTTAATGGCAAGGACGTATTCATTTATTTGTCCAATTATTTAAATATATAAATGATTCCATAAGATCAGTTAGGACTGGACCTATTCTTGAGACGTTAAGAATATGTGTGATAAGTTCACAGTTAGATTGAATCTTTAAATTGCTTCCGGTCGATGGATCATTGAGTGGATATTAATGATCCTATTTAGACCGGTGTGTTCTTAGCTTCACCATTAAGTATTGGATATTTAAGGGAATGACGAGTCACGATTCATTGGGTATTGTGATGCTTGAGTTAGAACATAGGTGCTTTACTAGATAAGTTCACTGAACGTGACACTCATATAACTATTAGCAACATTGAAGCTTTTAGCGTGGTCAATGCTAATCGTTCATGCTTTAGTCTTGTGTAAATAATCCTTAAAACTAAGGTATAGTGTTGACTTGTGTGTTGGATAGCTATGGTTCACAAGTGCGCATATTGCCGGTTCATTGATCCGTCTCTGTACTTGATGGCTATAGTTCGTTCACATACGAAGTCACACGTGTGCGCAAAATGGAATGTATCTCCTTATTATATGCAAGGTACAATAATGATGTCCAGTGCAATCTAATCTTGACACTGCATTAAAATCCTCGGCTGGGATTGTAACCGAGAATGAACCGTTCATGTCTCATATAAAATGCATGTCAATTAGGGTTGAGCATATGATCGAATTGGTGGCTTGACAAATATTCAATGGTCTTTGTTCGATCGGGACATAGTAAGACAGAGGGATTGAATTATATTGTAGCCAAAGTTGACGGGTTTGTTATGTTTTTAAAGCATTCACACAGTCTGGGGAGCCATGACATATTGCTAGATGTCAATCATGGCTTGTACGACCTAGAGATTGATCTAGACAGTCAATTCTCTTGAGAGTACTAATGTGTTGATGCAAGTCTTACTTCCAACTCAGTGATGAACTTAGGAATGTCACACACCATAACCAATTTAAGATGACGTTGTACGGAAGAGACGATATTGCAAATATGTTTACAATCAACTTGAGTCGGATTGAAATTAAATTAAATGGGATTTAATTTAATTAAATTTTGTCAAGAGCGTATGTGCGTACAATGCTCACGAAATACACATATAATGATCGTGTACTTTTATGTTTGTGTATATATGTCTATATATATATATATATAGACACACATTTAAAAGTGCACACGGACAGCAATAGTTGCTATCTGTGTGCGTTTTAATTTTATTAAAAAAAATGGGGCACATGGTCAACAAACAGTTGCTGATCGTGTGCATGTCACACACGATCAGCAACCGTTGCTGATCATGTGCAATATGCATACATGCACGATCAACAACGGTTGTTGATCGTGTGCACACGCACGATCAGCAACCGTTGCTGATCGTGCATGCGATCAACAACCGTTGCTGATCGCTACATTAAAAGCGCAATCAACAACAGTTGCTGAACGATGAAAGCAAGTAAGTATGCAATTATCATGTGTTCGTGAGAGTTAAGAAAATAAGATTTCTGTCTCCTAACACCGTGATTGAAATATCGAGAGTGCGGAAAATTGTCACCACAATATTGCTAGTACAATTATATTGGTAATTACCCGCAAGTTCTTCCTTCTGTTTGTCGTGCGATTGGTTGTGTGTCTGAACTAGAGGTTCGAGTGTTGTGGGGCTCGAATTGAAGAACATTCGAACCGAAATAGTTTTGGGCACACTACGAGAGGTATAACCACCTATGGTCTTTCGATTTTTTGATTGAAACGCAAGAACAACACATTTGGAGATATATGTATGGTTATATCTTTTTGCTGCGTTTATATTTAATTTAACTATGCATGTTCCGTGAAAAACCAACAGTGGTGTCAGAGTCAATCCTTAGGCATTTTTGTGCATTTAATTGATTTTAGTTCACCTATATTTTTGCGATCCAATGGCCAATTTACATTTGTTGAGAGAATTGCTTGCTCTTAAGTGGTCTATAGAAGTTGATTATTTTATATGATAAATTTGATCAACTGAGCAAAAAATTGGAACTAAATCAATTTTGAATAAAAAATCTATAGCTTGTTTTCTTTTGTATTTGTCTTCTGTAAAATGATTCACGACTATGAATCTAGAGGCGACAATGCTATTGTCACTTGGAATCACGCATGTGAAATTTGTTTCACCAGCTTTGATTTCTTAATGCGGCTTACGTTGCTTGGCCATGAATTTGATTTAGTGCAGAATTTGATTTGTGCCTTCCAAAGCTTTAAATTTAGAATTTATGGTTTGCAAGGAAGGGTGGTGATCATGGAAAAACCTTCAATCAATATGATTGATGTATGAATGAATGTATGATATTCATAGGTATTTTTGGGGTTGCAATTATTAAATGGAGGCTACGTCCTTCTTTTTATTTTTCATGTAATGTATTTTTAGTATAATTTAGTATAATCAATCATTGATGTAAACATTACGAGTGGAGGAGCCATTAAGCCGGAGAGCTCTATGGGCTCTGTCCATGAAGAGTTCAAGGATCCAAGAAGAAGTGAAGAGTAGGTCTCTATTATTAAAACATTAAAATGGCTAAATGGAGCTCATTGGCTTGAGCCCCATTAAGTCATAATTCCATGATCACCACACAGGATATATTTTATACTTTTGATATCTATTTATTTATTCAGATGTTATGCATGTTAAACCAGTTAATGTGCAAAGTGAGATCATTAATAACGACCCAAACCTCCTTATTAATTATATTAAGTCAAAAACAGGTTTCAGACTTGTCGCCTTCCATTGTCGTGGTTTGGTCCAACATTATAGTGATTGATTAACCGGTTATGGATATATAGGGGTCAATTGCCATTTATAATATTGGATCACACCATTATGCATATGATGTTGTGGGGTTGAAACCGAATGATTTCTAATAACTGTCAGGTGAGGGGATCATTTGGGTTTACAATACTTGCATGAGATGATGGGCTAAACTAAACTATGATCATGATGTCAATAACTGTGAGGTGAGACTTTCATGGTCTAGAGGCCGAGGTTATGATTAGGACTCGTATATGATGCGTTGAATAAGTTGGTTTACTCACTAAATTCATAGAACACTAATAATGTCATGTGAGATGGGCTATGGGCTGGTGGGACTCCAATCTCCACTAGTAATCTTTACCCAACAAAGATTACTGTTTTCCCATTTTAAAGAGTATGGGATTCGAAAAATTTATTGGAATGCACTATTTCATTTAAAAGCCAAAATGAAATGGTTATTTTGAAAGACAACGGCTAACAATTTATTTTTTGCATAGATATATTATTACTCTGAAAATGGTGACCACAAACCCACTCGCTTCTATACCTGATAAGAATTGTTTGACTGGATCAAATTTCATTAACTGGGTGAGGAATTTGAGAATTGTTCTAAATTCTGAGAAAATCGGGTATGTGCTTGATCAAAAAATGTCATACTCATTTCCTAAGAGTGGGAACCAATAGAAGCGCGTCACTTATGATAAGTGGCGTGATGATGACTTAAAAGTTAGGTCATACATACTTGCTTTAATGAACAATGAATTGCATAAGAAATACGAGGTTATGGAAGATGCTAGGTCGATCATCTTGCACTTAAAAGAACATTTTGATGAGAATGGTTGAACCTCTAGATATGAGATATCTAAGGCATTTTATCGTATGAAAATGGTTGAAGGATCATCGGTTAATGATCATACTTTGAAGATGATCTCGCACATAGAAGAGTTGGCTGGGCTTAATCTTGTTATGGATAATGAGTTAGCTGTAGATTTGATTCTCCAATTTTTGCCCGATTCCTTCTCTGGCTTTATTTAAAATTTCCACATGCATAAGATGGAAAAAACTCTTGCTGAGTTACATAGTATGCTAGTAGTTTATGAAAAGAAAATGCACAACATGAGGCCTAATGTGGTGGCTATGGCTAAAGCTTTTTCTTCAAAGTGTAAGACTATTTTGAAGAACAATAAATGGAAGAGGCCTATGAAACATGGTGTGCAATCAAAACCTTAGGTTGAAAAAGGGAATTGTCACTACTGTGGTGTCGAAGGGCACTAGAGGAGGAACTGCAAGAAGTACCTTGTCAGCTTGAACGTCAAACCTAAGGACCAACCTTGCGAAGGTATGGTATCTATGCTTATTGAAACTAATGTTATGATTAGTGCTGAATCCAACTTATGGGTTCTAGATTCTGCTATAACCTCATATATTTGTATATCTTTGCAAAATCTAGAAATAAGTAGGATGCTAGGGCAAAATGAAATTGTCCTGATATTTGCAAATGGAGCAAGAGTTGCTGTGTTAGCTGTAGGGACTTTTCGTTTATGTTTGCCTTCTGGATATATATTGGTATTAAAAAATTGTTTGTATTATAAGAATGTTGTGAGGAACATCATCTTTATACCTCGTTTAAGTAAAGAGAATTATGAATTTTCTTTTACTGATGATGTATGTTCTATTTATCATAGTAGAAGATGTGTTGGTTTTGACTTATTAACCAATAATCTTTATACCGTTACAATGTTCGGTAATGCGATTACCAATACTAATAAGCAATACGATAATGATATAAATGCCATAACTAATAAATGCCCTAGAGTTAGTCCAAACCCAAAGTATGTTTGGTATCTTCGGTTAGATCATATTGGGAGAAGATAGAATCAATAAGTCAAGTAATGATGGGTATACTGATCTATCAATGTTTGAGCCATACTCGGCTTGTGAGGCATGTTTTCTAGGAAAAATGACCAAAGCACCATTTGTGGGATATAGTGCGCAAGCTAGTGACATACTGGGATTCATACATACATATGTATGTGGACCAATAAATGAAAATGCTAGAGGTGGTTATTCTTGCTTCATTTCCTTCAACGATGATCAGTCACGGTATGGTTATTTATACTTAATAAAGTATAAATTTGAATCTTTTGAAAAGCACAAAGAATTCAGGGATGAAGTTGAGAAACAAACAGGAAAATGTATTAAGGCTCTTCGATCTGATCGAGAAGGTGAATACCTTGGTACTAAATTCTTGGACTATCTTAAAGATAATGGCATTTTATCACAGTGGACATCTTCTAGAACTCCGGAACACAGTGGTGTAAATGAAAGAAGAAATTGCACTTTATTAGATATGGTGCGATCTATGATGAGTTACATCGATTTGCCTATATCCCTTTGGGGATATGCCCTTGAGACAGCCGCATATGTACTGAATAGAGTACCATCCAAATCTGTTCCAACTACGCCTTTTGAGATATGGCATAGTAGGAAACCAAGTCTTAATCATATTACGATTTGGGGTTGTCCAACTTTCATCAAGAAGCTAAAAATGGAAAAATTGGAGGCTAGGTCTGAACAAGGTCTCTTCATTGGATATCCAAAAGAGTCTCTTGGATACTATTTCTATTTTCACTCTGACCTAAAAATTTTGGTTAGCAGATGTTAACATATAAATTTTGATTAACTATTTAGTGATTAATTGAATAGAAAATTAAGGATTAAATTTTAGCCCCTAAACAAAAATATTAAAATTGTATAGCATATAGTTTAGGATAGATTAGGATAGATTGCATTCTTAACTTGAGTAACTTTTAATTTCGAATTTTAATAAAAAAAAATATAAAAAAAGAAGTTGTTAAATGGCATGTTATTTTAGGCATTTTTTTTATTTCGAATTTCAATGGAAAAATACCAAAAATAATTCATTTGTCCGTCATTAGAATTTAATCACGTCGACGCATGACATATAGTTTGTATGCTATGTTGCATTAATCGCATGTCATTTTTGCACGTCATTGCATATAGGTTAGTTTGCATTTTAATAAAGTGCAAATCCTAAAGAATACCTTAAATGTCTTGCTTTGTTAATTAGAAATCATAGTAGGATTGTCTGTATGATTTTCTACTAATAATACAGATGCTTGCGTTGCATTAAGGTATGTCATTCTCCTAATTTTGCATTCTATTTATTGCTTTCTTGGGTATTAAATTGGTGGTTTGTGCACCCACATGAATATCTCACACGTTAATAATTAGGTAATAAAATGAATCCAGACTGCCTGCATAAACATTTTTGAAAAGAAAAGGCACCGAAAGGGTGTTAGAGTAGATCTAGCGTAACCAAGTCTCTGAGCTTAGAATCTCTGATTCGTAGGAATAAAACATATCTACTTATTTTTTATTTAGGTTTCTAATTGACCTACCACAAATAAATTAATGGTGACTCCAAGTATGAAAACTTTTGTGTGTTAAAAACTTAAATCCTAAGTTACGAATTGGTAGGGCTTGGGAGGGCCCGAGTTAGGCTTAGTCTTAATAATCCATTAGCCTGAGAAATTTAGGTCGTGACAGCTTGGTGACTCCGCTTGGGACTTGAGTTAAAACTCTTAGTGGACTTAGGCCAGTTTTTCTTTTCAAAAAATATTTTTGTTTGGCAGCAAGGATCCCATGTATGTCCCTAACATTTTAGGTGTTAAATGTTTTTGCAAAATGGGAGGTATAGAGGGAGGAGTGATTGTTAACCCTTGTTTTGCAGGGAGGTGTTTGGATGTATGGTTTATTTTATGTACGAAGCGCTTTATGATATAACTTGCTGTGCATGCCTTGTATTTACACTACACCGCACACACTACCTACTGCCGGACCTGGGCAGCACGGGTTTAGGATGGTACTGAGATAGTGGACACCCCGACCACACCCGCGTGGTACGGATTGCCCTCCTTGGTCTCGAAAGTTCTTTCACGGTGTCATTGAGTTCCCACCACGATTGCACCCTTTGTAGCCCAGGTCGGCTCCTTGACTAAGTCGGAGTCCGGGGAACCTCAACCTAACCACTACCACGATTGGTTTAGCTTGGTAATCCTCGTGTCTCCACTTTGCAAGCTAGGATCTAGAAAGAAATCGAACCTCACATTTCATGCTCATATCTATGTGATTGCCATGGTCCTATCGGGTGAAGTAAGTTTTCTGAACCTTTATCTCGTAATTTATTTATGTTTTGTATTTTCTTTGGTCGGTCCATGACATTAGGTTGGTCGTGAGTCTTGGTCTATATACTATAGGAGAGGCAAACATCCGGATTCTTGATGCTCCTAAGGACGAGCTCCGTGCCTGGTGGAATCTACTCAGTCCGACTAATCGTAAGCTAGTTGAAGGCCACATCGGGAGGCTACTCCCCTTATTAGAAGTCAAAGTCCATACCGGCCTTGTTCGAGCATTAACACACTTCTTGGTGTCCGATACATCTACCTCTATATTCGATAAGCATGAGCTCACCCCGACTTTAGAAGAATATAGCGTGATCATTGAAAAACCTTTAGGGTTGGAATTAGTTACACCACCTCTAGGAATCGATTCCACCTTAATGTTGTCTGAATTTTTGGGTGTCGAAAAAGATGAATTGGGAAAAGTCTTGAAAGTAAATTATGGGACATGATCATTTTTTATTATTGAGTCAATGTTTTGATAAAGCCACATCTTTTAAAAAAGGCAGAATCTTTTTGCTAGCATTTTTCGGGTTCATGATTTTTACTCACTGTAAGAATGCGTATAGTCCGTCAATTGCATGGTTGGTCCAACAAGTCTATCTTGAAAAGAATTTTGTCAACACTATTTTAGCCGAAACTTTTATCTCCCTCACTAAATTTAAGCAACATGTTGACAAAACATTTCATGCCCCCTTTGAACTTTTGCAAATTTGATTTTTTGTCTCACATAAAAGGGTGTGGCGATTGACTCACAATATCCGAACTTAGTGATTCTAGCCATCTTGTCATGAGGTATAAAGACAAATAAAAGAATGCACCTAATTATCATTACTTTGAGCGGATCATTTTCATGAAAAACGCTAGACTTCAAGGTTTCCAATGGCATGCTAACTGGTTCAAGGTCGAGGGAGCTTGACTTACATGTGATGGTATATGACCGATTTCACTATTAGGCTTCATAGGTGCAATTGAATACTACCTCGCCAGAGTGCCTCATCAGTACCCGATTTTCTAAGGACTCCCTCCGACGTTACAACCAAAACTCTTCCAGGTCGACTTCACCGATGACGATGAAGACCATGAAGGGACCGTAGCCTAGCTCAAGAAGATGTGGAAGAAGTGTCGTCTTTTAAAGATAGCTCGGCCCAAAAAAAGGGCTAAAGGGGAGCAAAAGTCCTATTTCGCGAAAACCGAGTATATTCGACGGCACAAGATCCCACAAGAGTTACTCTCAAAGATACCCAAGATGCCTCTCAAGCCCAACACTCACTCAGAGAACAACTGTCTCAGAAGAAAGGAGGAAGAAGCTCAAGAAAATGCCTCCAATATAACTCGGGCTTATGAGCAGTTGAAGAAGGAAGTCACCTCCCATATGTCTATGGATCAAGCCAAATAGAAAAGCTTGAATCTACGTTCTCATTTCAATTTTAGTCTTTAGTCTTGTTTAGGAATTGAGTCATTTGTTTTTTAACATTTCGGTTTAGGTGATTTCAAGTTATAGTCGTTATAAAAAACTGTCATTTCAATAAATATGTCATTTTTAATCAATGTGGTGAGACCAATATCATGGATCGGCGTGTGATTCTTCTTGGCACTTATGTATGCCTGTTTTATCTGTGAAATTAGGTAATTACGGACCGATCACGATCGCTTATTCATACGCGGTTGAGAACTAGAATAGCCGATCAAACTGACTTACGAGATCGTGTCGTTGGCATTGAGGACCAAATGAAGCAATTCCTCGCCGCAATGCAACATATGTCCACCGAGATCAAAGCCCTTCGACTAACTCTCATTCTTGCATCCCCTGAGGCATCAGCCCCAAAGCATAGAGGTGGGAAGAGTGCTAACAGTGAGGAAGATGATGATCTTCCCCATTTAGTAAATGACCCCATCCATATTATTGTCAACAAGGATAAACCTGATGAATGGGTCAACAAGCTTGAAGAGAGCTTGAAGCAGCTGGAAGGCTCACATGATTCACCCTCAATCGACTTGTCTCTTCACTCACAGATCAAAATCCCGAAGAAGTTCAAGATGCCAGATTTTGACAAGTATAATGGCACCTCCTACCCAAAAGCCCACCTGCAGCTATACCACACACAGATGACCCCATGCGTTGATAATGAACTCCTGATAATCTATGCATTTCAAGCAAGTTTGACGAGTCCTGCTTTGAACAGGTATCTTATGAAGAAGATAAATAGCCTCAAAACCTGGAAGGAAGTTAGTAAAGCATTTCTAAAGCAGTATAGGTTCATAATGGACATCATTCCCACCTGTAAAGACCTTGAGCATGCTCAGATGAAAAAGACTGAGTTGTTCAAGGGTTATGCTATCAGATGGAGAAATCTAGCCGCTCAGGTTATCCCAGAACCTATAGCCAGTGAATTGAAGAGGATGTTCATTAAAACTCTCCCGTTCAAGTATCATAATCGGATGGTAGCCATTCCGGCTGAGAACTTTGAGGTCCACCGGGTGCACCTGAGTGCACACCCTGAGCACACCTCTTATCTTATGTCTTGTTTTTTTTCAATAATTACTAATATCCCTCTATCAATGTTGATCCTCAACATTGTTAATCTCGTCTAATGGTGACATCAGCGGCCACAATAGCTTATTCTATGGTCTCGTAGCTTGTATAGCAACCGCTATAGCTTACACCTAACCGAGCGAATTTGGTGTTTTCTTGATTTATTTATGCCAGGAAATATGACAAGAAAGCTAGATGAAAGTACGATTGCCATCCAGCGAAACCTGCATGAGTAAACACAAATAAATCATGACTGAAATTAGAAACTCAACAAAAAGAGTTTCACAATAATGTCAACGAAACATTTGAAAGGTTTTAACTCCAACATATAGAGGTTATACCATAGAATAATTTTGAAAAATGAAACTAAATTTAAAGTTACATACAATGTTGACCATTAAAATATGAAATTACAATTTGCATTCACAATATCTATTGACCTAAAAAAAAACTTAAACAAATTTATTACGTATATGAGAATCGCAGCTAACCACTCTTTCCTTGTTGTTCGACTTTCTAATTTGATAAATGAGCTTAACTTTCTTCGTAAGTATGCGAGCGACTCCATATGAGGACCTCCTTCCCTTCAGCCCACTCTCCGTTCACACGGCTCTCAAAGCAAAGGAGGAAGGGTGGGCAAAAGGTACTAAGGCCCTCTGTCAAACTTGTCTGCTAGATAGAAATTCTTTTTATCCCTTATTTCCAAGTCCCTTAGCTTTGACAGATCCGATGAAGAAGGATCGAGCTTAGAAATTAGTTTGAAGCTTGTGAAGTCAACATTTTAAGAACATGGAGGCATAAATGAACTGAAAAAATCATTGTGATAAAATATAATACCATGGAGAGGGCTATTCAACAATTGCAGCCAGTTAGTCCTTTAAAAAAAAAAAGCTTATTTTCTAATATAATTTAAATAAAATACTAAAATAACATCATTTTAGCCATGTCATTGTTTGGAAGATAGAAAAAAATAATAAAAAAGATCCACGTCAATATTTTCCATAAGCCAAATTGGATGAAGTTAATGAAAGAACTCAATTGAACCAATTTGACTAGTGTAAAACTTGATTGCACTTTTTGCAAGTTGTAAAATTCGATTATATTTTCTTGACAAGCTTTAGGACTTTCGGGACACATATCGTTAATTCATCTATAGTTACCCATACGTATACTAATCTAAGTCTAGTTCCTTTATTTTTGAAGTACTTAAAAGTTAGAATAATATTAAGCAGAAGTTCTTCAAGAATCTTGATTTCTAAGTTCAACCAATCCATGACGCTTATTTTCCTACGTGTTAATGTATTGTTTCCTTTCAAGCTCGCCCAAGAGACTGGTAAGATGTCCATCCTACAATTTAGTTAAATAATAAATCTTATTCCGAATATGGCAAGGCGGACATATTTGCTGGTGTTAGATGTGTTCCATATACTTAACCTCATGAATTGACATAATGGCCAATGATCGGATTTAATTTGTATATTTGAATTAGAACACATTTTCAATTCATCAAACAACTTGCCAAAAACATATATCGTAGTAAGATCCTTTATGAAGGTCTTAGCTCATGTCCTCATACAATCCAAGATTTGTGGGGAATATCTTGTTGAGACTAGACTTAGATTAGTATTCGCATGAGTAACTATAGATGAATTAAGGAAATGTGCCCCGGAAGTCCTAAAATATATCATGAAAGTGCAATCAAATTCTAAAACTTTTAAAAAGTAAAACCAAGTCTAAAACTAGTCAAACTGATTCAATTGAGTCATTTCGTTCACTCCACTCAATTTGACTCATGGAAAATGCTAACGTGTAAAGCGATGTCGTTTTTGGTATTTTATTTAAATTAAATTAAAAAAAATAAGCTATTTTTTTAAAGGACTAACTGGCTGCAATTGTTGAATAGCCATCTCCATGGTATTATATATTATCACAATGATTTTTTAGTTTATTTATGCCTCCATGTTCTTAAAATGTTGATTGCACAAGCTTCAAACTAGTTTCTAAGCTCGATCCTTCTTCATCGGATCTATCAAAGCTAAGGGAGTTGGAAATAAGGGATAAGAGGAATTTCTATCTAGCAGACAAGTTTGACAGAGGGCTTGTGGTACCTTTTGCCCAGTCCTCCTCCTCTGCTTTGAGAACCGTCTGAACGGAGAGTGGGCAGAAGGGAAGGAGGTCCTCATATGGAGTCGCTCGCATACTTACGAAGAAAGATAAGTTCATTTATCAAATTAGAAAGTCGGGCAACAAGGAAAGAGTGGTCAAGTGCAATTCTCATAAACGTAATAAATTCGTTTAAGTTTTTTTTAGGTCAATAGATATTGTGAATGCAAATTGTAATTTCATATTGTAATGGTCAACATTGTATGTAACTTGACATTTAGTTTTATTTTTCAAAATTATTCTATGGTATAACCTCTATATGTTGGAGTTAAAACCTTTCAAATGTTTCGTTGACAATATAGTGAAACTCTTTTTGTTGAGTTTCTAATTTCGGTCATGATTTATTCATGTTTACTCAAGCAGATTTTGCTGGATGGCAATTGTAATTTCATCTAGCTTTCTTGTCATATTTCCCGGCATAAATAAATCAAGAAAACACCAAATTCGCTCAGTTAGGTGTAAGCTATCGCGGCTGCTTTACAAGCTACGAGACAATAGAATAAGCTACTGTGGCCACTGACGTCACCATTAGACGAGATTAACAATGTTGAGGATCAACATGGATAGAGGGATATTAGTAGTTATTTAAAAAAAAAAACAAAGACACAAGATAAGAGTTGTGCTTAGGGTGTGCACTCAGGTGCACCCGGTGGACCTCAAGATCATCTAACTTAATACCTATCGCGACCTACCCTCGGGGTGCACCACCTAACGGTTCGGCTAATGGATTATTATGGCTAAACCTAACTCGGGCTCTCCCAAACCCATACCAATTCGCGACTTAAGTTCAAATTCTTAACATGCAATATCATTTCAATTAGGAGTCGTCACTAATCTATTTTTTGTTGGTTAATTAGAAACCTGAGTAAAATATCGGGAGAATTACTTTACTCCTACGAATCATAGATTGTGAATTCGGGAACTTAATTATGCTTGATTACTCTAACGGCCTTTCGGTACCTTTCTCTTTTATTAAAAAAATATTTTTTGTAGGAAGCTTGGATTGATTTGAAACATATCCACTTATATGTGAAGTGATTATGCATGAGCGCAACCAACAATGTAACACCCAATAATAAAGCAATAAATAAATTGCAAGGTCAAGACTTACCTCGAAGCAATGATTTGCAATGTTTGCTAGAAAATTACATCATCATCCTAAATATGATTTCTAATTAACACGCAAGTTCACTCAAATCCTTTTGTTAGGTTTTTTCTCTTATTTAAATGACAACTAACCTATATTATACAAAGCATGTCTATTCTAACATGACACGCAATTTCTAATTAAACTACTCTACCTGACATGTGATTTAATTAAATGACCTAACATGTAATTTCTAATGACGGACAAAATAGATATGCAACTATTCTAGCATGACATACAATTTCATGAACCTAACATACAGCAATGACACGGAGAGTTATGAATGACGTGGCAAGATGGGAATGGGACATAGTATACGTGACACGTAGTAACGATATGGCAGTGACGATACAATCATGATGCAATTAATCTGTATGACATGCACAAGATACTTTTTTTGTATTTTTCATTGAAATTCGAAATTATAAAATGATGAAAATTTATTATCTAGTGCAAGATATTATCCTATTCATTTTTTGGAATTAAACTATTTGGCTCGGTGAGGACTCGGCGAGGGTGAAATGGGGCGTTTGAGTGAGATCACTTGACACACCGGGACGATCACCAACGAACCAGACCAACGGAAAGCTTCAAGGGCGCTCGTGGAATGTCGGGAACGCTGCAGGAAACAGGGAGCGGCACGGCGAGAGTTTTTGGCTTTTCTGGGGATTTCCCCTTTGTCTTCACCTGATTATCTTTTATTCACAGCCACTACTTCCTTTCTTTTTCTCCGTGAATATCTTCCCTCCTTTGTCTCCCTCTCTCGGCTTGGACAGCTCAAGACAAAGACCACCGCCTCAAGGTCTCCTCCTTTCTCTGTGTTTGTGCGTTGAAGAAGCGGAGGCGCAGCAACAAGCGATCCACAATCTCGAGCAAGAATAAAGAATTCTAATGACGTCTCTCTTCTTCTCTTCTATCTATTGTGCCCGTGTATTGAATTGTCTGGCCTCCCCAAAAGAAGAAGACCCCCTCCTCCTTTTATATATTTTTTTCACCGAGTAATCCTTGGACGTATGCATATTTTCTTTCCTCTTTCCTTTTAATCAAATATTCCCTTTGTTGACTAAATCTTATTCTCAACTATTTATTCCCTCAAATAGCTGATCTCACAAATATCATGGGAATTATGCCAATTGCTTCTTTCTTATGTGCTATGTGACCAAAATCTTGACAATATCAAGCATTGTTGTTTCAAATTTTCGTTAGATTTTCCTGACTTGATACATATGATTTCGGCCACCGCAGGCTTAGTCCAGTTAAGCTCACAACCATTCACTCGAGTTCATCCGCTGCCAGTCCAATTAACTTGCGATTAAACTATATGAGCTCCAAAAAAAAAATATATGCTATGCTATCTAATTATATTTTTTTTTGTTTAGGAGTTAAAAATTAATCCCTACTTTTCCATGAAATTGTTTCTAAATGACTCGCTAAAATTTAGATGTTAATAACTACCAATCTTTGAAGGTCAGCTCATAGAGGTTGCATTCAAAGACTAAATGATGTCTAAATTTTGACCATGCAAATGCAATGGATAATATTTTTGTCCGGATTATGAGTCCCACTTTAAAATGTAGTAGGAAATAATGCACTACAAAAAAACTTGTTTTTTGCGACGGAATTTGCGACGGAAATTTCGGAAAAATCCGTCGCAAATCGAATTTGCGACGGATTTTGCGACGGAAAAAATTCCGTCGCTACTCGGGCGTCGCAAATTTTTCGACGGAAAATTAACAAATCCGTCGCAAATTTGCGACGGAAAAAATTCGTCGCAAAATTCGTCGCAAATTAGCCACGAATAAAATCCGTTGCAAATTTCGTCGCAAATATTCCGTCGCAAAAATCCGTCGCAAAATTTGCGACGGACGTGCGACGGTCCGTCGCAAAATTTGCGACGGACGTGCGGCGGTCCGTCGCAAAAATCAGTCGCACATTCGTCCCAAATTTCGTCGCAAATTTGCGACGGACACGATCCGTCGCTAATTTATTTCTGTACAAAATTGGTCGCAAAATCATCGGAAAATTTGTCGAAAAATTCGTCGCGAATTTCATCGCAAGTTCGCGAAAAACTTTAAATAATAGCAAAATTTGGCTTAAAATATTTATCGTTATTTTTACATCATTTCGACCACAAATTATTGTTCGTATCAATCGAAAGAAACAATGACATATAATTGAAACAGAAAAACGAACAAACCATAAATTCTGACAAATCAGCCACAATGACATATAATTGAAATAAATAACATAACGAAAGTTATAAAGTCTGACATAATGCTATTTGATATCCAATATTACAATACATTCAAAACATGAACTAAGAGACAGGACAACCATAGAAGATTTAAAAACCATACACAGAAGAAGAGGCGGTTTTGGTATTTTGGCGGGGACACCAAAAGTAGTCACCTTCGTCAAGACACGAGGAAATGTCGATACAAAAATCAGTCCGAATAAAACAAAAATAACAAAAATACGTTTCAGGACGAACATAAATGTTCTTACATATGAATATGAGTGAAATTATGAAAAACCAAGATTATGAAGCAAGCTTACCCAAAATTTTAACTAGGGAGACCGGAGAAAATCATCATCATCATCACCATCATCATCAGCATCAGCATCAGCATTCTCGGCATCAATGTGTTGGTCATCACCTATTGGATTGGCTGGAGGTACAGGAGGCCCGGCATTGCGTTGGAGGTTAAGGTGGTCCATAATCACTCTCACTTGTTCTTCCAAGTTATATATTCGTTCATCCTTCTTAAAAAGTAAATTATTCAGACGATCTACTTCTTGGTTCAATTGCTCCTCCACTCGTGACTTCCTTCGACCAGTCCCAGCGGCTGATGAACTTCCAGGAGTATTCGGCATGTACATCCTTGACATCGATCCCAGCCCAAATATTTTCCCTTTTTTCAGCCCACCCGATGCCTCCATCCATAATACCATATTATCAACTGGTGGCCGGGACTCAGGACAATCATCACTACCACTAGCACTACCACTTGCACCAATTAACAGATCATCATATTTTTCCTACATTAACAATGTAGATGAAAATAAAATCACTATATGTATATAGTTTACATAAATATTGAAAGCATAAATATTGAAAGCATTAACGGTTTTGCATTATAGTTTACATATAAGTCAAAGTATAACCTTACATACCTTAACAGCTTTTGCTCGATCTTGATCCATGTCTTATCTTTCTTTTGGAATGTGCGTTCAAATGTAGCTACAAATGTCGGTTCCGTCCCCAATTCATGTGCCTACAAAATGTAAACTTGAGTAACTGAATTAAATTAACTTATAAGTCATTTAACAGACTTACGGTCGCTTTTGCGATGCTCCGCAATGTTGATAGAGCCCCAAAGCATATGTGGCTGACCCATCACTAGAACTAGAAGATCGGTTCTTCTTATTACGCTCACGAGTTGCCGACTACATTCGGATGCCCAAAATGTGTTAATTGCCACCCAATTGTCAGCTGTAAAAAAGACGGCTTTTGCTTGCTTGCTCTTGGCTCGATTCATGACATTTCGCATAAAATCACTTATTTTTTTATCGAAAAAAATTGCCTCACTTCATTGTCTTCCGTTGGTCCCACGTGAACTTCCGCTGCAATAAATAAAAACACAAATTGAAAATTACTATGATGATCACATATCCATAACCATGCACCAAACACATATAGACAGATTTTGTAAAGTTCATGTCGGGAAAAATATCCGATCCTTTAGATATCGAAAACTACAAAGTTGTTCTGGTCTCTTTACATCATTCTTGACCATCAATATACTACACCAAACTTAATTTCTGAGAAAATAAAATATGTACAACTTACCTTGAACTCATTCCACCACAGTTCTTTTTACTTCTTGTGGAACACTTCTGTAATTAAGATACTCTCCCATCCAGAAGTTTCGACTATTTTGTTCAATTCTCTCACAAATGATTTAGCATCCGTGAATCTGCATTTATACAAATATTGTGCAACATGGATAATTCAGTTAACATCAATATTTAAAGCCCTAAATATGACATATACTAAAATAAAAATGAAGTACTTACGAATCTCCACATGGACATATAAAAATCGGTTATCTTCTTGCCCTCTGTTTCCGTCAATATTCGATTGTTCCGCGAATAATGGGGTGGAACGGAAGGAGGGGAGCTCTGAGGAGATTGAACGGAGAATGTTCGGGTTGGCATGTGGTGAAGTCCTGTAACATGTTGTTGATTGTGGGAGGAAGGGCCAACGTGCTCATATTGTGACGGACCATATTGTGGTTGAGGGTTCAATGCGGGACATGAGAAGAGGAAAGGGACGGGGGCGAGGGCGAGGGACGAGGAAGAGCCTCGTCTTCTAGACATAAATCCTCCACGTTTAAACCGACAAGTAAGAAGGTTATCTGAATATTTAAAGAACTATTGACACGTATTACGAACACATAATGATGTACATGATGAAACTTACCATTTTGATGAAAAGACTGAGAAAATGTTTCCTTCAAATGAGCCAATGTTGAGTGCTTATGACGTGTAATTTCCTACAAATAAATATACTATGAATCCCATTCATTTTCATATGAAACATCAATGTATGAGCACGATATGGGTGGCCACAGGTATCAAACATCACTATATGAATCGCATGCATTTTCATTAATTTTTTTTACCACGTACAAAAATTTATATTTCACTGAAAGTGAGTGACCACACATATTCTAAATCATTGTATAAAGTTTTGTAAGAAATAAATTATTATTGTTATTCTTAAAATTTTTTTTGGAGGTAAAAAAAAATTTCACTAAAAGTTGGTAGCCACCGATATTCTAAAACATTCTGTAAAGTTTTGCAATTTTAAGAATTTTAAGAATTTTTATATTATTAATTTTAATATAAATTTTTTCTTGTGAAAAAAAAAATTCCATACTAAAATTGGGTGGCCACAAGTCGTCTAAACTATTAGGTATATTTTTCCGAATTTTAGTCATTCTTTATTTTTACAATTTTTAAGGCAGGTTACAAAAATTAAATATAACTAAAAGTGGGTGGCCACAGGTATTATAAACCATTTCGTGAAATTTTGAAAATTTTTAAATTCTAATTTTTTTTTGCCATCTAAAGAAATTTAAATTTAATCGCAAGTTGATGGCCATATGTTTTCTAGGCAATTCTGTGCATTTTTTAAATTTTAAATTTTTTTACTTTTTCTTCACAAAAAAAAAAATTTCCCTCATAATGGGTGATCACATTTATGTTAAGCCATGTTATCATGTTATGAAAATTTTAAATTTTTAATAATTTTTTTCGCGAACGTTAAAAATGTAAATTTCATTCAAAATGTGTTGGCACTAATAATTTTTGCAATTTTGTGATATGATGAAATTTTAGTTTGTTAAAAAGTTTAAAAAACTTTTATGGTCAAATTTCATATATGTTGTCAGTATTTACAGTTTTTTTAATTTTCCATAATTTTTTATAAAATTATTTAATTTTCAAGTATTTTTCATAAAAACGTTTAATCAATTATCCTATCGTCATTTAATGCTTAATCATCCACATAATTAACAAATTAACCGATCGACCATCGATCAAAAGTCATATGCAATCACGAAATCGGCCCCGTAATTTAGCCAATCAAAAGTAATCCTAAATAATCCGTAACTAAATCCGACTAATTACCTAAATATACTAACCTACGGATTAGAAAATAAATTTAAGGACAACAAAATACTAAGGATGGTGGCGGGCGGCGGCGGCGAAAATAGACCTACTTAATTTAAGCGACAACGGCGGCGGCGGGTGGCAGGGGGGGTAAAATCGGGCGGGGGGCAGTGGCGGCGGCCGGCGGCGGGATTTGAGTGGCAGCAGCGGCGGCGGCGGGGTGGTGGTAGCGGCGGCGGGATGACGGCGGGCGGGCGAGGCGGTTGGCCGGGCGGCGATGGCGAGGGCGACGCGGCGACGGGCAGGGCGAGGTCGCCATCCGAGGAAACAAATCAAGACCATTTGACGGATTTATGCGGTCTGGCCGCAAATTTGCGACGGACGCTGTCTCCGCCGCAAGTTTGCGAGCCCGCCGCAAATTTGCGACGGTTAACCGCCTGTAACCCTTTGGCGACGACGATTGTCGTAAAAGTAGGTCCGTCATAAATATTTACCGACAAATATTTGCATTTAACCAAGGATGTCCGTCGCAAATTTTCTATACAAAAAATTTGGACGGAAATTGCAAATCCGTCGCGGGAAAATTTCCTCGTGAAATTTGCGACGGACACGTACTATCCGTCGCAAATTTGCGACGGACTTGTCTTCTCCGTCGCAAATTCAAAATGGGTTTAAAATCCCTCGCAAATTTGCGACGGACGTGTTTTTTTCCGCCGCAAAATTTGCGACGGACGATAGTGTCCGTCCGCCGCAAAATTTGCGACGAACAACACGACGCCGCAAATTTGCGACGGACGAGGTAGTGTCCGTCGCAAAGTTTGCGACGGAACTAAACACTTCCGTCGCAAATTTGCGACGGACGTATGTGTGTCCGTCGCAAAGTTTGCGACGGAACTAAACACGTCCGTCGCAAATTGTTGCGACGGATAAAATTCCGGGTCCGCCGCAAATTTTTGCGACGGACATTTTGTCTGTCCGTCGCAAATTTTTGCGACGGACATTTGTCTGTCCGTCGCAAATTGTTGCGACGGACATTTGTATATTCGTCGCAAATTTGCGACAGTCAGGTATAATTGTTGCAACGGCTAAAAATTTTCAAAATTTGCAATTGACAAACTGAGGCCAGCGAAATTTTTACCGGTAAATATTCCCTAACAAAATTTGTGACGGACAGGTTAAGTAGTCCGCTGCAATTCTGCACAAACTAAATGATCGTTGTAAATTTGTGACGTCTTTTTTCTGTCAAAAATTTTAGCGTCTCATTGATTAGGGTCCTAAATTTGCTACATCTTTTTTTCAGTCCAAAATTTTGGCATCTGAAATTTTGCAATGGAAATTGAAATATCGGAAATGTTACGGCACGTGAATAATATTTGACTTGTCGGCATTTAGGGACAAAATTTCCGACGATAAATTAAAATATAAAGAATAATCGACAATAACAATAATAAAAAAGCACAATAACAATAATGATGACAACATAAAAAATAGCACTTGTAGCATTACTAATTACACATCTGTAGTGTGTTGTGACAAAAATTTTAATCTTCATCTTCGTCTTCGTCTTCATCTTCGTCTTCGTCTTCGTCCTCGTCTTCTGAATCTGTCTGAAAATCAGATTCAGAACATTCTTGTACATTTAATTCATGAAATTTCAGTTGGATCCACATCTATCATTGCTCCACACGGATCTCGTAAAGTTGGTATGTTATATTCCTCAATTTCAACCGTGTTACACACTTCCTCTTGTTGGTAGGCTCTATCCTTCCAGTGTTCCTCGATTTTCCTCCGTGCTTTGATTTTACATACAGCCCACCAATCAGCTTTGTCACGTTTCAAACTAGGAAATGATGCATAACATACTTGAATTGCTTGTTGTGCCAAGACAAATGGTTCATACTTCATATACCTTTTCTTGTGATTTATTTCAATCAAATTGAACTTCGTATGCACCTTCATTCCTTTGATGGGATGGAACCCGTGCACTTAAATAACACAACCCGCATCATTAATGGTCCGGGATACTCTATCTCTATGATTTCATCCAACAAGCCATAAAAATCATCTTTCCAATCTGTCACCATTGGGTGACCGAGAAAGACACACCACTATTCATTGTGAATTTTCCCATTCCGTATTCTTGAGTATGAAAATTATATCCATTTATGAAATATCTGGCCAACTTCGAACTTTTAACTGTGGACCCCATGATAGATAATATAGCAATCCTTGCCCTCCAAATTTATCATAATTACTGTGAACCTAGAGTTACACATGTAAAGTCAATAATATATATTTTACTAAATGATGTATAATGTATATAATTTTAATAACTTGGTTTTGATCCATAGGCAACTTACATATGTCTTAAACCATGCTGCAAATTGTTCATCGTGACAAACGGTCAAACTCATTTGGTTGTAGTCCAGCCATTGAAGTTTGGAAAATCCTAATATTAAAAATCATATTATTATTAGAAAATATTTGACACGCAAAAAATATATTTGCAAATTTACACTTACTTGAAGTATGGCTCGACTTCCCGGGCGATTCATTAAAATATAAGTATGGGCTGCATGAAATTCTTCGCCGATAAGTATACGGGTCGACATGCGCCGCATGGTCGACCCAGATAATTGAAAATAGAGAATGCCGTGCAATTAGGATCAATGGGGCCCTCATCATTTCTGCTGCTCTCCGGCTCTTACCTTTGAATGTGTGGCTCAAAATAGTATGATGCAAATGTTGTCACTTCTTCCACAATATATGCATTACAAATTGAAGCTTCAACACGTGCCTTATTCTTCACTTTTTTCTTCAAATGATATAAGAATCTAGTTGAAATAGAAAGAAGTTTATCGGAACATATTATATAATAAACTAATTGGAACTGTATTTAAAAAATATATTATCTCTCAAATGGATACATCCATCGAAATTGGACGGGACACCGCAACTTTGGCCTCATAAGGCAAGTGAACTAACAGATGCTCCATCGAATCAAAAAAACGCCGGAGGAAATATCCTTTCTAAGTTGCAATGAATAATTGAATATCTCTCTCTAGTTTCTCCATGTGCGATGCTTTTAACACTGTCGAGCAAATATCATGGAGAAAATTACTTAATTCTGTAATTGCGCCCCATACAAAGTTCGGTAGAACTTCATTCAAAGCTATTGGAATTAGTCTTTCCATTAGAATGTGACAATCATGACTCTTCAAACCTGTCAACTTGCATTCATTCAAATCAACACATCTCCAGAGATTCAAGCATATCCATCAGAAACCGCATGATTTCAACCATTGACAAACAACTCGCCCGCCTGCCCTTATCCAATGTATAAACCGCCTTTCGGTTTGGTCCTCGCTGCTTGCATGCACAGCTAGTATTGGCCGATCGCAAATATCATCATATCTTTTCTTGCGTTCAAGTTGTCTTTTGTTTTTCCAAAGCGACATCCATCACAAAAGATTTATGACATTGTCGAAAACATTCTTTTCTATGTGCATGACGCCAAGATTATGATGAATAAGATGCGCCTTCCAATATGGTAGATCCCAAAATATACTGCGTTTTGTCCACTTATGTGAACTTCCGTGACGCAAAAGTCGTGCCATGCGGGTTCTTAACAACGGTTGGAAAGTCCCGCACACGCTCCCAAATTTGATCGCCGGTCAACCTCAATGGTGGACGCGTTCTTTCAGTCCTATTCTTGGTGAACTCTTTCTTATTCCTTCCGAAAAAGGATGACTTGGCGGCAAAAAATTGTCTGTGATAGATCAAAATAGCAAGGCTTCTTTCCATGTTTTAATCTAAATGACTTTGACCTCTCCAAACATATCGGACATCCTAAGATCCCGGTGTACTCCATCCGGATAACATTCCATAAGCTGGAAAGTCATTTATCGTCCAAAGAAGGGCAGCCTTCATTATAAACATTTGATCGGTAGAAACGTCATACGTCGGGACACCTTCAACCCATAGTCGTTGTAACTCCTCAATCAATGGTTGCATATAAATATCTATCAACTTCTTCGGATTTTGCGGCCCTATCACGATCAATGTCAAAAACATATAAAGTGTCTTCATGCACATACGGTGGAAGATTGTACGGCGTTAAGATAAGCGGCCAGCATGAATAACTTTTTCCTGTTTTTCCCAAATGGAGCAAATCCATCGGCACATAAACCTAACCTGATGTTCCGAGGTTCCATTGCAAACTCAGGGTATGTTCTATCAAAAATGTTGCCATGCCTCCGCATCCGAAGGATGACACATTAGACCTTCTTCCATTTCATGATTTGCATGCCAAGTCATGTGTTCGTGATGGCTTTAGACGATAAAGCCTTTGCAACTGGGGATTAATGGCAGATAAAACATTTGCTTGCATGGTCTACGCTTCCGATTACGACCTAGCCTCCTGTTAATCTTGTACCTAGGTTGGCTACAGAATTTGCAAGATTCTGCATTTTCATCATCTCTCCAATATAGCATGCAACCCCTACTACATACATCAATTCTTACAACTGGAAGCCCTAAGTTTTCCACTAGTTTTTTCATATCATAAAAATCATTTGGCATGTTGTTATCACGAGGCAATGATTCCCCCATTACTTCAACAAAAGAGTTGAAGCAATCCGCGGTATACATTACATTATGCTCTTTTGATATTTAATAGTCGGGTTGTCACCGATAACTTAGTGTGGTCCTCACAACCTGCCCATAGAGGTTCATCTGCTGCTTTCAACACATCCCTAAACTGATTAGATTGAAAAGTTTCATTATCCACATTTTCCTCAAAACCCGTTCTATATCTTCCAATTGTGAAGCATGACTAGTACTCGCTTGTTCACGTGTAGGAGTAAAACTAGTACTTGCATGATTTGATTCTCGGGACAAAATTATAACTAGTTGCATCGATCACCATCCCTCGTATGGGTTCAATTGCTCATAATAGCCACATTCTTCCCTAACTGAAAATTGGTCACTTCTTCCATATCCTTCATTAGATATAAATGGTTCACCATGGAAGTCCAATTATAATAGTTCGGAGTAAACCCAAATCTAGTAAGGTGTTCTCTAACTTGATCACACACAAGAAATTTACCATTACCGCACTTTTTGCACGGACACCTTAACTTATTTCCATCCATAAACTCATATTTACTACTAGCAAAGTCTAAAAATAGTTCCAACCCAAAGATTTAAACTCATCCGTTAATCCTTGACGCCCGGTGTAAGTTCTTATTATACATCCAAGCCCTTTCTCTTTGCATTGTGTACGTATTAAAATATAAAATTCTGGTAAAATATTTAAAATATCATATCTATTGTTCTTAATTAAAACTATAAAATTTTGGAAATTATAATTTTTTTTAGTCACGCAACAATTAATATGAAATTGCAAAAATAGAAAAAAATTACAATGTAAAGAAGACTTACCTAAATATTTGACTGAAATATTGGTAGGACAAAGTGATCAATTTGATGAGAATTGCAAAGTCCACTTGGATTAAGTAGACCTTCAATTAGGTACAAACCCAGAAAAGATTAATCACATAAGAATCTATATTTTTATTAATTTTTAATGAACGATGGAAACGGAATTATCCTTCACAAATTTATGATTTAATAAATGAAAATTCCGTCGTAAATTTGTCATAGAAAATAGGATAGGTCGCAAATTGTGCTCCGTCCGCAAATTTGCGACGGAGACCGTTTTTGCGACGGAACTGCACTGACCGTCGCAAATTTGCGACGGAACGGATCTCCGTCGCAAATTTGGCGACGAAAACCGCGCCCGTCGCAAATTTGCAACGAAACCGTTCTTGTCCGTCGCAAATTTGCGACGGAAACCCTCTCCGTCGCAAATTTGCGACGGAGAAAACGTTTCCGTGGCAAATTTGCGACGGAGAAAACGTTTCCGTCGCAAATTTGCGACGGAGAAAACGGTTCCGTCGCAAATTTGCGACGGAAACCCTCTCCGTCGCAAATTTGCGACGTACTTTTCATTTATCCGTCGCAAATTTGCGACGGAAAAAATATTTAAATAAATAAATTTGCGGAAAAAATGGTTCAAAATCGCAAAACCGCGCGGGCCATTCTGTTTCATCCGGAAGGCGGCGAGGTCTCAGAGGTCACCGGTCATTACACCGTGATGCAGATATTTAAAAAAATTAAACATAAACATATATTAAAATAAAAAAATACAATGCAACGACGAATAGTTTTGAAGTTAGCAATTTTGCACTTACCGGTACAAAAGCTTCACCGAGATTAATACGTGCGGCGCGAATTTTGCTGATTTCATATATATGAAAGCGGGAGAAAAGCGATAAAGACCGAGAGAGAGACACAGCAAGAGAGAGCGAGAGACAGCAAGAAGAGCGAGAGAGAGAGATAGCACGGGTTGATAAAGTACTTAATTTGCGACGGATGGGTGTTTTGTCAGAATTTGCGACGGATCGACAATGCCGTCGCAAATTTATGACGGATTTTGGCGACAGTCGTATTATTTGTCGGAAATTTGAGACGAAATTTCTTCCGTCGCAAATTTGCGACGAAATTTTCGACGTAGTATATTTTCCGTCGCAAAATCCGTGTTTTTTTGTAGTGATGCATGCGAATAATAAAAACGCATCTGAAGTTTCTTAGAGTGGTAAAGTAGTTCAAGGCATGACTCTAACTCTGAATACCTGACAAGTTTCTAGGCTTCAACCCATAGATATTGTTTGATAATTTGCTAAAAGACTTCGGTGACCTAGAACTCAATCAAGGCACACGAAAGAGGTTCGAATTACCTAGTTATTGTCTAAGGCAATTGAAAAGGAATTATCAATGCATGCCCGAATATTGTCTGAGGCACCTAAAGATCGAGAAAGAAGGTTGTTCAGAATATTTGGATATCGTTTGAGATACTCAAACGGATTGTGCGATGAACGCCTCGATATCATCTCAGGCATCCAACAATAGGTTAACAAAATGGAATTCATCCCAACTTTATACGAAATACCTGGATATCGTTAGAGGTACTTGAGAAAACTATCCATTAAATACTTGAGAAAACTATCCATTAATTTTTTTTTAAATACAATTTTGGAATTTTACCCTCCATTTGTCCATGATGTAAGTAAATTTGTCACGGTACCAGTTTGGGATTTTTGTGATCAAAAATTTAGTTTGGGGTAAATTTATTGCAGGTGTACTAATTTGGGATTTTCATGGTATTAAGCCTATTGGTGGGGTGTGAAGATGAGATTTTTTTATGAAGAATTGCCCTCCTTTCTTTCTTGAACGTGTCCTCTTCTTCTTGTTGCAGAGAAAGAAAAAGTCCTCCTCCTTTGCTTCTTTTCGTGAATTCCTGAATATGCCCACTGCTACGTATTGCTTAGATGAGTATCAAGGAGGAGCAAAACGTGGCTGCTTCCTCGTCTAGACTTGCGACTGCGCTGCTTTGTTGGAGGAGTATGCAGCTCAGCCCAGAGGAGGTGGTGCAGCGATGGTGGTCAGCAGCGGTCACAGCCGGCAGAGCAACGGCAAGGTGGGGCAGTGTGGTGTTCTGCCGCGGGATAGCTCGGCTGTTCTGTAGCTCTGGGTGAGGCAAGAATCTGAATTGTGGCCCGCTGGTGCTGCCTTTTCCCTTCAGTAGCAGACTGTCCTTGGCCTTCTTTGTGAAAGACGACTTCAGGGAGTCCCCTCGTGTGTGTATCGTGAAAACTCCTCTCCGAATCGTCCCCTCTCTTGTCTTTTTCTTCTCTCTCTTTCTCTATCTCGTGGCCGTAAATGTTAATTTTGTGGCCTTCCTCTTGTCTACGAGTCCTTTTTATATGTAAAACATGGGGCCCTCAAGGAAAGAACGTGATGTGATGTGCTTTCCTATTGTGGATGCATTGAGATATATATTTTTTGTTCTTTTTCGTCTTTTGTTATTTCTTAAGAACCCACGTCTTCTGACGATTCCTTTCTTTCCTTTCTTTAATCCCTTTGTCTACAAGTTTGTATTTACCAGCTCGAATGCCCTACTTTCCAATTGTTTCTTGACCAAATTTTTGCAGGCAATCCAGAAAAATCAATTTTGCCCTCTTTCTCTGTACTCACTTCCTCAAATACATGTGCAAATCATTGTGACCAAATTTCAGTAACAAATTAAAGACCAATTTTTTAACTTGGTACTCATAATTAAAATTTCAGCTATATAGTCTTCAATGAACTTGGCCAAATTTTATGCATTTGTGAATCCATTCTCAAATTAAGGTCAGAGCGTCATTCATGCCATTCTATCGCTGGTCCAATGCGGATGTAATTATATGGACTAAGCTGTATGATGAAATGCTCCTAAGAATTATATTATTTTTGTTTAGGGGCTAATTTTCTATGCAATTATTCTTAAATGACTAGCCAAAATTTAGGTATCAACATGCATGATCCAAAATGCCCTTGTCACCAATTTGAAAGTCATAATTCAACAAAAACACCAAATTCGCTCAATTGAACCGATGCATTATGGGGGATATACAAAAGAAAAATCTTGAAAGACAATCCCAAATATCAAGCCCTTCAACTTGCAAGTCTCTAGTTTTATCGAATGTCTCTTTTGACAAAAAAAAAACACTTGCAAGTCTCTTGCATTTTCTTTATTCAATATACGACATTAGAAGTAATACAAGTGAAACAGCTGCACCTTCAAACTATAGGAAACACATTTGTGACATTCGTATTTCAACTTCACTACCAAAGTACATACACATGTACTGTATTTATTTGTGAGTTTTTGTGAATTTATCTAGGTAATTTTCTTCAGAGAAATGACGATGTTGAACAATGTGATCTTTTCCTTGGACACGCGATTGGCGAGTTTAGCCCTAAACCTCTTGAAAACCTCATTGATGATCTCTTCACCAAAGTGACCAATGAGCAAGGGCTCGGCTATAGCTCTTAAGCACCCGACAATAATGCATGTCGCTTCCTCTGAGACAACATTAGGGTCGAAATTTGTGTCAAATATACCATGATTCACTTCAAACACCTCCAAGCAATCGATTGAGAATGACCCTTGCTTTTGGACCTCCAACTGTACTTCTTTTGGCGAGGGGGCGTAATACGGGACATTGAAGGAGTCCAGTTTCTCTTCTTCTATGAGTCCCTGCATCAGCGACATACGTAGAATGTTAGATCTTTCTACTGAAAATAAGAAACAATTGCAATAAGTTATCCGTATAATATCTTAATAAAAGTCACAGTTACTTGTTTATGTAATTGGCTGTGCAACTATTGCATACTGCTGATATTTGTTGTTTCCTAATATGTAAATGGGCATTCCATTTTTTACACCATGCCTAAGAGGGAACCAGTGCGCCTTAAAATACCTAATTTTATCTCGTGTACTCTGATTTTGTCGAATACTTGTATAAGCAAGATAAATCGGATTAAATATGTAGGATTGCCAAACTGCACTATTGCTTTCTTTCAAAGAATTCATGTGAAAACTATATAGATAATCTAACAGATACTTTAGGTACTGTAGAATCAGAAATAATGATTAATCGTAACTATTAATCTCATTATTTTTTGTTGTCTAATTGATGGTTATGATTGGTCTTGGAGTGCGAAAACAAAAGATATTTCTAGAGGACTAACAAAACTCACCGGGGTCAATGGTAGTATAATACAATTTTTACTACAGGCAATAAGAAAAATTAACCTCAATTCTAATATGCACTCTGATTTTTTTTATTTGCTTACCTCGGTGACCATCTCATTGAGATCAATAGCTAAGAGCTCCCAAAATTGGCGACACTCTTCGCTTGAAGGATCGTCGCTTCTTCGACCCAGGAGGGTCAAAACCATACGCCCTCCCACCACCAACTCTTGCCCACGACACTCCAAGAACGTTGAGAAGTCCCTTTGGAATTGCTCGGAGTATGCCCTAATCGCACTCGAAGGGCTCGACCTCGCAATGTATATGTTGCCTTTGTTTCCCTCTAGTCCTCTTGGGACCTGACAAAATAAAAGAGAGAGAGAATGAGCTTGTTTCCCATCAAATTAACAAATGAAACTGTGGGCCAAAAAAATAACCTTGGACAGCCAATGGTGGCTGTACGAAGAATGAATGAAGTGCAGGCTTTCCCGCGCAAACAATCTCCCATAGAACGAACCAGGAACACCATTGAAGAACCAGGATGATGTCGACACTCCGTACTTGCTCTTCATTTGCTCAATCAACTTTTCTTGGAATGTCGGTAAGAAGTTGCTAAAGAGGGTGTTGAAGTCATTATCCGGGAGATCATTCAAGAACACTTGGAACTCCGGCAGCTCGTGTTTTGTTGCATTGCAGAGATCGATCATGATGCTGATAATATCGGACACGGCGAGGAGAGTGTTGGGGCCGCAGGAACAGCCCAAGTCCGCGATGGCAAGGCTTGCCGGGAAGGTGGCGCCGGTGGTGGAGAAGAGAGCTGTGATGGCTGCCACCTTCATGGGTTTCGTCATCGATATCACCTTTCTCTACAAAAAGAAAAGCGAGCATTGATTCAATTTGAAGAAAAAAAGGTTAGTTTCTTTAAATTTTTAAATAAAAAAATAAATCTCAATAGTTTTGTATAGCTTATTCTAGCGAACATATCTTCTCGATTGAAATATGTGGGCAGTTCATATAGAACGGTCGAATATTGCGAACTCTGTGCATTCTCCACGTTAATCCAAATTAGAACATCACGGGAATGGGTTTGTCCGATGTTGCGATGGTCTTACAAGATCTAATACTTCTACAGACCCTCTAGTGTACATTCTTCAAGTGATATTTTGTTAATTAAAAACTTTATCTGCAAATTAGGGACATCATTTAAATTTTTGATCGATAAGTGATATGGTCTCATAGGACATGGTAAAATGGTGTTTTGCACAAATAGAATATCAAATCTTGATAAACAAAAAGAACCTAGTTTGTTATAAAATGAGCAATCATATTGTGGTATATTATCACAAAAGAGTGTATAATAATCAATGTTTAAGGCTCTATTTGTTTAGTTGAAAATATATAAAACTCTTTTTCCTATTTTCCAGGTAATGATTTCAGTCTATTAGAAAACTTGGTTTTAAAATAGGTTAATACCACAAAAAACTCCGAACTAGTACACTAATAACAAATTTACCCTATATTAATTTCCGTTAAATTTTACCGTTAAATTATTGAGCTAGATAACACATGACAGCTTATAGGTGTACCAGTTTAGGGTTTTAACCCTCTGTTTGTCACAAGTTTACCAGTTTGTGATTTTTTGTGGTATTAATTCAATTTAACAGAGGGTAAATTTGTTACGAATGTACTAGTTTGGAGTATTTTGTGGTCAAAAAATTAATTTATGATAAATTTGTTATAGGCGTATCAGTTTGGGGTTTTTTGTGGTATTAACCTTTTTAAAATTAATGAAAACAACTTCGAAATTTAAATATTGAAAGTCAATTTTCCAAAAAGTATGGAAGAGATCTCAACTTTCCTACTTTAGAGACAGGTTACAAAAGTAGCTTATACCATGAAGCAAATGCAACTGGAATGACTCATCTTCCATGAGGTAAACCCCGCCAATGGCGGCTCTAATCTGTCTCCTCCTCCTTCTTCTTCCTCCTCTCTCTGTCTCTCTATACTGAGTCAACTTCTCTCTTCTACTCTCTCTCTCTCTCTACATGAATCCTAACTCCAACCTCCAAGTAGTACTCGCTGTGGCTAGAAGATCAAATTGGATTTGTGATGCTTGTTGTAACAAACCCACCAACTGCTGGTGAAAATTTCTCAAAGAAATCTGACTTAGAATCACGGTGATCTTGCTAAACTTTGTGAATTGGATACGCATAAGTTCAAAACACAACTATCGCACGAAGAATAAAAATGAAGCAGTGCAACAAAGTGCTCTCAAAAAGATAATTCAATGCCGGAAATTGTTTTTCTAACTCTTTTTTGAATTATTGCCAAACATGAAAAAGTAGTGTCATTTTTCTGAAAAATGAATTCATAACAAGGTTTTATCGATTTCATCGTATTTTCATTGTAACAAATATGTGCACCTTTAATAGGACACTGAGAGATGTACCTGAAGCAATGAGTTGTTAGCATAACCTGTTTCACCCATTCCTCCCTTCATGTGCAATGATTTCGTGAATTCCATCTCTCTCTCTCTCTCTCTCTCTCTCTCTCTCTCTCTCTCTCTCTCTCTCTCCTGTTTGTGTGTATGGCGTTGCTCTGGCCTGCATTTGAATTGGTTTGAGGCTCTTCTATTTATAGACATTGTAGGGGTACTTTGGGTCGATGTTCCACGTTAATTGTAAGTTGAGTTTGAGGCTCTTCTATTTATAGACATTTTAGGGGTACTTTGGCTCGATGTTCCACGTTAATTGTGAGTTGAGTTTCAGTTCGTGTAACGACCCAAGTCTACACTATGTAATATTGTCCGCTTTGGGCTACTAACCCTCATGGCTTTTAAACGCATTATACAGATATAGAACCCTAAGCCTTATAAGCCGGTACAGAACTCCCCTTGGGTGATGTGGGGCAAGAGAGGCCTCCCCTCCCTTCCTTGCGCACGTCCGACGACTGAGGTGCGGATGCACTATCATCCCTCCTCCCCATGCACCATCGCCTGGGTTGTTACACTCTCTACCCCTTACGAGCACAGCGCCCTTGCTATGGCCTCACACGCAGTTGGGAGTTAGCTCTGATACCACCTATAACACCCCAAGGTCTGCCACTATACATATATTGTCCGCTTTGGGCCCATTGACCCTAATGGTTTTAAAACACATTTCACACGAGCTTCCACTGTGCTGAGAAGAAAGTCTTGAGTGAGGCTTGTAACTGGGTTGGCGATGCATTCACGCCAAAGCGGGACGCCCAATGAGGACAATATTGGGCTTGGCTAAGGGGTGGTAGTGCAGTTGTGTCTCTACCCCAGACAACGCATTTTAAAGTCGTGAAGGTCAGTTGGCCCAAAACGGAAAATATTACACAGTGTAGACCCGGGGTGTTACAAGTAGTATCAGAGCTGACTTCCAACCTCGTGTGGAGCCACAATGAGGGCATTGTGCCCGTAAAGGATGGAAAGTGTGACAGCCTAGGCGGCGATGCACGGGGATGAGGGATGGCAGTGCATCCATGCCTCGGTCCTCGCACGTGCGCAGGAAAAAGAGGGGAGCCTCTCTTGTCCCACATCGCCTAGGGATGAGTCCTGGGCTGGCTTATATAGTTCGAGGGTTCCCTATCTATACATACACGTTTTCTGGGCAAAGCCCAAAGGAACAAAATCTTGAGGGCCCAGTAGGGCCCAAAGCGGATAATATTTATACAGTGGCGGACTCTAGGGTGTTACAGGTGGTATTATAGCTGACTCTCGACCCTATGTGGGGCCATAGTGAGAGCGCTATGCTCGTAAGGGGTGGAGAGTGTGACTGCTTAGGCAGCAGTACGCAAGGAGGAGGGATGGCGGTGCGTCCGCGCCTCGGTCCTCGAACATGAACAGGGAAGGGAGGGAGAGCCTCTCTTGTCCCACATCGTTTAGGGAGAGAGTTTTGAACTGGCCTATAAGGTTCGGGGTTCTCTATATGTACATAAGCATTTTTTGGACAAAACCCAAAGAAACAAAACCATAAGAGCCTAGTGAGACCCAAAGCGGATAATACGTGTGCAGTGACGAACCCGAGGGTGTTACAGTTTGAGTGTCAAACACGCAAGGGCGTGAGTTTGGACGGACATGTCCACTACTAGGTGGGATCTCTCTCTGCCATGCGAATCCTGATTCCACCAAATAAAGGACAAAAAAATACAAGATACTCGTGATATTCATGTCACGTTGTACTTCTCGTTACTTAAGACGAGTCCAGATACATGCCATATTGCCTTGCATGCGGTTGAAGATATGAGCCTTGATTGGCATGTTTTTCACGTACACGGACAAATGATTTGACGGACTCATGACACGCATTCTCCTTTGCTGACGGGAAATTTCCCCTTCGATGCATTAATCTAGGGCCTATTAGGTCATGAGATATCTTCAAGCTAATCTTATGAATCAGATAAGAACACGAGCTACAACTTTCGCAAGTGGTCTAAACATGACATTTTTCTGTAAGTTGTTTGGTGAATAGAAAATGTCTGCTAATTAAAATATACAAATTGAATCCGATCTTTTAATATCAGGTTCATTCTTAAGGTTATTTTATTATAGATGTGGCACATCTAACACCAGCTGGAGAAATAAGACTTAATAATTAACAAAATCGTAGTACGTGTGTCTCGGCCTTGGGTGAGCTTGAAAGGAAACAATTTATTAAGGCATATAGGAAATAAGTGTTATGGATAGTGTTAGAAAATCCAACCAAAAAAGTTAACAGATTATGGGGAGGCAAATAGGTCAAACTTAGAAATTTAAGATTCTTTAAGAACTTTTGATTATTATGTAATAAAAAATGTAAAACTTTCTCGAGACGAAGAGATGCGCAGAGCCAGAGACGAAGAGATGCGCAGAGGTAAACGAAGCCATGTTGGGCTGGACGGGGTGCTGGCGACAGCAGGGGAGACTCGAAGTTGAGCTCAGAGGTGGCTATGGAGGAGGATCAAGAGAAAGATGTCGGTTGGAGCAGATTTTCAATTTTTTTCATTCCAGATCAATTACATGTGTCAAGCGATAATTGGATAAAAAAAAATACATGTCACGTATGATGATGAATTGGTGAGAAAAAACCACTGAATATTATAAGACAAGAAATAACAGTTTGTTGTCTGCTTTTTGTTACTTTTTCGTTTTGCTTTTTCATCTTTTGGGCTTAGATTGTTTTTTTTTTCCATTTTTTAAAATTTATTTATTTAAAAAAAATCAATTCGCAAAAATCTTTTTTGTCTACATTTAAAGCAAATCCAAAGATCATTTTAATACTAACCTTTTGTGAAAAATTCAAAAAACACCCCATGCATATATTTAATATACACTATGACTATGCAAAACTATAGATTGACAAAGATAATGAAAATGACCCCAAAGTAATCCGATATATATCTTACCTTTTAAACTTAAATTCAAAATAATTGTCTAGTAGTTAATATATCACTCGTATTTTCTTATGACAAAACAAATTAAATTAAAAAAATGGAAAAAAAATCTTTACATGCTAGCAAATATGTACAAAGTAACTTGTATACAATCCAATGGTCACCCTTTCTTCTTAGGAAGGGAGAGCTAGGGAGTTCGATTTCCCACATTTCCCCACCTTCTAGGGAGGTAGAGGCGGGGACATTTAGTTTCAGATGTAGATTTTGACTTCTACGCTCTACAGAGAGGCACGCCAAAAATCTGAAAGTAAGTTGAAAGTTAGAATAGGATAAATAAATAAAAAAACTTGTATGCAATAAATTGACACTTGAAAGTTTAAGAAAGTAAAATATTATTTGCACACAGTAAACATGACATTTTTGCTATGCTTCTTGCTATGTTTCATTGTACTTTGGCTTGTGATTCTGGTTTTTTTCTTTTCTTTAGTATGAAAAAGGGCTGAAGCGCAATACAAACATTAACATTGAGAATCTATTATCCATATTTTATTTCCTAATAAAAACATGAGGTAACTCTCTAGGAGGCTTTACATGCTTACTTCGTTAAAGATATTGATATAAAAAGCATAGATTAATAGAATCAACAGTTTGTTTCTCCAGAATTTCTCTCACGATGAAATATTTTTTACTGAAAATCATTTTTCTACTTTTAATTACAGAAAACGGGTTATGAGAGGACTCCAAACAGAAAATATCCATGCAAATAATCAACAACTTTAAGAGATATACCTGAAGCAAATGAGTTGTTAGCATAACTCGTTTCACCCATTCCTCCATTCATGTGCAGCATTTGAATGAAATCCCTCTCTCTCTCTCTCTCTCCCTCTCTTTTGTGCGTTTAACATTGTTTCTAGGGATGGCATAGTTCCAGTGTAGAACCTGAAGCCTAAGAACCAAACTGGTAGAAACCTGTTCTGTTTCAGTTTTCAAAAATTAGGAAACCCGTTTCGACGAGTAGGTTCCAGTTTCTAGGTAGATGTTGCAACCTAAAACTTCAAACCTTCAACCTAAAACTTGAAACTTGGAACAAGTTTTTATATTTTTCTTGATATATATTTTATCGCGATTCTAAAATATTTCATGGTCTCCGATAATAAGTATATAATCTAAAATTACTAATATGAAAAACATGCATGGGCATATACCTTTGCCATCAATACTTGAGACAAATACCCCCAAGATGTCATTTTTTTTTGGCCTGGTAAATTTGTTAAAATATCATCGTGCTCCGGTCTTTAGCCGCCCAAGAATCTTGGGGGTTGCTCATGAGCCAAGAGCTTGCAATTAAAGGCCATGGCAAGAGTGGTGGCAAATGGGTAATAATGCGCCAAGAGGAGGGGCTTTTTTTGGGGACGATCCTGGGACGGAATGGCTAACCGGTGGCAGTTGAACATTAACTGGCGAAATTAAGGCGGAAGGATTGGGGTTGGTAAGGGGTTGCCAATGAGGGACGTCCACGTGGCGTCTGGTTAGGCACCGTAACCTATCTCAATTTATTGGGGGGCTGACATGTCGCACGTACGTATCGCCTTGTCACGGATTGCACCGGCTAAAATTTGTTTCGTTCAAAATTCTTCTCTTCTTTTTGAAATCTTGTCTAGATCAACTAACTCAAGAGGCAGAAAATAATTAATTTAATACTTCATTTATTTTGCAAAAAATAAATAATTTCTAAAAAAATAATCACTTGTATATTTAGTACATTTGATGACTTATACCAATGCAACGCCATGGAATCATTTGAATTGAAGAAGTTGAGATAGGCCTTATCATAATACGAATTAAAAAGCCGGATTGATGCTAGTTCTTAAATGGTAATTTACTTATGGAGTTGATAATTTACCACATCAAACGCACTTATCCAACATCTTTTCACAAGCTATTTATGGTTCACAATTGGGTACTTTATGTGTATTGACAAACGATACACTCATTGATGGTGAGGCGGACCCTTAAATTTTGGTGAGATAGCAAGTTGGGTTAGCCACCTTAGATGTACATATTACCATAAAGAAAGAAAGAAAGAAAGACCAACAAAGAATTCAAGTCTACTGCTTGATAATATCTAGAAGTTAATCCAATCAAACTACAAACACTAGCGAGCAAAGAGGAGCTGGGAGCGGTTGTAGCGCTAGATCAAATCAATGCACACTCTCTACCATGCTCGTGTTGCCAAATGAAGACTTACTTAGGAGATCGCGTGGATCGTATCCATGAATTTCACATAGGTTTGATGCAAGAAACTGATAAGATAGATGAAGGCAACGATGCGACTTCATGCACATGTATTAGACGAGAGGAGCAAGGATTTTTGTTGTCCTGGTGTACAGGCACGAATGAATGGCTGAACTTACCTTTCGAGCCTCTCTCTCTCTCTCTCTCTACGTCATTCATTGAAAAGGTACACTTTCTGGTTCATCCCTATTAATTGGACGTAGTTAGGCAGCCTGTAACGAAAATGGCCATGTCCAAACCCACCAACATGACAAAGATAGCAGACCGAATGGTCTTATGTTGCACATGCCAATTAGGGAAGAGCTATTCCAAGATCGGGCCACGTTCCACTTGAAATCTCGCATCTATCTATCGAAATCGGTTCTTCAATTTTTACAATTTGAAACTTACTCTGTATACCTTGGAACTCAAAATCTATATTGTTAATAGATTCCTAGATTTACTCAGGAACTGGCCAATTTCTTTTTTTTTTTTGTTTCATATTTTTCTTCCTCCTTTTGTTTTAGTTTTTAGTTAAAAAGAATGGAAGTGAACGCATCAATAAAAATCCTCATTTGTCAATAACAACAAATTAAAGCGGATATGTGCATCATTTAGAAAGCCTTTATTCTTCTGTAAATGGATTGTGCTAGAGACCTTGATATGCTCCGATCGCTTGTGCTTTTGTCTTGAAAGGAAACAATTTATTAGGGCATATAGGAAAATAAGTGTTATGGATAGTGTTAGGAAATCCAACCAAAAAATTTAACAGATTATGGGGAGGCAAATAGGTTGAACTTAGAAATTCAAGATTCTTTAAGAACTTTTGATTATTATGCAATAAAAAATGTAAAACTTTCTCAAGACGAAGAGTTGCACAGAGCCAAAGACAAACATATGCACAGAGGTAAACGAAGCCATGTTGGGCTGGACGGGGTGCTGGCGACAGCAGGGGAGGCGCGAAGTTGAGCTCAGAGGTGGCTATGGAGGAGTATCAAGAGAAAGATGTTGGTTGGAGCAGATTTTCAATTTTTTTTTCATTCCAGATCAAATTACATGTGTCACATGATAATTGGATTAAAAAAAAATACATGTCACGTATGATGATGATTTAGTGAGAAAAAAATCACCGAATATTTTCTTCTGATAAAGACAAGAAATAACGGTTTGTTGTCTGCTTTTTGTTATTTTTTCGTTTTGCATTTTTATCTTTTGGGCTTAGATTGTTTTTTTCCATTTTTTAAATTTATTTATTAAAAAAATTAATTCTGGAAAAATCTTGTTTGTCTGCATTTAAAGCAAATCCAAAGATCATTTTAATACTAACCTTTTGTGAAAAATTCGAAAAACACCCCATGCATATATTTAATATACACTATGACCATACAAAACTATAGATTGACAAAGATAATGAAAATGACCCCAAGGTAATCCAATAGATATCTTACATTTTAAACTTAAATTCAAAATAATTGTCTAGTATCTAATATATCGCTCGTATTTTCTTACGATAACAAAATTTAAATTAAAAAATGAAAAAAAATCTTTTCATGCTAGCAAATATGTACAAAGTAACTTGTGTGCAATTTTTTTACTTTTAACTTTGTATGCAATCCAGTGATCACCCTTCCTACTTGCGAAGGAAGAGTTGGGGAGTTCGATTTCTCACCTTTCCTCACCTTCTTTGAAGGTAGGGGTGAGGACGTTTAGTTTCAAATGTGGGTTTCGACTCCCATACTCTGTAAAGAAGCAAGGCAACAATCTAAGAGTGAGTTGAGAGTTAGAATAAGATAGATAAAAAAAATTGTATGCAATAAATTGACACCTGAAAGTTTAAGAAAGTAAAATATTATTTGCACACAGTAAACATGACATTTTTGCTATGCTTCTTGCTATGTTTCATTGTACTTTTGCTTGTGATTCTGGTTTTTTTATTTTCTTTAGTATGAAAAAGGGCTGAAGCTTTACCAAAAAAAAAAAAAAAGGGTTGAAGCCCAAAACAAACATTAACGTTGAGAATTTACTATCCATATTTTATTTCCTAATAACAACATGAGGTAACTGTCTAGGAGGCTTTACATGCTTACTTCATTAAAAATATTGATATAAAAAGCGTAGATTAACAGAATCAACAGTTTCTTTCTTCAAAATTTCTCTCATGACAGAATATCTTTTATAGAAAATCATTTCTCAACTTTTAATTACAGAAAACGGGTTCTGAGCGGACTCCAAACAGAAAACATCCATGCAAATAATCAACAACTTTAAGAGATATACCTGAAGCAAATAAGTTGTTAGCATAACTCGTTTCACCCATTCCTCCATTCATGTGTAGCATTTGAATGAAATCCCTCCCTCTCTCTCTCTCTCTCTCTCTCTCTCTCTCTCTCTCTCTCTCTCTCTCTCTCTCTCTCTCTCTCTCTCTCTCTCTCTCTCTCTCTCTCTCTCTCTCCCTCTCTTTTGTGCGTTTAACATTGTTTTTAGGGATGGCATAGTTCCAGCTTAGAACCTGAAGCCTAAGAACCAGACTGGTAGAAACCTGTTCTGTTTCAGTTTTCAAAAATTAGGAAACCCGTTTCGACGAGTAGGTTCCAGTTTCTAGGTAGATGTTGCAACCTAAAACTTCAAACCTTCAACCTAAAACTTGAAACTTGGAACAAGTTTTTATATTTTTCTTGATATATATTTTATCGCGATTCTAAAATATTTCATGGTCTCCGATAATAAGTATATAATCTAAAATTACTAATATGAAAAACACGCATGGGCATATATCTTTGCCATCAATACTTGAGACAAATACCCCAAGATGCCATATTTTTTGGCCTGGTAAATTTGTTAAAATATCATCGTGCTCCAGTCTTTGGCCGTCCAAGAATCTTGGGGTTGCTCATGAGCCAAGAGCTTGCAATTAAAGGCCATGGCAAGAGTGGTGGCAAATGGGTAATAATGCGCCAAGAGGAGGGGCTTTTTTGGGGACGATCCTGGGACGGAATGGCTAACCGGTGGCAGTTGAACATTAACTGGCGAAATTAAGGCGGAAGGATTGGGGTTGGTAAGGGGTTGCCAATGAGGGACGTCCACGTGGCGTCTGGTTAGGCACCGTAACCTATCTCTATTTATTGGGGGGCTGACATGTCGCACGTACGCTATCGCCTTGTCACGGATTGCACCGGCTAAAATTTGGTTCGTTCAAAATTCTTCTCTTCTTTTTGAAATCTTGTCTAGATCAACTAACTCAAGAGGCAGAAAATAATTAATTTAATACTTCATTTATTTTGCAAAAAATAAATAATTTCTAAAAAAATAATCACTTGTATATTTAGTACATTTGATGACTTATACCACTGCAACTCCATGGAATCATTTGAATTGAAGAAGTTGAGATAGGCCTTATCATAATACGAATTAAAAGCCAGATTTATGCTAGGATCGAAGATAAATGGTAATTTACTTATGGAGTCGATAATTTATCACATCAAACGCACTTATCCAACATCTTTTCACAAGCTATTTATGATTCATAATTGGGTGCTTTATGTGTATTGGCATGTAACGTGAATCTCAACACTTATTGATGGTGAGGTGACTCCTTAAATTTTGGTGAGATAGCAAGTTGGGTTGGCCTAGACACCTTAGATGTACAGTTTACCATAAAGAAAGAAAGAAAGAAAGAAAGACCAACAAAGAATTTGAGTCCGCTACTTGATAATATCTAGAAGTTAATCCAATCAAACTACGAACACTAGCGAACGAAGAGGAGCTGGGAGCAGTTGTAGCGCTAGATCAAATCAATGCACACTCTCTACCATGCTCGTGTTGCCAAATGAAGACTTACTTAGGAGATCGCGTGGATCGCATCCATGAATTTCACACAGGTTTGATGCAAGAAATTGATGACAGATGGAGGCAACGATGCGACTTCATGCACATGTATTAGACGAGAGGAGCAAGGATTTTTGCGGACCTGGTGTACGGGCACGAATGAATGGCTGAACTTACCTTTTGGGCCTCTCTCTCTCTCTCTCTCTCTCTCTCTCTCTCTCTCTCTCTCTCTCTCTCTCTCTCTATCTATCTATCTATGTCATTCATTGAAAAGGTACAGTTTCTGGTTTATCCCTATTAATTGGACGTAGTTGGGCAGTCTGTAACGAAAATGGCCATGTCCAAACCCACCCACCTGACAAATATAGCACGACCGAATGGTCTGATGTTGCACATGTCAATTAGGGATGAGCTGATCCAAGATCGGTCCACGTTTTATTTGGAATCTCGCATCTACCTATCAGATTTGGCTCCTCAGTTTTTAAAATTTGGAACTTACTCAGCATACCTTAAAATTAAAAATCTATCTTGTCAATAGATTTCTGGATCTACTCAGGAACTAACCAACTTCTTTTTCCTTTTTTTTTGTTTCATATTTTTCTTCCTCCTTTTGTTTTAGTTTTTAGTTAAATAAAATGGAAGTGAACGCATGATAAAAATCCTCGTTTGTCAATAACAAAAAATTAAAGTGGATATGCGCATCATTTGGAAAGCCTTTATTCTTCTGTAAATAGATTGTGCTAGAGACCTTGATATGCTCCGATTGCTTACGCTCTTGTCTGAGTTGTCAACACGTCGCGGATGCTTAACTCCAGAGTCCATGAAAGAACTGGCAAACATTTGTACCATTTTCTCTCCAGAAATCAATCCTGCAAAATCAACCCAAAGCAGGTACATTATCCATCATCTTTGTACCGTCTTTGCTTCCATATTTGAGTAGAATGATGAACCCTCCAAATACAACTTATTACTAGCATAGAAAGGTTAAGAGAGAGAGAATACGCGAGTAGACATTTTGTGAAGCTCAGGGTCTTTTCCTTTTTGGGGACAATAACCAAAGCAAGCATTTGGCAACTTCATAACAATACCTTTGGTGCTCTATCTATGGAGATTTTCGGTTGTTTGGGACGTCAATCTTGCTACAGAGTTTCACTTTCCGTAGCAAAAAAAGCAATTGTGCGCGATGTTAGGTCCAGTTCCTCGTTCCCGATTTCTGGTCTGTTCTTTAATTCTTGATTCTTGATTCCATTCTTACCATGAATCAGGAACCGAGCTGCACAGTATTGGTTCCACTTTAGGAACCGTGAACCGGATTGATAACTGCTACAACCTGGAATCGGTCTAGTTCCTATAGCTAGTCCCTATGGCAGGTTTAGTCTAGTTCTCTATTCTGTCCTGAACTCATGCTTAACTCTAGTGCCAACTATAAATTGAGAGCTATTTGACATGCAACTCACATGACAAAAGTTCAAATTCAAGCATTCAATATCTGTGTTGTGATGATTTGAGTCCAAGGGCATCAAGTTACGCATAATCACTGATGGAGTGTAGCTAGACTTGTCAAAATAGGTTTTAAACTCGTATATGGGTTCAATTTAGAACCCATTTTCAATCCACTAGGGCTCAAACTCTCTTCTCTCTCCCTCTTTGCTTTCTACTTCTCGCTAGTCCTTGTCATCCTCTCCAATTAGCTATCCGAACCCTAGACTCTTCTGCTTTTGCGATTCGTCTTCCTTGCCACAGCAATCACTTCTTGGTCATAGTCTCTTAAACTCTTCCAAAACGGGAAAAGTGTTAGAAAAGTCTTAAACCTATTGCATTAATGCAAATTTAGTATTTAACTATTTTTGGGTGCTAATTTAGTCATAAACCTTTTAATGTAGTGCCAATTCAGTTCTTCTGATTAATTTTGATCGGATATTGTTGACGTGGATGCCGGCTGACCTACGTAGCATCGCCGGCGCTAACGTGAATAATTTTTAATAATATTTTTTTCTTTTTAAAAATTTTTAAAATTTTTTCTTTTCTTATTTTTTCCTTCTTCTACGTTTAGCTGGTGACCAACCATTGGTGATGGTTGGGTAGGTTGGCCTCGCCTAGGCAAGGTTGCTGTAGCCCGCCACAGGCAAGGCTTGGCTGACCTTTGCTAGATTTGGCAAGGGCCAGCCCCGGTGAGGAATCCCCTTGGCCGATTTAGCAAGGCCGGCCCTCATCGAAGCCATAACGATCTCACAAGGCATTGCCTTCACCTAGGCAATGCCTTGCGAGGCTGTTGTGGCCTGGCTGAGAGCTAGCCTCACCAGATCTGGTGAAGGTCGGCCGGGCCTCGCTTATGGCGGGCGACAGTTGCTCGCCTAGGCGAGGCCAGCCTGGTTGGTTGTAACATCCATGATTCTGGCTATAAGAAATGGCTATGGAAATGGTGTGCCGATATTAGGGGAAATCGGCCATCGACTAATTTAAGAAACGGTCATGAACCGATCAACCCGGTTGGTAGGGCTACTAAGAGATCAACCATGGCCTGATCGAAGGATTGGCTCTGAATTGATTAAAGGATCGGTAGTGAACCAGTCCAATGGCCATGCAAGTGACCCGAGCCATTTGGCCATGGATCGGCCACTCGCCATAAGGGTTGGTTGTGGGACGGTCATTTACCATCTCAAATCAATGGAAGATCATGGATAGATCTCAGTGGTCTGTTCGTTCGTGGTGGACTGCGGTGTTCATGTACCAGCGGGTGGTACAACCATGAATCGTCGATGCGATGGTCTATTGATCCGCGAGCGATCAATCCTACACAACTACATGACAACCGAGGATCAGCCATGGACCAAGTATGCTTGGCCATGGGCGATCATGGGTAACCATGAACCGCGGGATAGGTCATGGGCTGGTCATGGATTGGTCACGGATTGGCTCGATGATGTTGCCGATTAGGCCGTGTGCTAAGTCATAAGCCAGGTTATGTGCCAAGTCGTGAGCTAGGCCTTGTGCCAAGCTGTGAGCCGGCCATGTGCCCGAACTTAGACCCCGCTGTAAAGCCACGAGCCAGTATAGGAACCAGCTATGTGCCCGGCTAGGCCATGGACCCTGTAAAAAGGTCGCAAGCCAGGACAGGCACGGGCCATGAGCCCAGTTCGCCTGGCCCTACGTTTGGCCAGTGTCGACCACAGAGCCCACGCCATGGACCACTGACTTAGCCAACCTAAACAAGTTTGGCCATGACCCACCACATCCGACGGTGATTCAACTACGAACCTCTATTTTGTATGCATGATCGATCGTGGATTGACATGAGAAACTCATACTCGACCAAGTTGGCGCTTCCAATGGCCTAATTCTTATGTTTTCCATATTCTTCAAAATTTAGACAAAAGAGAAGGCTCTAGAACATGGATCATTAATACAATGGATGAATCATTATCTTATGTGGCCTAAAGAAGATTTGGTCATGATGGCTCAAGATTTATCTTGGGGAAGAAGTTAATGACTCATGATCAAGTGTGCCAATTAGGAATGCATACATTGGCTTCATAATTTCCCTAAGAGCCTAGGCATGCCACACCATCCCCATTAGGCATGCTACCTCTTCTTGCTAGTCTTGCCACTCATCCAATAGGCTAGCCAACTCATTCTAGTAGGGTTGCCACTTCAAGAAAACCAATTGGACCACTTGGACAAGTAATGATGAAGATAGAGCCTATAAATAGAAGAACCCCTCTTCAAATTCCATACTTTAGGCTCACATTCTCATCTTTCCCTCCCTTGCACGATAACCCCTCTCTCGGCCAAGCTTTCTAGACCATCTTTAGGTAAGTAGAATTCCTAACTCTCGGCTAGGGCGATAGATTACGTCGTCAAGTTCAGTTGTGTGTCCACCTGTGAAAGCCACGAACATGTTTGAGGATTTTTGCTTTGTGTTGCTTGTGTCTTGCATGGTTGGGTATGTTCACGTCCTGGAACATGGCCAAGGTTTTCCTAGGTTTGATCCAATGTTAAGGCGAAATAACCAAGCCACAAGGCCTTGGTTGACATTGAGGTATTTTGATTCCAAGTCTTGCTCGGTGTGGGGTTCGGCGCTAGGCGTTTCGTTTAAGCCACGAATCAAGGATTGTTCTTGGTATATTATATGTTGAGGGTCATGACACACACTCGTTTGAGCATGCGCATGGGCTTGTGTATGCATTGGCGAAATAAAAAGATAAGCAACCGGCTTGTGTGAAGCGTCATGTGTGATCACTAAAGGAAAGATGCTCCCGTCGTCATATAGCATTAGTGGCGATGCCTCGTTCATTGAACGGGATGCCCTAGTTGAATTAGGATGTCTGGGTTGAGCCTGGATGCTTTGGTAAACTAGAGCTAGGATGCCTTAGTTGAGCTAGAATACCTCGGTTAAGCCCGGATGCCTCGGGTGAGTTAACCTTGAGATGCCTTGGTTGAGCCGGAATGCCTATCTTGAAGCTGGATGCTTCGGTTGAGCCAAAATGCCCTGATTGAGCCAGGATGATAGTAAATGAATCTTTCATGTGTGAGTGGCATGTGCATAAAGTATGTTTATGTTTTTATTGACAAGCCGAGGGTAAGTATGTACTAATGATGAGATTTGCTATTGATTTGCCATCGATGATATGTTATGAGTGTCATATCGCTAGATTTGATGATGAGATGTTTTCCTAGTAGCGAATTAGGAGTTTTACTTATTGAGTTTCCGACTCACTCCTTTATTTTTTTCAAACTTGTAGGTATGGCTACTCCGCCCCCCTCAACGTTTTGGTTTACCTATAGATATGGAAATGTCCGTCACGGATATCGTCGATGTAGAAGAAGAGGTTGCCTACCATAGATGCACTATAACGATTTGGGTCGAGGAAGGGCTGGACAACTAGGTTTTACACCGTTATATAGCTTGGTACGTTTAGTTAGACGGGGACCTCGTCTGCTCCCTTCATGGGTTCAACAGGCTGCCCAAACCGAACAATAGGCGATGCCCACTGTGGCGACGGCCAACCCCTAAGTATCGGCATATAGCGAAGGGGATCCCAATTTTAGTTACTACAGCCCGTAGCAGAGCTAGGGATACCCTAGCCTTTTGTTGTAGCCGGAGATGCAAATGAATAGTTTGTAAATGAACTATCGCATATAATGAAGTATGTTATATTTACACTTCTTCCCTGATTTCTAGTTGTTATTTGTTTAGAAGTTTGTTTGTACACACGTTTTCGCATGTGCATGTTAATAAGATAAAAGAAACGGGACGGCGACGAACTCGGGACATTGCAACAATAAGCCTGACGACCGCGGGTCGTGACACCGGCTAAAGGTAGAAAGGATAAAAAAAAGAAAAAAAAGGAAAAAATCAAAAAATAATTAAAAATATTAAAATATTATTAAAAGTTATCTACGTCAGTGCCGGCTACGCCACATAGGTTAAAGGCATCCATGTCAGCAATATCCAATTAAAATTAGCTGGAAGGACTGAATTGGCATAAAAACAAAAGATTTAGCGCTAAATTGGCACAAAAAAAGGTTTATGACTAAATTGGCATTAATGTAATAAGTTTAAGACTTTTTTTGATACTTTTCCCCTCGCAAAACCTCTAGTGTCTCTCTAGCTGGAGCCCCTAATGGCCACTTCTCATTGAAGTGTCGTTAGCTTGAATACTTCAACTAGAAACAGAGGTTCGCCTCTTCGACATCATTGGACATTTCCACCTCCTTCTGTCCTTTTGGTGAAGGTATTTCGCGGTCTCATTTCTCTAGTTGGCGCTGAATGATGAGGATAGAAGTTTCTATGGTTTTTTCATTTGTAGATGAAATCTAGCAGATTCTTGAGGCCAAATTTGGTTGCAGTGTCACTTTCTGAATATATTTTACTGGTAGCTTTACGAGTTGCCCATATTCTGTGTTCGAGTGCGATCGTGGTACTGTGTTAGCTAGTGCTTTGAGGGTCTCTCTGTGGTTTGAAATCGGAGCAAAGAGGGGAGGTCTATGGAGGATGGAGCGTTGGTTGTTCAAGCCGGAGCATTAGTCGAGGGATATGGAGGACGGTGGTGAGAAGTGGGCGTTTGTAGGGAGGAGGCCTTTGCATACACAATGTTCTAAGTGGTGATCAGGGAGCTGCGACGGTCATGGTGGTGCCGGTGCGAAGGAAGGGGCAAAGTAGCACCATCGAAATTTGTGGAGATGTTTTGCCTTTATTTTTAATGTGTTTGAAATTTGCTAAATGCTTAATTTCCTATAGTTAAGGAAAAGTGAGTTATGTGTGTGGATTTAACTTGATTCTTTGTTAGATTGGATATGAGCCATCTAAATTGTATAAAAAATAAATGGGCGAATTTCGGTTGAATTTCGACCCAAAAAAAAATTGGGTTGAACTCATTTATTTAATTTTTTTTTGGTCAAGAACAATAATACTTTCATTTAACCAGACAGTACAAAAGGCCCCAATAAATGGGCTTCCGAACATAAAAGATCCAAAAGTGGAAGAGGAGGAGATACAATCCAATTAGATGGAAGAAGCTTGTGTTCGTGGGCTTTTGCGACCCAGTCCGCAACAAAATTAGCCTCTCTTCTACGGTGCTGGATCCGGAACTTCGAGAATGATTGGATTATAGCAGTACAGTCAGCAAGGAATGGACGGATCTCCCAAGGAGCAGACCTCGGATTGAGTATCACATTTACTGCCAATAGACTATCTGACTCAACTATTATGTCCTCAGTTTCTTTCCTTTTCTCAATCAAAAAGTTGAGGGTTTGATAAAGTGCCAGCACCTCAACCTGCAGAGATGACGAAGCTGGAACATCCCAGGTGTGGCCATCTATCAATTGACCTCTGTGATCACGGCACACACAGGCCACAGCTCCCTTCTCCACTCCCATCATGTAAGCACCATCTATATTTACCTTCAGAGTTCCAATTTATGGAGGAAGCCAAGTCTGGGAGGATTCGTTGAGGGCATGTGTGGCTGTTCGTGTTTTGCAAACCCAATGAGCATGAGATTCTCGAGGATGCGATTGCCGTATCCATCGTAAACACCGGATCTGAGTCTAGTTTCCTGAATATAAAATTATTCCAAGCCTTCCACATCTGCCAAAGGACCGAAGCAATTACCTCTAGATTGGGTGAGTTTGCTCTATTTTTCATCAGATCTATAATCCATGCTTCCACTCGTGATAAACCCTGTGATGGAATTTTGATATTTAGCTTGCCCAAACTTCTTTTGTCCAGGGGCAGTGCAAAAATAGATGCTTCGTTGATTCTGGAATGCCATCATTACACAATTCACATATTGGATTAGGTTAGATTTTCCTTCGAAAGAGATTCTTCTTTGTAGGAAGGGCATTTTGACAAAGAGACCACATGAAAAATCTAATTTTGGGAGCTATTCTCATTTTCCATATTCCTCTCCAAAGGCTGCATGGTACTTGGAAAGAGGAGGAAACTTGGAAAGAGGAGGAAGCTGAGTTATGATTGTTGTTTTGGTCTGCTGCTCTTAAGCAATTGTAACCACTTTTAACTGTATATTTGCCGGTCTGTGTCCCTGTCCAGATGATCTGGTCTGATATTGCTTGGGGTCTGATCGGTGTTGATAGAATTTCTTTCACTGTTTGATCATCAAAACTGTTTCTTAAAAGCTAAGTGTTCCATGTATTCTCTTCTCGATTTATAAAGTCAGCCACCAGCTCTGGTTCTCCTCTAGGAGCTGGTCTTCCTATTATTCCCCTACTCAACCATTTATTTTCTCTAATACATACTTTCTTGCCATCTCCCATAGACCATTGCACCTTTTGATGAATAGCGTCTCTTCCTACTAAGATACTTTTCCACCCCAATGAAGGTCTTGAACCCTTCTCCGCTTGCCAAAAATCCCTATTAGGAAAGTAAATTCCTTTGAGTACCTGACTCGACAGAGAAGATGGGTTTTCGAGGAGCCTCCACGCCTGTTTGCCTAACATTGCTTTGTTGAAAGCAATTAGATCTCTGAATCCAAGCCCTCTGAAGTCTTTCCTCATTTTGAGTAATTCCCATTTTTCTAATGCATACCTGATTTATCCACTGAGTTTTTCCATCAAAAGGTTGCGATTTTCTGTTCCACTGACTTACAAATAGACACAGGGAGCTTAAAAATTGACATGGCATATTGCAGAATTGCTTAAACCATCGATTTTATCAAGATTTCTTTACCGGCTTTGGAAATAATTGATTCCTTCCACCCCTCTAATTTAGAGTTCACTCACCCCAATATCCAAGCAAACATCTCCTTCTTTGAGCCACCCCAATCCGATGGAATCCCCAAATATTTCCTTGTCCTATCAATCACCGGAACTCTCAATTCTCTAGCCAAGTTTTCCCTCAGTCTTATAGGACAATCTCTACTAAAAAAGATGCCAGACTTGTTGAGATTGATAGCTTGCCCCGAAGCCACGCAATATTGATTCAGGATATTAGCCAAGTTTTGACATTCATATAACTTCCCATCCAAGAAAAAAATAGAGTCATCTGCGAAAAATAGATGAGAAAGTGTAGGGCACCTCCTGTTGAGCTGAATACCTCTGATGTGTCCAATATCTACGACATTCTTGATAAGTGTGGATAATACATTGGCCACCAAAATGAAGAGGTAAGGGGAGAGTGGGTCCCCCTATCTAAGGCCCCTCGAAGGCTGAAAATACCTTGATGGTTTTTCATTGAATTTAACATTGAAGGAGACCGTAGTCACACACTCCATAATCCAATGCACCCACCTTACGTGAAACCCCATGTTGATAAGACAGGCCTCTAAAAAGTCTCATTCTACCCTGTAATAGGCTTTTTCCATATCTACCTTTAGAACAGCATGAAATTTTCTCTTTCTCTTTCTAATTCTGAGATGGTGGAGTACCTCTTGCACGACTAGAATATTATCTTGAATTTGCCTCCCACTCACAAACACACTTTGCTCCGGTGCAATAAGATTTGGTACCCAAGGCTTAAGTCGATTAGCTAGCACCTTTGAGATAATCTTGTAGATAAAGTTGCATAGGCTAATAGGACGGAACTGCTCGAGTCTTTCAGGATTGGGTGATTTGGGTATAAGGGAAATAAAAGTCCAGTTTAAATATGGTTCCAACCTCTCGGAAACCATAAAGTCGTTTACTGCCTTGAAAATATCTTCCTTTAAAATCTCCTAGTGGTGTTGGTAAAACAACCCATTTAAACCATCCGGACTAGGAGCTTTAGAAGCCCCGAGTTGGAAAACCACTTCTTGTATCTCTTTTACTGCCACCTCAGCCACTAAACAGTCATTCATATCCTTTGACACCACACGCGGACAATGTGATAACACCGGGTGGAACTCTCAAGACCCAATTGACTAATATAATTTCTCAAAATACTCCACAGTCATCTCCTTCAATCGAGTTTGGTCTCTCATCCAAGTACCATCTAAACTTTGCAACATTGTTATTCTGTTCCTTTGTCTACGCTGTATAGTAGTTACATGAAAATATTTTGTATTCCTATCCCCCCATTTAAGCCAATTGATTTTGGACCTCATGCCCCAATACATTTCCTCCTGTATCCACGCTTTTTCAATTTCCTTTTGGAGATGACAAACCCGTTCCCTATCAAAGGAACCATCGGAATTATTAATATGCTGCTGAATTTCCTGCTTCAAAGTAATAATTTTTTTATGGCCATGGGAAAATCTATTCCTGCTCCATTTAGTGAGTGCTAGAGACATATTCTTTAACTTTCTAGGGAGGCTAGTGTCATTTAGACCCGAAGATGCCCATGAATCAAATACCACAGTATGACACTCCTCATCCTCCAACCAATATACCTCAAATTTGAACTCTTTTTTTCTTTTCACTCACTCCCCCTTGAATTTCAACAGTAATGGGCAGTGGTCCGAACCTATTGCGAGTAATGCGAAAACCTCAGCTTCCGAAAACATCAATCTCCAGTCCATTGTGCATACCACCCTATCCAATTTTTTCTTCACAAATTCTTCTCCTTCTCTATTATTAAACCATGTGAATGCACAACCTTTACTCTTCAAATGCATCAAGGAACAATCATTAAGAAACTCACGAAAAGAGTTCATTCTATAATATTCAGCAGTCCTTTTTCCAGCCTTCTCCCAATGATAGAGAACCTCATTGAAATCTCCTACACATATCCACGGCAGGCTATTAAAGGAATTGATATTTTTCAGCTCTTTCCATAGTCGTAACCTGCTTTGATAACATGTCGAAGCATGTAGACATGTAATGCGCATCTTATTCCCGTTGTCCACCTCCTCGCATATCATATCAATAAACTCTGCATTTTGTTTCACAATATCGAGGGACACTCTATCATTCCAAAACAACGCTAAACCTCCTGTTATTCCTATTGGGCTCTCCACACGGCAGAACGGAAATTTCAATCTATTCTGAATCTTTCGGACCACTCTCTCCTGATTTTTGGTTTCCATTAGGAACACTATATTGGGCTTTTCCTGAGCCACAAGGGCTCTAAGAGCATGAACTGTCAGGGGATTGCCCAAACCCTGTCAGTTCCAGCATATGAGCATCATTTGTCACTTGGTGGCTTATTGGGGCTAGCTACCAAAGCCCATCTTCCGGACCCCTCCACTTCAATAACTGGGGTATCCATAAGCTTAGTCTTATCTATTCCCTCTTTTGTGCTGGTAGTCGGCCCATAAAGACAAAAACGTGTACTTTTTTTCCTATTAGACGCCTTTGAGTTCCCAGAAATCTTTAGCTTCTTAGCCTTCAACAAGCCCTCCTCCATATCCTGAGCTTCCTGGTTTGGAAGAAAACCAGGGTTCTCAGGAGTCATCTTGTTATGCAAGACCATTACTTTGCATAAGTTTCGTTTACTCAAAAGTGACTAGCTGGGTTGCCATCCCTTGTGTCAGGGGAGTAGGTTCCTCCTCTTCTTTTGTCCTCTCCTGATTCTCGTAGAATGCTTTTCAAAATGGGCTATATTTTGACACTTCAGCTCGTAGACACTGACCATAAATTCTTTCTTCTTTCCTTTCTAGCTTTTCTTCATCAAAAGGAAAATCTTTGCAATCCATGGCATAATGACCCAGCCTTCCGCACGAATAACAGAAATGAGATAACTTTTCATATCGAAAATCTAACCAAATATTCTTCCCTTTCATTTTAATCAACTTCCCAGTTTTAAGGGGTTCCAGAATATTCATATCCACTCTAGCTTTCCCAGCTCAAAGTGAAGTCCCATCTTTAGAATCAACTTTAGCCTCAAGAAGTCTCCTTATATTCCGGGTAGCTCTACTAATATTCTCCTCCGTACCCCTCTCCAAAGGAAGACCAAACACTTGAACCCAGAATGCACAAGTATTGAAATCATAACAATGTAAAGGAGTATTAGGAATCCAGGGTTTGAGAATAACTAAATGATTTGAAAATAGCCAAGGCCCATCCTCTATAACCCTGTTTTTTTCCCCCACATTTCTGAATTTGAGCACAAATAGCCCGGCTTCCCTTTGTGATATTTCCACAGTATCAACACGCCAAGCTCTTTTCATAGTGTTTTGGAAAGCTTGAAAGTTAATGGATGGGTTAGACAGTATCTTACCCACCAGGATGAGTTTACATTCCTCTACTTTTTCCTTTGGAGCTTCATCATCCCATGTCTCTATATCATCTTCTGATCATAGCCACCCCATTCTTTTACAGAGGGAGGCCAAGCGAGCTGCTTCCACTTCTTCGTTGCCTTCTATTGTGCCACTATGGGACTGATCCACTCTAAGACTGCGCAGAGGTCACCCGAAAGACAAAAAAAATAGAGACCAATGCAACAACCACCAAGCCTCTGGAGGAAAAGGCTGGTTCTAAACGAGATGGAGAGCAGAGGAGAAGAACTTTGGTGATATGGGAAAAAGAGAAGTAGTGTATTTGTAACCAAGGTTTTAGGGTTTTCGATTAAAGAAAAGGCAAGGGAAATCTAGAGTGAAGAGATTCTGTGGGGTCGGAATCTGCTTAGTGGTAGGGCCATGGAAACGACTGAGAGGTTTTGGATGTTGTATGAGATTACAAAGGGGAAACATTAGAGGGGAGAACCAACGGGAATTGCTCACTTGGCCTCATTTTGGGGAGACTCCCGAACTTACACAGTGATGATGAAAAGGATGGGAACATCAGGTTGTATATCACCCAAGAGATTTAGGGTTTGAGAAAAAACCTACCATGGAAGTAGAAGAAAGCTCTCCACCGACCAGAGAGAATGGTTGAACTCATTTATGACCTACCCAAATCTAACCCAATCCACACATTTGCTAGCATTAAGTGTAGCCTTAGGAGTACATGAGAAGAAATACGCACCATGGGAGCAAGGTCTAACGGTCCCTCAGAGCAGGCAATAATTTGTGAAAATCGTACTATTTTGGCGTTGCCAATAAAATTGCACAGCCAGTGAGTGGTGGGAATTTGAGAAGCCAACAAGATCCACATGATGGATGTCTCACCTCAAACTTCCTCTAGAGAAATAGTTGCAAGAAGTTCTTGATCTCAAAAACATATGAAGACCTTGTGGGAACTATATGACCACCTTCATGTTGAATAACAACGCGACTTCCGCAAGGTCCGCACTTGCCTTGTTAGGTATCTGCCTGTCTGTCCCAAGGCCACTTTCTAAAATATGAAGTGAAGGGCAATTGATAGATCCATGCTCAAACTGTGCTAGATTGAGAGCGAAACCAGAGCACAAAATGGCAAATCTAAAGCTCATTTCACCTTTCAACTTGTCCTTGTGCGCGAGCACTAAAGCAGCAATTGATGCTCCCTGGGAAAACCCCAAGATCCCATCACATGGACCATCCCGTAGATACATGGACTTCAAGTATGCTAATGATGAATCAAACCCACCAGTTTGCTGCTGGTATTGAAGAGGATCAAAAGGACCATCTGCTTCACTCCCTGCAGAGAAATCAGGCGGCACTAACCATGCAAACTTCTTGTTGCACTTTTCTTTTGGGGGACCTCTGTGTTCTGTTGATAATTCTGATTGCCCATCAACGACTGAAGGTTGGTAGTGAAGCACAACTAGTGTGGCGCATCCACGAAGACAAGTTCCACAATGTTCCTAAGTTTCTTTGCTAAGGAAGCAGTTTGTCCTTTAAAGGCGGAGGCATTCTGAAGGAAACCGTGCAGACACAAAATCCTGAGCGTTCTAGAAGTGCCGAAACCTGTTATCTATTCTTATTAATATCAAATATAAAATTTCATTGCAGATTCAAAAAGAACTTCAGAAATCAAATCCTCAATAGGAGCAAGCAGCACAAAGTTGAACACAACCTCAAACTCCTGAAAATGTGCATATTCTATGGTAACGACCAGGTGAACAGTCGTGCCTGGTGCAAATAGACAAAGCAGCAAACGTCCTCAATAGTATCCGATACTATTCGTTATTGGGTTCCTTGGGTAGATAAAGGCTATCTTAGATTCTTACCTTGTCTCTCAGACGAAAGAGTGTTCAATTTAATCTCTTGTGGCAGCGCTTCCGACTTGCAATTTTCAGTTGCTGGAGTTGAAAGACCACATTTACCATGTTTTTGGCAAAGCTCACACTTGTAAATGGAACCTTCCACCTGCTGTCAAACAACTTAGCTGGTTCATACAGAAGCAAAACTGCTGCATATAATCTTTAAATGCAGTTCTAATCCAAGATTTTATGTGGCCAATATAGGACAATGAGAGATGTACCTGAAGGATTGAGTTGTTAGCATAACTAGTTTCTCCCATTCCTCCATTCATGTGCAGTACTTGCATAATGCATGACTTCTCTCTCTCTCTCTCTCTCTCTCTCTCTCTCTCTCTCTCTCTCTCTCTCTCTCTCTCTCTCTCTCTCTCTCTCTCTCTCTCTCTCTCTCTCGTTTGTGTGTGTGGCGTTGCTTCAGTTGGCTTGCATTTAGAATTGGTTTCAAGCTCTTCTATTTATAGACATTTTGGAGGTACTTTGTCTCCATATCTTTTAGGGTTAATATCACAAAAACCCCAAATTGATACACTTGTGGCAAATTTAACCCAAACTAATTTTTTTATCACGAAAAATCCCAAATTGGTATACATGTGACAATTTTACCTTTTGCTAGTTTCCGTTAAATTTTACCGTTAAATTTCTGAGTTAGATAACACGTGACAGTTGACGAGTGTACTAGTTTAGGGTTTTACCCTCTGTCTATCACGTGTACTATTTTGTGATTTTTCGCGATATTAATCCAATTTAACGGAGGGTAAATTTGTCATAAATGTACCAGTTTGGAGTTTTTTATGGTAAAAAAATTAGTTTGATGTAAATCTATCACAGTTGTACCGGTTTGGATTTTTTATGATCATAAAATTAGTTTGGGGTACATTTGTCACATGTGTACCAGTTTGAGATTTTTGTGGTATTAACCATATTTTTTTAACATTAATTGAAAGTTGAGTCCAATTTAGAGAAAGATCAAGAAAATACGAGATATTTGTGATATTCATGTGGGCTCATGCTTCTCCAAAATTAGTACGAGTCTAGAACGTGCCACATTGCCATGTACGTGGTTGAAATAATAAGTGTTATTAACGAGTGCTCTTAGAAAAAATTAAGATAATAGAAACGATTATTGATGCGCTTTAAAAATTGAAAACGCGCATACTGTGAGAAAACTACATCAAGTGTTCAAGTGCTCTCTTAACAAGTGTTCTAAGGGGCAAGGGAAGGATATTGTGTTTGTATGGTTGCATTGGAAGCAAACAAAGTTGCCCCCAAGTGGTTAGCCTAATGATAAAAAGGTTGCCTGTTTTTCATGAGATCACAAGTTATCATGATCAAACCTATGAACGGCTCCTGTTGCATTGCTTAGTTATGGCACAATTCAATTAGAGAGACTTATGGTGCTAACATCTTTGTGGGGCTGCGGTAACTAGGGGTGTCAGAACCGAACCGGAAAACCGAACCGAGATACGAACCGAACCGAACCGAACCGAAAATTTCGTGTATTTCGGTTCGGTTTCGGTTTCGGTTCGGATCATAAAAATTAACCATTTTTTTTTTTCGGTTCGGTTTGTTTCAGTTCGGTTCGGAGCAGTTCGGATCGAACCGAACTGAAACAAAGACTCTTCCTCAGTTCCTCTCGCCGAAACCCTCCTCATTCCCCATCGACTCTTCCTCTCGCCGCCCTCCACACTCTTCCTCTCGCCGCCGCCGCCGCCGCCGCTGTTGCCGGTGACGACACTCATCTCTCTCGAACCCTAAACGCGGAAAACCCCCCAAATCATCAAACCCCACGAGGAGGCCCAGGATCAGGAACCCCACCGCCCCCCCTCCAATTCGGAACCGCGAGGATCACAACCGCCGGCACTCGAGATCGTCGAGCTTGTCGCCGCTGGCGCGTCTTCCGCTACAGGCGTTCTGCTGGCGACGGCCGGGGGTGGAGCCGCGAGAGGTAAAGTGACCCAGAGAGAGAGAAGCAAACTTGACTGAATGTTTTGACTGGAAAGGGACCCAGAGAGAGAGAGAAGCAAAAAAGCTCTCTCGACTGAATGTTTCTGGAGCAGGTGAACTTCCTCGGTCGCCCTCCACTGCAGTCAAAGGTCACCGCTTACCTCCGGCGAAGTTGTCCTCAGCCCTCACCAGCTGTACCCTGTTTTGCGGCGAGGAAAGCTCGAAGAATTTGGATTGCACTCGAGACCGATTCACTGTTGTTAATCATCACCAAATACCTCCTTTATCGACTTCGGCCGCTGTAACTTCTTTGTGGTCGCCTTGTTCAAGCTTGATCAGTAATCATCGCTGGTAATATTCTATACTTGCTCAAACCCAGTTTGCTCGAAGACAATGGATTCTATTTTTGATTTTTGCGATTTGAACGTGTTTTGATGTTGTTGCGATGATCTGAAAGAGGTTTTTGTTGTTTGTGATGACTGAGAATGAATCGTTTGTCTTAGATCTGCATATAGGCATTGCGGATGAAACGCTTCCAACCTGTTTGATAGAATGCCTCAAAGACACGAGTCAGAAATAGTCTACGATTTTGTTCAAATATGAGAATATGTTGACGCAGATTGATTATTATCAATTGATCTGCTAGCATTTAGATTTGACACTATTCATATTTCACCATCATTGAGACCAATTCTAAGTCATGGCTGATTTTCCATTGCATGTGATGAATATGTAACTATACTATTCATTTGCGTTATATATATGTTTGCTGTATATGTTATAATCAGATTATTGAACTTCACTAAACGCTCTTGCAGGTTGAATTGGAAAGGTTGCGGCTTCTTTGTGAGAGAATCATTAAACGTGAAAAAGTGAAGGTGAGCCAAGCAGTAAGATGATGTCTGTTTTATGGTATGCTCATCATGATGGCAAAGACGTGACTTCAGCATGTTTTTTCTATGGTGGGAAGAAGAGAGGGAAGTGTTCCATGGACGAGCAAATTCATTCATCGCCAGAATGCATCTCGTTCAAGGTTAAGTGCTTTGCATAGTTCCTGTAGATTCTTGATCCATCACGCAAATGTTAATAGGCACTGCTAGTTGCAACAGGGCAGAAAGGCCAATCTTTTTAAAAGTACCAAATAGCTTACATTTCACCCGGCAAAATCTTTTTAAAACAAAGAACATACAATCAGAAAACATCAATCATTTATAAGACCCTGAAGTATTGACCCTCTCAAAGTTAATATGCAAAGATCAAAATTACTATCTCAGTAAAAGTGCATGCATCATGGATCAGGCATTTATGTTCAGAACTAAAAAACAGTCAAGTCCTGCAGAAATCAATTTTGCATTCGAGTTTCAGATATAATGCAAAGTCGCCATATTTCAAAAGTTCATTTCATTATAAGTTTCCCCTAAGTATTGCCCTTCAACTAAAATGAACAAAAAGACCAATTGACAGCCCAAATAAGTGCATCAAGAGCTACTGAGCATGCCTATATTACCTCTCGCAGGTGACAGACGGTTTTCTCGATGGAAAGGATCGGTCGTTGACTCGGTGATTGGAGTATTCCTGACTCAGAATGTCTCTGATCATCTTTCAAGGTAAGCAAAAGTTTTAGGACAATTCCGAACTATTGCCAACAGAACACATCCAGTAAAACTGACCATATCTCTGATTTTGTCGATAATGCAGTTCTGCCTTCATGTCACTGGCGGCAAAGTTTCCACTGAAGTCAACTTACCCTGGAAGAGATTATACCAAGGATAACACAAACATATTCTCCAAGGAACTAGAAATAATCCTGTTGAGTCCAACTGACACTATCAGTTTGCATGCAAAAAGGCACCCAATCTACAGCCAAAACTCAGTAACTGACCATGAATCAACAGTGTCTTGGCAAGCCGCAGAAATACCTGGGACAGAAACCATAAACTTGTTAGGGGGACAAACTCATAGCTCAGAGGAGGAAGTCCTCTCTTCCCAAGAATCTTTTGATTGCTCAATCAACGAAAGTATAGGAGGAATCAGATCCTATTCGGGCTCCAATTCTGAATCAGAAGATTTGGTCATTGGCCACAGACCTGAAGAAATTCGTCGTTCAATGTTCGAATCTTCTTTCCAGAAGGAAAAAGCCCTTTTCCAGGATCTATTCAACCATCAAAGCAGCAGCACATTGGGATCTCGGGATCAACAATCAAAAGATAATGCAGACCACCACCAAAACTCAGCGTTCAACGCTACCAATAGCATTAATGGCTCTTCATCGTACACTCAGCTGATAAATTCGGATGCTCAGCCTGCGCACTTTCCACCAGTTGCTTTCATTCCGCAGCACGCACAAATTAATCCAGATTCCAGAATATCGAGAGCGGAGGATGACATGCTTGGTGATGAAAGCATATGTTCATGGCCAACAGCATCTAAATTCAGCACTGCAGTAGCAGCAAATCATAATCTAAATCATATATCACGCAATTTATTCAAACTCTTGTATGACAATGCAGATCTTGTTTGATTTAGTTCTTGAATATAAATTTTAATTTCTCTGTTTCTGCTGTTTGACAATGCAAAAAAGTCATTCATGTACGGATTCAGCTATATGCTTATGATTTGCAGTGAAAAAGGAAAAAAAGCAAAAAATTATCAAAACGACCACGGACCACCTGAAACTTATCATAAAAAAATATCATAAAATTATCATAAATACATATTATTATAAAAAAAATTATCATAAAAGAATTATCATGAAATTTTTTCATAAAAACAGAAAATCGAGCCATGAATAAAAAAGCAAAAAAAAAAAACAAAAAAGAAGAAGAAACCGAACCAAACCGAACCAAACCGAACCAAATCGGCTTATTGGTTCGGTTTCAATTCGGTTCGGTTCCTATTCGGTTCGGTTCAACAAGGAACCCTTAACGGTTCGGTTCGGTTCGGTTTTTCAAGAAAACCGAACCGAACCGAACCGCTTTTACCCCCTTTGATGGTAACTGGCTCACCAATCTCGGATCATCATATCACAGATAGTATGGAGTAGTTATACTCACATTGAACATTACATAACGGGGAGGGGACCTTATGGTAAAGGTCAAAGGGGGTCGGTAGCGCTGATTGCCCTTCCCCACTAATTCTCTAATCAAACAAAAGCTAACAAAGTTATCATCACCTTATAATTAAAAAAAAACCGGATGCATAACATGCTATCTCCTTTCTTTGTTGGCATGAAATTTCCTTAGGTGCATTGACCTAGCCTATGTGGTCATGAGATATCTCACACAAATCTCATGAATCGGATAAGGACAAGACCTAAAGCCTTCATAAATGATCTAACTACGAGACTTTTTTTGCAAGTTGTTTGATGAATTGAAAATGTGTGCTAATTCAATTATACAAATTAAATCCGATCATTGGCCATTATGTCAATTCATGAGGTTAAATATATGGAACACATCTAACACCAGCTGGAGAAGCAAATATGTCCACCTTGCCATATTCGAAATAAGATTTATTATTTAACTAAATCATAGAATGTATATCTACCGGTCTTTTGGGCGAGCTAGAAAGGAAACAATACATAAAGACGTAGGAAAAGAAGCGTAGGATAGGTTGAACTTAGAAATCGAGATTTATTAAGAACTTCCGATTATTATTTTTCAAACTTATAAGTACTTAGAAAAGTAAAGGAACAAGACTTAGATTAATATAAGTACGAGTAACTATAGATGAATCAATATCGTTCTTACATATCTTTATGACAACACTTGGACATAAATTAACAGGAATATCAAAAAAGATACAACTCTAAATGATTTTCTCAATATCTGTCCTTACCAGTCTTTTTATGTCCTGTATTTTTGTCGTCGTTGATATGCCCTTAGACAACAAATTCAATAGTCTATTGCTTCAAACTGCAGTCAATAGCAACAAAACTTACTTTTGTCTTAGGCATACCCAAAGGTACCAAAAAGAAAAAAAATTGCATTTGTTTATGTAGCCAAAAGTATGTCTTTCACTAGCTAATGAGTAAAAAAAAAAAATTCAAATATAGCGGTCTTGAAAATTATTTCCACTCCACAATCGTCAAATTTATTGTAGTAAATAATGTTGACACCTAAATTTTTTTGCCCATAAATCGTCTTCGAAAAATTGGAACTTGGTTTTCCACAAAAATATTTTGGAATCATTCTACTAAAAAAAAAATAGAAGAGCAAGGGCCAAGGATTCGAGTGTAGCTAGCCGAGACCTGAGGGATCAAATTGCAAATGAAACAACAAGTTGGGGCCAAAATGCAATTTCCAAAAGTTGGGGGACCAAATCGCAAAATTTGTAAAATTTGCCCCCAAACCCTTAAATCATCATTTTTACCCCTAATCAAGCTTGAAATTGAAAATGGGCAAGGTAAAATTGATCAGATCAAGCCAAAAGGACTAAATCGGCTCAAATCGAGCATTCTCGGGCAAGAAAATGGCTAACTTTAAGGGACTTTCCTGCAAAATTGGGCATGGAAAATTGCAAATTCTGATTATCATCTTAAACTAATACACTTCAAATTTCAAACTGATCAAAAATTCCGACCAGATTAATGGATTAAAGCACTTAAATCAGCTTCAAAAACCGGTCCATGATTTGGTCTCAATTCGGGGCTGCTGAGTAGCCAACTTTGTGGCCCCACCATATCCTACTCAGCCAACCGATTAGCGTGAACTCTGGCCGAGGTGTGAGACCATCATTAGGAGTGCAAATGGACAAAAATTTGCCAAGGAAAAGCTGCTGAAGGCACGTGATAATCTCAGTCAAACCTGCTCACGCAACAGCTGCAAAGTGGATGATTTTGGGGTCAGAAAGTTGGTGAAGAGACTCAGTTTGCAGGCTTGGTAAATGGGTAATCACGGGCTCAAAATCTGGTTGGATTTGGTGGATAGGCTCTCTGAAGCACGTTCTTTTGGGGGATAAAAAGAAAGGGATGAGAGGAGAAGGGGTGAGTTCACGGTCGTTCCAAAAACTCACCCTCAGACACAACTCAAACAGAAAATGAACCCAGAAAAGTTCCAGACTGGCTTTTGGAGAGAAAAGTGAGATTTTCGTGAACTTCGAGCCAAAACTAGCCAAAACCTTCATCTATAGAGTGGAACTACATTCAAAGAGCTTTCCAACCATAGGTTACATGTCCCAAATGGACGTCGGGAAGCCACCCAAAATCCCCTCGAAAAGCAGCCCATTCTCGGGTCAAGAGGGAAACCCAGAAATTTTCTAAGTGTTGAAGTCAGATGGTTACTGGTGAGAGAAAAGTGAGATTTTCGTGGACTTCGAGCCAAAACTAGCCGAAACCTTCAACTAGAGAGTGGAACTAAATTCAAAGAGCTTTCCAACCATAGTTTACACGTCCCAAATGGACGTCGGGAAGCCACCCAAAATCCCCTCGAAAAGCAGCCCATTCTCGGGTCAAGAGGGAAACCCAGAAATTTTCTAAGTGTTGAAGTCAGATGGTTACTGGTGAGGGAAAGTGGGAGTTTTTGAGAGACATGGAGAATATATGAGGATACCCGTGACTTTTAAATTAAACTAGAATACATCTAGTTTTGGTTGGTGTCAAATTAGTCAGAAAAAGAGGTCGTTGATTTTGGTTTTGGAGACCAACAAAAACCTTCGTTGTCAGTTTTTTCTTTGCAGATCTCATTTTCCAGTTTGAAGAAGCCTAGTTCCCCGCGCCCTTCGAAGACAATTTTTTGGTTCCCTTGGCCAAGGGATACTTCAAAGAGAAACTAGGAAGCAAGGTAAGCATCATACATGTATTTTTGTCCAATTTTGAACATGTTTTCGTCATGAAAAATCAAGAGAAAACCAGCCCAGAGAACTGATTTCTGAGGCTGGAATTTTTCTAAGTATGGGAGCCCCTTCATGAGCCCTACATGTTCGACTTGCTACTCCCCTTTGCATGCGTTTTCTACCTTCATGAGCTTGATGGACGTTATATGGGTATACAAATTATGCTGAGATCCACTTGGTTTGGTCTTTGAAGCCCTGTGTGAACCATGAGATGGCTTGCAACTCGAGTAAAAGGCCAAGCTAACCCACAATGATTCATGGCTAGTCACTATGAACCATGCGTGTATGCTTCTTGGAGAGGTTGTTTCGACGTGTTCACTTGATCATTCCCCATGATGTTTGTTTCATTTAAAAGTAGATGTTACGTATATTCTTTTGGATGAAGTGACGTTTCCCATAGATCTTGCACGTGATGAGTGTCGGGGCTTAAACCTGGGCATGCAACAAGTTTGCTTGACCTGGGTTTAAACCCAGATTTACAAAAGCAGCCCGAACCCACATATTGGAGGCCGATTCCAACTCGGTTCTTGTGCGTTTTAGGTTGTGGTTTCCAGCTAATCTTGTTCTTTGCATGTGATAATATAACCTTGATACTTTGGTTCCACTTGATATTACACACGGAGTGAGATTGAAGGCCATGAATATGGCTCGAGGAAGCCATTTGGGGCAATTTAATGCACACCAAATGCTCGACAAAATGCCCAAACCAAGCTTCGATCTTGAAACGGTTGATTTGAGCCCGGTTCTCACAATATTCATATTCTGAGTTGTTTCATGTTCGCGTAAACCGAGCATAGGCCAATTTAGGGAATTATTATTTTTATTATAAAAAAAACGAAAAAAAATGAAAAAAAAAAGAAAAAATGAAAAAAAAAATGAAAAAATGATTGGATAGCATCAAATTATGCAAAAAAATGACAATTATGAGATTTTCCTAATTTTATAAAGTCATTTGCCTAATTTAATGCTATTCTGGTATTTTATTACCATTTTTACGACAAAAAAATCCATTCTTGCATAGATTAAAATTACTTAGAATAGTTTTGTGTGGCTAGAGCAACTTCATGCATATTTGAATTCTCATTTTGCTCATGGGGGTCCTGTCCCGGGGCATGATAACGAGGCCATGTAATATTATTTGCCCGACTTGTATCGGGTTTTCTCCTTCCGCGTTTATTTTCAAGTCATTTCAATTTCTTGGATGTTTACTTATTGCTTTGCTTTTTTTAATAATTTGAGTGTTAATTTCTTTCCTAAATTAGGTTAGTATTAATCTAGACGTTGAAGAAAATAATCCCACAAAAACATTTGCAAGGACACTTAGCGGCTTTGATATCATAGGGTTATAATTGGTGATCAAGATCGCGTGACCACTTAGATAATGCACTCTCAAGTTAGGTACCGAAGGGCGCTAATAGAAATCTTAGTGTAAACAAGTCCCCGGCCCTAGAACCTCTGGTTGCGTAGGAATCAAGGCGACACTCCTGCGTCTTGATTGGTTTCTAGCCGACCCCAATAGGCTAGTGGCGACTCCTAGAAGTACTTAAGTTATCGAGAATTCAAAACGAAATCCAACGTTGCACGGGGTATGAACTTGGGGAGAGTTCGCGTCTAGATCGGTGGGCCATCGGTCCGCCTTTTTGGGCAATACCACCTAAACCCGTTCCTTTTTCCCATGACGGAAAAAGAAGGGTCGCGACAAATAACAAATCCAAAAGAGGAAGACTGCATAAAAAATTCGTTCCATTCGTTATTTAAAGAAAAGGACTCCTTATGAATATTTTGCCTGCAGTTACTTGAGTACTCAATTGTCGATAGATAATATTTTGTTAAAGAAGACCGGCGCAAAATGATGGATTTACTATTCAACACCAAAACAAACACGAGAATGAATGCTCTGATAATCAAGCCAAAGTTGTGTCATTCATTGTTTCATCTGTCTTTTTTTTTGGTAAAGATCATTGTTTCATCTGTCTATACCTCGTATTATTAAGAAAGTGCCATTCAATTGGAAACGGGCATGTGATATTAATGAAATTGTTAGATGGAGAGGACAAAAAGAAAATAATCTAAGTTAGGTGAAAGGTAAATGATATAAATGGTCCATAAACTTTTGGTTCAATATGCAATGTAGTCTATAAACTTTAAATTTATTCAATATGGTCCCTAAACTTTAACTGGAAGGACAACATTAACTATTTTCATACATACAGTCCAAGGACTACATTATACATGTACCTAAAGTCTTGGGACCACATTGAATAAATTAAAAGTTCGGGGATCACATTATACATTGGCTAGAGCTCAGGATCCACATTGAACAAATTTAAAGTTCATAGATTATATTGCGCATTGTGCTAAAGTTTAAGGATCATTTGTGTCATTATCTTTTTAGTAAAAGAGGGACTCTATCTTACGAAGAATTAGAGTTGTCAAAATGAACATATTTAGTGGGCTAGGTACATAGTATATAGGTTAACTAAAATTTGAAAAATGAGTATTGACACCTAAATTTTGGTTCCTCATTTAGTCATATATTGCCCAAAAAAAAAAAGGAAGAAATCTCGGCCTCTAGACAAAAATATTAATTAAATTACATATAGATTATTAGGAGCATATTTCAATTAATTGCATTTAATCTGACAGGTGGTGAATGGCTTAATTAGGTCGGCTTAAAACTGACAAAAGGCCTTGTGTTTAACGAAATGGAGCCCATCATGTCTTTAATGTGGCTGAAAATAAGCCCATTTAGTCGAGTTAAACCTAGCTTACAGCATTATAAATAGACATTAAGGTCTTCACAAAGGGAGGAGGTCACACAATTGAATACTCGGCCACATTGAGAGACGAAATAGAGAGGGAGATAGAAAAAGCGTCAGAAAAGAAGCGAAGGAGAGACGAGAGAGAGAGAGAGAGAGAGAGAGAGAGAGAGAGAGGCCACAATTCAGAGAGAGGGAGAGACGGCCACGTTCCAACGCTCCGACACCGCGGAGTTATTGCTGCTCCATCCATCTTGCATCACCACAATTGTGGCAGCGGCGTATAGCAATCACCAGCAAGCTCCATGGTGCGACTCCTTGTGTCGATCCAGGCGAGTCCACAGTAGTTTTTCCGGCGTGCCTTGTTAACTTTCGACGTCCACCTGCACCGCGGCTACACCTGGTATTCCTGCCGTGCCTCCTTCAAGCTTTGCTGCTGCTGCACCAGTGCAGCTTTCCCGGTTCATCATCAGGCGCAACGTTGTTTCGTGGAGTTTCATGCCACCCCTGATTTACTAATCGGTGTTGCCTCTGCTGCTGCGTTTTATCCATCGTCGTGCCTATAGGCTACCCGACGTGCTGTTACACCATCATCGACACATTGTCCAGCTGGGTTCACTGAGTTTCTGACGAGTACAACGACGTGCCCAACATCTTTTTGCTAATCCTCCTTTCTGCCTGTAATCTTCACGGCCAAGTATTCAAGAAAGGAAGAGAGTATAAAAGGAGAAGGCTTTTAAGCGGGCATTTCTGTTTGCACTTGGAGGATTTATTTTTCACGATCACAATGGCACCTCACCTTTATCACATCATGTTTTTGCCATTATCTTTTAGTTTTTAGAGAGTTAAAGGTCGCCACCGCTTCAAAGGAAAGGAAGGTCACGATAGAAAGTGCGCCACACAAGAAGTCAAGAGAGATGGGCTAATTCTTTTCTATCGTTGTGACCACCACGCTAGATTCCTGTGGCCGCCGTATGTGTTCAGCAAGTTCGGCGTTCACCGACTCGTATCTCGTTCGAGAAGACTTATCATAGTTGCTTTGGTCTTGCCGTGAAGTCTGACAGGCCGCCCCGACATCACCCCAAGGCTATCCACTGTCCCCCATTGTAGGCGGGTCGTGAACCACCGCGAGGGCAATCTTCAAATTAGGTCATTTGTCTTATCCGGATTTAGTTCAATTATATCACTGCCTAATTTGTCATGTTGCAATCTTAATTAAATCCATGCATGATGGCCCCGTTTGGTTCAGCATTGGGGGAATGCATTTGGGAGAATGCAAATACCTTTGGGCTAAAGGGGTTTTCCGAAATGCAAGTGGTGTTTGGTTAGTATTTTTTAAAATCAACTTTGAGTTAAAACCGCGACCCCATGATCTCTACGTTGTTCATGAATCCACAACTGAAAATGCAACTTCTCAAAATTTTCGAGAGCATTGAAAATGCAATTATCCTCAAAATTAAAATTATTTACTAATTTAACAATATGGACGGCAATCCGATCTCATCCACGAGATACATTCCCCGGCTGCACGGAAAATCCTTCACCCTATCCATAATTATATGAATACGATTGTCAATTTATCTAGTTTCCAAATTCAAACGGGAAAATCTTCCATACTATTCATAATCACTTAAATACGATCGTCAATTTATCTTGTTTCCAAATTTAAATGGATGGGATATTCTTTGCGGATTGTGTGGATATTATTTGATGATTGGTGTTTATCTTTTAATTGATTTGTTTCCCTGCAAAAGAGAATAAAAATATATTAAGATAGAATATGTTAACTTTTGTTAGATAATATTGCATGTTTAAATAATGTATATTTTTCTTTATTAATTTTAATTAAAAAATACAAAAATATATCATGTGCCTGTCATATAGATTTAGATCCATAAGCCACACGTCATTGATAGTATAGACATACTTTGTACGTCATTGCATTTAGAATGAGAAAATATTACGTACCACTGGGATTCCAGCATGGATTAATCCAAGTCACTCACATCGCAACACGTGTTGCGAAAGCCCTACTGCGTCACGAGAGCTAAGATTTTGAAAAATATTGGAAGGGCCTCTCTCTCTCTCTCTCTCTACTTTGCTCTCCCACCCACGCTTTCCATATATGCGTTCTCTCTATCTCTGCACTCACCCTCCCTCACATCGCCGCCTCCAACGAGTAGGCTCCGTCGCCTCCAACGGACCATGCCTCGAGAAAGATTTGCACTCGGCCTCTAAGGTACTGCATGAAAAAACCATTCTCATTCGGTCAGAACCTGGTTTTGCTTCCGGGAATCGGTTTTGGACCAAAAACCCGTTTAGTAACGCAAATTTATTTTTCTATTTCTGAGACAAATTTTTGTCCCAAAACCGGTTCCGAACCAGAAATTAGAACAACAAAAAAAGTAGGTTTTCTCGTTCTTGAACAAAACTCAGAACGGGTTCTGAGGAACTCATTCACTGGACTGCTGCCCATCTCTCTCGTCCGGAACAATACACCCACCTGCCTGTCTCTCGTCTCCGAAAGACTCTCCGTCTCTCGAGAAGCCAGCCGCTCGTTCGCTCGCTCCGACCAAGAGGAAGCCACGGCCGCTCGATCGCTCGCTCCTGCTCCACGTAAGCTCCGATCTCCTCTCATCTCTCTCGTTTTTGGATTTTTCAGTCGCCTTCATGGGGGGGTCAGGTTCGGCCTTGCCATGGCCGGCGGTCGACCTGGCCGTCGCCCAGATCTGGGCGATGGCGAGGTCGACCGCCAAACCTGGGCGAGGCCGCTCGGCCTCCCCCTCCCCCTCTCGCTCTCTCTCTCTCTCGGCATTTGTCTCCCATTTGGGCGAGCCCCCTTTCGCGTTTCCGACGGCCGATTCACCAGCGAAGGACGAGGGCTTTGTGGCCGCGCGGGCTTCGGCGTCCGGGGTACGCAGGTCGGGTCGGGCCGGGGCGGGCGTTTTGAGCCAACAGCTACGCGACGTTCAACATATCGAAGATCCTTGTCGACGAAGGCGAGGAGGAGAAGCGGGATCCGAGCAAGCCGTACAGCCTCGGCCCGAGGATATCCGATTGGGACGAGCAGCGGGCTGAGTGGCTGAGGAACAATCCGATTTTCCCGATTTCATCCGGCCGAACAAGCCTAGGGTTCTGCTCGTCACAGGTTCGTCCCCGAAGCCGTGCGAGAACCCGGTCGGTGATCATTACTTGCTGAAATCGATCAAGAATAAGATAGATTACTGTAGGGTGCACGGTATTGAGATCTTTTACAATATGGCGCTCTTAGATGCTGAGATGGCTGGGTTCTGGGCCAAATTGCCTTTGATTAGGAAGCTGCTGTTGTCGCATCTGGAGATCGAGTTCTTGTGGTGGATGGACAGTGATGCTATGTTCACTGATATGGCGTTCGAGGTGCTGTGGGAGAGGTATAAGGACTCTAATTTCGTGTTGCATGGTTGGAACGAGATGGTGTATGATCAGAAGAACTGGATTGGGTTGAATACCGGTAGCTTCTTGCTTAGGAATTGTCAGTGGTCCCTGGACCTTCTCGATGTTTGGGCACCAATGGGTCCTAAGGGGAAGATTAGGGAAGAGGCAGGGAAGATTCTGACTAGGGAGCTTAAGGATAGGCGGTTTTGAAGCCGACGATCAGTCTGCAATGGTGTATCTGCTCGCGACCCAGAGAGATAGGTGGGGGGCGAAAAGGTCTACTTGGAGAGCGGTTACTATTTGCACGGTTATTGGGGATCTTGGTGGGTAGATATGAGGAGATGATCGAGAACTATCATCCTGGCCTGGGCGATCACCGGTGGCCCTCGTGACTCACTTTGTCGGGTGCAATAGGTGTGGTAAGTTTGGTGACTACCCGGTCGAGAGGTGCTTGAAGCAGATGGATCGCGTTTAACTTTGGTGATAACCAGATTTTGCAAATGTATGGCTTCACGATAAATCGCTTGCTAGCAGGAGAGTTAAGAGGATTAGAAATGAGACCGGCAATCCACCAAGTGAAAGATGAGCTCGGATTGCTTCACCCTGCTTTTAAAGCAGTTAAGGCTTCTACATCTTGATGGCTTCCGGAAGTGATGCTTAGATTTAATTGATTTCATCATTTATTATTCGGTTGATGTTCTTTTGTCAGCTCGAGTTCTAAGATACTCTATACAAGTCAACTTGTATGTTGTTATAAATCTCCTGTGATAGCCTTCCCGATCTTATTCCTTGTACTCGATCTTGTATTCATTCTTCCATAGTGAATATAGTCTTCATAGTTTATGTTTCCTACTCCCCACCTGCAAAGTGTGAACTTTCAAGTATACTGAAATAAACCTGTACAAGAAGAACAAGATGGGTTTTGAGCCAATATGTAGGTTTCTACTTGTATGGTCTCAACTTGAAGAAAGAAAGGCCTTGGTTTTGATCATCTGCTTGTTGATTGTAAGAAAGGCTTTGGTATCAATCATCAGGTTGTGGATTATAAAGGTGCTCTTTGAATAAACTTTTGTTTTGTCAATGAGCTGACAACCAAAGTTGGGAAATGCCCTTTGAAGTATTGAGATGTTAGGCAGTAGTAGTTTAGGTTGATGCTCCCTGTAATGGAGAGGAATAACGCACAAGAAAGTGCTCCAAATTGACTAAACCATGTGAAATAGGCATCAAGAATGTTGCAAGTTGCGCTTCATTGAAAAGTTTACTTATCCAAAAAAGAAAGAGGAAAGCTGCAAGTTTTTCTTGATACCCCCTTTAACGAAGCACGAAAGTCTTCCATTGAAATCTTGATTTGTTCATTGAGAAGTGAAAGTTATGTGCTGCTCAATGCTGGAGTTCCCACTGCAAGTTTGTTTGTTTGCATGAGAACTTTTTTTTTTTTGGACAAAGCATGAGAATATTTTTTTGAACATGCATGAGAACATTGAAGTTGCGATTATTTTGGTACCTTTAACAGAGTTCTTCTGGATTCTCTTGATTGTAAAAAGAAGTATAGTTCTTCTCATTGAATTGATATTGGATAATACGAAGTCGAAAGTGTATTTCATCTTTCATTGATTCCTGAGAGTATGCTCTATTTATTGAAAGAATGAAACCTCTAAACTAGTAATATGAGAAATTGGATGTCTGCCTTATGTGTAATGAGTTCTCAGTGAATCGGAAGCTTCCCAATTTTTCGACCGAGATCAAGCCTGCCAAATTTGCGGATAGGGTGCAAAAATGTGAAAAATTCACTTCTAAGACATCAGATCAAGATATCTGCATAGTGTTGCAATGTCAATGAGTGGAATTTTTTTTGAAAAAAGTCAACAAAATTCATATTATCCAGAAATCTGAATTTTTTTTTTATTTTCTTGACATTTTGATGATTTTTTCTGGAATTTTTCAATTTTTGGGATAGATTTAATTTTTGGAGATTTTTATGAATTTTTCGGATTTTTTTTATTATTTTTATTCAATTTCTAAAAAATGGATTTCTGTTCCTGTAAATAGAATTTTTGCTATTTATCAAACGGGTTTTTGTTTCGGAAATAGAAATTTCGTCTTTAAGTTATCAAACGGGTTTCTATTCTGAAAAGAAATTTTTTAATCGATTATCAAAGCGGTTTTTTTCCTAGAAACTCATCCGGGGAACCGGAAATGAAAAATCTATTTCTGCTCGCGAACTCATTCCCGAATCAGAATGGTTATCATGCGGTACCTAAGAACTCTCCCTCCCAACTCACGCCTTTGACGATCCCTGCCCGCTCACGTCTCCATCGCCTCTGACGAAACACACCGATGCCGATGCCCTAGCCCTAGCCGACACATCTGCACTCACCCTCTCGGAACTCTCCCTCCCAACTCACGCCTCTAATGAACAATGCCGATGCCCTAGCCCTAGCCGACGCCGACAATGACGAAACTCTGTACCTCTCCATGCCAACGTCGAAGCCCTAGCCGACGCCGCCTGCAGCTTCTCCTTCCCGGCTTCGCCATGCGCTACGCACTAGGTGTTCACCCCCGATGAGCTCTTTGACACTCCCTCCCCCCTCGGTCGTTTGCCGATGCTGCGACCGTCCTCTGCCCGCCTGTGATGGGGGTCGACTTCCGGCTATCGTGGTAGTTCTGGAGCCCTTTCATGGTGAAGGGTATGTCGTAGTCCTTTTCCTCGTTCGGGTGGAAGAGGCTGTAGTTCTACTCCGACGAGGGGCTGGGCTTCTTGTTCTCGTTGAAGAGGGCGAAAAGGTAGACCGTGAGGTGGGCCTACAGCCTCAGGCGTGAACGCTCTCTGCCTCCACCTTGACGAAGCTCTATATCTCTCAACACCGACGATGAAGCCCTAGCCAATGCCTCCGCCTCGATGCCCTGTAGTTCTACTATTGTCCGACGAACCACGTCGCCGCCTCCAACGAAGCTGTACCATGTCCCTGCCTCCGCCCTAGCCTTGAGATGTGTAGATTTACTCCAGATTTAGAGTGATTTTTGAAGGGTTAATAGAACTACATTGTGGTATAAATACCAACATGTCTGATGCCCGACTTGAATGAGTTGATTTTGTTACATTCGCTCATTAATTGTTGATATCTTTTCGAGTCTAGGTGTGAGCTTGAGCTCCGAATGGGTCAATATTTGCTCCCCAGCTCGCTGCTCACCATGTGTTCGAAGAAATGCTAAGCCAATCCGTTCAATGTTTTCTGCGGTTTTGATCTGGCCGCGAGCGTGAGGAAGATGGTAAATTGAAATTTTAACCTTTTCTTGATTGTGTCTTTGAAGTGAAGATACTCGTGGTTGAATTAGCACACGAATATTGGCTGAACCATGAAAGAGTTACATTGTACATATTAGGTTCTATATTTGGTTCTAGCTTGTCAATTTGGGTGTAAATATGAACTATCATTGGTACAAAAAAAACCCTTCGATTTTGGATCTAGCATTTATAAGAGATGCTTGCCATACTGGCACTGTACTTGATGTATTGTTCCTTTGCCGAATGGCCAGGGTAGTGCTAGACCAAAAGCATGTATGACCGAGCTAGGTATGACTGAGGCTATGACATCTTTCTATCCGAAAAAAAGAATGATTGAGGTTTTGACATTGCTAGACTGAAAGCATGTCCTTTTCTCCACATAAATTACGAATCAATGTTGGACCGTCTATTCATTAGTGAGTTTTTGCTTTGTTGGCATAATGGCCTTCATGTATATGTCTTGATATATCTCATCCAATGGACTGAATTACAAGAGATTGAAATCGAGTTTCAGATGAAAACTGTAGTGTTTCGGTGCTGTGATGCCCCCATTATGTGCTAACACTAGGTTGTTGCCTTGAAGGATATCTAGCAATAAAAAAGAAAATACATGTTGCTGTATGGCTATCCTCGTTCATCGTGTACCTTACTTAGATTCCCATTTTGGGTCTCTTGTTGGAGAGGAAACTCATATTGTCTTGACATATGTTACTGGAATGGCTAGACTTATTTCTTGTTGAGTTTTTTCACTTGTATGAGAAAATTGTTATCTTGTAGGTATATGATGTCTTCGTTGAGTGTAAATGAGAGTACCCGGAATGGATTAACCTTTCAAAGTAAATTGTGTAAGTGTGGTAAGCATGCTGCCATGAGAATATTGAAATCTTCAAGAAACAAGCACAAGCTCTACTATAATTATGATAATAAAACATGTGATTTCTTTTCGTGGTGTTTGCCTACAAGTGATGTGCCTTGTTCTATCATGAAGGCTCCGCCTACAATACTTGATGACATGAGAAACGTTAAGTACTTGCTTGAGCATTTGAAAGATAAACTCAAGAACACTGACGAGAAGGTGAATGCCTTGTTACTATTTGTTTGTCTACCATTTGTTATTTTATTAGGACTACTTGTCCAGAGACAAGTAGATGATGAAACATTACGTTGTAATAGCTAATGTACACAATCACGTTATCTTTTTGTGAAAATGCTTTCTTTCTGTTTGCATTGTTATTGTTCAAATTTTGGGCGATGAATGCACTTGCTTGAAGATCCTTCAAGAGTCAATTTTGGGCCAAGTTAAAAAAAATATATGCCTATGTCACTGCCATTTTAACAAATTTGTGGTCTAATCATGAAATGGCATTGATAATGCCACATCCTTCGAGACTTATATGCTTGTAGAATAAACCCAAGCCAAAGCCAGTAGGGGAAGCGAAGACGAGGGATGGAAATACAAAGATATGATACTTGCAAATAAGAAACTATTGTTTTTGGATTCAGCCTTCTCTTGTAGAATATCTCGAGGGTTAGTTTGCATGCCAAGGGCGGTCCAAGAAATGGTTTAGTACAATTCTGGTAATGTAATTTTGCATTTGATTTCACAATGAACGATTGTTCCAAAGCTCATAAATACTTCATATTTTTTTGCTTTTGTTCTCATAACGATGAAATACCACTTTTCTACTTATGGAGAAACTCAACTCTAAGCAAGTATGACTGTACACAAGAAAATACTCGTGATCATGTTTATCTCGTGCAATTTCATTGTCATCAGCATCTAAGTATCGCTAAATAATGTTAAACAATTAACAAGAAAATATACCCGTAAAATGCATTAATGACTTATTGTTGTAATTTGCCATGGCAGAAACTTGGCAATCTTGTCTTAGGGTGCATTTGTTTGAGGGAAAGTGCTTTCCGGAAATCCGTTTTCCGGAATTTCACCCGTTTGATTCACTAAAAAGGAAAAGTAAACCGAAAACACTTTCCAGTCAAGGAAAACATTCATATATAAAATTAAGAAAGTGAATTCCCTAATTTAAGAAGGTGAAAACACTTTCCGGAATTACTTATCTTGAATTTATTTTTTTCTTTTTTATTTTCTTTCTTTTTCTTTTTCCTTCTTCCTCCCTCTACCGGTCGCCAGCCTCGGCAACAGGCCACAAGCGCGGGTTGGCAAAACAAATGCATTTCGGAAATCATTTTTCAAATGACATCCAAGGACCAGAAAATATTTTTGATCACATATCACCAAACAAAGGAAAGCTAATCATTTCTCGGAAAATATTTTCTAGAAACGTTACGTTTTCGTAAAACAAATGCACCCTTAATATAAATTTAATCCCTCTCATTCCGTAAATCACTTAAATTTAAGCAATAAAGTATGGGTCAACCTGGCCAATTCACCTTTTGTTCCTGGAACATATGATTATACAGTTCATGAAGAGATTTACACATGTACATATCTAATCACAACCTCTTGACTTCAATGGATTCACAACTTTTGAGACAGGGTCAATGTATCAAACATTCCAAGCGACAAAATAGTGAAGTTCTCATACTCGACAAACATTCACTTGCTACTGAAGCGGCCATGAGCACGTGTGATCAAACATTGTAGAGACTATAGGAATGATAGTAAATGGTCGATCTCCAGGAAATCTTCATTAAGGATTAGAAAATTGTCTTTACAAGTATGTTTTAGGTTTTCTTTCCTCATTTCAGTGCTTGAGCTATGTCGATAAGATATGAGAATAGTCTTTGGGCTATGTCGCACGGTGCGGCTCTTTTTGAAGTTTAGATCCATGTCCACCCCCATTTATAAATATGTACTTCTGTCGGGAAAATAAAAGGATCACATTGGGAACTTCAAAGAAGAAACCGAAAAATTTCCATAGAGCAAATGCAATCTAGTTAGAAAAAAAAGGCAATCTAATGCTCTTTTCTAGGAAATTCCACTAAGCAAATAGAGGTTCAAATGAAAATCCTCACCTGCTTTTTGATGACGAGAGATTTTTCCTCTCTCAAGTGCTTTACACATGCCTCAACATCATCAACAAACAAGTTTGAATCGGACAGGAATAGCTCGTGGCTACTGAGAAGCGTATTAAAAAATTCCACGAAATTAGCATTCAGAATATATCGATCTTCAATCCGATGCAAAACAGATACCCATGCTAATGCACATGAGCACACAATGCTAGCACAAGAAAAGAATGACAACAGAACAAGAAATCGACCATTGTAGCAAACCCAGAACCAACCATATTGTTTCTTCTCCATTGCTTCCAAAAAGTACTTGCACACATTCACATGTTACAGAAAAAGAACATGTCATAATCTAACGGGACCAACAGCAGAGTCAATAGCTCACTCCTCCATTGTACCTCAAATCATGTTACTTGACAAAGAATTCATGAAACACTTACGATAAGCAGTACTTGGAGTTCATGAAAGAGCTGGTTAACCAATGGGTAGAACCACATATTACCAATGGGCAATTTGGCAAAATAGGAAGACCAAGTTCTTTCTGCAAAGCTATCTTGTGTTGCACCTGGAGTTAATGAAAAGCTGATTAACATAACAGTCTAATAGAATTCCCAACTCACAAATTGGGAGGCTATCACCTTTCTAGAAAGATCACTGACAGAGTAATGGGAAACAATATGCTCATTAGTAGAAGGGTCTCACTCGGTAATACCATTGCCATTGGTAATGGGCTAATTTATCACAGAATTCCTAAGTCACAAAAAACTCTAAACTGTAAGTATACAATCAACTTCAAAAACTCAAAATAAAACTCATATCCCCACCAAATGTTTGATCTGAAGTCTTCATAAATCTTCTGATGCAAAACAAGAATTATGTGTGACTTTAGCCAATTCGTATGTGTTCCTTCAGAAACGTTCAACTCATTCACCCTATGATGCTAAAAAGAGTTTGATGACCTTGCACAAATGAATAACCAATTTATTTACATTATACTAAACAAAGGCCAAGATAAATATGTCTCAAATAATCCCATCAGCAAAAAAAGCAAGTTGTCCCCAACTCAAAATGGTTTCATGAGATCTATTATGATACTCCAACATTTATCCAGAAGAAAACATTAACAATAAATATTACGATGGTAACAATAAGATGAAATAACACTATGATCTAAAATGATTTCATAATAAACACTTGACTAGTGAATGAGGAAATTCCATTCACAATCCCTGGCGGCATGATGTATGGTGATTGCATCTACATATAATAAATTTGTCACTACTAATTTACTTTCCAAGATTATTCTTATTCACATATGATAAGTTAAGTCATTTGTATGGTAATACACCAAGCTATTAAATATCTGACTAGAGAATAGGCAAAATCCACTTGTAATCTCTGGCGGCACGATGTATGGTGGCTATTGCACCTGCATTAAAAAATTGACCAAATTAGTAAAATGTAAATACAAATGGAAAACTAAGAGCGACATACCTGATTATGAAAATTTAGATTTACCGTAGGACCACCGATGTTTTTAGGATAAAATGCACTTTGAAACTGATTTGAATTATTTGGATAATTTGGGAAATGATTTTCATCATGTGTTGCTTGAACAACCACCTCTATATTACAAAGTAATAAATATGTTAATTAGCATCATGCAACATAAGCAAAAAATTTAACTAATCATATTAAGAATAATGACACTCACCTCGACTCTGTATTTGCATTGGAGGTGTTCATTTCTTAGATTTTTTCTTCTTTTTCTCACTTGAGCTTTTAAACCTTCCATAACTTATTCCCTTTGCTTTCCTTCGATGGGGTCTAATATCGAAATCTCGCACAAAGAAGCCTCATTATCTCACCATCACCAGCATCATCAGTCACAACCATGCTTGATTTGTATGATAAAACTTTAGCCTATGCTTTTCCCATGCTCATTGTCACCATTCTCACAGTATTTACATTTTCGGCTCCCAAACTCATCAGTTCAAAGGATTGATGCATTAACATGGAAAATCAATTAAATCCAGATGAACCCGGTGCCATTTCATGAGATTCATCATTCACAATCCCTTGTTTGGCACCTGAAGTCCATTTTTTTTTAAATATAGGCAGATGGAATACCAGTAACCGATGATTTCTCACTCAACACTTTCAAGGCATGGCGATACAACCACCCTTTTAATTCAAATAATTTGTATTCACAAGAAATTGAAGAGTTTGGAGGGTCAAATTTGATAACATATTCACTCCCCTTAAACTTGAGAGTAAATAAATAAACCAATCCATCAAGTGCTTCACTTGAAATATGTTGAGAGAACTTTGCAAGAATTCATCATTGAATCATTTTAAAATGATATGGGTATACACTATTGACACCTATTTTTAATTGTCCAATTAAATTACGCAAAATTAGGGATTAAATTTTTTATTCCTAAAACAAAAATATTTTCATAAATTTACATGGCATATAGACAATAGGTGCAGATTTTAATTAATAAAAAAAGGGAAATTAAATTTAAAAACTACTAAAAAAGGGAGACCGGGTCGAGGAAGGCCCGGCTCGGCCTCCCTTCTTCTTCCCTTTCCCTTTTTCTTTTCTTTTCTTTCTCACTTGGCTCGGCCCAGCCCTTCCCCTTTTTTTTTTCTTTTCCCTGGCCTAGCCTGGCCTCCTTTCCTCTCTCTTCTGTCCCTTTATTCCTCCCCCATGCTAGTTGACTGAAGTAGGACACTCGACAACCAAGCAAAGTGTAGAACGCACCACAACCAAGCAAGAAGAGCAGAGCAAAGTAGGTAGCCAAGTAGGCCTAGGGGCGTCCAGAGCAGAATAGGTTGCCAACTACCTTAAAAGAAAAGAGGAGGAGCTTGGCTTGGGGGGAGGTCAGTTTTTGGTGAGATCGAGAGAGAAAGGAGACAGAGAGTTGAGAGAGAGAGAGCTCGAGCGTGAGACTGAGATCCAAATAGAGTGAGTGGCCACGTCTAAGTCCTGACCGACGGCCGAGGCCTCCGTCGACACCCCTTGTTTTGCCAAACCATGCTCTGTTTCAGTGATCTCGGTCAACCAAGGCCAAGACTCATCGGCACTCGGCCACACGTGGTTTCAAGCGTCAACGAGCCTTCCATGGCTGTTGTAGTGTGCTTCCTTGAGAGTTACGTCGATGGTGTTTATGCGTTGAACTTTAAATGGCTTAGTTTTAACTTCCCAATTGGTGCCTGCTAGATAGTCGACAAAATGCCTGAATGAGATCTGTATGTGTTTCTCCGAGTTTAATCCACTTTCGGGTTTTTTCCGATCATCACTATTTCCTTTTGCCTGTTTTATTGCTTGTGTGGCTGGACATGGGCCCAGGTTAGGTCGGAATAGACGTTTTGGCCATCTCTATCGAAACCGCGAAGCAAAGGGACTTGGACCAGGTGTTGGGGCCAATAGGGAAAGGAGGTCGATAATGATTGTGGCCATCGACCGTGGCTCACCAAGCACCGAACGTCACCTGGTGTGAGCACCTGGTCGACGCTGGCGCCTCTCAGTGGCCTAGTGATGGCCGGTCGAGTGGAGCCTTGAAGAATAAGAGAGTCGGGTTTGTAGAGAGATCTGGCGTTGGGGCGAGTCGAGCCGGTAGCAACACGAGCAGTGTCAGGTTTGGATCACGGCAGCGAGGCGGCGGTGGCTCGGATGTTGAATGTTGGCGTTCAGCTGCGGCAGGTGAAACATTATGAGTGCTAGGCTGAGGTCGCAGATGCAGAGCGTCGTGGTGAAGAAGAGAGTCAAGTTGCTAAGGAGAAGCCACGTTGGATACGGGTGGGGCGAGGGGCCTGACCCGGTTCCCTTTTTCTCTCTTTTAGGGCTAGGCCAGAAATAAAATAGAAATAGGCGGTGGTCTGGGCTTGTATTAAATTATGTTTGGTTCGGGCCTATGTTTTTTTTTTTAAGTTTTGCTAGACTAGGCTCATTCTCCGAGCCTAGTCCTGCGTGGGTTCGAGCTAGCGGGTCAAGGTCACTCTCAACCCGGGTCAGATGTGGAGATCCGACCCCAGTCCATTTTATATAATATTATAATATTATTTTTAATAAATAATATTAAAAAATAATTCATATTTTTATTTCTTTTTAAATTAGGAAATAGTTTATAAATTAGTATTTTTGAATAATTTCCTAAATTATGTGAATTATTTGATTAATAATCGTATTTGAATCGGATAAGCCTATAGGGCTATACAGTAGAATTTTGTATATTATCTTTACTATCGTTGGATTATTATGATTATGCATATTGTTTCTAATTAGAATATAATTGCATAAATTGTCTTGTTTTGAATGTTGTCGCCTTAGTTAGGATTAGAACCTTAGACTGCATATCTATCTTGACTGCTAATCATTAATGATATTGCACTCATTTGATCACCTCACATATTAAGAGATAGGTCCTAAAATCAATCCAAATGCCTGACAAATATTTTCTGAAATGAACATGATGAAAGGTACCGAAAGGGCACTAGTCACTCAATTAGTGTAACTAAGTTCTCGAACTCATTTAATCTCTAATTCGTAGGAGTAGGATGATTCTCCTATCACCTTACTTGGGTTTCTAATCGACTCACTCCAAATCGATTAGTGGTAACTCCTAAATAAAAATCACTTGTAGGTTAAAAACCTAAATCACAAGTCGTGATATGGTATGGGCTTAGGAGAGCCCAAGTTAAGTTACAAACCTACACTTAGCGTATACCAGGCTACGTTGCATCTTCCCCCTTCTGGGGAAATCCTGGTAGGTCGAGATAGATTGACGACTCCACTGGGGACTTTTTTTCTTAAGTAGACTTAAAGAAAAAACATTTATCCTATTCAAAAACATTTTTTGTTTGGCGGCATGGATTCTAGGTATGACCCTGACATTAAGGTGTTAAATATTATTGCATATTTGAAATGATGATTGTTTATAAATTATTGTGCATGCTTTAATGGTTTAGCACTACACTGTTGCACACACAACCATACCACCCGGACTTGAGCTGTGATAATGCATTTTAGGATGGTGTTAAGAAATATATAACCTCGAACATGAGATCGCAATGTAAAGGTTGCCTTTCCTTTCCTCGAAATTTTTTTCTGAATGTCATAAAGTGTCTATCTTTAGCCGTTATTCGTGTGAGTATAAGGTATTCCTTTCGACTTGGCCGAGGTTAAAAGAACTTGACACAACGTGAGACTGCGACGGTCTGGCATCCCTTTAGCTTCACTTTGCTAAAGCCACCTAGATAGAAATCGAACCCTACTTCTCATGTGCATGTTTATGTGATTGCCATGGTTCCTGGTAAAGTAAGTTTTCTATTCATGCACTTTGCAATTTACTTATTTTCATATGTCCCAGTCTGTCCATGATTAGTCTAGGTTAGTTGTGGATTTAATACCGTTGTCATTTTGGAAAAAATAGTCACTAAAACTTTTTCAGAATATTTAGTTCTAACTCATGCCCATATTTTTATAAGCACGTTCTAAATCATTGTTTCCCATGCGATTTATTGTCGTTTTAGGAAAAAAGGGAGAAAATTATGATTAAATAAAAATGAACACACCCGTTAACACTACCAATGCCTCGGCGTGGTGGTACGTGGGAAGTGAATCGGTCCAAAAGACTGGGGTTCAAACCCCGAAGACAGCAACTAGGTTGCCGTTGTAAAACAAATAATATAAAAAAAATTTGCATCTTTTATTTTTGCAAGAAAGGAAAAGTATTTGACTAAACAAGGTATGAAAATATAGAGTTAGACTAAGTCATGGATTGATCCCTCATGAGGCCTTATACTCATTCATTATCACTTCTTGACAGGTAGTTACAAATTATACCCATTTGCCAAGCAAAAATGGCAGAAGAAGATATGACAACCCGTGTGGCGGACATAGAGAATGAGATAAAGCAAGTCTTCACCTTTCTTCGACAACTCTTGAAATAAGTGGAACATCTGTCAGTCCACTTGGACCAACTCACCATGACTCCGCTTCTTCATCTAAGACCAAGGGTGATGATTCAAATGGAGCCATCCAGTGTCAACCTGAAAAACAAAGCTGTCATATTTGACAATATTCTCAAGTCCCCCGATCCTAAGGAATTGAGCACCCTATGCCCAAAGTTCATGCAACGTGAACAATGCATATTCTATATAATAGTTCAGGCGAAGCCATTACAAAGGCAAAGTAACAAAAAGCAGTTCACTTTGCTCCTCGGATCCCCGTCTCAGGTGTTGGTAATTCTCTGAAAGAAGGGCTTATTCTCTACTGAGCTGAAGCATTCTAATCCTAGAACCTCTCCAACTACGATCCATTCAAAAAGTGTGACTATCATGTATGGGCATTTGGAAATGACACAAACTGAAAAACACATTAGACCCTGGAGATGATAGCGGACCGACTAATCCGATAGAGGCGGTCCAAGCGAAAATCATCCAACCTTCAAGATGAAATGTGAGGTAAATCTCATTACTACTAGTATGAGATATCAATCCCAAAGAGTCAGAGAGAGTGCTGAGCATTCTTTGACTCCATGATGAGCGGAATATCATTTCGTACAAGAAAGTCGAGGGCAAACCAAGAAGAGATTACCCTTTTGAAAGAAAAAGATATGTCTTATTTCTTAATAAATTTTGGAAATGACATTTCATCCCTTTTCTTGCAGTAGATAACGAACTGAGGAGCATGCTAGACTCCGAAGTGCTAGCAAGCCGGATAGAGCACAAATATTGGGACCTCTCCAACGAAACATGACGAAATACTAAAAGGATGTATCTCGTTCCTTGTCATAGCCCAAATCTGTGCAAACAACTAATGTGTTTTTGCCTTAAAAATGTAGAGAGCGCTTAATTGGGAGAGTAGACTAGGGGCATGGAATCCCTTAGTCCATCAAAAAGGGTGTTTTTCATTCTTAAAGTTCATCCAATTTAACATAGAAATGACATATCATTTCCTTTTATATAGGACGAATTTGAGTAAAGGTCCAGCACAAGTAGCTAGAAAGGACTTTGCATATGGCAAAATGATGCCGATGCTAATCCTAACAATCATAAAAGTCTCGACGATAGTCATCGAAAAGGATTACAACATCCATATCAATCGAAGACATTTAAAATCAAGATTAGCTTTGCTACAAAGACTCCTATGTCAGTAAGTGCACATGCTCTATGTAGTCAGGAATCAGATAATTCCCAAGAAGCTCCTCAACGTGCCAGAACCATATTGACACAACAACATGCATTGAGAATAGGACTGCCTAGTTGGGAGCACCCTTAGCTACGGAGGATTTCATTCAAGCTTTAAGACGAACCAAGAAAGAGTTTCAAAAGAAAAAACTCTACTAGCTTTGAAAGCAAAATGGAGGAAGGGTAATTTAGTATCGTTCTTCATTTACCCTCGATCATTTCATTGCTAACATGAGTTTATGCTGTTTTTGATAGATATTATTGATATTCAGGAAAGCTCAAGGAATTGTCAATTTAAACTCAAATAAAGAGAGACATGAAGGGTAATATTGTATCGTTCTCAATTTCTGTCCCTCAAAAAGTTGTTCTTTAACATGATCTCTCTTATTGCCTTGCAGGTTTAACTCACCGCTGCTGTAGGATAAATAAGTGTTTCTTTTCCTAAAACTCTTTTCATAAAAGTAGAAAGAATCAAAGAAGAGGAAACAATTTAAAGCAAATAAATGCTCAATCCTCCTCCCAAATACATCGCATGTCTTTTGAAAAGGAATTTTGCACGGTAATTTTACTTATTTAATTCACCACTTCCATGTGAAAATTTTGACAATTCGACGAATGGTGTTGAACTGCTTGGGTATGCTGAACGAGATGTGTCGAGATGATAAAAGGCAATACCTAGTCCATAAACATCCCCATGTATTGATCCCCGATGAGACAAGTGAAAAGATTCCATGTTTGCAAGATAAAGGGATTTCTCGCATAAGATACGGTAGCTAAAATGAAGAGAGGCAGTTCATTTCTTTGCCCTATACACTATCGGTGATCATTTGCTTAACCATTTTGAGTCCATACACTTAGAGGTTCCTTTCAAATTACCCCAATCAAGAATTACCCTACATTGAGGCAACCAAAGGTAAGTTAATAGCACAAGATGAGAAAAATGGATAGAAATTTTTTTACTCTCACTTGTATCAATCTTTGAGTGTTAGTATTGTAGATGAACTCTCACGATGATTTAAGTACCCTAGGATGATGAAGAGCAGTTCTTCCTCTATCTCATACACTTATATCCCTCGTTAATCCAATTGAGCATGCGGTTTCGTTTCGTACGAGCCCAAGTTGGTGATCATCCTCCTCATCGAGGTAAGGCAGGAGTCACTCCAATTCAAGCGGCATGATCTAAAGTGCTAGTTAAAGATGAAGACCCCAAAAGCCTAATAATATAATTTTGTTCAAAATTGTCTAGGCTAGTTCCTGACAACATAAAAAGAACAACAAAAAATGTTGAAATTAGTAGGCAAGAAAAATCAATGTGCCTAGTGAAAGTAAGGCCAACGCCCATAAATAAAAAAATGCTAAAAATATAAAAAACAGTATGCCTGGTAAAAGTAAAGCCAATGCCTATAGATAAAAAGTAATCAAAAAGTGAATTTCGACTGTAAAGGAATTTGTATCCCTAAGCGAATTTGCAATTGTTAGACAAAAGTCCAAGAAGCCAAAGCGCAAAATTATCCTGGGGAGTTTTCAAAGAAGATCCTGACGGTGAAAAGAAAACTGGTGACAATGCTAAGATAATCACCAACTCTCACCCTTTATACACACATTTTTTTAGCCTAACAATCCTTTCATTTCTCAACCTATAAATTGAGCCTACGTTACATCCCTCACGAAGTCTCTTTTGACTAGGGCACCTGAATTATCGTAGAGTTTCAAATATTTATAAATGTCGCTTGAGGAAGTGCGAGCAAGACAATTTCTATCTCATTTTGTAGGGTTCTTGACTTATAAATATAGATAATTACGGAGTATTTTCTTTCATAACCTTGACTCAAATAGTCTCTTTTGTTAAGCCATTGACCAAGCTTGTATTATGGTCCTGATAAAGACCTCTCAGATTAGTAAGATCGTACCACTTGCGAGAAAACTCAGACTCTTATTGACGTGACGATGGTTAGATTGAGTATTTTCAATTTTCTCGCATTAATGGTCGGGACAAACAACATTTTTCAATGAGAACGAGTAAAAAGTCCTTTCTAATTGAAAGTCATTCATTCATCATCTTGAGAAGTCCACATTGCAAGCAAAAATTGTCTCAATTGATAATTATCCTTAATGGATATCTAGTCATGCAAACATGGCAAAATCATCATGGATGAGCTTTCAAAATGTGCATTCTAGAATAGCTTAGTTTGCCTACATCCTTGATGAATGCATGTATATTTGCGCTAATCGCCTCTAATAGGTAAAATATCCTCAAAGACTCAAAGAGCGCCCGACCTTTAGAGTGTCTCCAAAGATATCGCAAAAACTTTCAAATGTTCTTCCCCAGCAGAACGGATATGGCCTGCCCCAATAGTCTGGAGTCCCCCTTTTTCATGGACACTGCTTCCGCAGCTTAAAGTCCCCTTCTACGGACACTGCTTCCGCAACTTAAAGTCCCCTTCAACGGACATGGCGTGCCTTGATAGCTTGGAGTTTCCCTTTTCATGGACACTGCTTCCACAACTTAAAGTCCCCTTTAACGAACACAGTGTGCTCAACCAGCTTGGTCCCTATTTTTCATGGACACTACTTTTGCAACTTAAAGTTCCCTTCAACGGACACGGCGTGCCCTGGTAGGCTAGAGTCTCCCTTTTCATGGACACTACTTCCGTAGCTTAAAGACCCCTTCAACAGACATGGATTGCCCTGGCAGCCTAGAGTCCACTTTTTCATGGATACTGCTTCCGCAGCTTAAAGTTCCCTTCCATTAACACTGCTTTTGTAGCTTAAAGTCCCCTTCAACGGACACGGCGTGCCCTAGCAGCCTAGAGTCCCCCTTTCATGGACATTGCTTTCGTAGTTTAAAGTCCTCTTCAACGAACATGGTGTGCCTCGGCAGCCTAGAGTCTCTTTTTCATGGACACTGCTTCCGCGGCTTAAAGTCCCCTTCAACGGACATGGCATGCCCCGATAGCCTAGAGTTCCCCTTTTCATGGATACTGCTTCGCAGCTTAAAGCCCTCTTCATGGACACTGCTTTTACAGCTTAAAGTCCCTCTCGATGGACACGATGTGCCCCGGTAGCCTGGAGCCTTCCTTTTCATGGACATTGCTTCTGGAGCTTAAAGTCCCATTCCATGGACACTGCTCACGCAGCTTAAAATGCCCTTCAGTGGACATAGTGTGCCCAGGCAACCTGGAGCCCCCCTTTCATGGACATTGCTTCCGCAGCTTAAAGTCCCCTTCAACAGACACGGTGTGCCTCGGCAGCCTGGAGTCTCCTTTTCATGGACACTACTTTCGCAGCCTAAAGTCCCCTTCAATGGATACTGCTTCTGCAGCTTAAAGTCCACTTCAATGGACAGTGCGCTTGCTAGCCTGGAGTCCTCTCATTGACCTAATGTCCCTTTATAAATTAGAGTCCCTTTTTATTCTCCAGCAGTATATCCCAAAAAAAGTTCGGATACCGAACTAGCGCCCCTATTCACCGAGTGGAATTGACATGATATGCTTTTGCATCTCAAAGTCTCCCATACTCCTTAGTGGTATGCCACAAAAATTTAAGCTATGGGAAAACCCTCTGTACTATCCCAGTGATATGTACCGAGGAAGACCTACTCACAAAGACCCATCAGGTAAATCATCAAATTCTCAAACGAAAACCCCCGGGTGCTCAGTGTTTAAGTCACTTCAAGACCTGTTGGCAAGAACCCATCAAGCAAATCATCAAATCCTTGAGCGAGGACCCTCATATACTCATTGCTTGAGTCTTTTTAAGTCCTGCTAGCAAGGACCTACCAGGCAAAGTATCAAATTTTCAGGTAAGAAATCGCAGGTATTTCATCAGAATTCTTTTCAAATCACTTATAAGATAAACCAGGTGTTCTTTTGAAAAAGAAAAGCATTTCTCATTGCACGAGATGCAACCCAGATGATGTGTTTTAGAATGGCCTTAATTGTCTATTTTTTCGATGAATGCATATGTTTTTGCATAGAAACATGTTTGACAAAAGACATGCCCCTAAAAAAACAGGAGCGTGCTCAGATAAGTATTTTCTATCCATGCCCGTTTCAAAAATTCATGTACCTACGATTGTTATGGTACTCTCCGAACATTGGATTAACCTCATATGTTCACAAAGTGCCTACGATTATTATGGTACTCCCTGAACATTGGATTGATCCATCTGTTCACTAACCGAATATTGGACCGACCCCTCTATTCACCATGTACCTACGATTGTTATGGTACCTCCCTTTGTTCATCAAGTACCTACTATTGTTATGGTACCTCTCTAATATTGGACTATCCCCTCTGTTCACCAGCCTTTTAAGGTACCTTTGACAAGATTTAAGTACTTCAACAAGAAAATCTCAGTCAAGGCGATCAAAAATAAGTTCGGTTCCTAGACAAACGAAATCCAGTCAATACGACCAAAGCTAAGTTCGAGTCCTAAATAGACGATTTCCCCATTAAGGCGACCGAAGATAGGTTCAAGTCCTAGATAAACGAAATCCCATCGAGGCTACCAAAGACAGGTTCGGTTCCTAGACAAATGACTTCTCCCATCAAGACAACCAAAGATAGGTTTGGGTCCTCGACACATAACATCAACTATCTAGAATTATTCTACTATCCTAGCAAGGTAAGTAATCTCAAGTATGTTTTTATTTGCTTGAGCATGTATCATCTTATATCACGTTATAAAAAAATGGGACCCATGATCCCGCCAAAAATAGCATTTAGTGAACATGCATTGGCCAAAATTAGGTGTTATTTTATCTTTGAATGCAACCTTTATGAGCTTACCTTCAAAAAGGCGTAGCTATTGACACGTATTTTTAATTACCTAATTAAATTACACAAAATTAGGGATTAAATTTTTTATTCCTAAAACAAAAATATTTTCATAAAATTACGTGGCATATAGGCAATAGGTGCATATTTAATTAATTAAAAAAGGGGAATTAAATTTAAAAATTATTTTAAAAAAAAGGAGACCGAGCTGAGGAAGGCCTGGCCTCCCTTCTTCTTCCCTTTCTTTTTCGCTGGGCCTGGCCCAGCCCTTCCCTTTTTTTTTTTTCCCTTCCCTGGCCTGGCCTCCTTTCGTCTGTCCTTTCCCTTTCTTCCTTCCCCATGCTAGTTGACTGAAGCAAGACGCTCCAAAGCCAAGCAAAATGCAAAATGCACCACAGCCAAGCAAGAACAGCAGAGCAAGGTAGGTAGCCGAGCAGGCGTAAGGATGTCTAAAGCAAGATAGGTCACCGATTGCATTAAAAGAAAATAAAAGGAGCTCAGTTTGGGTGGGTGGATTTTTGGTGAGACCGAGAGAGAGAAGAGACAAAGTTAGGAGAGAGAGCTCGAGCGTAAGACTGAGATCCAGACCGAGTGAGTGGCCAGGCCTGAGTCCCGACCGATGGCCCAAGGCCTCCATCGAGCCCCCTTGTTTTGCCGAACGGTGCTCTGTTTTGGCGATCTCGGCCAACCGAGGTCGAGACTCATCAGGGATAGGCCACATGTGGTTTCGAGCACCGATAAGCCTCCCATGGCTGTCGTAGTGTGCTTCCTTGAGTGTTGCATCGATGGTGTTTGCGCGTTGAACTTTGAATGGCTCAGTTTTAACCTCCTAGTTGGTGCTCGCTAGGTATTCGACAAAATGCCTAAATGAGATCCGTATGCGTTTCTCCGAGTTTAATCCACTTCTGGGTTTTTTCTGGTCATTACTATTTCTTTTTGCCTATTTTATTGCTTGTGTGGCCAAATGTAGGCTGAGGTTAAGCCGAAATAGATATTTTGGCCATTTTCATCGAAACCACGGAGCAAAGGGACTCAAAGCAACGGTAGGGGCCAACAGGAGAAGAGGTCGACAACAATTGTGGCCACCGGCAGTAGCTCACCAAGCACCAGACGTCACCTGGTGTGGGCGCCTAGTTGACGCCAGCGCCTCTTAACGGCCTAGCGATGGCCAGCCAAGTGGAGCCTTGAAGAACAGGGGAGTCGGGTCTACAGAGAGGTTTGGTGTTGGGACGAGTCGAGCTGACGGCAACACGGGTGGAGGAGCAATACTGGGTTCGGATTACGACGGTGAGATGATGGCTTGGGTGTCAAGCATCGGTGTATGGCCACGGCAGGTGAAATGTCGCGAGTGCTAGGGTGAGATTGCGGATGCAGAGTGTTGCGATGAAGAAGAAGAGAGTCAGGTCGTTGAGCAGGAGCTGGGTTGGATCCGAGTGGGGCGAGGAGCTCAACCTGGTTCCCGTTTTCTCTCTTTTGAGCTAGGCTAGAAATATCCATTTTATATATTATTACATAATATTATTTTAAATAAAAAATATTAAAAATAAAAAAATTCATTTTTTATTTCTTTTAAAATTAGGAAATAATTTAGAAATTAGTATTTTTGAATAATTTTCTAAATTACGTGAATTATTTGATTAATAATCATGTTTAAATCGGATAAGCCTATAGGGTTATATAGTAGAATTTTGCATATTATCTTTACAACCGTTGGTTATTATTATTATGCATGTTGTTTCTAATTAGAATATAATTGCATAAATTATCATGTTTTGAATGTTGTCGCCTTAGTTAAGATTAGAACCTTAAGCTGCATATCTATCTTAATTGGTAATCGTTAATGATTGTGCACTTACTTAATCACCTCACATGTTAGGAGATAGATCATAAAATCAATTCAAACTATCTGACAAATATTTTCTGAAGTGAATAGGATGAAAGGTACCGAAAGGACACGAGTCACTCAATTAGTGTAACCAAGTTTCCGAACTCATTTAATTTCTAGGTCGTTAGGAGTAGGGTGATTCTTCTGTCACCTTACTAAGGTTTCTAATTGACTTACCCCAAATTGATTAGTGGTGACTCATAAATAAAAATCGCTTGCAAGTTAAAAACCTAAACCACAAGTCGCGATATGATTTGAGCTTAAGAGAGTTTGAGTTAAGTCCTAGACATAAACTTAAAATGTACCAGGCTACGTCGCATCTTCCCCCTTCCAGGGAAAATCTAGTAGGTCACAACATGCACTAAAGCAGCATGCATCAAGATGTTATTATCCAAAATCACCAATTTGGGACTCCCTCTAGAAATATAATCATCTTGACTTTTAATTTCTCTCATGTGCTTCACTTGTTCGTCATAGTGGTGGACAAACTCTACAAGAGTCAATGTCTTCGTCAACATACATTGGAAGACATTATTAGTACTCTCACTCCTTTGGCTGGATCTTATACCACATGTAAAAGTGTCATAACTAAAATCTGAACTCCATTTGTGTCGAATGTAATATACTCTCCGAAGCCAATTGTTATTCGTAGTACCCCAACCTTCTTCCATTTCCCTCCAAGTAAATTCAAATTCTTCTTCTGATCTACATTTTTATACATTAGTGCTAAGAAATATGTATCTTTAAAACCCGGGTTGTGGTAAAGATGTTGAATGTTTTGGTTGGCATTTCTCCCGATGTGCCAAGTGCATAAACGGTATTGTGTATTTGGAAATACCGTTCTAATGGCTTTTTCCATGGCTTGGTCTTGATTAGTGAACATGGTTTTCTGAGCCTTGTTTCCTATAGACTTCAAAAAAGCCTCAAATAACCAAATAAATGATTCTGTAGTCTCGTCCAACAAAAACACACGACCGAACAAAACATTCTTCCAATGGTGATTAATCCCGATAGTTGGTGCACATGTCACGTTATATTTGTTGGTACGATACATGGTGTCAAACACTAGTACATCACCAAGATAGTCGTAATCAAATTTCGACATGCTATCTCTCCAAAATAAATTTGTCATTGTACCATCTTAATCTACCTATACAACATATGAAAATATTGGATTTTACATTTGCATGAAATGAAAATGATTTAGAATACTTTGACAATCTTCCCCACTTATACCATCAAAACCTTTCATCTGCAAATAATTTTGACAATTACACAGGTTGAAACCCAAGTTTTTGCTTCCTCTTGCTTCAGTTGCTAAAAACTTATATGCCTTAGTCCCCCCAATGCCGGCTTTACTCATGTCAACCAAAACATCTTTGCAAGTATTAGATATTATTCTTCCACATCTAATCAAATGCTTTTGATCTTCCGGAATAAATGCATGATTATGCTTAGAAATATACTCCATGACTTCATAAACACCATTGTCAACCTTAAATTTGATACAAGTAAAACAGCCACATTTAACTTCATATCTCTTATATTTCTTTTCTTGATCAGATGAGCTGACTGAATGCCCCTCATAATTGCATATAAAAGTCAGTCGGATTACTTCTCCTTTACTATTTTTGAACATATTACCCTTTCTCACTCCAAAACCTTTGCCAATTGCATAGACCACATACTTATGGTATGCTTCAAGTTCATTTGAAAAAACTATTCCTACTATAAACTCATAATCTTTTTCCATATCACACATTACATGTGCAAGATGGGAAATTTCATGCTGCAACTAAAAGAACAAAAAGTTATCAATGCAGTGCTTTTACAAGCAACATATATTTCACATAGTATAAGTAAAGAATTATCTCTAATTCAGCCATCCGATAAATTTGCACCCAAATTGATACCAAATTGGGATTAAAATGACACCAAAACAGTCCCAATCAACAAGCTTGAAAGATAATTCCAGCAAATTTAAGTTCAGTAATGACCCTACTTGACGAGAAATAGATGTATATCAATTGTTACGGATGTCCACACTCATGTATATGCTCACAAAACTATAATGTGGAGTTCATTATCAGAAAAGACATCCAAAACAAACTGAAGCATTTGTAATTGCTCTATACAATGTAACTCTTTCATGTTTCAGCTAGTATTCATGTGCTAATTCAACCACCCTGTGTAATGTAACCGACTGAAATAAATTCTAAAGCATGTAGCTGTGAAGGCATGCTTGCTTGTGCTTGTGCATGCACATGCTCTGTAAGCAAGCATGCAATGATACATACATGCAAGGCAGCTAAGCTTATTTTTTTTCAAATGGAGGTTGTCATCCATGGAAAATTTTTGCACATGAGCAAGCCACTGCCGTATATGGAGAGTTTTTTTTTTTATAACCGAGGTGTCCGCGCGGCCGGTGAGCTAGGGCTCAAACCAGTGGTGATGCCTGACTAGTCCTCGAGGGGGGCTAATGCAGCATCCCACCGCCACGACCCCCCACTTAAATTACCAATAGGCGAGTTGGAGAGTTGGAGATGACAATATCCAAAAGTACTGCCATCATGATAAAATAAGCATGAAGTATATGCTTACACTAAGCCGAACCACTATAAAGTCATGAGCGTATCATTTTGTATCTCTCTACTTTTATTCATTTTTGTCCAATAGAAGTGCATTACACTAACCAATATAACCAGTTCCTGCATATATAAACTCAATGCTCATATCCATTATGCTTATATCAAACTTGAGGCTTTTAATTTTGCAATATTTTGTCGCGTTTCTTAAAATTATCTATGCAAACTTAAGCCTTTAGGTGATAGTGTTAGACACTAGACCATTCAACTTGCTTTATTGACTCTGGTTTCTTCCTAACTAAGGGTGAGTGCAAATTCCTCTGGTAGAGATAATTCTCAATATGCATCTTCTAGAAATCAAAATAATTCCCATCAAATGTATCGATTTTTAGTTTCCTTCTTCAATCACCACCGGTTCACTTCAACCCAGTCAAGCCTAGCTCTAATATCAATAGTTACGGCAGCAAGCGATCTCACATTTTTTTTTTTTGATAACCCAGGGAACCCCCGCACGGCCGACAGCCGGGAAGTAAACCCTGGGGGCGACAACACATTTAAATAATTCAGTAAATGTGACCTACATCTACGGGGAGAGCAAAAAAGAATTTCACTATAGATCAAACGATATGACAGATATTACAACCACACTTAAGTCATTCAAACACTCTCGGGGTTTTCCATTCCCTAATTACACCCAATAACTCACTTGATGTTTAGTCTCATAATTCTTTACGAAATAAAATCTCACAAAAGAATTCACAAATCTTACTACATGATTTATTTGGCTTTAATAATTAAATTGCTTTGAGATGTAATTCACAAGAAGTCGCCTTTTGGAAACTCTTCACAAAGAGCATCTACTTCTTACATATATGCAAGAGTGGGATCTAAAATAGGAAACCTCTTTTTAGGAAACCTACTCCAACTAGGAAATCAACTTGAATACGGAAAACTTTCTTTTTCAAGCTCAAACTTGACACATATATCACACAGGTTTTCCAGACTTCTTTGGATTGTCTAACCACACAGACGCATTAAATAGCCTGGTTCATGCGTTTCGGATGAAACTCTATCTACAGGATGGTAGGTGTGGCCCCTAAGTAACTACAAGTAGGAGATGTTATAATTTGAGCAATGAATCTGCCGCATCAAATTCTTTAACACTTAGGAGTTAGAGGCCACTTGGTTACGTCTATATTAATTAGGCATAACCAAACACTGTTTTTTTATTAATTAATAACGTTTAATTGAATTAGAAACAAGTTAAACCATTTTGTTATATATAAACGAAAACAAAATGAACATATCCAAACAGCACCGTCTAAATCTAAACAGAGGATTTCCATGCATTCTTTCGTCAGCTTCACCCGTTCAGGTGGTGCTCACCTTTGCTAGTCAATAAGAAAAGACTCGCACGTTGACTAATATGATAAATGGATGCTAAAATAAATGTCAAATTATTACTTACGCCCTATCTCACGGCGTGCGTCTATCAAGTTGCCTATCACGTGCGCATTGCCCATGTAAGAACAATCATCAAGTGGCAGACAAAATATAGCAATAAGAGAGGAACAAAAGAACAGGTCCTACAGAGCCAGCTTCTCAAGGAGCAGTTGGAATAGGATGGTATGCGTCAGTCCATCGTTTTCTTTGTAAGTTTAACGTGGGATTGGTCGACTGACGATTTCATCGTTTTCTGTACAAGGTTTAACGTGGGATTTGTTGTCTGACGATTGGCATCCATCGTTGAAAGCAGACCCGAAGTCTTTTAATATGCATATTGCATGAATTTTATATACCTAACGAGATTCATGACCAAGGCTAGGCCAATTGAATAATATGCGTGTACAGTGTCGGACACGGCCACCAAAGTTATTTTGAACGGGAATGCTATCATTTGCGTACAAAATTTGCTGCGTTCCAAATCAGCTCTCGACCGTTCTGCCAATCTACTTCAAGCGTGTCATATTAATAATACATCAATTTTCATGCACAAAACTTTATTGTCTACATTATTCGACTCGAGATTGTAAGTCATGACTTTACCTGGTGTGAAAACAAGAAAAAAGCGGCGAAATAGTGAGTTGTTGGCGCATTATTTTCTCTGTTGAAGTTTTGGGTCCAGACGAGGTATCAATTATTGGTTTTCACTTTTATAATTAGCAAATTGATAATGATTTAGATCAAGTACGTTGAACTTGATGAGCTTGTCACAAGAACATACTTATACACACTCTCAAGTGTAGTGAAAAGTATAAACTTGCTTCATTATGTCTACTTGTCTAGTAGTAATTATTGTTGGCCTCCCATGGCTGACTCCTTAAAAAAGATAACTGAGCTAATGGTATTTCATAATTTACAGAGGTTACTGTTACAGTACCCTTTGGCCGACTCCCAAAGTGTTCTTACAAATTTTCTATTTATGAGCTGTCGATCATTGCAAAATCATTCTACATACAATACGACCTGTTATATTTTATGAAACATGGGTCGTTGAACTTACAAAATATGAGACGATGCATGAAAATTCATAATTATTACATGACCAAATTTAATTGGAGATCTTGCATGCTTCAGTATCGATTTGGCTAGACGGGTCAGTGAAGGCCCAATTCCATGATGACTTTTGATGGATGGGTCCATCAAACGCGACTTAGTATATGTGGCAAAGGTCCCTTCCTAAAAAGAAAAATAAATCAAAAATAAAAAAAATATTAAAAACTACCACATCAACATTGGCCAGACAGCCGACATCCACGTCAGCACCAATAAGGCAAAATTGGCTGGATGAAATGAATTGGTACAAATACAAAAGGTTTAGTATTGAATTGGCAAAATTGAAAGGTTTAGCACTAAATTGGCAAAAAAATGCAATGACTTTAAGACTTACTGGACAATTTTAACAAAGAACTTGTTTCTCCCTTTCCTCCATTCATGTACAATACTTTGGTGAATTCCATCTCTCTCTCTCTCTTTATAGACATCTTTGGGGTAATTTGTCTCCATGTTCCACATTAATCGTAATTTGAGCCCAATTCGAGTACCTAACACGCAGGGGCATGAGTTTGCACGAACTTATCCACTTTGTGGGATTTCCCACTGCCTTGTGAATACTGATTCATTCCAAATGAAGGAAAGAAAATGTAAATGCCAAGAAAATATCAGAGAAATTTATCTAACTTAAAGTTTGTGGTGAAGTTTGATTGCCTCCTAGTCAAGCAAGAAAGGAGTCCTACTAACGTTAGGTTTAGACTCATCGCCTCCTTTATGATGAAAAATTCGACGTTGGCCTAATGATAAATGGGTCACTTATCTTTCCTGAGGTCATGAGTTCGATTCACGTCGTAACCGTCTAAACTACTCGTGTTGTGTTGCTTAGTTATGGGATAATTTGTACAGAGAAATTTCATGACTTCTAGCGTTTTGGTGGGTTACAATGACAGGCCCCCCAACTTTAATTCTCCATATATCGTGGGTGGTATTGAGTAGTTTTAGCTCAAATCGAACATTCAATGACGAGAGTATGACCCTTATGGTAAGATTCAATGGGGGTTGTTAGTGTTGGTTGCCTATCCCTACCATCTTTGTTTGTTAAATGAAAGCCTTCGTCTAAAAACTTAAAACTGTTAGATGAAAGCGTGAATTATTATTTTATTATTATAACATTCTTATTCAAACATAAGCGAACAAAGTCATAATCGCTTTACAATAAAAGTAACGAAGGGACATCACTTTGCTTTCAATAGTGCAAAACAATCGTCTTAAAAGTTCCTTACCAAAAAAAAAAAAAACAGTCGTCTTAAAAGTTTAGGGTGAGTAGTACATCATTCTTAATCTAGTAATTACTCTCCATTTAATAAACGATACTTTTAGTAGGTCCAGAAACTATGCATCTTAAATTCATATACTTACAAAACAAATTGGATTTACGTATTAGATTGTAACGATAATAGTTAAGATACTGAAATTCCCAAATATTACTTGGGCGTGACTTACGAAATAGACTGAGTTTTATTTCCAGAATGAGGACCCAAAAGGTCAAAGCCCACAACCCACTTTTGAGTTTCTTTGGAAACTAAAATTTCCAAGTGTGGGGGTAATGAAAGCCCAAAAGGAAAATTTGCTAATTGTTTTCTTGTAGGAACTCAGCAAAGATTGTATTTATAGTCGGTATAGGTGGAAAGGTTTTCTCTTTGTATGATTCATAACGTTTTTGCACTCATTTGTAAATGAACCTATTTACTATAAAAATCACTCCTCTTGAATTTTATATGAATTTCACGATATCTCTTGCAGAAATATCATATAACAAAGTATGTGTCTTTAGGACGAGTTATGATAAGGGAATGTTTGTTTGAGAGATTATAAAAGACCTTGGCCAACTATAAAACACCGCGTGTACCTTTAAAATTAGTTTTCTTTTAAAAAATCATTTAATAATATAACCTCCATATGTTGGAGTAAAACCTTTCAAATGTTTCATTGATGGAGAATCATCAAAAAAGTCCTAAACCTATTGCACTTGTGCCAATTTAATTTTAAAACTTTTAATTGTGTCAATTAAGAGTTAAACTATTTCACGTTTTGCCAATCAAGTCCATGTGGTCAATTTTGGCCCGAAATCACTCATGTGGATGTCAACTGTCCTACGTGGCATCATCAGCACTAACATGAATATATATTTAATAATTTTTGAATTTTTTTATACTTTTTATTTCTCTTTACTTTTTCTTTTTTTTCCCTAGACTTAGGGCTAGTGAGGGCTACATAGCCCTCACCTGGCTAGATCTTGGCGAGGGGCCGCGATGCCCTCACCTAGTGTCAACGAGGGCGTCCAGGCTCTCACTGGCCCTAAGTCCAAGAAAAAGAAAAGTAAAGCAAAGGAACGAAAAGGAAAGGAAAAAAAATTATTAAAAGATTAAAATATAATTAAAAAATGTCAACATCAGTATTGACCATACCACGTAGAATGGCTGGCATTCACATTGGCGATTCCCAACCAAAATTGATCGGAGAGACTCTATTAGCAAAATCTGAAATTGTTTAAGACTCAATTAGCACAATTAAAATATTTAGGATTGAATTGCTATAAGTGCAATAAATTTAAGACTTTTTTGGTAATTCTCCCATTTTGTTGACATTATAGTGAAACTCTTATTGTTGAGTTTCTAATTTCAATTTACCCATGCAAATTTCTTTCGATAGGAATTGTACTTCATTTAGCTTTCTTGTTTTATTTTCCTAGCATAATAAAATTAAAGATTAATGCCATAAAAAGCCTCAAATTAGTACACATGTGATAAATTTAGCCTGAATTAATTTTTTGACAACCAAAAATCACAAATTGGTACACCTGTGACAAATTTGCCTCAAACTAATTTTTTAACTACTCAAAACCCTAAACTGGGAAACTTGTAACAAATTTACCCTCCATTAAATTGGATTAATATCACGAAAAATCATAAATTGATAAACATGTGACAAATGGAGGGATAAAAACCCGAACTGGTACACCCGTCAACTACCACGTATCATTAAACTTAGCAATTTAACGATAAAATTTAACAGAACTAACATAAGATAAATTTATCACAAGTGTATTAGTTTGGAGTTTTTGATGGTTAAAAAATTAGTTTAAGGTAAATTTGTAACAGATGTACCAGTTTGGAGTTTTTTTGTAGTATTAACCCTAAAATTAAAGCACCTAATTCGCTTAATTAAACCAAGGCATTATGGTGGATATACGAAAGAAAAATCCTTAAAACAAAATCCCAAATGTCAAGCCCTTTAACTTGCACCAAGTTTCTAGCATTTTGTTCACACGTGATAAGACATAAGAAGTAATACAAGTGAAACAGCCACACCTTCTTCAAACTATATTAAACACACTTGTGACATTCACATATCACCGTCACCATAAACGTGCATATAGATGTAATGTGTTCATTCTGGAATTTATGCGATTTATCTAGGCGATCTTCTTTAGCGAGATGACGACATTGACGAATGCGGTCTTTTCCTTGGACATGCGATCAGCGAGTTGAGCCCGATACCTCTTGAAGACCTCATCTATGATCTCCTCGCCAAAGTGATCAACGAGTAATGGCTCGGCCACGGCTCTCATGCACCTGGCCATACTGTATCCCCCATCCTCTGACACAACATTTGGGTCAAAATCAGAGTCAAATACACTCCAATTCACTTCGGACACCTCCAAGCAATCAATTGAGAATGAGCCATGCTTTTGGACCTCCCTTCGTACTTCTTTTGGTGAGGGTGTATACTGAGGGATGTTGAAGGAGTCCAGTTTCTCTTCTTCTATGAGTCCCTGCATTAGCGCCAAAGGCAAAATTTTAGATTTTGCCACCGAAAATAAGAAACAGTTGTAAAATCATAAGCTGTTAGTATAATATCTTCATAATAGTCATAGTTGCTTGTTTATGTAATTGGGTATGTGTCTATTGCATGCTGCTCTTATATGGGATTCCCCTCGTGTAAATATGGTTTTCACTTAAATTGGGTTTAAGCCATACTGAAGAAGGAATGAGGGTGTACTCGAACCACCTGATAAATTTTATCTCCTGTACTCTGATTTTCCCGAAAAGGAGAAACCGGATTAATGGGTTTTCCAAATTGCACTCCTGTTTCATTTGAAATTCTACCCAGAGGTTCACAAGAAAATTTGAGGTCAACCTAGACTTTCACCTATTGTGTACGCGACTATTTAAATACTCTTTAGATTGTTTTTTGGTTACCTCGGAGACCATTTCATTGAGAGCAATAGCTAAGAGCTCCCAAATGTAGCAACACTCTTTGCTCGAAGGATCGTCGCTTCTTCGACCCAGGAGGGTCAAAATCATACGCCCTCCCACCACCAACTCTTGCCCACGACACTCCAAGAACGTCGAGAAGTCCCTCTGGAATTGCTCGTAGTATGCCCTAAGCACCTTCGGAGGGCTCGATCTTGCCATGTATATGTTGCCTCTGTTTCCCTCTAGGCCTTGTGGCACCTAACAAGCAAAACAGAGTAAGAGAGAGAGCGAGTTTGTTTCCCACCAAGTTAACAAATGAACCAACGGGTCAAAAAATTACCTGAGACAGCCACATGAGGCTGTATGAAGAATGAATCAAGTGCAAGCTCTCCCGGGGGAACAATCTCCCATAGAAAGAACCAGGAACGCCACTGAAGAAGCACGGCAGTGTTGTCGACACTCCGTTCTTGCTCTTCATTTGCTCGCTCAGCTTCTCTTGGAATCTCGGCAAGAAGCTGCTGAAGATGGTGTTGAAGTCGTTCCCCGGGAGATCGTTCAAGAACACTTGGAACTCCGGCAGTTCATGCTTCGTTGCCTTGCAGAGATTGATCATGATGCTGATGATCTCGGACACAGCGAAGAGAGTGTTGGGGCCAGTAGAACAGCCCAAGTCCGCGATGGCAAGGCTCGCCGGGAAGGTGGTGGCGGCGGTCGAGAAGAGAGCTGTGACGGCTGCCTCCATTATGGGCTTCGTCATCAATATCACCTTTCTCTACAAAAAGAAAAGAAGAAAGCATTGACTCAATATCAAGGAAAAAGGCTCGTGTCTTTAGTATTTCCAATACAAAAAAATATATATATCATATTTATTATGTATTGCTTATATTGACAAATATATCCAATGACATATTATTGATTGAATATGCGGGCAGTTCATATAGAACGATTAAGTATTGCAGATTCTACGCGTTTTCTACGTTAATCCAATTAGAATATCTTGGGATTGCGTTTGTCCGAGGTTGCAATGATCTTTCAAGATCTAGATTACCTTTATATCGCGGAAAATTGATGATTTGAAAAATATTTTCCTAAAAATTATCGTTTGTATCAAATGAAATAATTAGTCAACGAAAAATTATGTCTCAATTGATTATTTTTAAGAAAATATTTTTCAAATCATTTATCTTTCATGAAACAAATGAAGCCTTAGTATTTTAATATACCTTTAGTGTACATTCTTTAAGAGAAATCATATTGATTAAAATTATATTTACGAATTGGGGTCATAATTCGAATGCTCAAAAAGATTAGTTTCATTGTCCCGAAGGGCATGGTAAAATGGCGTCTTTTGCATATAGAACTTCAAATCTTGGTAAACAAAAAGAACCCTAGTTTGATATAAAATGAAGAAATCATATTGTGATACATAATCACAAAAGAGTGCGTAATCAATCTTTAAATGCAAATGAATCCAAGATGATATGTGCCGACAATAGGACAGTGAGATATGTACCTGAAGCAATGAGTTGTTTGCGTAACTTGTTTCTCCCATCCCTCCAACCATGTGCAGTACTTGCATGACTTCCATCTCTCTCTCTCTCTCTCTCTCTCTCTCTCTCTCTCTCTAGTTGGCTTGCATTTGAATCGGTTTGAGGCTCTTCTATTTATATGCATTTTTGGTGTACTTTGTCTCCATGTTCCGCGTTGATTGCGACTTGAATCCAATCCGAGCGAGAAACACGCATGGGCAAGAGTTTGCACAGACTTGTCCACATGATGGGATCTCTCTCTGCCATGTGAATTCTGATTTCAAGTCCATACATGCCATATTGCCACGTGTGTGGTTGAACTAAAAGATGTTAGGAATAAGTACATTCAAAATCCTAAAACTTATCACGAAAATACAATTGAATCCTAAAACTTTTAAAAAGTGTAAACAAATCCTAAAACTTGTCACGAAAGTACACTTGAGTCTTAAAACTTTAAAAAAGTGCAAACAAGTGCTAAAACTTGTCACAAAAGTACAAACAGGTCCTAAAACTTGATAAATTGGTTCAATCAAGTTCTTCCATTGATTGTACTTTTTAAAAATTTTAGGACTTGTTTACACTTTTGTGACAAGTTTTAGCACTTGTTTGCACTTTCGTGACAAGTTTTAGAACTTATTTACACTTTTTGAAAATTTTAGGACTCAAGTACACTTTCATAATAAATTTTAGGACTTGTTTGTACTTTTTGAAAGTTTTATGACTTAATTGTACTTTTGTGACATGTTTTAGGACTTCTGGTGCACATATCCCAAGATGTTATCTATTCTCAAAAGTTTGATTAACGAGTGTATTCGGCACAGTAAATGCAAAAATTAAAATAATTATTTATGCAATTTGAAAATTGAAAACGTGTATTCTATGAGAAAACTATATCATGCTCTCTTAACAAATGTTTTAATGGACGAGAGAAGGATATAACGTACCTCTAGCTGGTAAAAAAAATGGAACAAAGTTACCTCCAAGATGGTTGGCCTAGTAGTAAAGGCGTCACCTATCTTTCAAGAAGTCACGAATTCAATTCACGTCATGGGTAAATCTTTGAACAGTTCGTATTGCGTTGTCTAAATTTGGCATAATTTGTGTAGAGAGACTTTCTAATTGTTAATATATATCTTGATGGGGCTATTGTGATGGGTTCGCTAATCTCGGATCTTGATATCACGGGTGGTATAAAGCAATTATGACTCAAATTGAATATTTCATAACTAGAGTGTGGCCCTTATAGTAACACCTAGAAAGGAATGCTAGGTTTAGTCGGCTTCCCGGCCCCCGTCCCCTTTTTCCTTATCGAACATAAGCGAGAAAAGCTATAATCACTTTAGGATAAAAGTGATGAAGGGAACTCACTTCGCTTTTGAATTTTAAGATAATGTGAGCGCATGTTTTTCACCATTCAATGATCGATGATAAAACGGATGCATAACATGCATTATCCTTCATTTGTTGGCGGGGTATTTCATCTTACACGCATTAACCGAGGGTTTATGAGGTCATGAGATATCCCACAAAAATTATATGGATCAAATAAGAATACGAGCTAAAACCTTTGCAAGTGATCTAAACATGAGAATTTTTTGCAAGTTGTTCGATGAATTTGAAAATGTGTGCTGCTTCAAATATTCAAATTAAATCCTTGCCAATCAACGTGTCCTGCCGATTTTTTGTGAATTTTTTTGTTAATGATTCTTCTATTGCAAATTTTGGCCACTTGTTAGAGGCCAGTAAAGAGGATGTTTATGGACCCGTGAAAAGGCCACTTAGAAATGAAGCTAGTCGTTGGCAAAGGCCTTGAAGGGTCAATGTCTACCAAGTCAAGGTCTGCATTCACACGATAAGAAATTTCATAATTGGAAGACTTGAGAGTGTCCCAAAAGAAGAATCAAATTTTCAACTATCTTTGTAAGGTTAAGGTTTTCCCTACGATACTAATCATATTAAGTACAATTCAACTCTGAATAATGAAACCTCATTCAATAATTATATTTGCTTGTTCTATGCTTTACTTTGGGATTCTCTCAACTACTGTTTTGCTTCTAGTCTTAGTCCCTTCTTTATGGTGCCGTACATTTGCGTGCTTATTTGTTTAAAATATATAACGAATAACTTGCGTCATCTTGAACGTTAGAGGTATTGAAGCACAAATAGTTATTTACTGAACCTTTTTTTTGGTGTTAATGTACTCGACTTTAGGCACGCAAATGTACGGCACCCCTAAAGAAGGGACCGAAGCAAAATAGTAGTCGAGAGAATCTCAAAGTGGAGTCAGAGGCATTGATTTCAATTTTCCACATCTGTTTTCACACATTTGTGGGTTCCCCCTTTCATATAATACAAAACGATATGTGAAAAGTAGATATCGAATCTATATAATCTATAGAATTAGATTCTCCTATTCACACGTCTCTGGGTTCCCTTAAGTACCTTTATTTAAAACCTTTCAAATTATGAACTTCTTTATTTGATGGCAATCAATTTTTGATGGCAATCACTTTCAAAACTCTCTCTCTCTCTCTCTCTCTCTCTCTCTCTCTCTCTCTATCTCTCTCTCTCATATCTGGTGGTGTTCCATTGTACGAGTGACTTATATCTATGACGCGTGATATCCGAACTTATTTGGATTATCTAATCTCTATGGATGACAACAAATTACACGGTCCACGTACACTAGATGAGCCTCTATCTACAGAACGGCAGGTGTGGCCTCCAGGCTACAATAAGTAGAAGACTCTATGAATTGATTAGGGCATCTGCCACATCAAATTCTTTAATACTAGTGACTCGGAGGCCGTTTAGTTATGTTTATATTAATTTGCCATGCCCAAACAATGTTTTCAATTAAGAAACGTTTAATTATACTAAACCTAGGATTCAGATAAAAAGGAAAATCTAAACCTAGAATTCCAATGCATTCTTTTGTCAGCTTCACTCGTTCAGGTGGTGCTCACATTTGTAAATCAATAAGAAAAGACCCTAGCGTAGACTTCCATGATATATGTATGCTAAGACAAAGGTCAAATTATTGCTTATCGTCCAGTCTCTTGTTGCGCATCTATCAAGTTGCCTATCGCTGACGCGCGGCCCGCATGTTTGGACTTATAATTAAGAACAACTATCAAGCGTCTAACAAAACATGTAGAAATTAGAGAGTAAAAAACAGAGCCAGTCGTACAAAACTAGACTTCTTAAGGAGCTGACAGAATAGGATGGTGTGCGTCAGTTCATCTTTTTCTTAGTGAGGGCTAACGTGGGATTTGTCGGCTAACGATCGGCTTCTATGCTTGGAAGCAGACCGAAAGACTTTGAATAGCTAAACAAAATAAAAAAAAAATTATACATAACGAGAGTCACTGCCAAGGCTAGGTGTATTGAATAGATTAGAATTATATTATGAATTAAAGAGGGCATTTAAATAAGTGGTTCTTTTATACATATTTAGGATGTTAGGCGTTGCCACCAAAGCTATATACTTTGGTGAAGCGAGCTATGGTGAGGCTCAACCTCACCCAAGGCTGGCGACGTCGCCCCTTGCCCAGATCTTGACAGGGGTGACCTTGCCTAAGGCCGGCAAGGGCAACACTCACCAGTCGTTGGCCGTTGCTGGCAGATAAAAAATGCAAAAAAAAAGAGAAAAATATATAAGACAATAATAAAAAAAAATTGCAAATATTGTCCACTTTAGTGCCTACCATATCATGTAGGTCAGCTGGCATTTACGTTAATAACTTCTGACCAAAATTAACCTAATGGACTACATTGGCAAATTTTTAAAATGTTTATGATTTAATTGCTCAAATTAAAAGATTTATGACTAAATCCACACATGTGCAATAGGTTTAGTTATTTTTTGGTAAGTTTTCTACTATTCTGGTAGTAGTTGTTGGTCTCCTATGGCGTGCTCATTGAAAAAGAAAAAAAATGAGCTGACGGTGCTTAATAATTTACAAAGGGTATTGTTTAAAGAAAAGAAAATTTTCTTTTTGGAGCAATCGATCATTGCGAAATCAATTTATATATTTTATGAAAAAATAAATTATGAAGTAAAATTATAAAGTGCGAGACAATGCATGAAAATCAATTTGTAAGGTTGTCAGTGTGTTCAGGATTTTATCGACTCAAAATAAGGCTTTCCAGTGATAAACAAGAACAATGACAAAATTCTAAATAATAATAATAATAATAGTAATAATGGAAAAGCCGCAAAAAAATCTCAAATTATGCCCACGGTGACACATTCACCATAAACTTTTTTCTGCGATACCGAAAATTTCAAACTTATATCTGTGTGACACATTTATCATCTATTAAGGTTCCATCAATAAGCACTATTAAAAATATGCCTACATGGACACCGGAAAGTAAACGGTGTTGACATGAACGACCCTATTTTAACCGAATAATCATATGATAGAATATTTACATAGGATAAATGTGTCATATATATACAAATTTGAGATTTTTATATGTCACAAAAAAGTTTAGGGTAAATATGTCACTATGAGCATAGTTTATGATTTTGCATTACAAAAAAATCAATGTATCATAATGAGTATAATTTAACGTTTTTTGTGATTTTTTACTTAATAATAAAAATAGGAATCATGGTATCAAATGATTTTCTAAAATTACTTGTTTCTAGCGTGATGACCTGATGAAAAGATGGAGGAAAGCCGACCGATGCTTTGATTTGACGGATTGCTATCCCTTCTATCATTCGAGCTATCGAACACATACCTTGGAAGGATTAATTCCAAAAAAAAAAAAAAAAAATTTAGGTAGAGAGATAATTTTGATTCTAATTTTTTTGTCTTACAAAAAAATATCAATTTTAGGTTGAGTGATAATTCTTACTCCAATTTTTTTTTATCTTATAAAAAATTACCAACTTTCACCCTGATCTCAAATTTAAACCCCCGTTGACTTTTTGTCTAAAGTCACCTTTGTTTGAGAAAAAAGATTATGGTGGTGAGCTTAGCGAATCTCGTCGATAGCGTCTGTAGACGGACGGTGATCTACAACTTCAAATTACGAAAAAACGATGAAATCTAGCCAGAAAGATTCAATCTGAAAATATTTTTGACTTGCAAATGAAGTGAATGAGACGAATAGTTTCACCGTTATTCTTCAAGCTGTGACTCAGAGAATAAGATAATGAATAATGATTTAAATTTAGTCAGCAAGTCACGTGGATTTAAATGAGAGTTGGATAATTAATGATTCTAAGTCAATAAGGGCTAGAATTGGGATTTAAATGAAAGTTGATGCTTTTTTACCAAACAAAAAAAGTTAGGGCCAAAATTATCACTTAACCTAAAGTTTGTGCTTTTTTGTAAAAAAAGTTTGTGACAGAATTATTTCTCAATCTAAAATTGGTGCTCTTTTTTTTTTAAATTAGGCCCATTTTCGAAACAAAAGTGAAACATCAGCTGCTTACTTCTCTAGCGCGACGACCTGATAAAAAAAGATTGACGTGTTTCACACTTCCTTCCATCTTGGATGGGATCGATTGGCCCCGGATCATCTGAAATCCAAGTCGAAATCGAACTTCTTTTTAAAGCAGAAAGCTAAAATAGTTAGATACGTGTGGTCGTGGATGTCGCTGCCACTCCCAGACTGCTCGGCCACAACGAGAGGCACGACACTGATTTAGCGTGTCTTGGGGTTTATGTCGCGCATGCATTGTGTGCTAGAAAACGTCAGCCAAGCAGACGATAAGATCCCTTGACCGCACATTGCGTCTGTGATTCGACAGCATCTTGTCGTATGGATCATTGTCCTCTCTCTCTCACTGCCACAAGGAAATGTCCGTCTCCCTTTTCTTTATGTGGTAAAAGCTTTCTTGGTCTACTACGGCACATGCGTTACCGGCTTTTAGGTGACGTTGAAGAGAAATGACGTGTGATTGTCGGCAACGCGCAATAGAAACTCCACATTTTTATTGCAGAGAAGGCCAAGAGAGAGTTCTAATTCAAGCTGTCAACATTTGGTGACCCCATTTATTGTATAGAAAAATTAGGAATCAATCATGTTCACACCAAAAAATGACCAACTTATCGATACGATTCGTTTGTTCCAAATATTATCAAGGGACACATGGCAGAGACTTGAGGTAACGTGAAAGCAAATATTATCAAGTTGCCAACTTGTCAACATGATTCATCATGTGTATATGTTTACACCAAAAATGATCAATTTTTGGATATTATTGACAAGATTAGTCACGACTTCATCAAGGAAATTTCAGTTTAGCGTTAGCTCGGGAAAATGGTCATAAGTTCTTTGAGACAGATCCGATTGACCTAATTCTAAAGCCAAAAGAACAAAGACTCTTGGATCTACAACTTTTATGTTTCGAGTTTTCTCATAAAATCACTTTAGAAGCTATCGAGGTTAGAGGAAGTTGACGATAGTGACTTCGTCTCGTCGAGGGCGTTGATGAAATTTTAGTTCTGTGCTAGTTCAGGAAAGTGGTCATAATTTCTTCGAGACAGATCGGATTGACCTGATTCCAAAGCCAAAAGAACAAAGACTCCTAGATCTACAGCTTTTATGTTTTGAGTTTTCTCATAAAATCACTATAGAAGCTATCGAGGTTAAAGGAAGTTGACAGTTGTGACTTTGTCTCGTCGAGGGCGTCGATGAAATTTTAGTTCTGCGCTAGTTCAGGAAAATGGTCATAACTTTTTCGAGATAGATCGAATTGACCTAATTCCAAAGCCAAAAGAACGAAGAATCATGAATCTACAACTTTTATGTTTTGAATTTTCTCAAAAAATCACTATAGATCTGTCGAAATTAAAAGGAAGTTGACAATCGTGACTGGTCAGAATGCAGAAATTAATACACTTCAGTGAAGAAGTGCCAACTTGAAGGAATCAACAAAAAATGAAGTCGATACCCTTGGATACAACTATCAAAGAAGTAACCATCAACATAGTGGGTCGAAGCAACTGCCAACATAGTGGGTCGAAGCAACTGCCAACATAGTGGAGCTGAATAAATCGTCAAGGTAGTCTACTCAACGTAATTGTTGGAAACCACTAAGGAGCGTACATGTACATTTTGAGGAAACAGTTACTTGGAAACATGATCATGAGGTGGTTATCACTTGTAGATAAGAACATGGGATAGTTATCTTGAAAGCAGGATCATGGCATTACATGGCCATGAAGGCAAGATTTTCGAAACGGAAGAACATGGGCACAATCGTTGAAAACCGCTAAAGAGCAGTTATTACACAATCATTATAAATATCACTGTCCATCTACTGGAGAGCCCACCCCGACAAAATAAAAAACATATTATCTTTCAATTATCTTTACTTTCATGTACCGTACTTTATCTTTCCTTAGCTATAGCTTTCCGATTCACGTCGTCAATTAAATTTCGACGTGTATCTTTATCCCGAGTGTTGCGTCGTCAATTAAATTTTGGAGTTACATCTTTGTGTACGTTTGCGGCTGTATTTTCAAACTTTGTCGTCGATTAAATTCCGGTACGGTTTGTACATATAGTCCGGTTCGAAGTTCAAATTAAAAAGTTCGTCGTTTTTCCTTGTCTCCCCGGATATTTCCTATCCGGAGTCGCATAGAATCCGGTCTCCTCAAATTAAGAACTGAAGAATAACTTTCGGTGAATTATATTTCGCCGCGGGAGCATTTCCGACGAAACAAATCCCAATCCCTAAATAAAAATATTATTAAATTGTATTTGCATATTACGAGCATTTTCATTTAGTAGTAATGAGCCCACAAGAGATGAATTATAATTGGACTGAGTTGAGAATCTCCGGACTAAGCCTAAGAGAATGCAAAATTCGGCAAAGCCCATAGTAGCCGAAATTTCACATATGGGATGCACATGTGGGAAGTCAAATTAGGAAAGATTATGTTCTTCAATTGAAGATCAATAAAGCATATTCAGCTCAGATTTTTTATTATTGGACAGGGAATGAAAGAGGTATCTTATTTTCCTATCTTAAATATATCTTACAATTTCTTGGTTTCAATTTAACAATGGGATATCCAAGAAAATCCATAATATTAGCCTATATAAGCACATTGTTCTCTTAGGCTACGTTTGGTAGTCCAAATATGAATCCGGATGAGATACCAAGTTATCCTATCCAGTGTTTGGCGAAGCCCTACGGACTGGATAAACCAGGATATAACCATATAAAATGCCAAATAAGAAATCCGGGATAGGGGATGGGATAAGTCCGGATTGGATAAAAAAATAAAAATATATATAACTTAACAAAATGAAAAATAGTCACGGCACCTTCTCTACATTTTGTTCCAGTCGAAAAAATATAGAGAAGTGGAACCATATGGAGAAAAAAGAATGAACAGATTTCGAACTTGCAATTACGAGGTTGCTCGCACCACTTCAATTCCGATTCATCACTGATCGATACCTCGATTCCGACCCTCGAAATCTCGCATAACTATCGTGAATCACCCAATCCATCACTTTTGTCTGATAATTTCACTATTTTTTTTTCTTTTTTCTTCTTCGTCGTTATTGGAGTTACTTGCGGCCATTCAACGAGGGTTTTGCGTGAGGGATGATCGAATTAGGGCGTTGGAGGCATTGCTCCCGAATTCTGGCAATTTTTTCTGAGTGCTGAATTTCTTCTACAGGTGTGGAGATGTGAGTGATTGCGGATTTCAGGGGGTGGGATTGAGGTCAGGATTTTGGGGGTAGCTGGCTTTTGGGTTTGTCGAGGTCTGGGAGTTGCGTGCAAGATGGATGAGAACAATCGCGAGCCTGAGGAAGGAGAAGCTTGCTTCTACAATGACAAGGAATTTTAAAGATTTTAATCCTATAATGGGTTGCACCAAACATACGAGGGGATTTTCTATAATCCGAAAGATATTTAGAGGATTTCTAATCCCACCTTATCCCATCCTATCCCAATCCGAATCCAAACGATCAAATACAGTCTTAAAATTAGACCTTGTTCAAAAGGGGATTAGCAATACACAATTGAAAAGAAAAATGACACAAGAGAGCACAAAAAAATCATACACACATGAGCTCTCTCTCTCCCACGGCCCCCAGAAAAATTCCAGTGCACGGTTTCACAAAATCGACTAGAATGCATTTGTTAACCGTTGGATTGTACTCAAATTTTGTGTAGAATACGGTAAGACATTATTCTTCAGTTTGTCCAGTGGAGACGGTGAAATAATATATGAAAGTAAGTCTTTGAAGGAGAAAATCCGACTGGTCGGATTGCTAGAGAGTCCTACTCATGGCCGCACGACAATGGTGAGTATGCATTCATTCTAAGTCGAAATACATTGAAATTTTGAGAATACCTCTACGACACTTAGCTCTTCAACTTCACCAAAGGAATCAAGCATCAAAGATCTAGAGATCCCGTCGTGATGTTCATAATCTCTGATGTTGCTATTCGCTGCCTCTTGCCATTCCTTGATGGTTACTGCCACTATGAATCTTCCTGGCGACCTCCTTGTTGTTGATCAACGTTTGAGTCAGTAATCCAATTCAGGTAATTTCCTAAGTTTGATTCAAAATATTCAATTGCCTAAATTACTGTTATTCGATTCTAACACTATTTGTTTTGAGATTTTAGGCATTTCTTAAATAGGAAATTTCCTCATTCGAGTCGTTACAATTGGGGTTTTAATCTTTAAGACATAAGATCAGATCATTGAATATCTTTGTTTTCTATTTTGGATGTTATGAGTATTTAAATATGTGGGCTTATCTATTGCATGTCATTAGTTTAGGAGATATGCCTATTATGAAAACTACAAAAAAAAAAATTGAATTGCATCTAGGATAGATTGCATCCATTCTAAATTAGAATTGCATATATTAAGTTACATGTAGTAATTTAGGAAATTACCTAATTTAGATTAGTATTTAAAATAATTTTTTTCTTAATTTAAGTTAGATCATCTTACGCTTTGAGCAGTTTCCTATTTTAGCTTAAAAAGAAAATCACAAAATTATTGCTGTATGATCATGTAAATTAATAATTGCACCTCATGCATTGCATCATTAGGTCATCATGCCTTAATAACGTCACTTAGGTCATGTTTAGGTGTCCTAGAATTTAGTTTTGTATTTCTATAAGATAAGAAAATACAAAATCTCTCATGTACGTAGTTTAAATAATAAGATTAATTAATTCATGTCAATAGAGTTGCATTTAGGTCGCATTTAGGTTAATCAACATATCATACATGTTATTTAGATTCCATGTTAGTTCATCAACGCATGTTAATTTATAACTCATATAGACATAGCATTTAAATTATTTCATGCTTGTTTCAAAGAAAAACCCAAAAGGAATTGATTGCATTAGCCGGTCATGCATAAATCACATCATTGAATTGTTTAGCGCATGAAGGTCTTTTTCTATCTTCCTGAGCCATTTATTTACTACTTTAAATTGATTATTGATTGTTAAATTCGTGTCTGCACACCCACATGATCAATCATCACATGTTAGTAGCTTAAGATTAAAATTGATCGAGACTGCTTGCAAAATATTTTTGATATATAGAGAAAAGTTACAAAAATGGTGTTAGATTTATTTAGCATAACCAAGTCCCCATATCCATGATGTCTCTAGTTCGCAAAAGTAAAATTATATTTTATTTGGATTTCTAATCGACTCATAATAGATTAAATTTATTTAGCATAATCAAGTCCTCACATCCATGATGTCTGTAGTTTGCAAAAGTAAAATTATATTTTATTTGGATTTCTAATCGACTCATAATCAACTCTCTCTCTCTCTCTCTCTCTCTCTCTCTCTCTCTCTCTCTCTCTCTCTCTCTCTCTCTCTCTCTCTCTCTCTCTCTCTCTCTCTCTCTGTGCGAAGTGTGGGAGTCGAACCCCAGACTTAAAACAAACATCCACACCCGCACTCAGTTGTTTGCAGTCACTAACCCCTGGACAAAAGATCTCATTACATCATGGGTTAGAATGAGACCACTGTACTTCCAAGGTCCTTGGGTTCACAAATTTAGTGCATGGTTGTGATGGTCTTTCCTAGTCCTTTTGCTTTCCAAGTGTGAACCCACTTCTTTCTTCTTTCTCAATGAAGTTTCCCTATTGCAAACAATATAATCTTTCGGAATAATTCTACAAAGTATCATCAACTCGCTCTCAATATTAAATATCATCAACTCTCTCTCTCTCTCTCTCTCTCTCTCTCTCTCTCTCTCTCTCTCTCTTACAGAATTTTACTCACTTTGCGAAAGATGAAAGTCAAACCCTAGACCTAAAACTAAACATTCACACCCCCACTCAATTATTTGCATTCACCAACCCTTGGGCAAAAGATCTCATTACATCATGGGTCAAGATGAGACCACTATATTTACAAGGTCCTTGAGTTCACAAATTCAGTGTATAGTTGCGATGATCTTTTCTAGACGTCATTTTGCTTTCGGAGTGTGAACCCACTTCTTTTCTTCGATGAAGTTTCCCTATCCCAAACTATATAAACTTTTGGAATAATTGTATAAAGCATCATCAACTCGCTCTCCATATTAGATATTCTCATCACTTCTTGATGGGTCAGGATGAGAACATTGTACTTCCAAGGTTCTTGGGTTCACAAATTTAGTGCATGGTTGCGATGGTCTTTTCTAGTCCTTATGCTTTCAGCGTGCAAACCCACTTTTTTTTCTTCAATGAAGTTTCCCTATCCCACTTTTGGAATAAATGTAAAAGGTATCATCAACTTGCTCTCCATATTAAATATTCTCATCACTTCTTCTATTTTGTTTGTCATACTATAACTCTCATTTCTCTCTCTCTCTTGCTTTGCAGAGCATGGGAGTCTAACCCCACACATGAAACGTGAAACTATACGTCTACACCCCCACTCAATTCCCTTAACACTAGGCCACATGCCCAATTGGTATTCTCATCACATTTCAATAGCTACCTTTTGCATCTTCTCAATCTAAACAGACCTTCTTGCCCTCATGCAAACTATAGATCTATACCAAAATAGTGGAATTGAAGGTTGAGAATGGGTAGTTTGAGAAACAAAAAATACCAACTTAATAAATTATGTGTAGGTGAGAGATGTAAATCAAATCCAATTTAAAAGGTAAGGATGGTAAATATTTTTAAATGTGAGGAGAGTATTTGATATGGAGATCAAAATTGAGGATGGTATTTGCAATTTTTTCTATATTTTTTAAAAAACACTTGAAGTTTTTCGTAAATGCTTTGCAAAATATAATTTTGACAATAAAACGAAAAGAACTTGAGGGGCTGAGCGCCCAACAAAACACGACTTACACGTCTGACGTTATATTTTATGTCATACGTTCTTGTGAAGAGGCCATTGCCTCGACGGTTAGAGTGGGAAAGGTGAAGGTTTGTGCCTCGAGGTGGGAAAAGATATATTAATTGCATTTTCTTCGAGAAGGGCAGCAACGTGATTCACGAGCCTATTGACAATATGGGACATAGTTTTTTTTTTTTAGGTAAGATTTCCTTGGCGCATACAATATGGGACATATTTTCCTCCATTCTAAGTTTGGAGAAAATTTTCTTATATCAGTCTTCTAATTCTTGATTTACAAACACGAATATCACTACATTTATATTTAGTTAAAGGGCTAATATCACGAAAAACCTCAAAATAGTACACATGTAATAAATTTACCCTAAATTAATTTTTTGACCATTAAAAATTTCAAACTGGTACACTTATGATCAATTTACTTCAAACTAATTTTTTGACCATCAAAAAACCCTAAACTAGTATACTTGTCGCAATTTTACCCTCCATTAAATCGGATAAATACTACGAAAAATCACAACCTATTACACCTATAAGAAACGGAGGGTAAAACTCTAAAGTAGTACACTCGTCAACTGCATGAGTCATTAAACTCAGTAATTTAACGGTTAAATTTAGCGGAAACTAATGGAGAGTAAAATTGTTACAGATATATACCAGTTTGAGGTTTTTTATGGTCAAAAAATTAGTTTTTAGTAAATTTATCACAAATATACAAGTTTGAAGTTTTTTGTGATATTAACCTTGCTTAAATTGGTAAGTGAAGTGTATAACTTGTCAAACACCAATTTCCTTTAATATATAGCCCTGACAACACCTAAATATATTTTATATATTATTGGTAGGACCCTTTATTCTATATATTATTGGCTTTGCACCAACTTTTCTATTCTTTTCTATGTACTTGCCGTGCCACACTCATAGCCTATCCTATATGGCTATGACCAAATACTACCAATTTAGGATGGCTTAGGGTTCACAAATTTTGTGCATGGTTGGGATGGCTTTTCCGATCTTTGACTTTTTGGATTCATTTATTTGAAGAAAAATTATTTTCAAAAAATTATTTTCTAATTTTTCAGTATTTGGATGGTAGAAAACTAATTGATCTATAGAAAACATTTTCCATGAACTAAAACCAACAAGTTTAAATGGGAAGAAAAGGACTTCCCCTTTTGGTAAGAAGAACTCTTTCCTTAAACTATGTAACAAATAAAAATTAACAATTTTCCTTGAAAATATGATTATTATGGAAAATATTTACCTTCATCATGAAATTTTCAGTAAAACAAACCCACCCAGTACAACCACTTTTTTCTTTAATGAACTTACCTATCTAAAACTACATAATTTTAGGGATTATTATTTAAATCATCCTCAACTTGCTTCTCTTATCAAATATAATCGTCACATTTCAAAAACTACATTTTGCATCTTCCCAACCTATTTACCGTCATGCACACCTGAAATCTGCATCAAAAAAGTGAAATCCATGGTTGAGAATGGGGTAACTTGAAAAACGTCAATTTGGTAAATTAAGTGTGCGTAGGAGATGCGTGTCGAAACCTAGTGTAAAAAGTGAGGATGATAATTGTAGATTTTGAAATGTGAGGAGGGGAGAGCAAAATTGAGAATGATGTTTGTAAGTTTTATTTTTATATTACCCGTAAAATATGTCATGAAGGTTTTGAGAATTAAAATAATGGCAAGAAAACAAAAAAAACTTGTGGGCCTTAACGGCCTGACTAAACACGATTTACGATCTGTTTCACAAACTCGTAGATAATATGGGTATTGCAGATTCCATGTGTTTTCTATGTTAATCCAATTAGAATATCATGTGGTTGCGTTTGTCTGAGGTTGCAATGATCTTGCATGATTTAGGCTCGGTTTATTTCGCAAAAAATTAATTATTTGAAAATTATTTTTCTAAAACTAATGGCTTGTATCGCAAACAAAAATAAATAAACAAAAAATATTTTCATCATTCAAAAAAATATGAAGACATAAATTATTATCGATAACTTACTTATGTGCCCAAAATATGACAATGAGAGATTTACCTGAAGGAATGAGTTGTGAGCGTAACTTGTTTCTCCCATTCCTCCATTCATGTGCAGTAATTGCATGACCTCTCTCTCTCTCTCTCTCTCTCTCTCTCTCTCTCTCTGTGTGGCTTGCATTTGAATTGGTTTGAGGGTCTTCTATTTATATACATTTTTGGTGTACTTTGTCTCCATGTTCCACGTTGATTGTAACTTGAGTCCAATCCGAGTGTGAAACACGCTTGGGTAAGAGTTTGCACGGACCTGTCCGCATGGTGGTATCTCTCTCTGCCATGTGAATTCTGATTTCAACCACATACATGCCATATTACCACCTATGCGGTTGAATTAAAATGACCTTATATATTCTCAAGAGTTTGATTAACAAGTGCATTCAAAGCACTGGATGAAAAAATTAAAATAATAGAAACAATTATTGATGCAGTTTGAAAATTGAAAACGTGTATTCTATGAGAAAACTATATCATGTTCTCCTAACAAGTGTTTTAATGGGCGAGAGAAGGATATTACGTACCTCTGGTTGTTATACAAAATGGAAGAAAGTTACCACCAAGATGGTTGGCCTGGTAGTAAAGGGATCACCTGTCTTCCAAGAAGTCACAAGTTCGATTCACATCATGGGTGAACCTTTAAACGGCTCGTGTTGCATTGTCTAACTTTGGCGTGATTTGTGTAGTGAGACTTCTAACTAGTAGCGTTTTGATGGGGCTATTGTGATAGATTCGCCAATCTCGTAAATATTGTGAAGTAATTATGACTTAAACTGAACAGTCCATAGTGAGAGTATGGCCCTTATAGTAACACCTAGAAGAGAATCCTAGGTTTAGTCGCCCCTCCCCTACCCTTTTTCTAATCAAACATAAGCGAACAAAGTTCTAATCGTTTTAGGGTAAAAGTCATGAAGGGAAATCACTTTGCTTTTGAATTTTAAGAAAATGTGAGCCTTGATTGGCATGTTTTTCACCGTTCAATGATCCATGATAAAACGGATGCATAACACGCATTATCCTTTCTTTGTTGATGGGATATTTCCTCTTAGATGCATTAACCTAGGGTTTATAAGGTCATGAGATATCCCGCAAATATTATATGGATCAAATAAGAACACGAGCTAAAATCTTCGTAATTGATCTAAATATGAGATTTTTCGGCAAGTTGTTCAGCGAATTTAAAAATGTGTGCTACTTCAAATATACAAATTAAATCGGATAGTTGACTAGTATGTCAAATCACGAGATTCTATGTATGGAACACATTTAACGCCAGCTGGAGAAACAAATTTCCCCCCTTGCCATATGCGAAGTAAGACATTATTTAACTAAATCATATGATGCATATCTTACCAGTCTCTTGGGCGAGCTTGAGAGGAAACAATTTTATTAGGGCATATAAATCGTCATTTATAATCTCTAGACTCTTAGAAATACATAGCCATAGAAATGAATGGCCAAAGTTCATGCTCCTTTCACAGTGCTTAATTAAAAGTTTCATTTTTGTTCTCATGATTCCTCCCCAGTCAACCTGTCCTGTCGATTTTATGTAATTTTATTTGTTATCGATTCTTCTATTGCAAGTTTTGCCCACTTGTTAGTGGCCATTAGAGAGGATATTTATGGACTCGTGAAAAGGCCACTAAGAAATGAAGCTTGTCGTTAGCAAAGGTCTTGAAAATGCCTAAAAAGTCAAGGTCTGCATTCACATGATAAAAAATTTCATAATTTGGAAGACCTGAGAGTGTCCCAAAAAGAATGTTGACACCTATTTTTAATTGCCCAAAATTACATGGCATATAAAATTACATGGCATATAATATTTTTAGAACAAAAATAGGTTTTCAGAACCAAAAAATAGGTTTTTAGAACCAAAAAAGTCTGAACCAATTCTGAACCAGAAATCAGAACAAAAAAAAAGTAGGTTTTCTATTTCTAGATCAAAAATGAGAATCATTTATGAGAGAACTCTTTCTTCAAAACACATGTTCATCTGGAAGTCACGATCTTTAAGATGGAAAAAAAAAGTAAAAAATAAAAAATTTCAAAACTTCACAGAATGATTTAGAATCTGTGGCTACCCACTTTAAGCGAAATTTAAAATTTTTTAGGTGCCGAAAAAAATAATAAATAATAAATAATAATATAATTTCACAAAATAGCTTAGAATACCTATGGCCACCCATTTTGAGTGAAATTTAATTTTTTTTAGATGCCAAAAAAAAAAAAAAATAATCAAAAAATCTAAAATTTAAAAACTTCACAGAATGTCTTAAAATACCTATGGCCACTCAATTTGAGCGAAATTTATTTTTTTTAAGTGCGGAAAAAAATTTAAAAAAAGCAAAAAATAAAAAATTTCAAAACTTCATAAAATAGCTTAAAATATCTGTGGCTATCCACTTTGAGCGAAATTTAAACTTTTTTAGGTGCCGAAAAAAATAAAAAATAAAAAATTTTAAAACTTCATAGAATGGCTTAGAATACCTGTGGCCACCCACTTTAAGCGAAATTTAATTTTTTTTAGATGCCAAAAAAAATAAAAATAAGCAAAAAAGTAAAAATTTCAAAACTTCACAGAATAGCTTAAAATACTTGTGACCACCCACTTTGAGCGAAATTTTATTTTTTTTAGGTGCCGGAAAAAATTAAAACAAAAGCAAAAAATCAAAAATTTCAAAACTTCACAGAATGGCTTAAAATACCCGTGGCCATCCACTTTGAGCGAAATTTAAATTTTTTTAGGTGCCAAAAAAAATAAAAAAAAATAAAAAACTTCACATAATTGCTTAGAATATCTATAGCCGCCCACTTTGAGTAAAATTTAATTTTTTTAGATGCCAAAAAAAAGTAAAAATAAGCAAAAAATAAAAAATTTCAAAATTTCACAGAATGGCTTAAAATACCTATGGCCACCTACTTTGAGTGAAATTTTATTTTTTAGGTGTCGACAAAAATTAAAAAAAAAAGCAAACAATCAAAAATTTCAAAACTTCACAGAATAGCTTAGAATACATGTGGCCATCCACTTTGAGTGAAATTTAATTTTCTTTAGGTGCTGAAAAAAATTGAACAAAATAAAAAAAAATCAAAAATACCATTTATGCACCTAAAAAAACTTAAATTTCACTCAAAGTGGGTGGCTAGAGGCATTCTAAATCATTCTGTGAAGTTTTGAAATTTTTTAATTTTTATGTTTTTAGTTTTTTTTCAGCACCTAAAAAATTTAAATTTTGCTCACAGTGGGTGGCCACAGATATTCTAAGTCATTCTGTGAAATTTTGAAATTTTTGATTTTTTTCTTTTTTTTACCTCCAAAAATTAAAATTTCACTCGAAGTGGGTGGCCACTGGTATTCTAAACCATTCTGTGAAATTTTGAAATTTTTGAGTTTTTGAATTTTTTTGAGCACCTTAAAAAATTTAAATTTCACTCAAAGTGGGTGACCACATGTATTCTAAACTATTCTGTGAAGTTTTGAAATTTTTGACTTTTTGATTTTTTTTGGGCACCTAAAAAAATTTAAATTTCACTAAAAGTGGGTGGCTACGAGTATTTTAAGTCATTCTATGAAGTTTTGAAATTTTTTATTTTTTTTTTAAAATTCAACAAATTTCCTATTTTCCAAAAATCTGTATTTTTTTTTTTTGAAATTGTGATGAATTTTTCTAGAATTTTTCAATTTTTTTGGATTTTTTGAATTTTTTTGAGATTTTTAGGAATTTTTGGATTTTTTAATTATTTTTATTCCATTTCTAAAAAAATGGATTTTCATTCCTGGAAATAGGATTTTGTGTTGTTTATCAAACAAGTTTTGGTTTTAGGAAATAGAAATTTTGTACTGTTATCAGTAGGGTTTTTGTTCCAGAAATAGAAATTTTTTGTCGTTATCAAACGGGTTTCTTTTCTCAGAAACTCATTCTAGAACTAGAAATAGAAAAATCTATTTCTGTTTCAAAAACTTATTCTGAAACAGAATGGTTATCATGCGCACCCTAGATCGCCGGTTGCCTTAAAAGAAAAGAGAAGGAGCTCGGTTTGGGAGGGGCTCGATTTTTGGTGAGATCAACGTCCCTTAGCCTTGAGCAATGAATTAATCTATCTTGAGACTTGAAGGATAAGTTTTGCTAAGGTTAGTTCTCGTAGCGACACTCGGTCACAAGATGGATGAGGAATGATCTTGCAAGACCATTAGGCAAGACACCCCATCCTTTCAGACTAGCCCCATCTTGCAATTAGGGCCATCATTAGAAGAGTAATGATTAGTCAAGCAATAATTGAAGCTCATCTAATAAGTAGAAGACATCCATTGCAAGAACAAAGGTGTGACCATTCTTCCCTCTCTCCCTCCTCCCACTCGCCCACCCCTCCCTCCCCTTCGGCCTCCTCACGCTGCTCCGCCGCCCCCGCCCCCCCCCCCCCCCTGCTTGCCACCGTGCGCCACTCATCGCCCTTCACCCTTCATCGTTTGACCCCCGTTCCGTCAACTTGTAAGTAGATCCGCTAATCATTGGGTAGGGCGTTGTGTTATGTAGTCCGGATATAGGATTATAGTCTTGTTGCACTTGTAGGTATAGGTTGTTTGATTGTTCTCACTTAGTTTGCTTGTATACAATTTTGTATGGTTTGCTCATGTCTTTGCTTGCGTTGCGAGGCTTGGAAGTTAGCTGGGCTCTTGCCACGTGCTTGTTAAGTTGCAAGGATTTGTTGTTGCTTATTGGACCCGGTTTGCTCATATATTATTGTCTATGCTTGAAGCACGCCCCGAGTTACGGAAAGAGTTCGCATTGGTCTTGGACGTGCGTGGAAGCACGTCCGGCCAGTCTCTCTCTTGGTTTGACGATATTGAGATGTATTGCTTCGAACCGGGTTTGGCCTAGGTCAATGCTCGAACGTATCGGGTCAAGCCACGGTTCTTGCTCCGTGCTTGACATGTTCTATCAATGCAGTTCCGATAAGTCATAACACACACTTTGCATGGCACGCATTTGAGGTCTCTTGCATTTGCTTAAACTAAAGATAAGAACCGGTTTGTGTGCTTGCTTGTACGTATAGATTTCGGGATGTTGCCGTCACCGATGGATTTCGGATGCCGTCTGCGATAGATTTCGGAAAGAAACCCGTTGGATTTCAGATGCCGTCCATGATGGATTTTAGGACGATGCCGTGCCCAACGGGGCGGGACGATGCCGGTGAATTTCGGAAGAACTGATGGATTTCGGTTAAGTAATAATTAGAAGTCCGTGTGATTTATTATTTATGCTCGTGTGCATAATTTATAGATTATCATGTGGCTCTTGATCATGTTTGCATTTTAGGCACTTGAGAACACTTTCTTATACATAGACAAGGTAAAGCAAGTATTTAGCTATTGATCTGCCATTGACATTTTTAGCGTCAAGAATTGCATGTTTCTGATACGAGGCATCCTCCAATATGAGGATTAGGCTATTTACTTATTGAGTTTCAACTCACTGTTGTTGTTTCTCTCTTTTTCAAGCGCATAGGTATAGATACCCCTCCCATCCGCTTTGGTGTGCCCGTAGACTTGAAAGTGAACGTGTTGGAGACAGTGGATGCTGGGAATAATATCTGGTATCAGAAGTGGACCACTACAGTATGGGTGAATGAGGGTTTATGGCACTTGGTTCCTCACCGGTTTAAGGCTTGGTATGTTTGGCTCGATGGGGATCTTTTTGGACCCATACGTGGGTACGACGCACCACCCGGTGGCCTTGACGGATCCTCACTGGGTCCCACGGTGTTGAATCCGCCCAATGGCGCCGTGACCAATTCCGATCCTGAGTCTTAGAGAAGCCGGCCTACTGATGGAACCAATTTTGGAAGCCGCCCTCGTAGAGGAGCTAGGACTAACCCTGCCTATCCTTTTGATGTGATCGGAAACGGCCCTAACAAAACGGGCTTGTAAATATAAGTTCTGATAAGTATAAAGAAGCATAATATGACTAGTACGTTACGTGTGTTTTTCGTTGCTATTCAATTTTTGTCAATGTTGTTGTTGTTGGGTGTTGATGTTATACGCTTCCGCATGTGCATAATCAAGAATTAAAAGAAAAGGGACGGCAATGCACCTTGGGGACGTCGCAATTAACCCCTCGGGTCACGTCTTCTGTGACTTGGGGGAGCCTGAGGGCGTGACAAATGTACTCGACTTTAAGATGGTAGTAGAGTCAAAGGCATTGAGTTCAATTTTCCACATCTGTTTCACACATTTGTGGGGTTCCTTCTTTCATTTAATACATTAAGTGTGAAAAGATAGATATCGAATCGATATAATTAGAGGTGTGATTTCATCTTTCTAATTTAAAATGATCATAATGTTCCCTTAAGTACCTTTATTTAGAGCCTTTAAAATTATGAACTTTTATTTAATGGCAATCACTTTCAACTCTCTCTCTCTCACACGCATCGGGTGGTGTGTGCCATTATACTAGTGAATTATATGTATAACACGGGATATCCGAACTTATTTGGATTATCTAGTCTCCATGGATGCCAGCAAATTACCGAGTCCACATACACTAGATAAGACTATTTGCAGAATGGTAGGTGTGCCCACCAAGTTACAATAAGGAGGAGACTATGAATTGAATAGGGCATCTACCACATCAAATTCTTTAGTATTAGTGACTCAAAGGCCGTTTAGTTATGTTTATATTAATTAGCCATGACCAAACATTGTTTTCACTTAAGAAACGTTTAATTTACTAAAAACAAGTTAAATGATTTATTCTTTATAAATGAAGACAAGTGAATATATCCAAACAGCACCTTATTGATCCAAACCTAGGATTCAGATAAAAAAAAAAATATCTAAACCTAGAATTCCCGTGCATCAGCTCCACTCATTCAGGTGGTGTTCACATTTGTCAGTCAATAAGAAAAGACTCTGACGTAGACTCCTATGATATATGGAGGGTTAATTCCATAAAAAAAGCACTAATTTTAGGTCGGGGGATAATTCTAACCTGAACTTTTTTTTGTTCCATAAAAAAGCATCAACTTTAGGTCGAGGGACAATTATGGCCCGAACTTTTTTTTGTCTTGTAAAAAAGCACTAACTTTAGATCGAGGGACAATTCTGGCCTGAACTTTGTTTTATCTCGTAAAAAATCATTAACTTTCACTTAAATCCCAAATTTGACCCTTATTGACTTAAAATCATTGATTTTCCAACTTGACTATTCCATCTTAGCATTAAATCCACATGATTTGCTAACTAGATTTAAAACATTATTCATTGTCTTATTTTCTAAACCACAGCTTGAAGAATAACGATGAAACTGTTCGTCTCCTTCACTTTACCGGCAAGTCAAAAATATCTCCAAATTGAATCTTTCTGGCCAAACTTCGTCATTTTGTCGTAATCTGAAGCTGTAGACCACAGCCTATCAATAGACCCCATAGAAGAGATTCGTCAAGCTCATCACCACAACTTTTTTTCTCAAACAAGGGTAACTTCATACAGAAAATCAATGGGGGGCTAAATTTGGGATTTAAGTGAAAGTTGGTACTTTTTTACAAGATAAAAAAAAGTTCGAGCCAAAATTATCTCTCGACCTAAAGTTGATGCTTTTTTATGGGACAAAAAAAAGTTCGGCCTAGAATTGTCCCTTGACCTAAAGTTGGTGTTTTTTTATGGAACAAAAAAAAGTTCGAGCTAGAATTGTCCCTTGACCTAAAGTTTGTGCTTTTTTTTTAATTAACTAGATAGATGGATGCCAAGATAAATGTCAAATTATTACTTATCATAAAAAAAACATAGAAATTAGAGAGTAAAAAGGAGAGCCGGTCGTACAAAACCAACTTATTAAAGAACAAATAGAATTTTGACCCAAAAAAATAAAATAAGAGCACACAATATAGGATGGTGTGCGTCAGTCCATCTTTTTTCTCTATAAGATTGAGGGTTAATACCACGAAAAACTCTAAGCTAGAATACTCGTGATAAATTTACTCCAAACTAATTTTTTAATCACCAAAAATCCCAAACCGATACATCCGTGATAAATTTACCCTCCGCCAATTTCCATTAAATTTTACCATCAAATTTCTGAGTTTAATGACGTGTGACAGCTAACGGATGTATCGGTTCGGGGTTTTTCCCTCCGTTTGTCACTAGTATAGCAATTTGTAATTTTTCGTGATATTAATCCAATTTACCGGAGGTAAATTTGTCATAAATGTACTAGTTTTAGGTAAATTTATCACAAGTGTACCACTTTGGGATTTTTTGTGGTCAAAAAATTAATTTGGGGTAAATTTGTAACAGAAGTACCGGTTTAGGTTTTTTTGTGGTATTAACCCTAAGGTTTAACATGGGATTTATCCACTAACTATCAGCTTCTATGATTGGATGCAGACCAAAAGTCTTTGAATAGGTAGACTAAATATGATTTTTTTTTATACATAACAAGAGTCACGACCAAGGCAATGTCATATTAATAATGCATTGACTTGTGGCAAAGGGGTATACAGAGCAGGAGGGCATTGACTACAAAAGTGTTCTCTCATGTGGTAAAACATTCCTTTATTAGCGTATTACTTGCTTTAATTGTCGACAGGATCTTGAGCTTAAGCAGCTAGATGTGAAACCAACGCTTTTTTTTTCAACGAAAGTTAGTAGGAGCAAATTTACAAGAGGTAGCCCTGATGGATTTGCTATTTTGGTTATATCATGTTTGTTTGTTAAAGAAATCTTTGTATGGTTGAAACAGTTTCCTAAGTAGTGGTATAAGCATTTTGATGCTTTCATGGCTAGTCGAGACTATTCGAAAAGTTAGATTGGTAGCTGTGTTTACTTAAGCCCGATCAAGACTAGTCGATCTCCTAGGATGTATGTTAATGACATGTTGATAACAACTAATAATATGTCCGATATTGATGTGATGAAAAGGCAGTTAAATGCTGAGTTTGAGATGAAAGATTTAGGTTCTACAAAGAAAATATTAGGTATGGAGATTTTGCATGATTGGGCTGCATGAGTTTTAAGTCTATCTCAAAATAAATATATTGAGAAGATTGTTGCATGTTTTAATATTAAGTCAACGAAATCTAAGAGTACGGCATAAGCAAAGCACTTTAAACTTTCTACCACAAATTGAGGAGGAGGAGGGGTATATGTCCCGCGTTCCTCTTTCTAGTTCAGTGGGTAGTATTATTTTTGCTATGGTATGCACAAGGCCTGACATTTCACAAACTGTAGCGTAATTAGCCATTATATAAAGCAACTTGATAAAACTCATTGAGAAGTTGCGAAGTGGATCCTCAGACATTTGAAGGAGACAACAAATGTGAGTATCGTGTATTAGAGGGAATATAATGGCAATGAGACCAAAGGGTATGTGGATTTAAATCACACTTGTGAATTGGATGAGTACATGTGTTTAGCAAGGTACGTGTTTATGCTACTAAGTGGTGCAATTAGTTGGAAAGCATCCTTATAGGTCACGATGCATTATCTTCAACTGAGGCAGAGTACATGGCACTAACTTTTATAGCGAAGGAGGCGATGTGGCTATGTGGTTTGCTCTCGAACTTTGATTTGTGTAGAAAAATGTTGATATACACGGTGATAACTAAGATGTGATATACCTAATGTATAATCCAGTTTATCATGAGCAAACAAAGCATGTAGACATCATGTATGACTTCATTCGAGATGTCTTAGTGAAGGGTAAGGTTGTTGTGAATAAAATAACAACAATGGAGAATCGGGGCAAACATGATGACTAAGCCCCTTTGGAGAAGCTTAAGTTTTGCTTGAACACAATTGGCATCTGTAGAGGGGTGAGCGTTAGTCGAGACATTGAGAGAGCAGCATGGATAATAAGCACTATGACTTGACTTTAAACGTCAAGTCAAGATAGAGAATTATTAAATTTATGTCTCGAGTTTGAGCTGTTGATGCAGAAGCATCTAGCTTTATCGATCACTTCAAGTTAAAGAAGTCGATATGAAAGAATGATTATCGATTAACCAGAAAAGTTATCGATTCAATCGACAAGTTTTCAATTGACTATTCAGGCATCGATACTCAAATATGTTGTTGATTTCAAGACTCACTTAACTACCTAATGACCAGAGGGTGTTCTCATCAATTTCTATTGTTATTTGATAATCTCCTGCGATGACTATTTGGCTCCCAAGGATGACGACCGAATTTTGAATGTAATTTTAATTACTTTGCGTCTATTAAAGTGTCATTAGTGAGTCTTAAGTATTTTGTAGCTTTCAACAGTCAAAGTTTAGGTCTCTAGGTATTTTAATATTTTCTAGTTCCTAGGTCTTTATTGTGTTTTCTAGTTCCTAAGTCATTGATGTTGGTTAGTTACCGTGTCTTCAATACTTAGTCTATTTCCTATGTAATCTCTCTATATAACGAGATGAATTTTCAAATGTAAGAAGTAGAATTTGAATATTGAGAATAGATGATATTTTCCTTCGTGTGAGTGAATTCCTTTGGAGAGTGAATAACTCATATCCTAGCATCTGTATCCTTGGAAGGTGGATCCTTCCTTGGTGGTGAGCCAAAGAAGTATTGTATTCTCGGCTAGTGATATTCTGTAGGCCTTGGTGGTGAGTATCTTCTATCCTGAAGTCTTGTATCCTCGGCTGGTGATTTTTATAGGCCTTGGTAGTGAACTTCTTCAATCTCAATCGTGATCCTTGGTTGGTGGCGGCGTCCCCTATATATCTTGGTTATGGTCATATTTTATCCTACTTCTATCCCATCACCCATCGACACCCATTCCAAAATACTTTGATTCCATCAATAATCACTCAAAGTGACGTTCGCCCATCTCACACCCGCATCATCTGTTTACGAAACCCCGGCTCTGATTGGATGATTAATCGCACAAAGAAGAAGTTCTTAGCCACTAAAAGTCAAAAGAGAGGGGCACTCTTATTTTACGAACTATAATGTTCAAACAAGTGGGCTCATATGCCTTTTGTTCATGGACGTACAAAAGGAGCAAGTGGGGCTAAATGAAAATAAAGAAAAACAAAAAAGGAAAATGTAGGTCTCTCTTTTGCTTCTAGCCCTAGGTTGTCCAATTCTTTGAAGTGTAACCGCCATGGGTTCCTCCGTGCAATGAATGGAGCCGCACAATGGAAGGTGCTGTTAACACCTGACTTTTCCAGTCCAGTAAATCGGTACCTAAAAATGTAAATGGACCAAGATAGTATGAAAGGGACAATAAGATAAAATAATAAAATTATTAGAAAATATGTCCCAAAAAAGAAAAAGGAAAAATAATCGGGCCAGTTTGACCCGACCCGATTGAGCTGGTCCTTTTTCTTTTCTTTTCTTGACTAGGCCCAGCCCCTTTTGCTTATTTTCCTTTCTCTCTTTTCTGGGCTTGGCCCATTCTTTCTTTCTTTATTTCCTCTCAGGCCCAGGCCCTTTTTCCCTTCTTTCGCCCAACCCTGGCTCAGTCCCCCCCCTCTCCCTCACGCTCGTTCACGACAATGGCAGGGGAGCGGCGCACGGAGAGTGGGCACGTGTCCGTTCTCTCTCCAAGGAAAATCATCGTTGGGCGGCGGGGGCGGTTTTTAGAGGCGGGAGCAAGAAAGGGAGAGGGAGAGAGAATTTTGGGGTGAGGGAGAGAGGAGAGCTGAGACCGGGAGAGGGGAGAAATCTTTTCCGTTCGTCGGAAGCCCAACTTCCGGTCGCCGTTCATCGTCACAGAGAGCACCCGAGCCAGGTAACCCCGGTACCCTATTTTCTTTTTCCCTGTCTTGGTCAAGTTTGGAATACAGAACTCAATCGGTGAAATCGAAAGTACATAATCTGAAATCGAGATTTTTTACAATGATCCATGTTGATTTAGACTTGGGTATGCCATGTTTAACCGTGAATCGTGATCTAAATCGAAACGGAAGCTCATTAACTAAGGTTGCAGTATGATAACTATTCATTCCAAAATGAGTTTAAAACACAAATAGATTTTTCTATTTCTGTTAGGGATGAGTTTCCGGAAGTTAAACCCATTTGATAACGACCAAAATTTATATTTGGAACGTAAAACCCATTTAATAACAAAGACGAAATTTCTATTTCTTAAAACAAAAAAACCCGTTTGATAAATAACACAAAATTCTATTTCCAAGAACAAAAATTCATTTTTTAGAAATGAAATAAAAATAATTAGAAAATCCAAAAAAATCCTAAAAATATCAAAAAAAAAAATTCAAAAATCCAAAAATTGAAAAATTCTAGAAAAATTCATCACAATTTCCAAAAATAAAAAAATTCAGATTTCAGGAAAATAGGAAATTTGTTGAATTTTTTTCAAAAAATCAAAAAAAACAAAAATTTCAAAATTTCATATAATGACTTAAAAATACATGTGGCCACCCTTTTTTTAGTGAAATTTAAATTTTTTAGATACCCAAAAAATCAAAAATGAAAATTTCAAAACTTCACAAAATAATTTTGAATACATGTGGCCGCCCACTTTAATTGAAATTTAAATTTTTTAAGGTGCCCAAAAAAATTCAAAATCTCAAAAATTTCAAAACTTCACAAAATGGCTTAGAATACCCGTGGCCACTCACTTTGAGTGAAATTTTAATTTTTGGAGGTGAAAAAAAAAGAAAAAAATCAAAAATTTCAAAACTTCACAGAATGACTTAGAATATCTATGGCTACCCATTTTGAGCGAAATTTAAATTTTTTAAGAGCCAAAAAAAAAATAAAAACATAAAAATCAAAATTTCAAAACTTTAGAATGACTTAGAATGCCTCTAGCCACCCACTTTGAGTGAAATTTAATTTTTAGGTGCCCAAATGATATTTTTTATTTTTTTTTTTTTCGGCACCTAAAGAAATTTAAATTTCACTCAAAGTGGAGGCCACATGTATTCTAAGTCATTTTATGAAGTTTTAAAATTTTTTATTTTTATTTTTATATTTTTTTGGCACCTCCGAAATAGAAATTTTTTGCGTTATCAAACGGGTTTTCTTTTCTCGTAAAACTCATTCTAGAACTAGAAATAGAAAAAATCTATTTCTGTTTCAAAAACTTATTCTGAAACAGAATGGTTATCATGCGCACCCTAGATCGCCGGTTGCCTTAAAAGAAAAGAGAAGGAGCTCGGTTTGGGAGGGGCTCGATTTTTGGTGAGATCAACGTCCCTTAGCCTTGAGCAATGAATTAATCTATCTTGAGACTTGAAGGATAAGTTTTGCTAAGGTTAGTTCTCGTAGCGACACTTTGGTCACAAGATGGATGAGGAATGATCTTGCAAGACCATTAGGCAAGACACCCCATCCTTTCAGACTAGCCCTCCATCTTGCAATTAGGGCCATCATTAGAAGAGTAATGATTAGTCAAGCAATAATTGAAGCTCATCTAATAAGTAGAAGACATCCATTGCAAGAACAAAGGTGTGACCATTCTTCCCCTCTCCTCCTCCCACTCGCCCACCCCTCCCTCCCTTCGGCCTCCCTCACGCTGCTCCGCCGCCCCCGCCCCCACCCACCCCTGCTTGCCACCGTGCGCCACTCATCGCCCTTCACCCTTCATCGTTTGACCCCGTTCCGTCAACTTGTAAGTAGATCCGCTAATCATTGGGTAGGGCGTTGTGTTATGTAGTCCGGATATAGGATTATAGTCTTGTTGCACTTGTAGGTATAGGTTGTTTGATTGTTCTCACTTAGTTTGCTTGTATACAATTTTGTATGGTTTGCTCATGTCTTTGCTTGCGTTGCGAGGCTTGGAAGTTAGCTGGGCTCTTGCCACGTGCTTGTTAAGTTGCAAGGATTTGTTGTTGCTTATTGGACCCGGTTTGCTCATATATTATTGTCTATGCTTGAAGCACGCCCCGAGTTACGGAAAGAGTTCGCATTGGTCTTGGACGTGCGTGGAAGCACGTCCGGCCAGTCTCTCTCTTGGTTTGACGATATTGAGATGTATTGCTTCGAACCGGGTTTGGCCTAGGTCAATGCTCGAACGTATCGGGTCAAGCCACGGTTCTTGCTCCGTGCTTGACATGTTCTATCAATGCAGTTCCGATAAGTCATAACACACACTTTGCATGGCACGCATTTGAGGTCTCTTGCATTTGCTTAAACTAAAGATAAGAACCGTTTGTGTGCTTGCTTGTACGTATAGATTCGGGATGTTGCCGCCACCGATGGATTTCGGATGCCGCCTGCGATAGATTTCGGAAAGAAACCGTTGGATTTCAGATGCCGTCCATGATGGATTTTAGGATGCCGTGCCTAACGGGACGATGCCGTGAATTTCGGAAGAACTGATGGATTCGGTTAAGTAATAATTAGAAGTCGTGTGATTTATTATTTATGCTCGTGTGCATAATTTATAGATTATCATGTGGCTTTTGATCATGTTTGCATTTTAGGCACTTGAGAACACTTTCTTATACATAGACAAGGTAAAGCAAGTATTTAGCTATTGATCTGCCATTGACATTTTTAGCGTCAAGAATTGCATGTTTCTGATACGAGGCATCCTCCAATATGAGGATTAGGCTATTTACTTATTGAGTTTCAACTCACTGTTGTTGTTTCTCTCTTTTTCAAGCGCATAGGTATAGATACCCCTCCCATCCGCTTTGGTGTGCCCGTAGACTTGAAAGTGAACGTGTTGGAGACAGTGGATGCTGGGAATAATATCTGGTATCAGAAGTGGACCACTACAGTATGGGTGAATGAGGGTTTATGGCACTTGGTTCCTCACCGGTTTAAGGCTTGGTATGTTTGGCTCGATGGGGATCTTTTGGACCCATACGTGGGTACGACGCACCACCCGGTGGCCTTGACGGATCCTCACTGGGTCCCACGGTGTTGAATCCGCCCAATGGCGCCGTGACCAATTCCGATCCTGAGTCTTAGAGAAGCCGGGCCTACTGATGGAACCAATTTTGGAAGCCGCCCTCGTAGAGGAGCTAGGACTAACCCTGCCTATCCTTTTGATGTGATCGGAAACGGCCCTAACAAAACGGGCTTGTAAATATAAGTTCTGATAAGTATAAAGAAGCATAATATGACTAGTACGTTACGTGTGTTTTTCGTTGCTATTCAATTTTTGTCAATGTTGTTGTTGTTGGGTGTTGATGTTATACGCTTCCGCATGTGCATAATCAAGAATTAAAAGAAAAGGGACGGCAATGCACCTTGGGACGTCGCAATTAACCCCTCGGGTCACGTCTTCTGTGACTTGGGGAGCCCGAGGCGTGACAAATGTACTCGACTTTAAGATGGTAGTAGAGTCAAAGGCATTGAGTTCAATTTTCCACATCTGTTTCACACATTTGTGGGGTTCCTTCTTTCATTTAATACATTAAGTGTGAAAAGATAGATATCGAATCGATATAATTAGAGGTGTGATTTCATCTTTCTAATTTAAAATGATCATAATGTTCCCTTAAGTACCTTTATTTAGAGCCTTTAAAATTATGAACTTTTATTTAATGGCAATCACTTTCAACTCTCTCTCTCTCACACGCATCGGGTGGTGTGTGCCATTATACTAGTGAATTATATGTATAACACGGGATATCCGAACTTATTTGGATTATCTAGTCTCCATGGATGCCAGCAAATTACCGAGTCCACATACACTAGATAAGACTATTTGCAGAATGGTAGGTGTGCCCACCAAGTTACAATAAGGAGGAGACTATGAATTGAATAGGGCATCTACCACATCAAATTCTTTAGTATTAGTGACTCAAAGGCCGTTTAGTTATGTTTATATTAATTAGCCATGACCAAACATTGTTTTCACTTAAGAAACGTTTAATTTACTAAAAACAAGTTAAATGATTTATTCTTTATAAATGAAGACAAGTGAATATATCCAAACAGCACCTTATTGATCCAAACCTAGGATTCAGATAAAAAAAATATCTAAACCTAGAATTCCCGTGCATCAGCTCCACTCATTCAGGTGGTGTTCACATTTGTCAGTCAATAAGAAAAAGACTCTGACGTAGACTCCTATGATATATGGAGGGTTAATTCCATAAAAAAGCACTAATTTTAGGTGAGGGATAATTCTAACCTGAACTTTTTTTTGTTCCATAAAAAAGCATCAACTTTAGGTCGAGGGACAATTATGGCCCGAACTTTTTTTTGTCTTGTAAAAAAGCACTAACTTTAGATCGAGGGACAATTCTGGCCCGAACTTTGTTTTATCTCGTAAAAAATCATTAACTTTCACTTAAATCCCAAATCTGACCCTTATTGACTTAAAATCATTGATTTACTTGACTATTCCATCTTAGCATTAAATCCACGTGATTTGCTAACTAGATTTAAAACATTATTCATTGTCTTATTTTCTAAACCACAGCTTGAAGAATAACGATTAAACCTGTTTCGCCTCCTTCACTTTACCGGCAAGTCAAAAATATTCCAAATTGAATCTTTTCCGCCAAACTTCGTATTTTGTCGTGAATCAAGTGTAGACCACAGCCTATCAATAGACCCCATAGAAGAGATTCTGGCCAAGCTCATCACCACAACTTTTTTCTCAAACAAGGGTAACTTCATACAGAAAATCAATGGGGGCTAAATTTGGGATTTAAGTGAAAGTTGGTACTTTTTACAAGATAAAAAAAAGTTCGAGCCAAAAATTATCTCTCGACCTAAAGTTGATGCTTTTTATGGGACAAAAAAAAAAGTTCGCCTAGAATTGTCCCTTGACCTAAAGTTGGTGTTTTTTATGGAACAAAAAAAAAGTTCGAGCTAGAATTGTCCCTTGACCTAAAGTTTGTGCTTTTTTTTTTTTTTAATTAACTAGATAGATGGATGCCAAGATAAATGTCAAATTATTACTTATCATAAAAAAAACATAGAAATTAGAGAGTAAAAAGGAGAGCCGGTCGTACAAAACCAACTTATTAAAGAACAAATAGAATTTTGACCCAAAAAAATAAAATAAGAGCACACAATATAGGATGGGTGCGTCCAGTCCATCTTTTTTTCTATAAGATTGAGGGTTAATACCACGAAAAACTCTAAGCTAGAATACTCGTGATAAATTTACTCCAAACTAATTTTTTAATCACCAAAATCCCAAACCGATACATCCGTGATAAATTTACCCTCCGCCAATTTCCATTAAATTTTACCATCAAATTTCTGAGTTTAATGACGCGGTGACATGACTAACGGATGTATCGGTTCGGGGTTTTTCCCTCCGTTTGTCACTAGTATAGCAATTTGTAATTTTTCGTGATATTAATCCAATTTACCGGAGGTAAATTTGTCATAAATGTACTAGTTTTAGGTAAATTTATCACAAGTGTACCACTTTGGGATTTTTTGTGGTCAAAAAATTAATTTGGGGTAAATTTGTAACAGAAGTACCGGTTTAGGTTTTTTTGTGGTATTAACCCTAAGGTTTAACATGGGATTTATCCACTAACTATCAGCTTCTATGATTGGATGCAGACCAAAAGTCTTTGAATAGGTAGACTAAATATGATTTTTTTTATACATAACAAGAGTCACGACCAAGGCAATGTCATATTAATAATGCATTGACTTGTGGCAAAGGGGTATACAGAGCAGGAGGGCATTGACTACAACGAAGTGTTCTCTCATGTGGTAAAACATTCCTTTATTAGCGTATTACTTGCTTTAATTGTCGCACAGGATCTTGAGCTTAAGCAGCTAGATGTGAAACCAACGTTTTTTTCACAACGAGTTAGTAGGAGCAAATTTACAAGAGGTAGCCTGATGGATTTGCTATTTTGGTTATATCATGTTTGTTTGTTAAAGAAATCTTTGTATGGTTGAAACAGTTTCCTAAGTAGTGGTATAAGCATTTTGATGCTTTCATGGCTAGTCGAGACTATTCGAAAAGTTAGATTGGTAGCTGTGTTTACTTAAGCCCAGTCAAGACTAGTCAGTCTCCTAGGATGTATGTTAATGACATGTTGATAACAACTAATAATATGTCTGATATTGATGTGATGAAAAGGCAGTTAAATGCTGAGTTTGAGATGAAAGATTTAGGTTCTACAAAGAAAATATTAGGTATGGAGATTTTGCATGATTGGGCTGCATGAGTTTTAAGTCTATCTCAAAATAAATATATTGAGAAGATTGTTGCATGTTTTAATATTAAGTCAACGAAATCTAAGAGTACGGCATAAGCAAAGCACTTTAAACTTTCTACCACAAATTGAGGAGGAGGAGGGGTATATGTCCCGCGTTCCTCTTTCTAGTTCAGTGGGTAGTATTATTTTTGCTATGGTATGCACAAGGCCCGACATTTCACAAACCGCGGAGCGTAATTAGCCATTATATAAAGCAACTTGATAAAACTCATTGAGAAGTTATGGGTGGATCCTCAGACATTTGAAGGAGACAACAAATGTGAGTATCGTGTATTAGAGGGAATATAATGGCAATGAGACCAAAGGGTATGTGGATTTAAATCACACTTGTGAATTGGATGAGTACATGTGTTTAGCAAGGTACGTGTTTATGCTACTAAGTGGTGCAATTAGTTGGAAAGCATCCTTATAGGTCACGATGCATTATCTTCAACTGAGGCAGAGTACATGGCACTAACTTTTATAGCGAAGGAGGCGATGTGGCTATGTGGTTTGCTCTCGAACTTTGATTTGTGTAGAAAAATGTTGATATACACGGTGATAACTAAGATGTGATATACCTAATGTATAATCCAGTTTATCATGAGCAAACAAAGCATGTAGACATCATGTATGACTTCATTCGAGATGTCTTAGTGAAGGGTAAGGTTGTTGTGAATAAAATAACAACAATGGAGAATCGGGCAAACATGATGACTAAGCCCCTTTGGAGAAGCTTAAGTTTTGCTTGAACACAATTGGCATCTGTAGAGGGGTGAGCGTTAGTCGAGACATTGAGAGAGCAGCATGGATAATAAGCACTATGACTTGACTTTAAACGTCAAGTCAAGATAGAGAATTATTAAATTTATGTCTCGAGTTTGAGCTGTTGATGCAGAAGCATCTAGCTTTATCGATCACTTCAAGTTAAAGAAGTCGATATGAAAGAATGATTATCGATTAACCAGAAAAGTTATCGATTCAATCGACAAGTTTTCAATTGACTATTCAGGCATCGATACTCAAATATGTTGTTGATTTCAAGACTCACTTAACTACCTAATGACCAGAGGGTGTTCTCATCAATTTCTATTGTTATTTGATAATCTCCTGCGATGACTATTTGGCTCCCAAGGATGACGACCGAATTTTGAATGTAATTTTAATTACTTTGCGTCTATTAAAGTGTCATTAGTGAGTCTTAAGTATTTTGTAGCTTTCAACAGTCAAAGTTTAGGTCTCTAGGTATTTTAATATTTTCTAGTTCCTAGGTCTTTATTGTGTTTTCTAGTTCCTAAGTCATTGATGTCGGTTAGTTACCGTGTCTTCAATACTTAGTCTATTTCCTATGTAATCTCTCTATATAACGAGATGAATTTTCAAATGTAAGAAGTAGAATTTGAATATTGAGAATAGATGATATTTTCCTTCGTGTGAGTGAATTCCTTTGGAGAGTGAATAACTCATATCCTAGCATCTGTATCCTTGGAAGGTGGATCCTTCCTTGGTGGTGAGCCAAAGAAGTATTGTATTCTCGGCTAGTGATATTCTGTAGGCCTTGGTGGTGAGTATCTTCTATCCTGAAGTCTTGTATCCTCGGCTGGTGATTTTTTATAGGCCTTGGTAGTGAACTTCTTCAATCTCAATCGTGATCCTTGGTTGGTGGCGCGTCCTATATATCTTGGTTATGGTCATATTTTATCCTACTTCTATCCCATCACCCATCGACACCCATTCCAAAATACTTTGATTCCATCAATAATCACTCAAAGTGACGTTCGCCCATCTCACACCCGCATCATCTGTTTACGAAACCCCGGCTCTGATTGGATGATTAATCGCACAAAGAAGAAGTTCTTAGCCACTAAAAGTCAAAAGAGAGGGGCACTCTTATTTTACGAACTATAATGTTCAAACAAGTGGGCTCATATGCCTTTTGTTCATGGACGTACAAAAGGAGCAAGTGGGGCTAAATGAAAATAAAAAAAAACAAAAAGGAAAATGTAGGTCTCTCTTTTGCTTCTAGCCCTAGGTTGTCCAATTCTTTGAAGTGTAACCGCCATGGGTTCCTCCGTGCAATGAATGGAGCCGCACAATGGAAGGTGCTGTTAACACCTGACTTTTCCAGTCCAGTAAATCGGTACCTAAAAATGTAAATGGACCAAGATAGTATGAAAGGGACAATAAGATAAAATAATAAAATTATTAGAAAATATGTCCCAAAAAAAAAAAGGAAAAATAATCGGGCCAGTTTGACCCTGACCCGATTGAGCTGGTCCTTTTTTCTTTTCTTTTTTCTTGACTAGGCCCAGCCCCTTTTGCTTATTTTCCTTTCTCTCTTTTCTGGGCTTGGCCCATTCTTTCTTTCTTTATTTCCTCTCAGGCCCAGGCCCTTTTTCCCTTCTTTCGCCCAACCCTGGCTCAGTCCCCCCTCTCCCTCACGCTCGTTCACGACAATGGCAGGGGAGCGGCGCACGGAGAGTGGGCACGTGTCCGTTCTCTCTCCAAGGAAAATCATCGTTGGGCGGCGGGGGCGGTTTTTAGAGGCGGGAGCAAGAAAGGGAGAGGGAGAGAGAATTTTGGGGTGAGGGAGAGAGGAGAGCTGAGACCGGGAGAGGGGAGAAATCTTTTCCGTTCGTCGGAAGCCCAACTTCCGGTCGCCGTTCATCGTCACAGAGAGCACCCGAGCCAGGTAACCCCGGTACCCTATTTTCTTTTTCCCTGTCTTGGTCAAGTTTGGAATACAGAACTCAATCGGTGAAATCGCGAGTACATAATCTGAAATCGAGATTTTTTTTACAATGATCCATGTTGATTTAGACTTGGGTATGCCATGTTTAACCGTGAATCGCATCTAAATCGAAACGGAAGCTCATTAACTAAGGTTGCGTATGATAACTATTCTATTCCAAAATGAGTTTCCGAAACACAAATAGATTTTTCTATTTCTGGTTCCGGGATGAGTTTCTGAGAAAAGAAACCCATTTGATAACGACCAAAAATTTATATTTCTGGTACAGAAACCCATTTAATAACAGCACGAAATTTCTATTTCTTAAAACAAAAACCCGTTTGATAAACAACACAAAATTCTATTTCCAAGAACAAAAATTCATTTTTTTAGAAATGAAATAAAAATAATTAGAAAATCCAAAAAAATCCTAAAAATATCAAAAAAAAATTCAAAAAATCCAAAAAAATTGAAAAATTCTAGAAAAATTCATCACAATTTCCAAAAAAAAAAAAAAATTCAGATTTCAGGAAAATAGGAAATTTGTTGAATTTTTTTCAAAAAAATCAAAAAAACAAAAATTTCAAAATTTCATATAATGACTTAAAATACATGTGGCCACCCTTTTTTAGTGAAATTTAAATTTTTTTAGATACCCAAAAAAAATCAAAAAATGAAAAATTTCAAAACTTCACAAAATAATTTTGAATACATGTGGCCGCCCACTTTAATTGAAATTTAAATTTTTAAGGTAAAAAAAATTCAAAATCTCAAAAATTTCAAAACTTCACAAAATGGCTTAGAATACCCGTGGCCACTCACTTTAAGTGAAATTTTAATTTTTGGAGGTGAAAAAAAAAGAAAAAAATCAAAAATTTCAAAACTTCACAGAATGACTTAGAATATCTATGGCCACCCATTTTGAGCGAAATTTAAATTTTTTTAAGAGCCAAAAAAATAAAAACATAAAAAATCAAAAATTTCAAAACTTTAGAGAATGACTTAGAATGCCTCTAGCCACCCACTTTGAGTGAAATTTAATTTTTTTTAGGTGCCCAAATGATATTTTTTTATTTTTTTATTTTTTCGGCACCTAAAGAAATTTAAATTTCACTCAAAGTGGAGGCCACATGTATTCTAAGTCATTTTATGAAGTTTTAAAATTTTTTATTTTTTATTTTTTATATTTTTTTTGGCACCTAAAAAAATAAAGTTTCACTCAAAGTGGGTGGCCACAAGTATTTTAAACCATTATGTGAAGTTTTGAAATTTTTACTTTTTTTTTTTATTTTTTTTGGCACTTAAAAAAATCAAATTTCGTTCAAAGTGGATGGCCACAAATATTTTAAGTCATTTTGTGAAATTTTGAAATTTTTTATTTTTTTCGGCACCTAAAAAAATTTAAATTTCGCTCAAAGTGGATGGCCACAGGTATTCAAAACAATTCCGTGAAGTTTTGAAATTTTTGATTTTTTTTTTTTTTTTTTTTGTTCGGCACCTATAAAAAACAAAATTTCGCTCAAAGTGGGTGTCTACATGTATTTTAAGCCATTATGTGAAGTTTTGAAATTTTTACCTTTTTGCTTATTTTTATTTTTGTTGGCATAAAAAAATTAAATTTCGCTTAAAATGGGTGGCCTTAGGTATTCTAAGCATTCTGTGAAGTTTTGAAAGTTTTTATTTTTTTAATTTTTTAGACATTTAAAAAAAATTAAATTTCGCTCAAAGTGGATAACCACAAGGTATTCTGTGAAGTTTTGAAATTTTTTACTTTTTTTTTTTTTTTTTTTTTTCGCACCTAAAAAAATTAAATTTAAATTTCAAATTAGGTGGGCTTATGATTCTAAAACATTCTGTGAAGTTTTTAAATTTTAGATTTCTTGATTTTTTTATTTTTTTTTCATCTAAAAAAAATAGGTATTCTAAGCCATTTTGTGAAATTTTTTATTTTTTTTATTTTTTCGGTACTTTAAAAAAATTAAATTTCGCTCAAAGTGGATAGCCACAAATTCTAAACCATTCTGTGAAGTTTTGAAATTTTTGATTTTTTGCTTTTTTTTCTCACCTCAAAGATCGTAACTTCCAAATGAACATGTGTTTTGAAGAAAGAGTTCTCTCATAAATGATCATCATTTTTTATCTAGAAATAGAAAACTTACTTTTTTTTTGTTCTGATTTCTGGTTCAGAATCGGTTCAGGAACAAAAAGTTGTCTCAGAAATAGAAAATTGATACTACGTTACCAAACGGATTTCTGTTTCAAAATTATTTTTGGAAATAAAAAACTAGATCTGGACAGAACCAGAATAGTTCTCATGTGCTATCTAAGTTGCATATTACCTGTTTGACAAAATGCTTGAATGAAACGCCGAAACTGATTTGAAAAAATCGATGCTTAGGATCTTTATTTTATGCTCGATTTGTTATAAGAATTGTTGTATTGTGTTGACCGGGTCCACCTTTATGTGGGGCCCAACTAGTGTAAAACAAAACAAAACAAAAGAAACAAAAGTCAAAAAGAAAAGAACAAAAGAAAGTGCTCGTGCGTGGAGCGTGTGCCCAAGAGAAGAGAGAGAAAAAGAGCGAGTGCACCGAGAGGGACTCACCGAGAGAGTGCGTGGGCGAAGAAGAAAAGATGGCTGAATTTTGCGGTCCCAATTCGAAGGCCAAAGGTTCTCGAAATTGATTCAAATTTTAGTATGTTATTCGTGAGATCAAGGGCTACGAGTTAATCGGTTTCATTCGTTGAGAACCTCCTCCGAATTCTTTAATAACGATTAGGATTTTCTACTCCGATCATGTAAATCAACGTTTATGGTGATGAAAAAGATATTGTATTGTTGATATTGTACCCCTTTGCCGAAGAAGCCCGCGGTTTGAGGCCGCCTTAGTTAGTCTTGTGTCTCGTCATTCTCATATGCAAATACATGTTTGTTATATTGGACTGGTGGTGGTTTCGAGTTGGATTTTTCTCGGTGATTTTAATGTCGCCAGAGGTGGTCCGGCGGCGGTTGTCGGTTCGGTAACGGCTGTGATGGCCGGCGGTGACGGTGTAAGGTTGGTGGTGGTCGTCGGCATTGGCGGCACGGGCCGACAGTTAGAGGCGAAGAAATGTTCTCGACGTAGTCTCAGTGGAAGAAGTTTCGGTGAGGATGGAAGGAGGAAGACAATGAACAGCGGAGGAAATAAAAACAAGGAAATAGAAAAAATGAAAAAATAAATCGGATATAATCTAGTCGGTTCGGATCTGATTACTTGGGTTGGATCAAGTGGTCGGGTTGGACCAGTGTTTTTGGGCTCAAAGAGTCGTGGCCTGTTTTACATTTTAAATCAATTTTTGTTTGGGCTGAATTTAATTGATTCGGACCGGGACCAAAGCCGGTCCGAATTTCAGACCTAACCCAGACCCACGGTTTAGGTCGGACCAGGTTCTCCTGACCTGGTTCGAAAAATAGTTAATATCACGAAAAACTCCAAACTAATATACATGTGATAAATTTATCCATAATTAATTTTTTGAACATAAAAAATCCAAAACTGATACACCTATGACAAATTTACTCTTCGTTAATTTTTATTAAATTTTTCAGTGAAATTGTTAGATTGGATGACACATGGCAGTTAACAAATGTACCGATTTTGGGTTTTACACTCCGTTTGTCACAAGTATACCAGTTTGTGATTTTTCATAGTATTAATCTAATTTATTGGAAATTAATAAAGGGTAAATTTGTCACAAATGTACTAGTTTAGAATTTTTTGTTATCACAAAATTAGTTTTTGATAAATTTGTCGTAGGTATATTAGTTTGAGATTTTTTATGGTTAAAAAATTAGTTTTGAGTAAATTCATCACATATGTACCAATTTTTGGTTTTTCGTAGAATTAACCCTTAAAAAATATATAAAATAATCAAAAGTTCAAAAAATTTTAGAAAAAAATTCGAAAGTTTGGAAAAAGTTTAGAAATTAGTTTTTGACTAAATTTCACTAGATTTAGTGTTAATTCTAGTTTAGAACTAATTTTGCATAAAAAAAATATGAAAGTCTTTTTGTTGAAAATTCAACCCAAAATTGAATAAGCCTTTTAGGGATTTATCATAGGATTTTTTATTGCCTTTTTCTTTTAGAGACAATGCTAGGCCATTATTTGTGTAATTTTATTTTGATTTTACTTTGTTGCGCACTTTCAATACATTGATTGTTATTTTCTTTTTTTAAAATAATTAGGTCAAAGCATTAGGGTTTCATGAAAACATTGCATGGACACTTAGCGGATGAAAATATTTGGACTCATAATTGGTAAAAAAATTGCATGATTACTTTAGTGAACAAACAATCAAGTTTAGATACTGAAAAGGCATTGGTTAAATAACTAATGTAATCAAACCCCCGTTTCTAAGAATTTCTGGTTGTGCATGCATCGAGTTGACTAGAATAAATAATATCACGCGAGGTATGAATTATGGAGGGTCCGATAAAATATCTCTAAACCTGTCCCCTAAGGGCATCCCCTCGAGTATTGGGTAGGTAGTGACAAGGGCGTTCCTTGAGAGACGAGCTGCACACACAAACACAAGACATGCCTACAGTGGCAGCTCATGGGAAAGGAAAAGAAGCCCAACAGAGGATTCTTTAAGGACATACGAAGAGATCCAAATACATGATTTTGTGTTGTGAGTTATTATATCCATTTGAATTGATTTAAATCTAAACACTTTGGGTTTTGGTATAATTTAGGTATGAGAAACACTTGAACGTATGAGCAATTATAAACTTTAATTATTCAATTATTAGTGGATTATAAGTATCAATATTCATATCAAATCACGTAAATTTTGAGTGTCATTTATCATTCCTCATTTTTTTTTTCGGCGCTTTTGCATTAACTTAAATTGCAAGATCCCAGTTAGCTTCAGCATTGGTTAATATTACAACAAAAACAAAGTCCCAAATGTCAAGCCCTTCTACTTGCGGCAAGTTTCTTGCATTTTGTTTATACGAGATGAGACATAAGAAGTAATACAAGTGAAACAACCATACCTTCTTCGAACTACAGTAACCACACTCATGACATTCATATATCAGCTTCACCATTAACGTGCATATAGATGTAATGTGTTTATTCTAGAGTTCTAAGATTTATCTAGGTGATCTTCTTTAGCGAAATGATGACATTGACGAATGCAGTCTTTTCCTTCGACATGCGATCAGCTAGTTGAGCTCTGTACCTCTTGAAGACCTCATCCATGATCTCTTCACCAAAGTGATCAACGAGCAAGGGCTAGGCCACGGCTCTAATGCACCCGGCCATATTTTATCCTCCGTCCTTGGACACAACATTAGGGTCGAAATCGGTGTCAAATACACTCCAATTCACTTCAAACACCCACAAGCAATCCATGGAGAATGACCCTTGCTTTTGGACCTCCCTTTGTACTTCTTTTGGTGAGGGTGTGTAATTAGGGATGTTGAAGGCGTACAGTTTCTCTTCTTCTATAAGTCCCTGCATCCGCTCCAGACGCAAGATTTTACATTTTGACATAAAAAATAAGAAACAACTGTAAAATCATAAGTTGTGAGCATAAAATCTTCATAATAGTCATACTTGTTCGTGTATTTGGGTACGTGTCTATTGCATTGTGCTCTTATATGTGATGCCCCTCATGTAGAAGTGGATCTCACTTATATTGGGCTTAAACCATACCGAAGGGTGAATGAGTGTGTACCCGAACCACCTAACAAATTTATCTCTTGTCCTCGGATTTTCCCGAATTGGAGAAATCGGATTAATTATGTGGAATATAAAAATTGCACTCATGTCTTCGTTCAAGTAATTCATTTAAAAACTCTAGCTAGAGGTTCACAAGAAAATTTGAGGTCATCAAACAAATACTACAGCTACTTTTAGAAAAAATCATTTTTTAAATATTTTTAACCCGAAACAAAAAGAACCCGGGTTGTATCTCCGGACTCAGTTCGGGTCGAGACCCAACCTGGGTATACAGAGCTGGGCCGAAACGCAGGTCGGGCTCCTATGTTAAGCTTGGTCCGGCCCAAGCCCTAAACTACACCTAAACCTAATTCTCTAAAGCCCAACTATCTAACATTAAACCTAAACCCAGCCTCCAACACTAACTCTGAAGTGAGGCCCAGCTAAAATCCTAGCTCGCGAAAGACAAAAACCTAAACTCAGCCCACTGCCGGATCCGAATGTCCCAGCTTCTTGAGGTGCACATCGGCGTCGCCTCGGTCGGCCTAGGTTGAGAGAGCTGGGCCTCCACCTGACCAGTCGCCGCCGCTGGCCGAGACTCAACCCAGCCTCCTCACGCCCAGAACTTGGTCGAGCCTTGATTTGGCTACCCTTAACCCGACGCCTAGCCTCGACACAGCCACCCCGAAGATGGCACCGCTGCCTTGGCCGTCGTTCCATAGCCGGCCCCAACACCGCTTTCAAAACACACCTTCTCGGCCAGCCACAAAAATAGTGGGGGAGGCGGCGGGACATGTCGAAACGACCAAATGGCCGACACCTGGAAATGGCAATCACGACAACACCGTCTCAACTGAATGAATCAACTTGAGGACGCTCTATTTTGGTCAAAAACAGGAAGCCAAAAACTACGTCTCACTCAAATATTTCATCGAACAGATGGAGTACGGTATTAAAATGGGAAAAAACAAAAACTACTGAGACTCAAACTCGCGCCGAGAGTCACAACGGCCAAACCGGCAACCACCCAAAACAACGGAAGAGGGAGGAAGAGGGAGGGAGAGGATGGCCCCTTAATAAAAGAAAAGGGAAAATAGGCTGAGCCCAGGCCGAATGGAGGAGAGAAAAAGAAAAGGAAAAGAAAAGGGGACCCGACTCGGTCTCTTTTTTTTTTATAATAGTTAATTAGTAGTTAAAAAAATTTATAAATTCTATTACTGTTAATACGAATGTTCCTAACACCTATGCAGCATATGAATGAATAAACAAGTCACCAAAATTTAGGTGTCACCAATCCCTTGTTCCTTATTATAGTGCAATGGATAATATTATGTATGTTATGGTATGCACGAGACATGACATTTCACAAACTGTGAGCATAGTTAACTATTATATGAAGCAACCTAGTAAAACTCATTGGGAAATGTGAAGTTGATCCTTAGATATTTGTAGGGGACATTAGATATGGGTATAGTGTACTGGAGGGAAAACAATGGCAGTGCAACCACAAAGTATGCGGATTCAAATCACACTAGTGACTTGGATGAGTACAGGTCTTTAGCAAAGTACATATTTACGCTAGTAGGTAGTGTAGTTAGTTGGAAAGCGTTCTTACAAGACCACATTGTTTTGTTTTCGACTGAGGCACAGTACATGGCACTAACATTTATAGCAAAGGAGGCAATATGCCTACGCGATTTACTCTCGGACTTTAGGTTAGAACTAAAAAATGTTGATATACATTGTGATAACCAAAGTGCAATATACCTTATGTATATTGCATGTGAACATCGAGTATCACTTCATCTGAGATGTCTTAGCGAATGGTAAGTTTATTATGAAGAAGAAAATGATGGCAGAGAATTCAACATACCCAATGACTAAGCTCGTTCCTTTGGCCAAGCTTAAGCTTTGCTTGAGCACAATTGACGTATGTGAAGAGTGAGTGCTTGTCGAGGCATTGGGAAAGTAGCTTGGATGATAAGTAAGGGTGATTGGTTCCAGAATGGGTCGGTTCCAGACCTGAAACCTAAAACTGACCCTGTTATAACTAGTTCTTAATTTTTGGAACCTGAAACCTATCATGTTTGCCATAGACCTTGTTTTGAAACCTACCTTATTTTTTCTGTCCGGTTCTAGGGTCTACCCAAGAACCTATTTTTTTTATCCTTTTTTTTATTTCATTTTTTCTAGGTAGTAAATAGGAAAACTTATAACTCAAATCAAAGGTTAAAAGTTTGATTGTGCAAACAATCTTAAGTATCAATACAAAAGCAGATTATCTTAGTCTCAATAATTTAATGGACGTGATGATAAAACAGCATAGGTTCCAATTGAATATATAGTTTCTTCGTTACAGGACAAAAATTGTAAGAAAAAGGAAATTGCTCCCTATAATGCTTACAAGCCCTTGAGTTAGACTATTCACATATAATGATCACATCCCTCATCCTTCCTGATATAATGTTTTGAATTCTGGCCATATAAAATTACAAGTGGACCTCCATATAAAACTGGTTCTAAAATCGGTCCGGGTGGGTTTTCACTTGGCACTGAAAATCGGACCGGTTCTAACTGGTTCCCAAAAAATGGAACCGGTTCTCAGACCGGTTCAAATGAAAACCGATTCTTGAACCAGTCCAATTTCTACTTAAATCTAGTCCGGTTGCACACTCCTAATGATAAGTACTGTGACTTGACTTCAAACGTTGATTCAAGGTGGAAGTCGAGTCAAAGTAGAGAATTATTAAATTTATATATCAAGTTTGAGCCGTTTGCAAAACCTAACTCTATTAACCGCACAAAGAAAAAGTTCTCGACCACTATAAGGCAAAAGAGGGGGCACTCTTATTTCATGAAATACGATGGTCAAATAAGTGGGACTCATATGCCTTTTATTCATGGACGTACAAAAAGGAGCAAGTGGGGCCAAGTGAAAATAAAGAAAAAAAAAAAGGAAAATAGAGGTCTCACTTTTGCGTCTAGCCTTAGGTTGTCTTGTTCTCTTGCGTCTGGTGTTCCTTGAGGACGATCTACAAACACAGACACAAGACATGCCTATAGCGGCAGCACGTGGGAAAGGATGAGTTGCCGAACAAAGGATTCTTTGAGGACGCGCGAAGAGATCCGAATATATGATTTTGTGTTTTAAGTTATTATATCTATTTGAATTATTTTATTTTTAAACACTTTGAATTTTGATATAATCTAAATGTGAAAAATAATTGAATATGTGAGTAATTGTAAACTTTAATTCTCCGACTGTTAATGGATTATTTGTTGCTAGCTCTCCCATTAGATATAGGTATCAATACTCATATCAATCCATGTAAATTTTAAATGTCCTTTATCATCTTTCAGTTATTTCTTCGATACTTTTGCATTGACTTAAATTGTGAGATCCCAACTAGCTTCCGTGTTCATTAATATTACAACAAAAAACAAAATGGCAAATGTCAGGCCCTTCTACTTGCAGCAAGTTTCTTGCATTTTGTTTACACGAGATAAGACATGAGAAGTAATACAAGTAAAACAGCCACACACTCTTCAAACTACAGTAAACACACTTGCGACATTCATATAACAGCTTCACCATAAACGTGCATATAGATGTGATGCGTTCATTCTGGAATTTCTGCAATTTATCTAGGCGATCTTCTTCAGTGAAATGATGACGTTGACAAACGCGGCCTTTACCTTGGACATGTGATCGGCGAGTTGAGCCCTATACCTCTTGAAGACCTCATCCATGATCTCTTCACCAAAGTGATCAACAAGCAAGGGCTCGGCCACGGCTCTCATGCACCTGGCCATACTGTATCCCCCATCTTTGGACACAACATTAGGGTCGAAATCGGTGTCAAATACACTCCAATTCACTTCGGATACCTCCAAGCAATCCATTGAGAATGACCCTTGCTTTTGGACCTCCCTTTGTACTTCTTTTGGTGAGGGTGTGTACTTGGGGATGTTGAAGGAGTCCAGTTTCTCTTCTTCTATGAGTCCCTGCATCAGCACCAGACGCAAAATTTTAGATTTTGCCACCGAAAATAAGAAACAACTGTAAAATCATAAGTTGTGAGCATAAAATCTTCATAAAAGTCATACTTGTTTGTGTATTTGGGTACGTGTCTATCGCATACTGCTCTTATGTGTGATGTCCCTCATGTAAAAGTGGATTTCACTTATATTGGGTTTAAACCATACTGAAGGGGGAATGAGTGTGTACCCGAGCCACCTAATTAATTTATCTCTTGTCCTCGGATTTTCCCGAATTGGAGAAATCGGATTAATTATGTGGAATTTACAAATTGCACTTATGTCTTCGTTCCAATAATTCATTTAAAAATTCTAGCTAGAGGTTCACAAAAAAATTTGAGGTCAGCAAACAAATACTGCAGCCACTTCTAGAGTCAGGAATAACATACCTTAATCAATAAGATAAACCAACCTCGATTTTATCCTAGTGTGTACGCGACTATTCAAGGACTCTTTAGATTATTTTTTTTGTTACCTCGGAGACCATCTCATTAAGAGCAATAGCCAAGAGCTCCCAAATATAGCAACACTCCTTGCTTGAAGGATCGTCGCTTCTTCGACCCAGGAGGGTCAAAACCATACGCCCTCCTACCACCAACTCTTGCCCACGACACTCCAAGAACGTTGAGAAGTCCCTCTGGAATTGCTCGTAGTATGCCCTAATCACACTCGGAGGGCTCGACCTTGCCATGTATATGTTGCCTTTGTTTCCCTCTAGTCCTCGTGGCACCTGACAAGAAAAAATAGAGTGAGAGGGAGAACGAGTTTGTTCCCATCAAATTAAAAATGAAACTATGGGTCAAAAAAATTACCTGAGACAGCCAATGGAGGCTGTACGAAGAATGAATCAAGTGCAGGCTCTCCCGAGGGAACAATCTCCCATAGAACGAACCAGGAATGCCACTGAAGAAGCACGGCAACGTTGCCGACTCTTCGTTCTTGCTCTTCATTTGCTCGCTCAGCTTCTCTTGGAATCTCGGCAAGAAGCTGCTGAAGATGGTGTTGAAGTCGTTCCCAGGGAGATCGTTCAAGAACACTTGGAACTCCGGCAGCTCATGCTCCGTCGCCTTGCAGAGATCGATCACGATGCTAATGATCTCGGACACGGCTAAGAGAGTGTTGGGGCCAGTGGAACAACCCAAGTCCGCGATGGCAATGCTCGCTTGGAAGGTGGTGCCGGTGGCGGTTGAGAAGAGAGCTGTGACGGCTGCCTCCATTATGGGCTTTGTCATCAATATCACCTTTCTCTACAAAAAGAAAACAAGAAAGCATTGACTCAATATCAAGGAAAAAGGTTCGTGTCTTTAGCTTGTCCTATACAAAGAAATAAATCATAAATGTTATGTATTGCATATATTGACATATATGTCCAATGATATATTCTTGATTGAATATGCGGGCAGTCCATATAGAACGAATGAGTATTGCAGAGATTCCATGCATTTTCTATGTTAATCCCGTTAGAATATCATGGGATTGCGTTTGTCTGAGGTAGCCATGATCTTGCTAAATCTAGTATTTTAATATACGCTTTAGGTTTCGTTTGTTTCGCAAAAAATGAATTATTTGAAGAATATTTTCGTAAAAATGATCGCTTGTACTGCTTACAAAAATAAATAAACGAAAAATCTTTTAATCGTCCACAAAAATATTTAGACATAATTGTTGTTGATAATAAAGACTTTTTTATTTTACTAATTATTTCAAACAATACAAACAATCATTTTAGGGAAATATTTTCTAAATTGTTTATTTCCTGTGAAATAAACAGAGCGTTAGTACAACACTTACCTTTACCAAAAAAAAAAAAAAACAGAGCCTTAGTACACATTCTTCCATAAGAGAAATCTTCTTGACTAAAAGTATACTTACGAATTGGGGTCAAAATTTGAATGCTTGAAAGATAAGTTTTATTGTCCCAAAGGGCATGGTAAAATGGCATCTTTTGCATATAGAATTTAAAATCTTGGCAAACAAAAATAACCCTAGTTTGATATAAAATAAAGAAATCATACTGTCATTGTGATACCTAATCGCAAAAGAGTGTGTAATCCATCTTTAAATGCAAACGAATCCGAGATATTATGTGCCGACAATGGGTCATTGAGAGGTATACCTGAAGCAATGAGTTGTTTGCATAACTTGTTTCTCCCGTTCCTCCATTCATGTGCAGTACTTGTATGACTTCCATCTCTCTCTCCTTCTTTCTCTCTCTCTCTCTCTCTCTCTCTAGTTGGCTTGCATTTGAATTGGTTTGAGGCTCTTTTATTTATAGGCAGTTTTGGGGTACTTTGTCTCGATGTTCGACATTGATTGTAACTTGAGTCCAATTCGAGTGTGAAACACGCATGGGCATGAGTTTGCACGGACTTGTCCACATGGTGGTATCTCTCTCTGCCAAGTGAATTCTGATTTCAACCACATACATGCCATGGTTCTCAAGAGTGCGATTGACAAGTGCATTCAGAACACTAAAGGAAAAAATTAAAATATTGGAAACAATTATTGATGCAGTTCGAAAATTGAAAACGTGCATTCTATGAGAAAACTATAGCATGCTCTCTTAACAAGTGTTTTAATGGGCGAGGGAAGGATATTGCGTACCTCTGGTGCCTATACAAAATGGAACAAAATCACTACCAAGATTGTTGGCCTAGTAGTCAAGGGGTCACCTGTCTTGCAAGAAGTCACAAGTTCGATTCACGTAGTGGGTGAACCTCTAGCTTTGGCATAATTTGTGTAGAGAGACTTTATGACTGCTAGCATCTTGGTGGGGCTGTTGTGATGGGTTTTCCAATCTCGAATCTTCATATCATAGGTGATGTGAAGTAGTTATAAGTCAAATTGAACATTTCATAGCGAGAGTGTGGCCCTTACAATAACACCTAGAAGGGAATGCTAGGTTTAGTCCCCCCCTACCCTTTTTCTGATCAAACACAAGCGAGCAAAGTTATAATCCCTTTAGGATAAAAGTGATGAAGGGAAATCACTTTGCTTTTGATTTTTAAGATAATGTGAGCCTTGATTCGCATGTTTTTCACCGTTCAATGATTGATGATAAAGCGGATGCATAACACGCATTATCCTTCATTTGTTGACGGGATATTTCATCTTAGATGCATTAACCTAGGGTTTATGAGGTCATGAGATATCCCACAAAAATTGTATGGATCAAATAAGAACACAAGCTAAAACCTTCATAAGTGATCTAAATATGAGATTTTTTGCAAGTTGTTCGATGAATTTGAAAATGCGTGCTGCTTCAAATATACAAATTAAATCCCCGCCAATCAACCTGTCCTGTCAATTTTATGTGAATTTTTTTGTTATTGATTCTTCTATTGCAAGTTTTGTCCACTTGTTAGTGGCCAGTAAAGAGGATCTTTATGGACCCGTGAAAAGGCCACCAAGAAATGAAGCTAGTCGTTAGCAAAGGCCTTGAAGGGCCAATGTCTACCAAGTCAAGGTCGGCATTCACATGATAAGAAATTTCATAGTTGGAAGACTTGAGAGTGTCCCAAAAGAAGAATCAAGTTTTGAAGTATCTATGTATGGTTAAGGCGACGATATCCATCATATTAAGGCCAATTCAACTATGAATAATGAAAGCTCTTTCAATAATTATATTTGCTTGTTCTATGCTTTACTTTGAGATTCTCTCGACTACTTTTTTCGCTTCTAGTTTTATTCCCTTCTTTAGGGTACCCTACATTTGCATGCTTAATTGTTTAACATCTCTCTCACACGCACACATCGGGTGGCGTGTGCCATTATACTAGTGACTATATCTTCAACATGGGATATCCGAACTTATTTAGATTGTCTAGTCTCTTTGGATGCAAGCAAATTACCCGGTCCACGTCCACTAGATAAGGCTCTATCTACATAATGGTAGGTGTGGCCTCCAGGTTACAATAAGTAGGAGACTCTATGAATTGAACCTGGCATTCGCCACATCAAATTCTTCAATACTAGTGACTCAGAGGCCGTTTAGTTATGTTTATATTAATTAGCCATGACCAAACATTGTTTTCAATTAAGAAACGTTTAATTATACTAAAAACAAGTTAAATGATTCGTTATTTATAAATGAAGACAAAATGGATATATCCAAACAGCACCATTATCATATGTTTCAGAAAGAAAAAAAAAAAATCTAAACCTAGAATTCCCATTCATTCATTCTTTATAATGTTTAACGTGGGATTCGTCGGCTAACGATCGGCTTCTATGCTTGGAAGCAGACCGAAAGTCTTACTAAAATATATAAATATATATTTACATATATATTTTATATATAACGAGAGTCGTGACCAAGGCAATGTCATGTTAATAATGCATCGATTTTTAAGGACAAACCTTTATATATCTATATTGTTCGACTCAAGATTTTGCTGTAAGCTGACACTTCGTTTGGTACCGAAAAAGAGAAGAAAGCGACAAAATAGGGAGTGGTTCATGCTTTGTTTTCTCTGTCTCTATTGAATCTTTTTTTTTTTTTGGTTCAATCTAGCTCTTTATTATTTGGTTTTCATTTTTATGCTTAGGGAATTTATAAGGATTTAGGCTTTGTTTGTTTCGCGAAAAACATTTTCTAGAAAAAAATTTTTCTCATTTTTCGCTGTTTGCTTCGTTTAGAAAAATTAGTCAATGGAAAATATTTTCTTAGTCAACGGAAAAGATTTTCTTATCAAAGCTTAAATTCAAAAAAATGATTTCCTTTAAAAAATCAAAAATCATTTTTTAAAGTAAAACTAGGTAGCTGTGCTTGTACCAAAACTCAGAGCTTAAGCATAGGAACCCCAACACTCGCTCTTGGACCCTTGGTAGCGGGGACAAGTCCCTAGCGACCGAGTCTAGGTCCATCAAGGCCAAAATTTTTGAATTTTTTCCTTTTCTTTTTCCTTCTTCTTCCACTGGTTGCGAGGCCTCTGCGCTCAACAACAAGTGTAGGTGGGCGAGGTTGAGGCTCGTCAAGATTTCGCAAGCTCGAGCCTCGCTAGCCTTAGGCGAGGCTGAAGCTCGAGCTCGGCTGATATGGCAAGGTTGAGCTTGCCCCAGGCTCATCAACAAGCTTGAGCCAAAGGCGAGGCTGCACCTTGCTAGCCTTCGGCGAGGTCGGCCCTCACCTATGGCCTATCGCCGGCCATTGCCAAGCCTCACCGACGGTAGTAGGCCAAGGAAGAAGGAAAAAAAATGAAAAGAAAAACAAAATATTTTTATAAAATATAAAAATTATCCACGTCAATAATGTCCGATCAATTGAGATTTTTTTTATCAACAGATGGAAAGTATTTTCTAGTCCATTTTTAATATTCAGTCAAATAATGTGTTATATTTCTTGCGAAACAAACAAAATCTTAGATTAAGTACCTTGAACTTGATGAGCTTGTTAGGTGTACATGCTGCTACACTTTTTTATGAAAAGTACAAACTTGCTTCAGTTGATTGATATACTGCTATTTCTAGTTGTACTTGTTGGTCTCCTATAGCGAACTCATTGAAAAAGAAAAAAAACGCGCTAAAGGTGCTTCATAACTTGCAAGGGTACTGTTTAAAAAAAAGAATTGTTTTTTTTAGCTATCGATCATTGCGAAATCAACTTAAATATTTTACGAAAAATTAAATTATCAAGTAAACTTAGTACGAGACAATGCATGAAAATCGATTTGTAAGGTGGTCGTTGAGTTGGGGATTTTATCAACTCAAAATAGGGTTTTCCGGTGATAAACAAGAACAATAACAATATACTAAATAATAATAATGAGGGCAAAAGCCTTAAAAAAATCTCAACTTATGCCTATTGTGATACATTTATCCTAAACTTTTTTCTGTGACACCATAAATCTTAAATTTGTATTTATGTGATACATTTACCCTATATCAATATTCCATTAATAAGCATCGTTAAAAATATCTATATGGATGCCGAAAAGCAAACGATGTTATTACAGTATCCACGTGGTTTAAGTGGAATAAAAACGATATTATTTTAGCCAAAAAATTATCTTAAAAAACATTGACGGAGGGTAAATATATCATATAGGTACAAATTTGGAGTTTTTTATGTTATAAGAAAAAGTTAAGGGTAAATGTGTCCCAAAGAGCATACTTTAACATTTTTTATTCACAAAAAAAAATTAAGAATAAATGTATCACAATGGGTATAGTTTGGCATTTTTAGTAATTTGCTCCTTAATAATAATTATGAGAATCATCACAGCTAATGGGCTTTCTAAAATTATTTGTGTCCAGCGTAACGAAAGGATGAAAAGACGGAGGAAAGCCGACTGATACTATGATTGGACGGATTGCTATCCCTTCTTCTATGATTCGACATATCAAACACATTTTTTCGGAAACAAATGTGAACATCAGCTGCTTACTTCTCCAGCGCGACGGCCCAACGGAAAAAAGACGAGGGAAGTGAGACACACGAGGCGCACTGTTATCGGAAACGATGAATGTGCCCTGGACCATCTGAAATCAACAGTCGAAATCGTACTTCTCGTTGATGCAGAAAAGCTAAAATGGTCAGATACGCGTAATCGTGGATGGGGCTACCACTCCCAGCCTGTTCGGCCAAGACGAGAGGCACGACGCTGATTTAGGGTGTCGTGAGTGGGGTTACATTTTGCATGCATTTCTGCCAAAAAACCTCGGCCAAGGAAACGATGAGATTCCTAAAACGCCCGTTACGTCTCTGATCGGACAATCTCTTGTCGAAAGAATCATTGAACCCTCTCTCCCTCTCTGGTCTCTCTCGACTTTGACAGGAGACGTCTGTCTCTCTTTCCTTATGTGGCCAATATTGCTCTGTTGGAAGATCTTTTGGCCTGCTACGGCACGCATTATTGACCTTTGAAGACGTTGATAGAGAGAAATGATATGTTTACCGAAGAGAAAGTCACTAAGGAGTTCAAGTTCAAGTTGTGATACTTCAATTATCCTAACACCTAAATTTTGATAACCCTCTTTATTACGTAGAAAAATTAGGGATTCATCTCGCCCCTTAATAAAATATTGTTAGAATATGTTTGTTTATTAAGAGCATTATCATTTAATAGTAATAAACCCACATAAACTCCACTATAATTAGACTGAGTTAAGAAAGGGTGCTCTGAGCTTAATCATATTATATGTGCTAAGCCCAAGAGAATACAAAATTCCGACAAACCCATAGTAGCCGAAATTTCACATATGGGATGTACATAAGGGAAGTCAAATCATGAAAGATTGCCTTCGTTAATTGAAGAACAATGAAGTCTATGGAGCTCGATTTTTTATTATTGGATGGAGAATGAAAGAGATATCTTATTTTTCTATCTTGACTATATCACACAATTTCTTTGTTTCAATTTAAGAATTGGATATCTCAAGAAAATCCTTAATCTTTGCCTATATGATCACATTGTTCTCTTAAACTTAAGGACCTTGTTCAATAGGAGGTTGGCAATACACAACAGAAAAGAAAAGAGGACCAAGAGAGCCAAAAAAAAATCATATACGCACGAGCTCTTTCTCTCTCCCGCGGCCGCCCAAAAAAATTATGGTGCTCAGCTCCACAAATTAAATCGACGAGTACACATTTGTAAACTGTTGGATCGTGGTCAAATTTTATAGAGAATACGGCAGGACATTATTCTTGAGTTTGTTTGGTAGAGATGGTGAAATAATATATAAAGGTAAGTCTTTGAAGGAGAAAATTGGATTGGTCGGATTGCTAGAGAGTCCTATGCACAGTACAGCGACAACGGTGAGTATACATTCATGCTAAGTCGAAATGCATTAAAAATTTGAGAATACCTCTACGACGCTTAGTTCTTCAACTTCACCTAAGGAATCAAGCATCAAAGGTCTAGAGATCCCCTTGTGATGTTCATAATCCTTGATTTTGCGGTTCGCCACCTCTAGCCCTCCCTTGCTGGTTACCGCCACCGTGAATCTTCTTGGCAACCCCCCTCACCGTCGGTCGTCATTTGAATTAGTAATCCAATTCGGGTAATTTCCTAAGTTTGATTCAAATATTCAATTGCCTAAATTGCGGTTATTCGATTCTAACACAATTTGATTTGAGATTTTAGGCGTTTCCGAATACGAAATTTCCTCCTTTGAGTCATTACAATTGCAGTTTCGATCTTTGAGACAAAAAAATCATATCACCGATTATCTTTGTTTTCTGTTTCGGATGTTATGAGTATTTGAGTGGCTTATATATTGCATGTCATTAATTTAGGAAATATGCCTATAATAGAAACTAAAAAAAAATTGCATAGCATCTAGTATAGATTGCATCCATTGTAAATCAGAATTGCATATTTTAAGTTAGATGTAGTAATTTAGGAAATTACCTCATTTAGATTAATATTTAATATAAATTATTTATTAATTTAAGTTAGGTCATCTTACGCTTTAAGTAGTTTCCTATTTTAGCTTTAAAAGAAATCACAGCGGATCTCATATAGAATTAGTTGGATATGATACATGCCATAATATACATGTCATAATATTCATGTCATCACATCCATGTAATTTATTACATGCCATTTATTAATCACATGCTTTACCGTCATGTGAATTAATAATTGCATCTCATGCATTGCATCAGTGGATCACCATTCCTTTATAATGTCACTTAGGTCATGTTTAGGCGTCCCAAAATTTAGTCTTTTATCTCTATAGGAAAAGAAATACAAAATATCTCAAGTAGTTTAAATAATATGATTAATTAATTCATGTCATTAGATTTGTATATAGGTCGCATTTAGGTTAATTAACAAATCATGCATGTTATTTAGATACCATGTTAGTTCATCAACGCATATTAATTTAGAACTCATATAGACATAGCATTTAAATTAATTCATGCTTATTTCAAAGAAAAACCCAAAAAGAATTGATTACATTAGCTAAGGTCATGCATACATCACATCATTTAATTGTTTAGCGCATCAAGGTCTTTTTCCATCTCCGTAAGTAATTGATTTACTACTTTAATTATTGATTGTTAAAATTGTGTTTGCGCACCCAAATGATCAATCATCACATGTTAGTGATTTAAGATTAAAATTGGCTGAGACTGCTTACTAGATATTTTTGGAATAAAGAGAAAAGGTACATAAATGGCATTAGATTTATTTAGCATAACCAAGTCCTCATATCCATGTTTGGTTCGCAGAAGTAAAATGTTCTCTTACATTTTGTTTGGGTTTCTATTTGACCTATAACGTATTAGTGGCAAATCCTAATTGAATTAAATTGCATGTTAAATTGATTTAATCAAAACCTAAAAGTTGTGGTTGGCATGGGTCCGAGAGAGTTCGCGTTGAGTGTCTACTTAGTAATCCATTAGTTTTTCCTTAGTAATTTACCTTTGGGATAGTCATGACAAGTTTGACCTACTTTCATTTATAAGCTTAAACTTATGAGTTCTCGACTGATTAAGATATATTACTTGTTTCACATTACATCGCATCCCCCCCACGTGGACTCCTTTCGCCTAATACTCTCGCACATGCACCTTAATAAGTCTCTCTTAATAACATGTGAGCCTCCTGTGTTAGGCCCATTCTCCTTCAATCACGGTGCCCTTCTGCACCACCCATTATCTTGACTCGATTCTCCACTTTCCCGGCCAAGTTCAATGAAATTGGAGAGATTTGTTCGTCACCATGATAGGAAGTCACATTCAAGATTTTCCTCCTTGACATAATCACATGATACTACTACATATAAAGAGTAGCTCATCAATCAACTATAAGTTCTGATATCATTGTTTGGAATGCATAGCAAAAGCCCAAAGCCTTCATCAAGGGAGGTTACCAAGTGAGAACCCAATCCCAAACCTCTCAACATATGTAGTTAGACAAAAATTTACCCGAAGGCTTAAATTAATGAGTTATTAGCCAATTAAAACATATTAATTGTCACACATTACACTACATCTTGGATGTGGAACTTCTTACACCCGCACAATTGTGAGTAACAGGTGCACCAATTGAAAATTTGTTATCAAGATCTTTTACTCCGTACGTTGACGAGCTAATAATTCAACTTTGCAACTGTAGCTCGAGCATTAACGTCTATATAGGTTTTCTTTTCAGTAAGTAGATCCATAGAATAAGCAGAGCGGGTTCATTTCATGACTACTTAAGATATAAAGTTATGCTGAGAAGAAATGTAATATAACTCTGCGTTATTATTTCAATAGAAATGTCGAGAAAGTCATAGTGACATCACTTTTAACATGATAAAATAAATGAAATTTCGCTGCAATGGGAGCGATTATTCCTCTTTTTCTCCTTTTTCTTTGTTTGAAAAAAAATTTTGATAGAGAGGAACTACACCGGAAACATTAAAGATGACCTTATGTAAATTATTAGAGAAAATAGTTGTGTGAGAATAGCTCTTGTCGTTCCCTTTTCTCGTCTTTGACGTGGGAATTCAAGCTTACTTGGTATCACCGTTTCGGATTGATCATTCACTTCATCCCGATGGCCTCTACATCTTACATTTTCTTGTAGTGTCTACATCAATGAAGCACCGACACGTTGGGGAGGCAACAGTGTTGGTGTCGGACACAAGTCGTGTGTTCAACATGCTCCGACACACTTGGACACCCGGTCAATAGGTGTCGGACATCCAACACGCAGTCAACGCGCCGGACACGTCGGCGACACATGTGTCCCTTCATCACCGAGAGAGAAATGAGGAAGAAGGTGCAAATGAGAGAGATGAGAAAGAAGGTGCATATCTCTGGCGCTGAGGATGACGCCCTCCATGCCATCATCTCCTTCGCCTCGCGCTTCTCCTGCACCACGATGCCCTTCACACCATCATCTCCTTTGCCTCACACTTCGCCGGTGATGGAGAAGGAAGAGGTGGGAGGAGACTGCGGATCGTGCAGAGGAGGACGCTGGAGAGAGGAGGAGGCAAAGGTATAGAGAAGAAGTTGTTATTAGGGTTTTGACAAAAGATCTTATTGTACATTTGGTTAAAATTTAAGGACCATGTTGTTCATTTTCCCTATATTTTATATCATATGTTCTTGTGAAGAGACCATTGCCTCAACGGTTGGAATGGGAAAGGTGAAGGTTTGTGCCTCGAGGTAGGAAAAGAAATATTAATTTCTTTTTCTACGAGAGGGGAAACAATGTGTTTCACGAGCCCATTGACAATATGGGACATGTGTTCCTCCATTCTAAGTTTGAAGAAAATTTTCTCATATCAGCCTTCTAATTCTTGATATTTAGTTAAATTGGTAAGTGATGTGAACAACTTGTAAAACATCAATTGGATATATAGTAAAAGGAATTTCCTTCTATATATAACCCTAACATCACCTAAATATATTTTGGTAGGACCCTTTATTCTATATATTATTGGCTTTGCACCATCTTTTCTATTCTTTTCCCTATACTTGCCGTGCCACGCTCATAGCCTATCCTATGTGGCTAAGAAACTTTCCTAACGAAAGTAGTCAAATTTAAGCATTAGAAGGCCTTTCCTTAAACTAGGTTATAGAATTGACAATATTGGATTGATCATTCACTTCATCTCACCAAATATGATGGCCTTAAAATCTTCGTGTATCCCTTGGACGAAAGATCTCAGTGTATGGCTTAGGATGGGACCAAATATTATTCCTAGGGTTCACAAATTTAGTGCATAGTTGGGATGGTTTTTCCAATCCTTTGACTTTTAGGGTCCATTTATTTGAAGAAAAAACTATTTTTGAAATTGTTTTCCGACTTTCTAGTATTTGGATAATGGAAAACCAATTGATCTGCAGAAAACATTTTCCATAGACTAAAAACAACAAGTTTGAATTGGGAGAAAAAGACTTCCCTTCTAGAAAGATTGACCATTTCCATAAACTATCAAACAAATAAAAACTAACAATTTTCCTTGAAAATATGATTTTCATGGAAAATATTTTTCTTCATCATGAAATTTTCAGTAAAACTAAACGCACCCAATAAAAAACAACTTTCTTCTTTAATGAATTTACCTATCCAAAACTAAATAAATTTTAGGGATACTTATAAAAATCATCCTCAACTTGCCCCCGTATCAAATATCATCGTCACATTTTATCGCGACCGACCTCCCGGGCCTTTTTAGAATAACGTGCTAAAGCAAGGGGCTCTTTGGTACATGCTAAGTCTAGGTTAGGGACTTAACTCGGCCTCCCAAGCCCATACCATATCGCGACTTAAGGTTTAAGTTTTTAACATGTTAACCGGAATTCGGGGACTTGGTTACACTAGTTAGATAACTAATGCCCTTTCGGTACCATTTTACCCTGTTCATTTTTTGAAAACATTTATCAGGCAGTTTGGATTGATTTTAGGACCTTCCTCCTAACATGTGAGGTGATCGAGCGAGTGCATAATCAGAAATGATCAGCAGTCAGGAACACAAGTCATGCAGCCTAGGGTTCTAATCCTAGCTAAGCCAGATGACATTCAAAATACGGCAGTTCATGCAATTGTATTAAAACATGCATACTAACTACGCTACAGTAATTAAAAACATGCAACATGCTATCGTGCGATTTCGGGCCTATTTAATTTAAATAAAACCACAACATGCATAATTATAAAGGAGGAAAAACACATATATATAGGTCAAAAAAAAAAAAAAAAAATTTTTTTTTTTTTTTTCGAATTTTTTTCGAAAAAAAAAATCGAGATGAAAAAAAACAAAATAAAAAGAAATATAAACATTTTAAGAAATTTTTAATTTTTAAGTTTTAATTTTTTTTTTTTTTTAATTTTTAAATTTTTTTTAAAAATGCGGAAAAGGAAATAAAAAGAAAAGAAAAAAAAGAAAAAAAAATTTTTAAATTTTTTATATATAAAAAAAGGAAAATAAAAAAAAGAAATAAAACCATTTTTTAAGAGTTTTTGTAATTTCTTTGTAATTTTTTAAAATTTTTTAAAATTTTTTTTTATAAAATAAAACAGGAGACAAATTCTCTTAAACTCAAGACCAAAAAAGGTTCAATACGGATTTTTGAAATGTGAGGAGGACCAGAGAGCAAAAAAAAGGCAGTATTTGTAAGTTCTTTTAATTAATTAATTTAAAATAGATTATTATATTATTTATTATTATTATTTTTTAAATTTTAATTAACATTTTAATAGACCCTATTAACACAAATATGCCTAATTTCTATATGCAATGCATGGAAATATATTTTTGCTTTAGGAATTAATAAGAATTAACTCCTAAATTTTTATGTAATTAATTATGGGCAAATTAAAAATAGGTGTCAACGCTGCCCCTCTTTGAAGGTGAGCTCCCAGAGATTGAGTTCGCAGAGGTTACGTTCAAAGATAAAATGACACCTAAATTTGACCCATGCATGTTCAATGAATGTTATTTTTGGGAAATTGTGAGTCTCATTTTTATGATGCAATAAGATGATGCATGCTAAAGCAAATAAAAACATACACAGGGCTACTTACCTTGCCGAAGGGTAGAGTAACTCCGAGATAGTTGATGTTATGGTCGAGGACCCGAACCTTTCTTTCTTGTCACCTTGACGGAGAAATGGTTTGTCTAGGATCCGAACCTTTCTTGATGCGGGGATTGTTTGTCTGGGACATGAAATTTTGTTTGCATAGGCCCGAACCTTTCTTGGTCGCCTAGTTTTCGAGGAGAACCTTTCTTGATCTTGTTGGGAGAAATTGCTTGCACGGGACCGAATCTTTCTTCTCGTCGCCTTGTTATTTCATTAAATCGCGGACTCGAATCTACCTTGATTTGCCGTGGTGAGGAGAAATCACTTACAGGACCGAAATTGGTTGGATTTCGTTCATCTAGGACCCGAACCTTTCTTGATCGCCTTGATGGATTTTGTCTAGGATCGAACCTTTCTTGATCGCCTTGGCATCACGGATTTTTCTAGGCCGAACCTTTCTTGATCGCCCTCGGATTTTTATCTAGGACCAGAACTTTTCTTTCGCCTTGGTATGCGGATTTTTGTCTAGGACCCGAACTTTTCTTGATCGCCTTGGTATGTCTGGATTTTGCCAAAGTACCTAAGGGCCCTCGCAGATAGGTCTTGGAAAGCTCAAGCGATGAGCACTTGGGTCCTCGCCTTGACATGTTCTGGAGGTTTGATGTATCATCTGCTGAATAACCAACCTTTTTCAAGGTATCTCTTTTGGGATGATAGTGAGGGCTTTTCCAAAGGTGCCCAATTTTGTACTCCATCCTTTGGAGATTAAAACTCAGAATTGTCAAAGATGATTAGCACAAACATACATGCATTCATCGGGGATAGACAATTTGGGCTATTCAGTGTGCATTTGAAGGTTCATGCATAATGATTTTACCATGTTTGCATCGCCAAAAATCCACCGAGGGTTAATCAAGACAATTTTCCCAAGGTGGACTTTCTTTCGAGATGATGAGCAGTGACTTTCGGTCGAGAGAGGACTTTCCACTCGCTCTTATTGAAAAGGGCTATTTGTCCCGTCCATTAATGCGGGAACATCAAAAACACTCAATCTAACCGCTATCACATGCAGTGCGGGTTTTTCTTGGCCCGTGCGACAACGCCAATCGAGAGGTCTTCTTGAGGTCGTAATGTAGGCTTGGTCAATGGCTTAACAAATATTTCAAGTCAATGCCATGAAAAGAAAAATATTCTGCAATTATCTCGGGTTTACAAGTCAAGAACCACGCAAAAGAGATAAAAATAGTCTTGCTGCGCACCTCCTCGGCGTTGTTTATAAACATTTGAAATCCGCATTAATTCAAATGCCCCGGTCAAAAGGGACTTCATGAGGGGATGTAACGTGGGTTTGGTTTTGGGATGAGAAAGCGAAATGATCGTTAGGCTCAAAAATGTGTGTAAGGGTGAAAATTGGTGATCCTCTGGCATTGTCACCGTCTTCCTTGCCACTATCAGGATCGTTTTGGAAGACTTCGTGGGTAATCCTGTGTTTTATCATCTTTGACAACTTCTTACGGAGGAGTTTTTGGAAATTAGGGACTCCTTTCTCTTCATCTTTTCATCGTTTTCTTCTTCTCCATTTCTTCTTTTTTTCTTTTTTTTTTTTTTTTTAATTCATGGGCATTGGCCTTGCTTTTGCTTTTTATGCCCCATTTTTTCAGTTTTTTTTTTAATCTTGCTTTTTTCGGTGTTGTCGGGACTAGCTTGAACAAGATTGAACAGAACAATGTTTTTAGGCTCTTGGAGTCTTCATCTTCATTCGGTACTTGAGTCCGTGATGCTCAAACTGTGGTGACTTTTGTCTTGCCCCGGCGTGGAGGATGATCACCAACTGGGTTCATATGAAATGAAATTGATGGCTCAATTGGGCTAGCAAAGGATATGAGTGTATGGGATAGAAAAAGAATTGCTCTTCATCATCCTAGGGCACTTAAATTATCGCGAGAGTTCATACGCAATAAAAACACTCAAAGAATGCAAGTGAAAGCAAGAAAATTTCTATACATCTTTTTCGCCTTGTGCAAGCTGTTTTGCATCCAGATGATCATAGAAAATTTTAGATATTACAAACTCTTCATCCTTCTTATCTTGCTTAGTGAAAACATCTTTATTATCAATAATATCATTGGCATTTGGGCAAGCATTAGTTTCTTTGCTTCTCTCATGACAAAGCCCTCTTAGTCTCATTTGTCCAACCGTCGATGGTGTGTTTGTCTTGGAGGACTCCGTCGAGGAGACCGGGTTCCATGAAAATAGCGAGGTCGGAAGCCGGGCGGTGACCAAAAGGAAGGATGTTTTTCTTGTTTCCTCTGAGTTTGAATTCATCCCGTGAGGCTAATTTGCCTCAATTGCACCAATGTGGGGTGGTTCTTGATGGGGGGGTAATTTGAAAGAAATCTCGAGTGTATGGGCTCAAAAATGGTCAAGCAAAGGATCAATGGTAGTGTATGGGGCAGAGAAATGAAGCGCCTCTTGTCACTTTGGCTCTTGTACCTTATGCAAGAAATCCCTTCACCTTGTAGAAATGAAACTCTTTCACTCATCTTGCAAGAGTTTGGTACGTGAGAATGTGTATAGACCAAGGGTTGCCTCTCATCATCCTGACACACCTCGTTCAATACACCAGAGCAATTCGACACCATTCATCGAATTGTCAAGATTGTCACATGGAATTGGTGAATTAAACAGGTAAAATTACCATGCAAGAGTCCCTTCCCTGTAATGCATTTGAGGAAGAAAATAGTATCCATTTTCTTTAATTATTTCTTCCTTCTTGTTTCTTTCTACTCTTATGAGAAAAGTTTCTTTTAGAGAAAGAGATACTTACCTATCTTTGGGACAACGGGGCATACCTACAAGGTAATAAGAAAGATCGCGTTAATGAATGGGCTTTTTTAAAGGGAAGGAATTGGAAGCGATACAACATTACCCTTCATGATTCCCTTCATTGGAGATTTGGTGACAACTCGCTTGAGTTTCCTCGGATGTCGATGATTTCATTTCGACAAAAACATGAGCTTATATTAGAAGTGAGATGATTGAGGGTAAATTGAGAACGATCTGATTACCCTTCTTCCATTTTGCCTTCAAAGCTAGTAGAGTCTTTTCTCCTCTTTGCTTTATTCAACCTTCTTTGCCTCGATGCGCTCCTTAGCTCGAATGAGATCCTCTATAATTAGGGGTGCCTCCAAGCTGGAAAGTGCTATTGTCGGCGCATGTTGTGCCAACGTGATTCGGCATCTTTGAGGAGTTTCTTGTAAATGCTTTGATTTACTTACGGGGTATGTGCAATTGCTTGCATGGGGATCTTAGCGACAAAGCTAATCTCTACTTTAAAGGTCCTTGACCGATATGCGGCGTGATTCTTGTTAAGGCGTCAATATCGGGATCAGCTTTGGCACAATTCCGGACATGCACGGGATATGTGCAATTGCTTGCATGGGGATCTTGCAGCAAAGCTAATCTCTACTTTAAAGGTCTTTCGATTTGGCGTGACTCTTTTGTTAAGGCGACAATGGCTGTCGGGATCGGCTTTGGCTGGTCGGACATGCACAAGGTATGTGCAATTGCTTGCATGGGGATCTTCGTAGCAAAGCTAATCTCTACTTTAAAGGTCTTTGACCCGATGTCGTGACTCTTTGTTAAAGGCGTCAATGGTTATCGGGATCAGCTTTGGCACAATTCCGTCATGTACAAAACTGTTTCGGTTAAATTCTCCAACAAGGATTCTTATTAATAACTTTTACGCCAATTCCCTTGTTATCAATCGGGGCATAGCAATTATTTCAAGGGTAGTACTTCTTCACTGACATCGAGTTGACGGATTGGAGAATTGGCGTCCATCCATTTCGGTCGAGAATCAAGACTCCTCCGGGAGTGTCTTTTTCACGACATAGGGATTTATAGTTGAACAAATTTGCCTCAAGTTCGGGGAGGTAGTGGTAGTACTTTCCTCAAGACAAGGTCACTGCTTGAAGTGTCTTGGGCGTACTTTTTGTTAAGCGATGCGGCTATTCTCTGTTGATAACATTGTCCGTGACAAATAGCTTTCAACCGTTTTTCATCAATCATAAGCTGCTCGAATCTTTCTTTGCTTCCATTCCCCTCGGACAATTTCACAGGATAAAACTCGGGGCGAGGAATCTCTACTTCAAGCAAATGCTTCCATACCATATCTGAGAGAAAAAGGGGTTGCTCCGGTGGATGTTCGGATGGATGTTCGGTATGCCATCAATGCAAAGGCAATCTTTTCGTGCCAATCTCGGTAGTTCTCGTGATCTTGGCTAAGATTTTCTTAATGTTTTTGTTAGCGGCCTCATGGCTCCATTCATTTGGGGCGATAGGGGGCGAGTTCAAATGGCGGACTTTGAATTCATTGAGCAAATCATCAACAAACTTGTTATTGATTTGTCCCATTATACATAAAGGCGATTATATCTCGCTTGATGAATTTCATCACGTTCCGGCGGTGACATTAGCATATGACACGGCCTCGATCCATTTAGAAAAATAATCAATTGCGACCAAGATAAAAGCGATGTCCATTTGATGCTTTCCGGATTAATTGGGCCAATCACATCAATGCCCCACATTGAAAATGGCCGCGGTTACAAATGTAGCTTTCGATGGGTGGGCGTTTATCTTGTTTCCATGGATCGACAGCGATGACAATTTCGAGCGTGTCGGATGCAATCACCTTCTGTAATCTTAATCTGGTTATTTTCCTAGCCAACATGTGTCCATTCATGTGTGGACGCATACTCCTTCATGCAATTCTTGCATGATTTGCGTCGCTTCAATTGCATCCACCATCTTAGCAAAATAAGTCATGGGATCTCTTGTACAATTTCTCCCGTCGACAAAGAACTTCGTTGCCATCTTCATTATATATTTCCATCTGCAGAGGTAATTCCTTTGGGGAATTGTTGTTCTGATGTAGTTCATGATGTCATGGTACCAAGGTTTACCATCGGGTTCTCGTCACGGATCATACGATGGGCGGTTTGGTCGGGACATCAATCTTCAAAGGTTCTACTTCAAACCATTGGTAACTTTGTAGCATGGATGATAGCGTAACCAATGCATCGACAAATTGATTATGAGATCTAGATAAGTAATCAAACGAGATCTCATCGAATTCCAAAACCAACTCGTTCGGATAGTCATGATAGGGTATTAGTTTAGCATCCCTAGTCTTCCATTCTCGGCCCGGTCGGATGCGATTAAAGCGGGAATCACCAAACACTTTTAATTTGGCGATTTTCATATCAATTGTTGTTTGTAAGCCGAGAATACATGCTTCATACTCGGCTATATTATTGGTCAAGGAATACCAATTTTTGACTCACGAGGATAATGCTGCCCATCCAGGGGATATCAAAGGCGCGATGCGAGAAAGATAGAGTTCTTGCTCCATCGAAAAACATGGTCCATGTGTGTTCCTCCGTTGATAAAAATGCGATCATCGGAAGATTATCTTCATGTATTTCTCCGGGGCACGCCATAAGATATGATCACTCAACCTTTTTTGATTTTTGTGATGACCCCAATGTCAAATTCAGAAATTAAAATTTGCCATTTAGCTAATTTTCCCACTAATCTTTGGTCGATTAAGCAAATACGGATAGGGTCATTTTTCAGTCACGAAGCGTCGATGGTGCAAAGTATATTGTCGAAGCCTATGCAAAACCCACACCAATGCGACATGTTTTTCTGATTCGGAATAATTTTGTTCGAAATGGTGAATTTCTTACTCGGATAATAGATGGCTCGTTCTTTTCCATCATCGGGGTGGCTCACGGGCCAGGGCTCCCAACGATTCACTATGAATCGTTAAATAGAGAGTTAGAGGATGCCACTGGTTGGTGGAACCTAGGGGGACTCATTAAATATTGCTTGACTTTTCAAATGCTTCCGGCGGTCTTCATCCCAATTGATTTGGGCGCCTTTCCGAGAAGTTTGAAGAAAGGTCGTGCGGTTTCGAGAGAGAGTTGGGAGATGAACCGAGCAATATAGTTCAACCTTCCCAACGGACTTGACCTCTTTTTAAAGTGGGCCGGGGTTGCAATTCACATATTGCTTTGACTTTCGAAGGTCAACCTCAATTCTTTTTGCTACTCACGATAAATCCAAGTAACTTTTAGAGGTTGCTCCAAAAATGCACTTTGCGGGGTTGCGTAATTTGAACTCGCGCAACCCGGCTAAATAGTTTCTTCAAGGCTTCAATATGATCTTCTCCACACCTGGTCTTGGCGATCATGTCATCGACATAAACCTCAATTTCTTTGTGCATTAGGTCATGAAAGAGAGTGACCATAACACGTTGGTATGTTGCCCGGCATTCTTCAATCCAAAAGGCATAACTTCTGTAATGAAAGGTCCCTAAGGAGTGATGAGCGCGTTTTCTCCTTGTCGTAATCATTCATCCTTATTTGGTTGTACCCGGAGAAACCATCCATGAAAGAAAATATTTGAACCCGGCGATTGCTATCTACAAGGACATCTATGTGAGGAAGCGGAAAGTCATCTTTCGGATGGCCTTGTTCAAGTCGCGGTAATCCACACAAACTCGAATTCGACCGTCCTTCTTCTTCAATACGATATTCGCTATCAATCGAGGATATTGTGAAACCTCGATGAACCCAACTTTCGATAACTTCATCACTTCTTCTTGATCTTTTTCGGTGACTCGGGCTTGGTCGCCGTAGCCTTTGCTTTTTGGGCGGCATGTCGGGATTGGTAGGCAATTTTCGACAATCGAGGATCTAATCCGGCATATCAGAATAAGACCATCGAAGGCGTCCGGTATTCCTTAAGAAGAGTTATTAGTCGTATGGCTTTCTCTTTGGGAAGGCGGCCCCAATTTTACTTCTTTTGGATCACAGTATCACCCAAATTGATGGTAATGGTATCTTCGATTGTAAGGGGCTTGATCCGTTCATATTGCTCCCAACTTCTTTGGATTTTGGGGTCATTTGAATCGTCGGAATCACTCTTTGTCGGCATTTACCCTCGTATTTGATATACTAACTCCCTTGCAAGCCGCAGGATCATGCAAACACAAAGATAAATCGATCGGACAAACAAACGGGGATAAAATTTTTTTTTGTTCTTTTCCCCTTGAAACATTTCTTTGAAAACCTTATAAGATTTTTTTTTTTTTTTTTTACGAGGAAGCATGGGGTAGCCGGGCCTCGAGAATACTTTCCTTTTTTCGTGGCTGGATATCATCAACGGGCGGTTTAATGTACTACCTCATGCCCTCAAAACATCATTTATTTATAATACAAAAATTGACAACCTTAAAAGAAGGAAAGTTTGAAAAGACACTTCTTTCAACATAAACAACATAAAAAGAAACAAAACACAAGGATAGCCCCTTTTTAGGGGTTCATGCGGGAAGAGGAAGAGAATTCTACTCAAAGCGGGCTTGCCCAATTCGCCTATTAGCCCCCGAAGAAATCTTCCAAATCATCGTTCCAGAATACGACCCCTCTCTTCATTGGTGTCGGCTTTTCCAAGTCGTTTCCATCCGCTGGGATTACCACGATCGTCTTCATAAAAGCTGGATGGCATCGGTAGTCAACGTAATAGTCGAATTTAAGGTTGGCCCGGTATCCATAGACTTTTCCTTTGCGTGCCTTGTTTGAAAACTTCGAGGCGGTGCGAAGGTTGGGCACCACCAAAGGTCATCTTCACCATGACACGGCCCACGAACCGCGAAAAGTAAATGCCCGGCATCGGTGGGTCCCGAACCTTATTTTTTGAACATCGCAATCATCGATGGTGCCCAACCTCTCACAGTGAAAGTCACCAGGAGGGATCATAATTAATGAAGTACTCGGGAGTAGGATGGCTTGGCCTCCTTAAGATCCTTTTTTCGCAAGGATAGGGAATATGACATCGATTTTGGCGAATATTGGAATCGCCTTGTAGGAGTTGAAGGTTCGCCAAGTTTCGTCGGGTCGAAATCTTTTCGCTCCAAAACCAGGAAGTGACACGTTAGAGATTTGTGAGGTAGCGTGACAAATAATTCTACTAGCTCGTCTAACTGAACCGCCAGCGGGTTTGTACTCGATTACGAGGTTGAGTCGTGTATGGCCCCTATAAAAATGTCATCAAATAGAGTGATCACTTCCGTCCACAATCTTCTTCAATTGGTAATGCAGGTTCATGTTGATTACAGTTAAGGGAAGCTTAGAGGAACTCTGCTGGTTTTGAACATTACTGACGTTTGGATCCCTCATTAAATTGAGGGGATTAAGATAAATTTTCCTCAGTAACAATTTAGCGGTGGTGGGAAGGTTTCCCGAATATGGGGAGGTAACAAACCGGCTGACACATCATATGCCCCTTCTTTGGTTTGTGGATTTCCTCCGCGATACCCCGACCAGCGATGCGGTGATGTTTGGTGACTTGGATAGGTTCTTGCCAAGTCCACGACCTAGGGTGAAACCATTTCCAACCATGACTTTTCCTACCGACGGAAGCTTTTTTTGACATTCGGGGACAAAAAGGCTCCCGATTTCCTGAAAAATGAGCAGTTTAAACGAGCTCAATAGATTGATAACTAGATTCCACCTTGCCGCTTAGTTCAACATACGGGATGGTAAACTCGATGGTCTTCCTCTCAGGCCGGTGATCGGCTTTTCCTTGGGCTACAAACTTTACACTTTGATGAAGGCTAGAAGGTATAGCTCCGGTAGTGAATCCGAGGGACGGCCAGCGGGAAACTAAAAAGCGGTGGGGATGTCCATTACTTGAAGCAGGATGCTAAATACTATTGGGCCAATTTGGACAGATTTCAAAAGTTCAAATGAGAGAGAGGCATTTTTACATTTAGAAAGAGTACTCCCCTTCCACGTCTTTGGTGTCTAAAATGACAAAGCAAAAGGTTCAAAGGCTTGGCGTAGGACCTCCATGCGGTAGATTATTCGATCACTAAGGTACCTCAATTATCGGCTCCACTTGCCTAAAGTCCTCCTGCAAAGGTGCCACTATCCCTTCACTCTTTCCCCGCTTGATTCTCCCTTTTGCCTCTCATTGATTACTGTTTTTCCAGGTTTCACATTCGGTTTAGATGTACGAAAGGAAAAGGCTTTGGTGTCAAGCAAGTTTTGGATTCGATGTTTGAGAGTATAACGGTCATCCGTCGAATGCCCTACTTCACCCATATGATAGTCACATTTTTTGGACGGATCGCGAGTTGGGCGTTTTTGGTTGATGAGAAAGCGATTCTTCTTAGGAGTATGGCCAAGACTTGTGAAGGGATCCGTGCAGCGGAGTGAATTGTCTTTTCTTATCTTTGCCTTGGAGGTTGACGATTGCGCTCGGTGTTTACTTAATTTGTCCGGGAGGATGAGCGGTTTGAGTGTCTAAACGTTCCCTTCCGTAAGGGCTCCTTCTCTTTTCGTGTATTCGGTCTTTTACTTGTAGGCGAGGGGTTAGTAAACCATCCATCACGCAATCCCATTTCAATTCGTTCTCCCACGGGAACAAGGCGATTAAGAGATTCATTGGTGGCACCAACCAAGCGGTGTCTATATTCATATGGGGCGACTTTATGAACAACTTCACTTGTTCATGATTTGGAGTAACACAGGCGGCCAAGTTTCTCCATCTAGTAGCATATTCCTTGAAAGATTCACTCTTCTTCTTTTCGGTCGTTCCAAATCATCCCGAGTAAAGGTGACATCGAGGTTAAATTGATCTTTGCTTGAGAAATGCATCAGCAACATCGTCCCGGGATTTGAAAGCATCAATATCCTTTGACATATACCATGTCGGAAATTTGGTCTGGACTGAAAAGTCCGAATCATGAGGGGTTCATTATCAACGTCTTTGCGTCATCCGCACATGATACATGTGCAAATGGTGTCTGGGGCATGTGGTCCCATCATACTTTTCGAATCCGGCATCTTGAACTTCTCAAGTACTTTGACCCGCTTTTATATATAGACAGTCCGTGGGGACATGACATTTTGCGGACCTTGGAGCTGTTTCAGCATCTCTTCGACTTTGCAAGGCGTTTGTCATATTCATTATTGGTGCAACTTGATTCGAGGCTTCCTGGCGACAGGGGAAGTGGATCATGGAGGCATTTTTTTGTCACTAGCAAGAGGCTTTATCTTTTCCATGAATAGATGGTGGGGACAACACCACTTCAGCAGCCGCAGGCGTGGGCGTGACCTGAATGGATTCCACTTGTTTTGTGAGATTTTGAATTGCATTAGCTTCATTTCGTCCTCCATGGCATTGAGGCGGACGTTTTCTTGACCATTTTTTATAGCTACAAAAAAGCGTTTAAAATAAATGAGTATAATGTTCAATTAAGAATCATTCTACAACCTAGGGATATTATTATTGCATAATGTATTTATTTACAAATAAAAAATGAGAAAAAGAACGAGAAAAAAAGATTTTTATTTATATATATTACAAGCGGCGTCCCGGGGTTTGAACCCGGTCCCCTTCGGACCGCTTTCCCCATTCCCGGATACCACCTTTGGGCCAAAGGGCGCGGTGGTGTCCACGAAGGGACAGGGAAATTCATTTAAAGCTTAAAAAAACGGTAGCGGGCTATATTAACATTAGTACAACCCAAAAGCGTTTTTCTGAGACAAAAACCAAAAACCCTAACATAACTACTAATAAAAATAAAATAAAATACAAGGGCTTTTTACAAAAAGGCGGTCCTCCCTACTCTTCATTCTATAAGCGATGGGAAGCTACAGTCTCGAAGTCGCTTATTTTCGCGGACAAGCCCAAAAAGCGTATCCTTTGTCCCCATTATCCTTTCGAAGCTGGTCGATTTGTGTTTGACCATTTGGGCTTGTTGGTCACATCCGGGACTTTTTGGCTGGAGATCGGCGGAATTTGGTGATGTACGATGTAGTATAAAGAGGCATGGTGAGCCTTTTCCTGTCCCTTCAATAGCTTGGGTACAAGAATGCTCTCGGGTTGTTTTGAGTCCATTTTCTCCGGATGTCACGAATTTCCTCGGCATAGTTGTAGTTCGGTAAATTAAATCGAACTCGAAACATGTCTATCTTGGGGCGGTGGGGTCTCTGAAGGACCTGTCTTGATGGGCTACCGGTAGGGGTAGTATGAAGTAATACCGGATAGACCAAGCGGTGGAATAGGGTTATGAAAGCGGTAGGCGAAACGGGGCGACCCTCATGGAACCACTTAGCATGCCATAAGAAAGCCTCGGGATCGGGGTTTTTCAAAAAAGTTTATCCAAGTAGAATAATCTTTATGAGGGGTATTATTTTTAAAACTTCAAACCTTTGAATCGGATCGTAAAGTCATCTATTTCAAAAAAGTGCATGAGATGCCCAAATCCCCTCAAATGAGATAAAAACCAAATCTGCAAAATTTTAAATGGCCCGCATGATTTTATCATCATTTTGTTTAAAAGCGGTTTAGAGATAGAAATGTTTACGCCAAAATCGAGTTAACATAGCTCAAGCAGTGCAAATTTGTTTGGCCACGTCTTCAATCGAGGGATTTATTGAATTTTGCGATGGGGAAAAATAACACACCCGACAAAAGCAAGGATAAAAATCTTAGCTTTTTGGATCATGGGTTGACTTTCAAAACGTTCATTTAGGAAAAACCGAGGGCAGGCATTGCAATGATCTTTGACAACTCTTTTCACGGTGTTGCTATCGATTCAAAAAGCGAGATAGTTGAAGGGGGGACACCCAAAAGCGGTTTGATGAGGTCGGATCCCAAAGGCTTCCCAATGACAACGCTATATTCTTCCAAGGTCGGGGTCATTTCGAATTTCCGAATATGAAAGTGGATGTTTGTGGGCACCGAAATGTCCTAATGCTGCATCATGCGGAATGGATGTTGATTTTGAGCAAGGGAAGTAGGCGACCAATCCTTGATTTGACATCTTTGCTGGGCATTTTGATCAGTCGGTCCCACCATGCCAAAAGCTCTTCTTTAGGAGTGGGGACGAATTGGACATCAGCTCTTCCCATCGTGTATAGAATGCAATCAGCGGGTGACCTAATAATAACAAATCAATTGAATTAGTAGACTGCATAATAATAAAATAAAAGGGGATAGAATATATACCTTTCCTTGAACCATGGTAATCACAATGACATACACATGAGGGTGAGGCTCGATTTCTATCTAGGCGGCTTAGCAAAGTGAGATTAAAAGGGTGCGACCCGGAGTCTCGCGTTGGTGTCAAGTCCTTTTAACCTCGGTCAAATCGAAAAGAGATATCTTATAGTGCTTGCGAATAAGCGGCTAAAGATATTTCTTTACGATTTTAGAAATAAATTCGGGGGAAAAGAAAGGCAACCTCTACATCGGCGGACTCGCGTTCGAGGTCGTATCTTTCTTAACACCATCCTAAAATGCCCTATCGCGGCCCGGGTCATGCGTGGTTGTGTGTGCAATAGTGTAGTGCTAAATCATTAACATGTAAAAATTATAAACAATCAATTGGAACCTGCAAAAACAAATAACACCTTCTTTGTCGGGGCTCATACGAAAGTCCTTCTAACGCCAAACAAAAATTATTTTGAGCAGGGTATAAAATTTGGCTTAAGTCCACTTTTAAAAAAAACAAGTCCCAGTGAGTCGCCCGGTCTGTCGCGACCGACCTCCGGGCCTTTTTAGAATAACGTGCTAAAGCAAGGGGGGCTTTGGTACATGCTAAGTCTAGGTTCGGGGACTTAACTCGGGCTCTCCCAAGCCCATACCATATCGCGACTTAAGGTTTAAGTTTTTAACATGTAGGTGATTTGCATGCAGGAGTCGCCACTAATCAGTTTGGGATAGGTTAATTAGAAACCCAAATAGGGTGTGGGAGAATCACCCTATTCCTACTGAACCTAGGAGATTAAGCTGAATTCGGGGACTTGGTTACACTAGTTAGATAACTAATGCCCTTTCGGTACCATTTTACCCTGTTCATTTTTGAAAACATTTATCAGGCAGTTTGGATTGATTTTAGGACCTTCCTCCTAACATGTGAGGTGATCGAGCGAGTGCATAATCAGAAATGATCAGCAGTCAGGAACACAAGTCATGCAGCCTAGGGTTCTAATCCTAGCTAAGCCAGATGACATTCAAAATCTGGCAGTTCATGCAATTGTATTAAAACATGCATACTAACTACGCTCTGATAATTAAAAACATGCAACATGCTATCGTGCGATTCAGGGCCTATTTAATTTAAATAAAACCACAACATGCATAATTATAAAGGAGGAAAACACTCATATAGGTCATGCAAAAAAAAAAAAAAATTTTTTTTTTTTTTTTTTTTTTTTTTCGAAAAAAAAATCGAGATAAAAAAAAAAACAAAATAAAAAGAAATATAAACATTTTAAGAAATTTTTAATTTTTAAGTTTTAATTTTTAATTTTTTTTTTAAATTTTTTTTAAAAAAATAAAAGAAAAAAAAATGAAAAGGAAAAAAAAGAAATAAAATAAAAATTTTTTTTTTTTTTTAAAATTTTAAAAAAGAAAAAAAAGAAAAAAAAAAATAAAACATCGATCCCGGCATATTTATTTATATATAAAAAAAGGAAAATGAAATAAAAACCTGTAATTTTTTATAATTTTTTTTAAAATTTTTAAAATTTTTTTTTAAAATTTTCAAGGAAAGGATGCGTCCGGGTCGGTCGGGGCCCCAATGCAAAATTTCAAGATAAAATTGAAGGATTAGTGAATTATCCAAAAAGTCCAAAATTGCAGGATTTTTTTTTTAATTAATTATATTATTTATTATTATTATTATTTATTATTATTATTTAAATTTTAATTAACATTTTAATAGACCCTATTAACACAAATATGCCTAATTTCTATATGCAATGCATGGAAATATATTTTTGCTTTAGGAATTAATAAGAATTAACTCCTAAATTTTATGTAATTAATTATGGGCAAATTAAAAATAGGTGTCAACACATTTCAAAAACTACATTTTGCATCTTTCCAATCTAATTAGACCTATTCACCCTCATGCACACCTGAAATCTACATCCAAAAAGTGAAATCCAAGGTTGAGAATGGGGTAAACATAGAAAATGGCAACTTTATAAATTAAGTGTGGGTAGGAGATGCATGTCGAAATTCAGGATAAAAAAGTGAGGATGGTAATTGTAGATTTTGAAATGTGAGGAGGGGAGAGCAAAATTGAGAATGATATTTGTAAGTTCTATTTTTAAATTACCCTAAAAATTTGTCATAAATGTTCTGAAAACTAAAATTATGACAAGAAAACAAAAAGAACTTGAGGGGCTTCACGGGCCAACTAAACATGATTTACAATATGTTTCACAAGCGCGTAGATAATATGGGACATGATTTCCACCATCCCTAGTTTGAGAAGAATTTCTCACATTACTCTTCTAATTGGTGGGACTTCTTTTTTTTATATATAGTTGGCTTTGCCCTCTCAAAATCCTTTCAGCAGGACATATAATAGAAGACGTGTTCTAATAGGTCGGTTCCTTCTACTTTCCAGTAATTTCGTGTTTTCCATAAGATTCATGTCGAAAAGTTATGTGGAATCATAAAAAATAAAAGATCGCTCAAAAAAGAGGCCTAAGCGAAGAGATATCGGGACCTCATTATGTGGTGAGCAATAAATGTTTGACTTGACTTAATTTTATTTGATCACATTATGCTTAACTATACAGTATAGGAGCATTAAACGTCTGGTGAGATATAAAAATTTTTAGTAATTTTGTAACGAATGATAAATGGTCTCATTGTGTACCTGTAATTTTCGTCATTGTGATTTTTTGTATTTTGGGGAGAACTCGAATTTTACGAAAGTGAGATTTAAACGTATCGAGTTCCTTCAATTATTATAAGTTATCAGCAATTAACTTTTAGAAATAAATGTGAGGGAGGAAAAGTTAAGCACGATTAAAGCACAAAAGAGTTGCACTAGTACTAAATGACCATTGCCTAGGAAGCTTCCGATTAACATTAACTAAAGTCCTAAAGCGAATGTAAACAATGAACACGAATTGCTTGATTCTATGAGTCTCTCCTTTCTTTCCTTCTCTTCACCAATACTTTGTCTCCGCGCCTTCCCAAAGCACATCTTCAATCACCTTTCGTTATCATCTTCAAAGTCATTCTTCTTCAAAACTATTCATCTAAGATATCAAAGAGAGTAATCAAGAGAGAGAGAGAGAGGAGATGACAGATTGGGGATCAGTGTTCGTGTCGACGGTGCTGTTCATCCTCCTAACTCCGGGGTTGTTGATCCAGATTCCGGGCCGGAACCGGTATGTTGAGTTCGGCAATTTTCAGACCTCTGGGGTTTCGATTTTTGTTCACTCTATCCTCTACTTGGCTTTCATATGCATATTCTTGGTAGCGATTGGCGTGCACATGTACATCGGCTCATAGACCGACATGACATAAACATCTACACCAACAATGTCATATCGAGCAAGGGTTCGAGCTAAATTGTCATTACTTTTCTAAACTACGCATTGTTTTGGTTGTTGCATTTTGTTATGATTATAGAATCGATTTGATGTGTATCAATGGACCCAGAAGCAAGAGATTTTGGTTTTCCTCTGAATTGTAATCTCATTGCAACCTATCAAATTTAATGAGAGATTTATTCGAATAAAATTATTGTTTGTTCTCGTATCGAGAAATTCTAAGCAATGCTACTCAAAGTTCGGGTTTTACAATGGCCGTGCATGCTTTTATGTATGGAACGAATTTTTCGCTACTTCGTTGTGAATGCATCGCCTCTAGCGTAGCTTAAGTAATTAATCAACTATTAATCAACGGACACTGACTTAGGATAAGAAAAGGTCCCATAGAAATTGATGAGAAATGAAAAACCTAAAGTGCAGGCCTTTCTTCGGTTTCCTTGGGCTTCTCTTTCGTTGTATCTTTCAAACTAAGTGGGTTTTGAAAGCCCAGTGGAGTCAAACGCTAAAAAGATAGGATTGTGCCCAGCAATTTCCTCTTCGGATTGGGTCCCTGAGAAGCTCAGAGTGTGATAAATCACCAAAAAAAATTCCTAAGTTACAGATTCCAATCTCTCTTCCCTCCTCCGCCCCATACCCATCACGCCGCCAGCCTCGCTGCCGCCGTCATACTCGCGATCACCCCTCCAAGCCGTTGTCTTGGCGGCTCAGTTCCCTTCTATTCCTTTCGATCCCTAAGTGAATGAGGAGCTCGGCCCACGGTGGTTGCGACCATAGAGGTCTCGACCGCTGCCCGAAATAGCGGCCCCAGCCTGGTATCTGAGGTGGCAGACCAGCCGGAGTCTGGACTCGGCAGGGAGACAGCGGCGAAGGGTAGAAATGGAAGACAGAAAAAAAAAAGTGACAACAATTTGTCTTTTAAATTTAGCCCTCACTTTAATTTGAGGATTGTTTATCAATGTTAATGCACCAAATTGAAGGGGACCGAATTACAAAAGTCCACTGGTGCAAATGCACCCGCTGAGTATGCATCGCGAGTTGAATTCCAAAAATTATTTGATAGGTATGTTGTATGCACCATACTAATTCTACATCTATGAATTTGATATAATTCACGTGTCTAATGGTTCAAATTCAATTGAACAAAGTTGCTGCACTCATCAAATACTTCACCATCGAGGATGGCCACCACGATAGTGGTCCTCATCCATTGTCCAGGCAACCAATCACGCCTTTAGGATTGTTTTCGGATTGGCAGAGACAAAACATTTTCAAAACTTGTGTTTAGTCACCGGATTGCACTCTCAGGAAAAAAAAAAAAAAAACTTCCGTGCTTGTAATGTCGTTATCCTGAGAAAAATATGCTTTTTATTTAGATAACAAATAACCTCTATAATCTTCCCTATACACGTATACATTTCATATATTTGAGCAAGAAATTGCCAATTATGATTGTTATGAATATTGTGATCAGAAGCAACCGTGGCAAAATAAAAGTAAATGAATGAGAAATGACGGCATTGTCATCAAGATTCGAGGAGTCCAATGTCCATCCACCCTCCTCCTTCACCTTTACTCATCCAAAAGCAAAAGCAAAACTTGTTCCGATTCCCCGCGCACTCGCCCTCACCCAAAGCAGCCCTCCTTCTTCTTCCTTCGTTCACGCTTTTCAGCTTTTCGTTTTCTCACCGCCATCCTTCGAAGCCGTCGCCGCTCCCCGCCTTCTCTCTCCACGGAATCCCGTCGTCGCGCCGCCCGTCACGAATGGCGGCTGACTGGGGCCCGGTGCTGATCGGGGTGGTGCTGTTCGTGCTGCTGCAGCCGGGCCTCCTCTTCCAGTTCCCGGGGCACCACCGTCACCTGGACTTCGGGAGCATGAAGACCAACGGCAAGTCCATCGCCGTCCACACCCTCATCTTCTTCACCCTCTACGCCGTCCTCATCCTTGCCGTCCACGTCCATATCTACGCCGGCTGATCCTTTCTTCTCCTTTTCTTTCTGATTCTTCATTTCCCACCTCTGCTTTTGGTGGATGTTAACCTGTGACTGGAATTCATGGCGGACGGTTTTCACTTCCTTTTTCAAGAGACGGTATCGTTGCTATCGTTGCTTTCTGAGGTGTTTGGGGAAAGTCTTATAGCTGATGTATTAACGATTGCGATCTTCTTTGTTGTTTGGCTTGTTGCCAATTGAATTTTCATGTCACCATAGAAAGTTTCACGAACTGATTGATATCTTAAGCGTTTATCTCACAAGTTCTACCAACATAGATCTGGATAGATTTCATTTTTTTTCTTTTTCTTTTTTTGAGTTTTCGGAGGTGATGGACAACCTATCTGATTTCTTAAAGTTGTATCAGACATGTCTAAAAGCATAAGCGATTGAGTCTTAGGATTCCAAGTTTAGGTTTTGTTTCCAAACACGAAAAGTCTTTAGGATCGAATCCTCGTTTTTGGGGGTAATCCAATGCCACCAAACTAGGCTCTAAGAGCCATAGGTCGATGCTGAATTGAATTTGTTTTGCTTGATCAGTGTTTGCTTCTTTTAAAAATAGGGAAAATTACAAAAAAAAATCATCTACAACTCTACTTTCCATATCAAATACTCTCCTCGGATTTCAAATTTCACAATTATCATCATCACTCTTTTCAATAAATTTCAAGTTGCATCTTGCACCGATGCATAATTTACCATAATGCCAATTCATTTTCCGATTAATACCACCCCGCAAAGACCCAAATCCACTGACACTCTCTGCCCTCCCACACGGAGAGGGATGCTCTGTCCGATTCATCTTCGGAGGCCATCGCTGCACTCAAGTTTGAGCCAGCATCGGTTGCCGCGGAAGCTTAAGGCCAGATCGAGGTTGCATGCGGCCATGGCCGAGCTCTGCTGTAGAACTTGCGTAGCTGGCGAGCTTGTTTTAGAGTTGCTCAGCCATTGCGAGCTCAAGGTCAATCTTTAATGGCCTCCGACCGCAGGCCTCGGGCTCAAGCCGAGCTCAACTAGGTTAAAAAATTAACATTTTGAAATGCTGAGGAGGGTACAAGTTTTTTTTTTGTTCTGGTCGAAAGGAGGGTATTAGTTATGGAGGCCAAAGTTGAGTATAAATTCTTTAATTGTTCATTCTCAAAATGTTAATGTAAAAGCTTATAGTATGAAATATGTATTTTGTATCGTAACAATTTTCCTCATGCGAAGGTTGGTTGAGTTTCGACCCAAAAAAAATTGGTTGAGAAAAGCCCAACATGGCCTGATTATTGGGATGAAAATGGCGTAAGCCCTTCAACACTAATCCTTTAGTCATGGGCCCAAACTAGAGTTTTAAATCTGATTTGGCCTTTTCAACTTTTAACCATGCCTTGCCCATAACGTAGCAATTGTCGTGCGTGCCCATCTCCAACGTCCATAACGTAGCTTTTACGTGTGTAAATTACATTATAGATGTTAAGCCGCAGTGACAATTCAGCACTTCGAAAAATCATCGAGCAATATATAACAAAGACGTAAAGAGTGGCAGCAACCTTTCTTCTTCAGATTGTCTTCTTTCACATAAAACAAAATTAACAGTTGATCTAGGATAAGACTAAATCCAAGAGTTACCAAAACATGTTCCAGGACACGACAATGCCGTCCTTGGTGGGTGTCGCTGTCGTCTCATCGTCAACTCCTATGCCTCGTTCGGACCGCTCCTTGTCTTTCCTAGCAAACACGTCCATATAAGGTGTGGGTGTTTTCCTAAGCGCTTCCTTGACATGATCAAAATCTCAGTTTCCTGATTAATCCCCATATCCACAACGAATAAACCTCCACACCCTTTGTTCTCCCAAGGAATCCTTTTAGATTAACGATGGCGGACTGGGCGCCGGTTTTCGTCGGGGTGTTCCTATTCGTGATCCTATCGCCGGGTCTATTGTTTCAGCTGCCGGGTAAGAGCCGGGTGATTGAGTTCAACAACATGCAGACGAGCGGGGTGTCCATCCTCGTTCACACCATCATTTTCTTCGGCCTCATCACCATCATTCTCATTGCTATAGGCCTCGAGATCAACTTTGGGTGACATGATGCGGGATCACGATTTTTCGTCAGTTGAATCGGTACATTTGCTATACTTATTTGTTGTTGATGTCCTTGAGACTAGCATTTGGACATATTTCTGGCAAATGCTTTTTTGCATGGCTATATGTGGAAGGGCAAAAATCGATTTATTTATTGGTTGCGAGACAAAATTATATATAATGAACATCAAGTGGTGGTAATCGTGCATCATGAATTTTCCTGATGCTTATTTGTATTTTCATAGTTTTTTTTCCTTTTTGAAAGTATACTGTAATAATTAGGTCTGATTCTCATATTCACTTCCTCACACGTGCTCCCGTCGAATCGTTCCTCTCTCGGAAATGTCAAGTAACGATGTGGTTCAGAAAATACCCCAACAACTTGTGATCAAGCGATTCCATGGGACTATGGAAGGCTTTACAGTGTCGTGGATTTATTTAATATTTTTTTAGCTAGAAGAAAACTGTATTCATTACTCAAAAAAGATGCATCGAAAATATATAAACTTCATAACAAAACGAATCGAAGCAGGGTAAAGTCCAAAATACCGCAGTACAAATCCAAATCCAAAAAATTAAAGAAGATCAATAGAGCACTAGTAGAATTAGGGATACGCTTGTTTTGCAATGGATCTGTCAAGTAAAATAATCGACAGCCGATCACTAGATTTCATAATATCCTCAATGATGAGCACGCACCGGAAATTTCTCCTCTAGTAATTACGGTGTTGCCAGTTGGCAGTGCGCGCCTAGTTTTAGCTTCCTCTTTACCATCGTCGTACAAAGACAACTAAAATAGATTGAAAGAACACAAATATAATATTTGGGAGAGCAAATTTTTGTGGTTCAACAAGACAACAAAACTTGTGTGATCACCATTAAAGCTGGAGGCTAAGGACTTGTACACGGACAGAGGATAGGGACATCGAATCCCCAAAAGCATATTTATTATATTCCTAGACCTAAATCGGGAGATTTTAAACTTGCAAGTTTAGAACTAGATCGGGAGAAGAGAGCTCACAAATCTAGATCCAAAGAGAAGAAGAAATAAGAAAAGAACAAAATAAATACAAACAAAATCAACAAGAGAGAGAGGGGAGGGTAGACAAGCTCAAACCCTACCCCATGGCTAAAAGTTGAAGAAGATGATATAGAGAGAAAAGTAAGGGAGAGAACGGAAGGGTCAGAGAAACGTCAACACTCGTGTAAGTTCTTCTATTTTTTTTCATCTTTTGAGAAGTCCTTCTAATTTTCTGTTAAAATGGTAACATTTCATATAAGATGATCAACTTGGGTAGAAGCCAACGTCTCTTATGGTTACCACGCTATGAGATGAAAAGTTCATTCTTAAAAAATAATGTGCACAATGACTAAAGGACGGACAACCGGACAATACATTCTAACAACAGAATTGAAGATGTCTTTCTGTCGAAATTATTGCTCATCTCAAATGAGCAGTCTTCAGCTTTTTTAGCAGCACGAAATCTCTATCCATCTAAATCAATCATCTCATCCAAAGTGTTACAAATTCTTTCTTTTTCAAATAGAAAATTGCTGTTTTCCATGCGGTAAAACATATGTAAGGATCTCTCCCTAAAGGAAAGACCGGCATACACGTATTTGGCTCGGTCAATTTGGAGACCGGCTCTGTTTCCTCCTCCTAACACCATAAACAAAGGCAAGTTCAATTCCACTATCACCACGGGTACGTCCACCAAAAGATATGAACAACGCAAAACGATGCGTTTTTAAATCGATTAAGCAGTCATTACCCCCCAAAAAGAATCAATTTGACTAGACTAATCCACCTTCCCCTAGCTAACATGGGTTGCCATACAATTGATACATCTCCTACGCCTCAAGTTTACCCCAAAAGATACGTCGCATTATTCTGAGATCTATTGAAAAGAGCTCGAGAAACTATATACCCTATAGCTATAATTGGTAACAATGGCCCAGAGGTCTATGGCTATAGATATTTATTATTAAAAAAAACAAGAAGACCGCCGAAAAATGGATCGGGCCAGGCCGGCCCATTTGGAAAATGCATCGTGCCAGGCTTGGACCGGCCTGGCCCGGTCGACATCTCTAGCTTCGACATCAACGTCGGGTGTGGTGAACGCGAAACCATTTTCTTTGCTCAAATGCACGAGGTCGGGAGTCCAATTCCTATCTTCTTTTTTAGGCAGATGCAAAGCGATAAACATGCAAGTCCGTGAAACTGCGACGCATGCAATGATGCGAAAAGGGTGGGTCCAAAATAAATGGCGAGCGTTCCAGTTCCACGGTCACTTTTTGCGGTCAGAGAGAGAGAGAGGGAGAGAGAGAGAGAGGTGGGAAACTGAGAAGACGGTCTTCAATTTGGCTTTGCCATTCTCGACCCGCAAGAGATAAAGACTGTCGTCGTCGTACGTCTTCGTCGCCATCTGATCTGCACAGCTTCCTGCCAAGAATATGGTCTTTAGGGTCTGCATGTGTTTTTGGATAGGTCACATGCATGACTGGCCGTCTTTGTGAAGGGAGAAATGAAGGGCGAGAATGGTGTAGACTGTCCCTTTAGTCGGTCCACCCAAACCGATTTTCCTCTATTCACACCTTATGGTGGTGGTCCGCGATCAACTGCGATTCACATGGTGTGTTAACATCCGATAGTTCTAAGGCGGCGATGATGCCACAATGGCATCTAACATTTAGCGACGGGAGTATAGTTCTCTCGCACTGTCGAAGTTAGAATGTGACATAAACAAAATAGACAAACTATCTGACCACATGGAGAAGAACAACAGGAGAAATGGGAGTAGATAACCAACACAATCAAGGTGTCAAAAATCTCGTGAGATGAACTTCTCTTAGAAAAGGCAAATCGTGAGGAAACATGTTAAATCCATATCAAAGCACATTCTTTGATTCGGGAACTCATGGATTACCGATTTTCATCGCCCTAATATTTTATGTCAGGGCGAGGAAAATAAATGCAAAAGCTTACATCCCTTTCTCCTGTACTGTTTCCACTCCCTTATTGCATCGAAGACTATTGTAGAAATATCTCTGTAAACAATAGAATGTGACTACATTAACCCCATTCGAACCCGAGGGTTGATTCTCAGGACGGATGAACTTCCTACAGTTTCACATTATTTTCACGATCACTCTGGACTAGAAAAGCATATGAGTAGATCGTAATTTACCAATCATATGTATAGATACATAAAACAACAAATATGTAAATGTGCCGACAATGTTCAACCGAAATAAGAGGATGAAACTCACACTTTCCAACTATCACAACCTTGATCTCTTTCCTTGAAGAAACTCTTAAACTCAAGCGTTCATTTAAGCGATTCACAAAGCTAACGGACCTAATTTTTTTCTTAAATTTCTCCCTTTCCTCGTGCATGGAACCACTAAAAGTGATTGTAAATATGCATTTGGTGCAAGATATGCTCGAAATTATCAGTGGGTTTATCTATCGAGTGGGTGTGCATGCCTTCGTAGGTTGTCACCACGACACCTTCATCTTTGGTCAGCCTCTGGACTTGCTTCTTCACGTTGCATCCATGGAAGGTGCACTTGTAGTAGCTCCTGCCAGAACACGAGAAATCTAGGTCGGAAATACTGAGGATCTCCAAACTACGTGCGTAGGGAGAGAGAATATAAGCTGAGTGATGGGAAAGAGCACCTTCAGAACTTACTGAACCTTAGATAAATCAAACCTGTGATCATGTCCCTTTAGAATGATGATAGTTTTTGTTGACTTTCTTATATGTTCTCCACAAAGTGAAAAGCATCGTTTTCACGAGGAATGCTATTGAGGCAATCTTCTTAAACTATAGGCAGCGAACAGAATGAAAACCCCTTTTGCGTTCAGATGTAATTGTGATTGGGAGTCATCGCAAGGTGTAATGGACATCCTGTGAAGGAGTGGGAACAACTGTTCACTAATGTTTTCGTGCATTTTTCTTCGATAATCAACCATCAAAGCTTTCAACCTAGCTCTCTTTTATTCTATTCTTTTTCCATTCTTTTTTGGGTTTTAGTCATAACCCTAGCTATCTTATCCGAGAGCAAGCAATTGAAGGTGTAAACTTGTCTTCCATTGATTATCCCAATTGATCCAACAGACTCGAACTATAAAAGGGTTCAATTTCCTCCGCTATGTGATTAAGTTTTGTATTAAGATACACATCCAATAGGGAAAGAGACCTACACATATCAGGCAGAATTCCACTCCAAGGAATAGCAGTATAGTGGAAGATCTAGTGCAATCTTACTTTACGGGTTTGACACGGAGTTAATTGATGCACAGCAGATAAACTTCAACCCTCGTAGAAAATCATCGAGAAAAAGAGAATAAAGAGTTCCAAGTCCTCAAATTAAGTAGTGTACCTGGGGAATTTGTTGTTCTTGACGGCCTTTTGACCGTATTTCCTCCACCGATAACCATCGTCGAGTATGTCCACTTGACTCCTCGTCTGAAACGCATACCTTGGCTTCCTCATCTTCTTCTTCTCCAACGACGGCCCCTTCTTCTTGTCGCCTCCGACTTGGTCTTCGTCATCTCGAGACATGCCGGCGTGAGAGTTGATTAGCTCATCTTTAACCTCGGATGATGAACATGTCTCGTTACTGTGGTTCATCATTTCTGACCCAGCATGAAACTCGTGAGCACTTTTGTAAGCATAATGTGCAAAAGGAAAGCTTGATGGTGCGGCTGATGAAGCAGAAGATGGAGGGAACAAGATGTGATAGCTATCCATGGATCATTAAAGAGTTTTGTTCTATGATGATCTATTTAGGGTGAAACAAAGATATGAGATGAAGAAGAAGAAATATGGGGGGTGGAGGAGGAGCAGGAGGGCGTGGTGTGAAAGTTTCTCGTAGGGATGATATATAAAAGGAAAAATGAGAGACGAAGTGAAAGGCGGGCAAAAGATAGAGAGATGATTTTGACGGGCATAGATAGCATCCTAGCCGACGTAAACCGCACGAAAATTCTGTGGGAAACTTTCGTTCCTTTCTGCAAGCTGCCCTGGTCATTTAGCATTTGCTATATATCACGTGAACTGACATCATCTCAATTATTAATTATAAATATTACAGTATGAGTCCTGCATGATCAACGTTAGAAATGGATCGGACCAACACGGTCTACAAACTATATAATTTCTTTTCTTAGATGGGCGACATGTACTGTTGAGGCTATTCATGAAAATGCGTGTGATTCACTCTTATATCATGTATTTAGATGCGATCATGAGAATCCTAAAACCTATTTCGAAAATTATTTTATATGTGTAAATGGGAGACTGTTACAGTTAGAAGATCAATTGAGCCCTCAAGGCTAAAATATTATCTTTAGCCAAAAAAAAAAATTGTACATGTATGATGAATATTAGACGTATGACAAAATTAGAAATGAACAGACAAAGTGAGAGATATTAGGAAGAGAAAAAATCATGGCTGTATTGGCGGATTGATTAGTAAAAGTAAGGGGTGTGGAAAATTGGTGGCGGCTTTCATCATTAGGACTAGGACGTCTTATTTCCAAGTGCATCCACAAAGTCCAACCCAAAAAGGAATATTTTGAAAAGTCACTTCCATCCACATTCAATCGTGTGTGAACGGGGACACCTGGCTGCTTATTCCTCTTGCGATCTTGCAAACTTCATATTTATTTCCATTCAATGTCCTCTCAAGAAGGCGTCGGATGCGTGCGTGAGCGAGCATATAAGCACATGGAAACTCTTCTAAGTCGATAATCAGCTAGGTTTTCGCTCTTGAACCCGCCTCTCCCGGGGTCCCAAAGAGCGAGTTTACATATATGTATATGATTTGTTTTTTGAGGGGAATTGGAAAGGAGGAAGTGGGATCATGTAACTTTTTCATGGGCAGCTCGAATGTGACGAGACATGAAGTGGGTAGATGGCTGAATCGAATTTATGCAAAGTGCCTGTAGTGCTTTGGCTGCGGCACGCCAAAACCTAATTGCCTCGCAACTTCCTTGAAGCAGCATTTAATCCTATGCATGGCTATGTCTAATGAAAGACAACGATGTTCACGTTTCTTCCTGTCGAGACCCTTCAAGAGCATGCGGCGGCGCCTGACTTGTGTGTTTTTAAAGATGATGGTTCAAAGCAGCTTCCTAAACAAGCGCCCCTTCATCGCCATGCTCCACGAGTCTAGTTACCAAGATTACCGTTGATATATATATATTGACCGTTTTGTTATCTCGTTGGAAATCGATATAAGGATGATTCTACCGTTTCGTTTCGAAAGATTGAATTAATTATTCAACTAATTCATCTAGAGCTTATTGATAATACTATGAAATCACCGACTCTTCTTTACAGATTACCGATAGACCGGTTTTCCTTATATTTTATCAACTTTTAACCAACGCCTAAATTTAGTTACTTTTATATGAATTTATCGATCTTTATTTGAATGACTCACTGACAGTTTTCAATTTAGTTACCAGCTTTTTTTGTGGATTATATTGTCTCACATTTAAGTTATATACTGACTTTTTCTTTTAATTTATCAATTCGCGTTATTGTTTACCAGATTTTGTTTGTCTTTCTTACAAAGAACTTAAATTGACTTACCAACTTTTCTTTCGTTAGGTTACATTTCTCGTTTAATTTGTTGACTGACAGTTATTTGATGTTTTATCAAGTTGACCAACCTTTTAGTTGTGCTACCAAACTTTTGTTCGCATCACTTACCAATCCATTAGATATATAAAATTTTTTCGAAAAACCTATCAACCTCAATAGTAGTGATACCAATTTTTCTGGGATTAAATTACAAACTCTTATTTAGTTTTTCCAAATTACTGACTTCTTTTATCTTTTCCAGACCTTCATTTACCTTTCTTTATCAACTCTTATATATGCAATCTATTATATTTGTGATGAATTTTGTATTGGACAATGTAATAATTGTTGCATCAGGAATATATTCATAACAGAACGTTTATTTCTATGGATCAAACATGGGAAAAATTACCAACAAAGTCATAAACATATTGTTCGAATATCATTTCAGTCGTAAACATTTAAATTGTGCCAATTTTCTTTTTGGTCGAATAATTGTGCTACTTTAGTCATAAATATTTTGACGATTTGCTAATATAGTTCTCCCAGCTAAAATCCACCAGAATCTTGAGGCGGTCACTATCTATCCCGTGTGGCATGACAAGCGGTGACATCAACAATTTTTGCAAATTTATTTTTTTTAATTTTCTAAAACCTTTTTTTGCTAATAAGGGCCTATCGGCCCGCCGGCCACTAGGTGAGGGCAGAGCCCTTACCCTGAGGCTCGCAGCTAGATTTGGTCAGCAAGGGCTTTTGTGGGAGCCCTTGCTCGCAAATGACAAGGATTATCGGCCCTCTCCAAGAAGTTAACAATGAAAAAAGAAAAAATGAATAAAATAAAAATTGATAGAAAATCCAAAAAAAAATTCAAAATTTGTCTATGTCAGCGATTTCCGATTAATTTTAGCTAAAATGACTATATTGGTAAATTGTTAAAAGATTTAGAACTCAATTAGTACAATTGATAGTTTTAGGACTGAATTAATATTTGTACATTAGGTTTAAAACTTTTTTGATAATTTTCCCCCCAAACATGTGGTAAATCCGTACTGATTAATTAATTAGGTTGAAATCTAGTCTTCCTAAATCATGAGAGAGAGAGAAAAAAAAGGAGGTAGGAGTTTGTCAAAATATTCTCTTTTAATGAACATGCAAATGTGCATCACGGACTCTAACTGATGGAGATTCTCTGCTCCCACTTACGCTTCCAAAGGGCACCTAAATCCCCCTATTAAAATATTTAAATATTAAATCACGTCACTTAAATATTTAAAAAATTGACAGTTACATAAATCTTTCCGGACCTTAATTTACCTTCCCTATAATATATTTTCGCATTTTAGTTTTAGGCTAAAGTCCAGATTACGCGTGAGGCCAAGTATTATAATATTTAAATATTAAACAACACTTTCATCAAACAATTTAAGATTTTTGGTAGGATTTTATAACACAATCTAATATTTATATATTAATGGTCCCGAACCACTGGTGCGTCGAGCAATGAATTACATAATCGACCTTCTTCACATGAATCCAATAGCCGAGATCGATGAGGCAACTTCTTCACATGGACCTTATCTAGCTAGTATAAACTCTCCAGGACTCTTCTAGCTAGATTCTTATGGAATAGCTACAAGATCAATATTAATGGTTTTCAAGCCCTTGAATCAAGGCAAACTCCAGATTATTACCATCCTATGCATAGACAAAGGGTCATGTTCCTTCACGGAGATTACAGTGTGTCGGGAGGACTGTCGAAGCACGATTGTTTGCACCATCTAAGGCTCGTCAAATATTCATTGTCTCGAACTTGACGCGAGACAAAAGCCTTGTCTTACGGGTAAAACATGGCATCTGAGCGTGACTACATAAAATGTCCCTCTTCATTTGTATAGTAAAAAATGAATAATTTAAAAAATATTTCTCAAAAATAATCGCTTGTTTTTTTTTGTGTTGATAACCGAGGTGTCCGCGCATCGCTTGTATTACTTACAAAAATGAATAAACAAGAAAAAAGTTTCATTGTCCACAAAAATGACTAAGCATAAATTATTGTCGATAGTAAAAATATTTTTCATCGACTAATTATTTCAAGCAATACAAACAATCATTATTATGAACTATTTTCCTCATTATTTATTTTTCAGTAAATAATACGGAGAATCTTAAGTAGGAAGTGGGCCAACAACATGTTTTTTTTTTTTTTATGACTGATATCATGAAAAATGTCATTTTATTACACGGTTTTGTTGACCAATGACTATTTCAATTTTTAGTAGACCTTGCTTCTTGTTGTTCTAAATAGATGGATCGTTGGAGACATGTGTCACAGACCGTGTTTATCCCGTACTTTTGTACCATTGTGAGTGGAGCTTAATGGCGTCAGGGTGAAGAGTGGGTGATGCAAAAAGGACGATACAATTTGTTCGTAGGACTAGTATCTGGGTGGTTTGTACTAGGAGTTTTAGGTTAGAATGAATATATCCTTAGGAGCTCTGGATGCAGAGTTGGCCTCCCATGCACAAATCGGTCGAGAGCTGATGTCACTCTCATGATGAGACCATGGTAGGCCAAAACCACTTGTGCCTAAGGTGTTATGTGTATCTCGTCTCGAGGGACTGAATGCCCAAGCTAAGTTGAGCGCGGTACGATCTGATACGATGATGTTATTCGCCATACTATTTTTAGGAATTACTATCGGAATGAAGGCTGGCCCATGGTCTTCTCGACTCGCCAGGTGCCACACGGGCTATTCTGTAGCCATAAAACTACCGGCTTGTGACACATGCGTATGACATTTTGACTAAGAACGGACACAAAAAAAAAAAAACAAGAAAATTCTCGAGGACTACATTTCAAATTTGGATGATAGACCATGAGCTGCTCTTCCCCAAAAATTCCAAACATTTGACTTTAGCTTCCTTCCTAAGTCCTTTTCCACACCGGTTCAATTGACTGGCCTTCCTACCAGTACGTCACTTCAGTTGAAAATCCCTTGGAATGATCCCTCTTTCGAGATTCATGGACTCTCTCTCTCTCTCTCTCTCTCTCTCTCTCTCTCTCTCTCTCTCTCTCTCTAATTATGGTCATCTTAATTCCATAATCAGCTCCTCAAAGAATATATGTGCATATACTTATTCTAATTGGATCTTCGGTTTCTCTGTCCCGCACAATCTAATTAGAGGGAATTTTCATTTTAATTTCTTCCCATATTGTTCTTTTCCACACGCAAAAACTTAAAAAAAAGAAAAAAGAAAACACCATGTTTGTTTCCCTTTTTATAATATAGGGCATTTCAAGATTATGACTCAACAACTCTTCGCGGATGCATGCAAACATCTCCATCCAACTCTATCGACCCGATACGGTGTTAGTTAAGCCCTCCACCCGAAGGGTGATGGGCATAGTCTTTGAGGTCATTATCGAGTGCACGGCGTTGTGATTTAAGCCTGCGAATTGTCAGCATTCAAATCGAACCGCTTAATCGCTCGATCTAGTCTTTAAGAGTTCATCATAACTTATTTCACATCGTTCACATGGCGCATGTAATGAACCAGCTTAGAAGTCGTAGTACGTACCGATCCTATTCCTCGTTTCGTATGAGAGTTTTGGGTCAGATTTTTTTTGATAGGCCCTAGATTACACACGGGAGGACCGTCAATGCCAATTGCTCCTCATCACCTTCGAAATAGAAAAATATATGTCGTAATTGGTTTTTGAATTGGCCAAACCCAAGATAGGGCAACGCTTGGGCTTTTGGTGGTCTGTCTATTCGAGCTTAAACCGATGGGCTTGGATATCAAATTGGGCAAGATGCAATGATTTGATCTAATTTGACTTTAAAGTTTTGTTGCCTGCATTCCCTTTTTTCCTATCTTACTTTAGCAAATTGTACAATTTTTTTCTGCAAATATATTATAAGGCTTAAGAAAATTAAAGGCGGCTAGTCTAGTCTAACTCTTTTGGAAGATCATTTTTTGGCAAATAGACATAGCCTAAGGAGGATGTAACCGCACAAGTAAGTAGCCAGTGCGAGACCCTTAAGATCCAATCTCGCTGGGAAGTAGGATGCACGATGTAATTGTAAATGCATGCAGAAAGCGCAACTCTCGTTTGCTAAAACTAAAAGTTAAAGTGGTGATAATTTAAGCACGGGATATCGAGTATCTGACCAATAATGTCGAAAATGAAATGGCAAGTTCCAGCAGTGGAGGTATCGAGCTCCTTGCTATCAATGGAGTACACTGCTCCAATCTGTACGTACTCTACAGAGAGAGAGATTGTGTCGTGTGCTGAGAAGGAAGCCCACCATCTAAAAACGCAACACGTATGGACCTGAATTTCAGTTTGTTTATGTTGTAAGTTGACTTCAGATATCCATAGCTTCGTCCTAAAGAAAATGAAAAGGCGGACCTTAACTTGTCCAGCTGGTATTCACGTTGTGATGCTACTAAGAGTTGAGTGCGCTTAGGTAAGCATTTTTTTCTTCTTAAAGAAAGATATGTTACCTGCATGCTCGCGTCCCCTCGCAATTTATACAAGAAAAGAATTGCCGTTTTCTTTTCATAGCTTAAAGGCATGAGCATGGAGACCAAGCTACGGGAAGGCCTGCGAAATGCCGTGCAATCCCTTTGAATCAGTTAAGTTCGGACATTGTGCTTGTAGAGATGATCCCGACCCAGAACGGCTTGCACACAGTTTACGAGATTCGAATGGGTGGATCTCCAATTTTTGAACTGAAAACACCTCAATGTCCAACTAATCGCGCCAACCCCTCGGGTTCATAAAGAATGCTTATGTTCATTGCATATCAAAATCATATTGTGATCGACATACCATCCAATCGACTTTCGACACCGTGTCAATATATAATTGTATAGGATAACGACACAAATGGTCTATGATCTTTGGTTCAATGTATTATGTAGTCCATAAACTTTAAATTTGATTTAATGTAGTCATTAAAGTTTAACCCAATATGTAATGTTGTCCCTCAATTTTTGATTGGTTTAATGTGGTCCATGAACTTTTTGCACATGTTCAATTTAGTCCCTGAAATTTATGAAAATATTCGATATTATCCATGAATTTGAATTAATGGAATGACATCATTGAATATTTTCATACAATCCATGGACCATATTGGACAAATCAAAAGTTTAGGGATAATATTGCACTGCAAGTTAAAGTTCATGACCACATTGAACGAATTTCAAGTTCATGAATCACATTTTGCATTGAACCAAAGTTCAAAGACCGTTCATATCATTTACCCAATCGTTTACCTACCTAGGATGCTTTTGAGCCACTTGGCCACTCATCACGTGAGGGCAGGGAGGGCCTCCTTTGAGCCATGGCCATGAGGGATCCCCACAATGCTGCTAAGTGCCAATGATGGGGGGAGTTGAAACCGACTCCGGCAAAATCGAAGATGAATCCCCACCACCCATAACTTTTGAAGATTCACTTGGGCAGACAGCATCACCGCGCGCGTGTCATCCCGCTCATGTTCAATCGATTCCTCTTGTTTCTACAATCGATCCCTTTGGCCAATTGATTCCGAATCGTAGCGTATCAACTAAGTGTCTGCTGGGGGAATTTTTTATTTGAAAGGGGGATAGGCTCAACCGAAGTCCTTCCACAAGAAGCAAAAGAGAGAGAGAGAGAGAATGTTGAATTGGAAGACAAGTTCTCATTATGGAACTTTTGTCACCTTGCGCAAATTCTTCCGAATAACACCAGCATTTTAGAAGAGGATGCCCACTTTGGAGATTTTTTTTTTCTTATTACCAAATGGGATTCGCGCGGAAAGTGAATTAGGCGCATGCATGACGCACGCTTGAGATCTAGTTATTGTATCCAGAAGATGAATTCGTGAAATGGGTGCCGGGAGTTTTTGGAAGAAATGCATCCTTTAATGTGGGACAGAATTGAAAGAAATTAATTTCATGATCGAAAAATAGGTAGAATCGCTTTCATTAAAAAACAAGTTGAGGACACACTAAACGTTACAGATGATTTTTTTTGGGGTTATGAGCTATCATGGAGAAGAGATGGAAGGATATGCATAGCCTCTAGCGTGTATAAGGGGGTCATTGAGTCTGAAAATAAGAATGACCAAAAAAAAAAATGATCAAGACCGAGACATAGGTTCAGTGATCGTTGAATTCATCGTTAATCGGAGAAACGAAAAGATTAACTCGCTCGAAATGTTAAAGCCAATGCAAATAGCTTTTGGATCCGCATGCCCACATATTACCCTTCTTAATCAACAAAAGCGTGTATTATGTTCAGCATTGACCTATCGAGAAATTTTGCACCTGATGTAATTGTAATTAATCCATGCTTAGAAAAAGCGGTGGATCTAAACAGGCCATTAAAAGGCTCTTTAGTCAATGAAGGGAAAGCACCTTATGGTGGGGGTGTTCCTGCCAAGGCTTGGGTCCCAATGCTCCCGGGGACATTTAAACAACAAGGGGCAGAGGTAGCTTCCACACCTAGAGAAATATTGTGACTGGGGTTCTCAACACTCCGTCCAGATCTCGGGATGACAAAAATAAGAAAGTATTCCAGATCTGCCTCCGGGAAAAAAAAAATCGAGGAGAGACGGGATGAGTTGATGGACCGGCCATCGTATCGTCAAAACAAGCGGAAACGCTCGTCCTTGATAAGGTAAGTCTTACCTAGAGGTGTTAAAATGGGTCATAAACCCATATATGACCCATTTAAAAATAAATGGGTCATATATGGGTCACTTTGATTTTAAAGAGTCAAGTTTAAATGGATTTTAAATTTTAAAACTTAAAGATAAATGGGTCCAAATGGGTTGAGTTTGGAACCCATGTCCAACCCACCTAATATACCCATCCACACACTCTCTCCCTCTTTACAAAAATGTTTTAAGAAAATCGAAATTTAATTATTTTTATTTTTTCTCCTTTTCTTTTATTTTTTCTTTTTTCTTTTCTCTTCTTCCTTTTTTTTTTTTTTTTTTTTTATTCCGGCCGGTGGTTGGCCACGGTGACCGGCCACAGGGGAGGAACGACCTCGCCGGAGGCCGGTGAAGTTCGAGCTCGCCGACCTCAAGCGAGGTCAACCTCTCCTGAGGTTGGCGAAGCTCGAGCTCGTCGACCTTGGGCGAGCTCGACCTCTCCCGAGGCCGGCGAGCTCGAGCTTCGCCGGCCTCGGGCGAGGCTCCACCTCGCCAGATTCGGCGAGCTCGAGCTCGCCCGAGGCCGGCGAGGCCTCGGCCTCACCAAATCGGCGAGAACGAAGCTTGGCGGCCTCCCGTGAGCTCGTCTTCGCCTCGCATGGTGGTCGCCGACCATGGTGACCCATGATCGACCAAAAAAAAATAAAAAGAAAAATAATAAAAAATAATAATTAAAAATTCGATTGTAAAAATAAAAAAAATATATTAATTTTTTTTATTTTCTTGAATAATGACTTTATGGAAAATATTTTCTAGAAATGTCACATTTTTCGTAAAACAAACATAACCTCAATTTTAAAAAAAATTATAAAATTTTTCACTAGCTTTGTATTGCATAAAATGTTTTAGCAGTATAATTTAAAAAAAATCATAAGAAACAAGTATTCCTAGATTAGGTTAAATATAAAAGTGTTTTAGCAATATGGGTTGGGATATGGGTCGGATCGGGTATGGGTCGAGATATTTACACTATGAATAAATGGGTCATAAATGGGTTAATGGATCAATTTGGGTCGGACCATTTATGACCCAACCCAAACCCGACCCGATCCACCCGTTTAACGGGTCTAGTCTTACCAAAAAAAAAAACGAAAAAAAAAGCACCTAGGATCTTAGGAGAAAAATCCCAATTCCCAAAAACCTGGATCTGACGTGGATGGTCTCAGCTGGTGGGGCCCCTCCCATTATATGCCCCTTCACCTGGGGCCCGCACAGAGGAATGTCCAATCGATCACCGTCCCATTCTACTGAGTGGGGCCCCTTCGCCCCGCCCCCCCGCCCCCAACCTTTTAATTCTTTTTATTTTTATTTTTTCTCCCCCGCTTTATTCCCCCTGCCGATCCAACTGGCAAACAATCAACCCCTTTTGCCGCCAACAACCCCAAGGACGGACGGCCAGATATCCGCCAGCTGGACGATGCCCTAACCCGACCACGCGCCGCCCGCCACGTGGCGCCCGATCGATGGCCGCGGGTGGTCCCCGCAGCGCCACGAGATCTGGCCGGCCGGAGAGCTTTTTCTTGCGGCGGGGATATTTATTTACCGACGTGGCATATCACACCGGCCAGGACGTCTCGAGATTCAATAGTTTAACCCCTCTCGCTTTTTTTTTTTTTTTTTTTTGCCCTTTCTTTCTTTTTAAAATATTTCACGATCTTCATGTTGTCCGGCCCCTACCAAATGTTTTATAAATATCCTGAATAAAAGTTGCATAATATTATTCCCGAGCACGCACGCACTCGATTCGATCCATATATTAAAAAATAGCAGACCCCGATCCCGAAGTTGTTGGGTTTTGGATGGGATGCCTAGGTCTTGTTTATTTCGAAGAAAATTAATATTTTCGAAAAATACTTTCCTAAAAATAATATTTAGATATAAATTATTATTGATAACGGGCATTTTTTAATTGGCTAACTAATTTCGAACGATCGTTTTTAAGAAAATATTTTTCGAATAATTCGTTTTTCGTTCGTGAAACAGACGCGCTCAACTTGGTATGCAAATCCCGGAGCAAGGCGAAAGACAAAATAGACTATGGGTGTTGCTGGAAAAGCTCCACGTTCCTGGCCTGGGTGTCACTCTTGTAGTTGTCACCGGCCTCGTCTCCTAATCCCTCTAAACGAAAAGGATAAGGTAGTTGTAGACTTTCCTCTCCGTCCAGGTTGCTGTATTCACAGTTCTCTGGACGTTTGTTTGCTTGCTTTGCTTGCTTGGAAGTCTACTCATGATGAGAAGAAACTTTGTCGCTCCTATTCCTTATCTCACTCCCATGAGAACAGGAGATTACCCCATTTGCCCTCCCTCCCTCTGTACATTGACCAATCCCGGAATTAATTTTCTAATTTATCGTCTCTTCTTTTTTACGGTGTCGGGGGTCGGAATTCCCATGCCTCGGGGTAACACATCGTCCCGTTTCGGTGCCTCGATTAAGAAACCATCCACGGGATGACAAGCGTGATCTCTAAGTTATCGTGAACGGGAGACATCGTGCTTGAGACCGTTCAAGAACTGTCACTTTACGCTTTTATTTTAAGGGAAAAGTATCGAAAAAGTCCTGGACCTATTGATCGATATCAATTCAGCATCAAACTTTTCAATTGGACCAATTTAATCTTAAAAACTTTTCACGTTTGTACCAATTCAGTTTATCCGGTCAATTTTAGCCGGAAATCGCTGACGTGGATTAGGACTTAATTGATGATTTTAGGACTTCTTTTGTGCTTTTTTCCTTTCATCTTACGTTCTCTCTCTTTTTCTGCTTTGAAATTCTTTTTTTTTTTTTTCATCACGCGCGTCTGATATTCTTCACTGCCTTTTTTTTGGCGTTGACCACTCGATATCCAAGCGATTCGTTGCAGACGACGAGGAGTACGCGAGTCCTTGACCTTGAAGACGACCCAACGAAAAGAGTAGGTGACGAGGAAGATGGCAGCTAACTTAGAAGCTGATGAAAAGAGCTTGGCGGTTTCGAAACTTGGTAGGCTTACCCTGGTCCAACAATCTAACACAAGGTACGAAGCTCGTGCAAGAATGCCTTTGCTTAAAAACAGCGACACGGACTTAGGGCCGACGAAATTTATTTAAGAAAATTTTGCAATTCGAGGGGAACGAAATGTAGGAATTTTATGCGAAATCTTATAGAATGCAGTAGATATGCGGTAAAAATTGTACCGAGCACTGAGCAGCTCGAGAAGACAGCCGCTGCCATCCCCCCTCGACCGGTCGTTGCACTAGGAAGTTCACTTTGGTGATCACAATCGTCGGCCATATTCGATTCCCGGCGAGAGGGATCCATGGAAGGAGCTATACGTTCACACGACCATACCCAAGGACCAATCTAAAACGAGATTTGTATGAAATCCCGCTTGGGGTGGATCTTTTCTCGTACTCACACATTTTCTTTATGATCCGGCGAGGGTCAACGGCCACAAGCATGAGGGAAAGAAAATGAAAAAATAGAAAGGAAAAAATTTAAAAAAAAAAATTGCAAAAATTACCCTTGTCAATGCCGGCCGTGCCACGCAAAATGGGTGACGGCCGGCCGGAGTCCACGTCAGCAATTTCCGATCAAAATTGATCGAAAGGAGCAAGTCGTTAAAATATTTAGGACTAAATTGTCAAATCATCAAAAGTTTTACGATTAAATCAGCACAATTGAAAGGTTTATAACCAAATTGACTGCCGTACAATATATCCAAGACTCTCTTTTTTTTTTTTTTGACAATTATGCCCGGCATCAAAGAAGCATGAATTTTCTCCCCTTTAGCCATATCTCACAACATACGATTACGAATCAAGAAAGAAGAAATCTAGAGACGAAGACCGCATAACGTCCACTTCACAAACACAAATAATGATCGCCGCCGCGTGTTCATCGTGATCAAAGTCCTCTTTTTTTGTTTAGGTTTTCCCACACGAGATCAGACAAATCTCGTCGACACCAAAGCGACCTATCCTTCAAAAAGGGCATTGTCCAATGCGAAAGATTAGCTGGCGATTTTAGGTGTTGGTTGGTCCGACCACGATTTCCACGACCGCACGAGCAAAGGGGTGCTCGAAAAGTGGGTCGGTCATGGATTAGATGACTGATCGGGACGTGTCGTGAGAACGGGCAAAGAGGAAGGCCTTCTCGATTTTTGCTTCGCCAAGTGATTTCAACATCTTTCCTTCCCCCCCACCTAAGTTAACCATCATCGGTAGGTTTGGCTAGGACGGTGGTAGACGTTGTACCGTGGGCAAAAGTTTTCGGCCCGGTAGTCGCGATCGAAATGTTTCGGGATCAGATTGTCACCGGCACTGTCGATTTCGGCTTGTTCGTTCGGATGTCCGTTTGCAAACGGGCTACGTCGCTTGGTGTATCGATTCTGTGATTCAGTTGGAATGTACGCGACATCGCTCTCGGCTCGTTTATTTATGAGAACTGTTCTGTTGAATGTGCGTTTGCATGATTCCGGTATGGATATATGTACTCTCACGTACGTCCCCGGCCTGAACCGTAACAAAATCGAATGAGTTCGGATACTAGGGATGTAGACTTGAATGCAGGTCTCGCCAAGAACGTCAAGACCCTCGGAAAATGTTCTAGAAGCTCGCTTGCCAAGTCTCACGAGTCTAGAGATATAACCTTATTGGGTACTAGTTTTGATCATTAAAGGATGCGTGCGGCAATCCTAGGTAAAAATCGAGATCAAGGGTTGAAATGCACTAGGCTCGCACGAGCTCGGTGCGAACAGGAGCCAAAGATCAAAGGGTAAAAAATGTTAGAGGGCAATTAGAGTGGGAGTGTGCATCAGTCCCAGTTCAACCCGAGAACCGGCGGGGATCGGTCCAATTCCCGATTAAAAAGATTTGGAATCGGACGGATCGGACGGGCCAAGAGTTCTTAACTTTTTATTATGAAGCAAACCCTAATTAGGAAATTGTTTATTTCTTTTAATTTTGAAAAACTCTCCCTCATAGGAAATAGAAGAAACCAAAAAAATTAACAAGAAGATATCACTGGTTTCATGACCAACCCTGGAACCGGATCGAACCGGGACCAATTGGGCTGGTTTCCAGTTTCACAAATTAAGAACAGTTCTTGCCCGGTCCGATTCTAGGTTTCACGAAGAAAATCGATCCATCCTGTAATCAATCACCCTTAAATTATAGCTTGTAACGTGAATTGATAGCCTTAATCATTAAGGTGGTTGGGTGGGAAAACCAGAACCTTCGTGCTAAACCATTTGTTGGTCAAAAATTGCCAAAATGCGGAGACACTTGTCCGTGCCATGTCACCGATAACATCACGTGGCCTCGGCATCCCCGTGCCTCTAGGATAGGATACAGGCAATTCCGGTTTCCAGTTCCACTCACCCGGACCGTGCCCAAATAAAGTAAAAAGAAGAAGAAGAGGAGAAAATGCAAACTAGAAAAAAAAATAAATACATGGAAAATGCTGAGGACCCTACTTCTGCCAATTAGCTAATAGTCGAAATTTTTCAAAATGATACGTGAAATTATAGTTTCTTCGTATAGTTTTACAATAAACTAGTCTTTTCAATTTTAAAATTTTGGAAGCAGAAGTAAAACTTCCTCAGCAAATTCTTGTTACAGGTTTTGATGAGGTTCACGTGGACTCATGGTACCTTACTCCGACATTCATGTCGTTCTTGTGGGACCATTGGCCCCTCCTAAATCTTTGATGGCGCTACGTAGTTTTCCACCTACGCAGCTTGCCCAAGAAATTTAGTGCGCGCATCAAGGTGCATATATGTATTGGAATTTTCACTTGATATCAATAACTCGACGTCTCGAGTTCGATTTCTCCCATTCATTTCGCCTGATCACGGGCTTCCTTCTTCGTCGCTGGCGATGAGCTTCGACCGGTGGCCTCGAGGAATCGGTGACGGTTCGTATATTGTTACACGTGAAGTTGAGTGTGTGCATGCAAATGGTGAAAAAGAAAGGGACTTTTTTCGAAGTAGTACACGCACGCGGTCCTAAACTTATAGAGCGGTCTTCGGACTTCTAATTTTTCTCAATGGAATCTTTCAACTCATAAAATTCTACTTTTTAAAGAGGTCCTGTAGTCTCTAATGCTGACATATTAAAGCTCCTGCGGTAATTGAGTTAGACAAATAATTGTGTCGGTTTTAATTCTGGGAAAAATAACACAAATAATCTCTAAACTTTGGCTTAATGTATAATTTGGTCCTTGAACTTTTAATTTATTCAATATGGTCTCTAAACTTTAACCCAATGTGTAATATGGTCTTTGAACTTTTAATTTATTCAATGTCATTTTTGAATTTTTAATATATGTTAAATTTAGTCTCTGAGTTATATGAAAATATTCAAAATAGGCATTCCATTAATTCAAATTCAGGGATTACATTAAATATTTTCATATAGTCCAAGGATTACATTGAATATATACCAAAAGTCCCGAAAGTTTAGGGACCGTATTAAACAACATCAGGTTAAAGTTTAAGGATTACATTGAAAAAATTTAAAATTTGGGAATCAAATTGCACATTGGGCTAAAATTCAGGGACCGTTTACGTTATTATCCCTTAATTCTGCGAAATCGGTCCGACAAAAATATTCAAAATCTTGGTTTTAGACAAGTTTTTATTATTATTGAATACCAAAAAAAAAAAATTGCTAACCTTCTTGAGTAAAGGTTCAGTTAAAAAACGGCTGGCACTACCTCGTCCCTCTCTCTCTCTCTCTCTCTCTCTCTCTCTGTCTGGGGGTTATTCCTTGGATGTTGGAGAAGGCATCGTCGCCAAAACCAGAGCAACGCCACCAGCACAACACTCTCTTCCCCCACCCCATTATTCTCTCTTCCTCTACCCCCCTGTGAATATATTCTCCTCCTCCTCCTCCTCCTCCTCCCCTGCGTTGGCCCCTCTCCCCTGTTCACTCCCTCCTCCACTTCGCTTTGGTCTCTCGGGGCCGCTGCCCTCCGGAGGAACAAGAAGCAGTGAACCGCGGGATGGACGATGAGTATGCCAAGCTCATCAGACGAATTTACCCCCCCAGGTGCGGGGAAAAATCTCTATCTGGGTATCTCTGTTTGGGCGAGCTCTTGGACCAGGGTGTCGAGTTCACGTCTCTCTCTGTCCGTGCTGTTTCTGATTGTGTACGGTGGAGAGGGTCGTGTCTGGTTTTCTCGTTCCGATCGGTTTTAGGGGGTTTCTCTTCTGGGTACTTTGAGTGTTTTGTGTGGAAGTTCTTGGGGTGTTCCGCTGCTTTGAAGTTTAATTCTTGCTTTTGCCCCTCACCCCCCCGCTCTTCTGGGTTCCGTTGTCCTTCGGAGCTTGAACAAGAAAGCCGGGCCTTTAAGGGTTGTTGGCTTTATCGACTTAATTGGAGTGGCTTCGGCTAAGTTATATAACTTACGAGTGGGTGGGAGTTCAGTTCAGGCGATGCTTGATCTTGTGTAGTAGTCATCAGTTGAAAGCCATGCCAAGATTACCGTTTGATGTTTGATTTTGTCTTTCATCGAGTTTGATTTGTGATGTAGTTATGTAAATTAGTACTTGTTTCTCGGTCTTAGATGAGCAATTATTACGGTAACTGTCAATTTAGTTGGACACAAGGAGGTCTTGAATCATGCTTGCTGCGTATTCAAACTTTTGTACATTTTTGCATAACCGCTATGACATCCCACATGTGATTTTTCTTCTCCTTGATCATGTATCTGTTCCATCTAATTGCTGCTCTTGTAATGCAGAGTTGTTATCGACAACAAGTCTTGCGAGGATGCCACTGTGATACAGGTGCGGCTTGTTCTTTCATTTTTTATTTTCGTTCGGGCGTAATTTTAGATGAGATAAAATAAGGTTGGTCAATGTTGATTCATTTCGTGTTTCGAAATATGAATGAATATTGGATTCAAAGTTTCCTAATTTGTCACTTTTCATCTACATCAGGTTGGCAGTGTCAACAAACATGGGATTCTCCTAGAAGTTGTTCAAGTGCTAATAGATATGAATCTCACAATTACTAAAGCTAATATATCATCTGATGGAGGATGGTTCATGGATGGTGAGTCTTTCTTTGATACTTGATGATTTGAAATAAAGTTTACAGTATTCCACCCAGTTTCTCATTTTGCCCCCTCTTCAACACTTCAGTTTTTAATGTGATTGATTGCGACGGGAAGAAAATCAAGGAGAAGGAAGTCATCGAATATATTAAGAGGGTAAGTTCGCAGTGGACCCAATTCTTTGTGCTTCTCCTTTGTCCTTCATCCCCAACCATCCTCCTGGTGAGATGTAAGAAAATTTTTAGAATGTGTTGGTTGTCCGAAAGGTTATTTATTTTGGTGTTGGTCATGTCATTTCCTCTCTCATGAAGAATACTTCTAAATAGTTAAGCAAAAATATGTGGTAAATGCTTTTTAAGTTGTAGGAGTGGACAAAAATTAGGTGGATCCAGGTTAGTGACGGATACTTCAGTTGTTGCTCTGGGACTTTCTCTGGATTTTTGCTTGTCTTTCTCCATCTTTCTGGCCAATCTACTTGTTTCCATTGTTTGTCTGGGCTATCAAAGTGATACATACATGTGAGTTGAATCTGGAAATTTGCCAGTTAAAGCATGAGAGATTTGTATGAGCTCATTCATTCTTCTTTTGTCAGGAAAGAAAATTGCAAATGTTATGACGATTGTCATATGTTCACTGTTTTCTGTCCCGTTGTAAATGCTGGAATACCTCTGTGCTTCCTTAAAGCTTGAATTATTCACATTTATTTGTCATAAGGAGTTCTTATGTATGATGATACGTTTAATGGCTTATTATTAAGTTTGATATAAAATTTGCAGAGACTCGAAAGCAATGCAAGCTTTTCCCCCTCGTTTAGAGAGTCTGTAGGGTTTATGCCCTCTAATGAGTACACCTCAATCGAACTCTCTGGTACCGACCGGCCTGGTCTGTTGTCTGAACTGTGTGCTGTTCTTGCGGACCTTCACTGCAATGTAGTAAATGCTGAAATATGGACACACAATGCTAGGGCCGCAGCTGTTGTTCATGTCACTGATGATACCACGGGGCATGCTATCAAAGATCCGAATCGTCTCGCTACAATAAGGGACCTTCTTTGTAATGTTCTTAGAGCAGATGGTGATGTTAACACGGCCAAGATGACACTTTCACCGCCTGGGGTGACTAACAGGGAGAGGAGGTTACATCAGATTATGTTTGCGGACAGAGACTATGAAAGGGTTGGTAAAGAAGAGATTGGGAGGATGCATGATAAGAGCACAAGACCCTTTGTAACAGTGATGGATTGTTACGAGAGAGATTATACCATTGTGACCATGAGGTCTAAAGATCGACCAAAACTACTGTTTGATATTGTTTGCACATTGACAGACATGCAGTATGTAGTCTTTCATGGAATGGTCAATACCGGGAGGAAAGAAGCTTATCAGGTAAATTCATACATCCAGGCATTCCTTTTTCCCATTGCTTTCGCATTTTTGGAGGAGTACACAGCGAGTAGGTCTTTGAGTTAGTAAATTGACATTGCTCTCAAAGTTTCAACTTTGTCAGCTATTTGCCTATCGAATGCATCTCTTCTATGTTAACTGAAGTTAAATCCATGTGGCTGAAGGAATTCTACATCCGACATGTTGATGGACTCCCCATAGGCTCAGAAGCTGAACGAGAAAGGATCACACAATGTCTTGAAGCAGCTATTGAAAGGCGGGCATCTGAGGTGCTTTCAACTTTTACTGGAAGAAATATTCATCTTTGTTGCTTGGTAGCGGTGAACTGAGAAAACGCCTTTTTGTAGGGTTTGGAACTGGAATTGTGTGCCGAAGACCGGGTTGGACTCCTGTCAGATATCACTAGGGTATTCCGGGAGAATGGTTTGTGCATTAAAAGAGCCGAGATTTCAACTAAAGACGGGAAAGCCAAAGACACGTTTTTCGTATCTGATGTCACGGGTAGCCCTGTGGACCTCAAGATCATTGATTCGATCCGTCGTCAAATTGGACCGTCTGTGTTGCAGGTGAAACACAATTCGCTTCTGTCGCCTAAACAGCCTCAAGGAACTACTTTTGGTTTCCTCTTCGCCAACTTCTTCAGAACAAGGAACTTGCAGAACTTCTAGTTGGTTAGATTGGCCTCATGAACGGCTCAGCACGTGATCCTGTAAGTAGACACTGTACAGAAGATCAAGCATTTCAACCCCTCCAAACATACACGGGAAATTACCTCTGCTGTAAATAATTAGCAGTACATCGGGACCAAGTGATGATGGGGGTATAGCTCTCTGCCATTGGACTTTAGATAGAAGAATCCGAAGACCACCATCTGTACTTTAATGATGGTTTCTTTTGTAAATCTTTACTTCCTGTAAGTAGATAGTGTACAGGGTGATGTTACTCTTCTGTGTACAAAGCTGTGAAAAGTATTGTTAGATCAATGAGATAGACTGTGAATATTATGTATAAGCCCCCATATTTTCAGCTTTTATGTGTCATCTCATGTTTAGTTCTTTGTCATTTCTATTTAGCTGCACTCTTGAGGAATGACACGACAAGGATTTGTGATGGACGAAAATTTATATTCGAATGGAGAACAAACTGGAACTTACTTCCACCTCCAACACCATCATCGACCAAATTGCCGCTGCCGTTGGCGCCCACCGGCTGGATCATCCTATGTCAGAAATAGTTCCGTGACAACTCGAGACCGGCTTGATCATCCAATGTCAGAAATAGTTCTGTGACAACCCGACTCGAGTCCTCGACGCCTGGACTTTGTCAATGACAAGACCCAAGCAGTTGCCGGCCAAACCTGATTTTCCGTCAGCTCGATCTCAAGTCCTTGGCGGGCGGGCATTGCTGCTAAGAGCTTTCTTATCAAGTCTCATCTTTACCATGTTAATGCACTTAAAATTTTAACTTTTTTTTCTCATGCATTGAAGTCCTAAAACTCGTACATCTAATTCATTATAGAACTTCCATTAAGTCCATCCGTTTTTTACGGAAAAAAATCCCACATAACATTTTATATCACATCTTTTCAATTTCACGTAGCCGACGGCGTAGTAACAAAAGCTTCCTCAAGCACAAATTTTGATTATAGCTTGACACAATTTCAATAATGAGATTAGAAAAGTTTCCATCGCTTCGATGGTTGGTTTAGTTTCCATCGCCTTGGTGGTTGGTTTAGTGATATAGGGCCCACTCCTGAGTGATTTAGGCTACGCATGGCAATCATTCTGTACCCGGAAACAGATTCTGATCAAAAATGGTTCTTTTTAATTTATGCCTGGAAACTGATTCTGAACATTTAAAGGCGTTTGGTAACGGTCCAAAATTCTGTGCCTGGGAATAGATATGCGTTTAGTAACGGCATAAAATTTCTTTTTATTAATAATATTTTAATAAAATTTTAAATATTTTAATATTTCTTTCTTCTCCTCTTTCTTGGCCATGACCGGTAAAATATTTTTTAATTAATAATACTTTTATTAAAAATAATTTTTTTATTTTTTTGGTCATCTACTAAAAATAAATTTGTAGTAGGATAATAAACAAATATCGGTAAAAAATTTTCTTATAAAAATTTTTTATTAATAATTTTTTAAAAACATTTTACTAAAAATATTTTTATTGAAAATATATTTTTTTTTTTTCGCCATGGGCTGGTCAGGTTGGATGGCCATTTATTAAGCAAATAATTTAAATAAAAACCTAATTAAATAAAAATATTTTTTATAAATAATATTTTAATAAAAAATATTTTTATTGAAATTATTTTTTATTTTTTTTTATGGCCATTGGTCATGGCCATGGCTGGTGAAAATATTTTTGTATAAATAATTTTTTATTAATAATATTTTTTATTAAAATATTTTAAATAAAAAAAATTTTATTGCATATTCACGAATCAAAAAATGTATTTTTTATTTTTTTTTGCCATGGCCATGGTGGCTAGCCATGCCATGGTAAGAAAAAATTTTTTTTATTAATAATATTTTTTTATTTTTTTCCATGGCCGGTAAAATTTTTTTATTAATAATATTTTTTATTAAAATATTTTAATCTCGCCAAATACGGCGAGGATGGCTCTCGCGCCGAACATTAAAAGCTATATTAAAAATCAAGAAAAAGAAGAAGAAAAAAAAAATTAATTCTCATTTTTGTTTCCAAAATCAAGAAACTACTTTTTTTTATTCTTAATTTTCAACAAAATTGATTAATTTTTTTTAAATATTTATTTTTCGCCATTAGCGCATAAATTTGTAAAATTTGTGCCCTTTTATTAAAAATAATTTTTCTATTTTTTGTCATGGCGGTAAAAAATCAAAAAACTAAACAAACGGATTTTATAAATTCCTAAATTGATTAGCCATGGGAGGTAAAATTTTTTTATTAATAAACAAATTTTTTTAACGTAATTAAATATATATTAAAATCAAAAAAGAAGAAGAAAAAAATTATTTGACAAGATTGCCATCGCAAAAAACGCATAGCCGATTTTCAGTATCTCCTCGCTCACATGTTCGAATCTACTAATCGCTCTTTAGCCTCGGAATAATGCCTGTGACATTTTGTCGGTCCGTGGCATTGGTTCGACTTGTGAGTAGTTACGTTTCAAATTGAATAATGTCCTCTTTGTTGAGAGAGAGAAAGAGAGAAAGAAGAGTTGGGTGTGTCTGTCTGGACGCCGATCATCGTTTTCTAACATGAAATCTAGTGCCACTGAACTAGCGACGAGAATCAGCAGAGCTCTCGTCTCAGCCTCCAACCGCACCATCCCGGCGCGGGCATGGACGGCCTCGCTCGAGCAAGCTCTCCACCGTCTCGGCTGCCGCGACCTCCTCACCCCTCAGCTCGTCGCCCGCGTGATCGACCCTTTCCTGATCCCCCACCCCTCGCTCGCCCTCGGCTTCTTCGACTGGGCCTCCCAGCAGCCCGGCTTCGCTCACGACCCCCTCGCGTACCGCTCCGTCCTCAAGTGCCTCTCCGCTTCCCGACAGTCCAACGCCGTCGAGGCCCTGTTGAAGCGGGTCAGGGCCCGCGGGATCAGCCTCGACGCCTCGGCATACGGGCACGTCATCGCCTGTTTCGTCAGGAACAAGAGGACCCACGACGGGTTTTTGGTTTTCAGCGAGATTGGTTCGTTGGCTGGGGACGTTGGGCCCGACGTGTGTAACTTGCTTCTGGCTGCTCTGGCGTCTGATGGGTATATCGACAATGCAAGGAAGGTGTTCGATGAAATGATGCAGCGGGGTGTTCGTTTGAGCACTCTGGGATTGGGCGTGTTCTTGTGGAAGTTTTGTGGTAATGGGGAAATTTCCGAGGTTCTGAGCGCGTTAGATGAAGTTAGGAGGCGTAATGCAGGGATTAACGGGTCAGTTATTGCCGTTTTGGTAGTTCATGGTCTTTGTCAAGCTTCAAGGGTATCAGAGGCTCTCTGGGTGTTGGACGAGCTGAGAAGTAGAAGCTGCAAACCTGATTTTATGGCGTATAGGATTGTTGCAGAAGCTTTTCGAGAAATGGGTGATGTGGTGCAGAAAGAGAGAGTTTTGAAGTTGAAGCGGAAGTTAGGAGTAGCTCCGAGGGCGAATGATTATAGAGAGTTTTTATTTACTCTGATTTCCGAAAGACTAATGAAGGAAGCCTCAGAGTTGGGTGAAGTCATCGTTAGTGGGGACTTTCCCCTGGAGGATGATATCCTCAATGCATTGATCGGAACAATCTCAGCTGATGATCCCCAATCAGCTATTGCCTTCTTTAGGTTCATGATTAAGAACGGAAAGTTCCCAACACTCTTGACATTGAGCAATTTGTGTAGGAACTTATGCAAGCACAACCAAACGGATGTACTGATGCGGGTGTATCAAGTCTTGGATTCTGGTGGATATTTTGCTGATGCGGAGAGTTACACTGTGATGATCTCATTTTTATGCAAGGCTGGAAGAGTAAGAGAAGCTTATGGAATCCTTCAGGTGATGAAGAAGAAAGGGTTGGGCCCAGATGTGGTTGGCTATAATTCTGTTCTGGAAGCATGTTGTCGGGAAGATCTTATACGTCCAGCAAAAAGGCTGTGGGATGAGATGTTTTCAAGTGGGTATTCTGGAGATTTAAGAACATATACTATCTTGATCAAGAAGTTCTCTGAAATAGGGCAAGTTGAAGAGGCGAGGAGGCTGTTTTACCACATGTTGGAGAAAGGGTTGGAACCTGATTCCTTAATCTACAAATCTCTCATAGAAGGGCTTTGTCAAGAAGCAAACTTTGAAGTTGCCTTTGATATTTTCGATGAGTGTATTGAACAGGATCCAACTCTTGCCAAGAGTGTCCTCAGTGCATTCATCCTGTATCTCTGCAGAAAAGGTAAAGTTTTGACGAGCTCAGTAAATACTGGATTTGAGGATTCTTGATCTTATATAATTGCACCAACAGATAATGTCTTGGTTCTATGTCTTGACATGCTTGATGCAGGTGATTTTGTTACCGCTTCAAAGTTGCTCCAACGTTTCAATTGTGATTTGGGCAATTTAGAATCCCATGTCACTTTCCTGAAATACTTAAATGATGCGGACGAGGCGAGACTTGCCCTTGAACACATGAAATGGATTAGGGAAAACTCTTCTCTGATGATGAATCGTATTTCATCAGAACTTGTATTCCTAGTTTCTTCTGCATCTAAATCGGAACCAATCTTGAACTGGCTTGACAGAATGCAAGCCAGGGAATTGCCTCGCGGTCAATAATTCCTCTCTGTAGCTACATTTTTTTTTTATTATCTTCGCTATCGTCGTACCATGATTCGTTCCAGCATCTCATAAGTCACAAAGTGACTGGCAATTTTGCTCCTGAATGTTTGAAGAGTGAAAGTTGAAGTTTGTAGTTTTTGCACTTTCTTTAAACTGTGCATATGGTACTAAAATAATTTCTAGGAGTAGCCAACCTGTGTTACCTTCTAGATGGAACAGTTTTGAGAGCAAGCAATCGAGACATTAGTTACATGTTAACTGATGCAACTTTACAATGCTCTACTTGTTTCTCCCATTTAAAGTTTTCAACTAGCCTATCTCCAGCAGCTTTTTGCCAATATAGGCAATTGCTTATGTCAGATCGTGTTCATCATGCACTGAAAATGAATAATTAGGGAGATGCAAAGCTGTTTTCTTTTCCAAGTACAGACCGAATCTGAAAGCTATAAAGAAAATTCAGGATATCCTTGAAGATGCGAAAACCAATTAGTTAGAAATCAAAAGTCAGATTTTACAAGAGGTAAATTTATAAACTCTTGAAAGTTAGGAACCGTCGTTCAAAGAGTAAATTTTTAGTACAACCAAATTCACACACAACAGAAGACTTATAAATCCAATCAAATCCAAAGAGGTGCCAAGAGGGATGTCGGTCATTTTCCGTTAAGTTCCAGGGAAGAAGATGCAGTATACTCCTTAATTTAGAAGTCAATACCAATCCGAGGACATATAAAAGTAAGAAACAAGTTTCCCACCATAAAGAGCTAAGGTAGATAACAGTTTTGCGCAATTTTCTTCTTTAGCCCTAATTCATTCTCTGAGCAGCTTCCTTGGCAAGAAGCCTTTCTTTGGCCTTGGTTTTGGCTTGGGATTTTGAGCCCATGATCCCACCACCCACTTTTTACTGTGCTCGTCGTACTTGTCATTGAAGTTAGCCTGCGGGAGCGAACGGTAAGCATGACCAGCATAACTCGTAATCGAGAGAGCTATGAGCATTATCTTCATATGTACTCTAGAGAGGCAGGAGTTCATACCTTAATAGCCTCCAGGATTTTGCTGAACTCCAACTTGTCCTCATTTTTCACAGTATTCAGGCACAAAACAGAGGCAGTTTTCTTATGGACAATCTGCCAAAGATACAGTTTTCATTTAACACAGATAGGTGATTCCCAAATCTGTAAACTAGACAATGAGATCATAGTCTAATTACCGTTCCCAAACGGGCTTGCCCTTCACGGTACAGTATGGAATTTCCATTTTCCTGCATAATGCCGGGAGCCACACAACCAGCTCTATTGGGTCCACATCACGAGCGATAACTACCAATTTTGCCTTGTTCTGGAAGGATTTTCTTTGAGTTAGATTCACCTCCCAACTTAGGAATAGTTGAGAGGTACATCAGAGAAGAAAATGAAGAAAAGAACGATTTGATGGATCGAATAATTGGAGGACCTGCTCGATAAGGTAAGTGACATGATTAAGGCCATATTTCACAACGATTGGTTTTCTGGCCTCAGAAGTTTTCCCTTCTGCCTAAGCCTGAGCCTCTTTTAGGAGCCTTTCCTTCTGTGCTGCCCTATCCTCAGGCCTATACTTGAGAAGCATCTTGAATAGGTTTGTCGCTGCAGCAATTTAAAATGGATGAATTAATTCCATGAACAAAATGAAACAAGATGGCAGATATATGCACACTAAAGCAAAAATTGAAAAAAAGAGAAGAAGAACAAAACCAAATGGTGAAAATGTACTCTAAGAGAATGCTGTATTTCGAGACAAATGGATCAGCTACCAAATCAAACTCAAATACTGAACACAGCCACACTTGCCAACAGTGATCAGCAGAAAGACTAAACAGAATAAAAGAAAAATAGCAAGATGTAAAACAACCAGATTACAAAAACTTGGCAAGTAGAGCTCAAGCACTAAAGTGAAAACATCTACAAGACAAGCTTCAAACCATTTGATTCGAGACTAACTGCAGAACTCACATTTTTCCATCTATTTGACTCAAGAATCAAATTACTGGTGCGGGTAAAAGCAAACACGACGAATGGCGAGTTCCATGCAAAGAGAACTGAAAGTGCAACCACCATTACCATCCATTGGCTAGGCATTACATTTAGTAGTTCGTATCACAAGCAAATCCACGATACAAGTGAAGAACCAGCAAGAGACATTCATCCCTCATGAAGAAACTTTTGGTGCGCATCACAAAACCTGTAACTCAAAATGAACTTCAAATTGTTAGCTAAACATACTAATGCAGCATTTTGGATGCAGGTAGACACGATCAACCCTAGAACAAATGCATGCAGTGATAATGATCGCATTCAAACAAAACCACAAGCCAGGTCGTCGAAAGACATTAGCCATCCACATATCTTGTATTAACAACCACAAGAAAAGAACAGAATCCATACCCAGGTTCTTGTCAAGTCTTGGTGAACTGGTTCAAAGCCGGTGGAACCTTCAACCTCTGCTTCAGAATCCTCCTCTTCCTCTGAATTTGAACAGTCTTAGGGAATTTCACGAACCGGGTCAAATCCCTCTTTGGCGGGAGCGTGCTGCCGATCCCAAATTGCTTCGGCCGCTTCTTGAACAAAGGGTTCACAACTTTCTCCTGCAAAACCACAGAATTGGCAAAAAAAAGATGGGGACTTTGCGCGAAAACAGTAGCTCTCAAAACATAACGCCTCGTTTGCAGATACCTGCTTCTTCTTCACAGCCACCGGAGCTTTCCCGCTTCTTTTAGGAGCCTTCAGATGAGCAAGATTGCAAAAATGTGACAAGAATGAGAATCAAATAATGAACACAAATATCACCCTAATGCAGTTTTAGACTAGACTCAGCTCTCAAACGGGTCGTTACATCAACATGCGCTCTAGCCAAAACAAAAAGAAGCGCATAGAATTTAGCCCGCGGCCTAAGAAGCTCGATCTATCAACCATAGTGCAAAATAACATTGCAAGATGGATCTTTTAAAAGTTGCTGATACAAAAAAAAAAAAGTTTGAACTGTAAAGAGTTGACAAGATTCAACGACAAACACACGGAGAGAGATCACCATGAGAGGAGATGTGTGGGAGTTGCAAGCTCTCGCCCGGCAGTGGCGAGCAGCAACAAGAACCCTGTGAAGGGTTTTTGCCCGAGCGTTCCACGTGGGCAAGTCTTTGTTAAGAAACAGGAAAGAGTTTGGAGAAATATAATTTGAAGCCAACGCTTCCTCCTGTTTGTGCAACACTTACGGAAATATTTTAAATAAGATCACGAAGTGCGCCCATTTTCTGAAAAAAAAAAGTTTGAAATTGACCTTATTTCAAATTAAGGTCTGAATTGACTATGATAGTTTCAAATTAGGGCTAAAAAGACTAAATATTCTAATCAATTAAGGGCATTTTCGTTCAACTTAAATTGAAAATTTTTTAAAAAAATGCTAACCCATCACCGGTGGAAAGTCGGTCATGGCCGACGGCCCTCACCAAATTCAGGAGAGGGTAGCAATTGGGCAAGGGCCGATGAGGCCCTAGGGACCCCATTGGCCGTGGTCGATGCCCCACTAGCGATGAGGGCAACAACCACAGGCGGAGGGCCTTGATTTTTGTGTGTGTGTGTGTGTTTTTTAAGTCTTAGCCTTTTTTTTGTCTTTTTTTTAGTTTGTCTTTTTTCATGAAAAAAATTGAACATTTTCACCTAATTTAATTAAAGATTCTTTGTAAAAATTAGGTTTCTGGTCAAAACGATATCATTTTAGAAATTCAGTGAACCTTAACATCACATGGGATAGATATTATTTTAAAAAAGTACTTAACACAAAATCAAATCCTAGGCGAAGCCCTCATCGACCACCGGCCCAAGTCCTTGCTGGTTGTGAGTGAGACAATCCTCTACAAATTTGTCAAGGGTCGCCCATACTTGTGATTGGTGAGGGTTGCCCAGGTAAAGCCGGGTCTTGTCCAACTCTCTTTGGGTATCGCCGGTGGCCAGCCACAGATCGAAAAAAAAAAAAAAATATATAAAAAGGAAAAAAGAAAGAAAACAAGACACATCACACTCAATCAAAATATTTTTCATCAATAACACCTCTATATCCACGCTTTATATAACACGATTACGTAACATATATTTACTCGTACAACATCGCGACATTATATACTTATACAGGCGGGCTGACCTGATATTACTAATTGCTTCGTTTCTTATTTAATATTTGTAAATTAGCATCAAAATTCTATAAGTAGAAAATAAAATTGTAAACTGTAGATGTTTTTTTCTTTTTGAGTGGAAAGCGTTCTTCTAATTGAAGCCAAGAACAACCACCTCCGTCATCGTCACCGGCAACTTCAAGCAGCAACAAGCTCAGCTTCGAAGCTATTACTCTCTCGCTTTCTCTCTCTCTCTCTCTCTCTCTCTCTCTCTCTCTCTGCGTACCTGCTCGACTGCATCCATGGACAATCGCAACGTGGTCGTCTGCGACAATGGCACCGGGGTAACCTTCTCCTCCCTCCCCTCCTTCTTCTTCTTCCCCTCTTTCTCGCGGTTGCTACGCTCGTTGCGGCTGTACGCGCGGCTCTGGCTCTTCCATTTTGATCTGGGTGTTCCGATCGCGACCCGATTGATCATACGACCCCTCGAAGCGAAATTCATGGATTTGTTTCGTTTTGATGAGGCTTCGACAAGTGGGTTTCCTGCGATCCGGTTGTCGGATTCAGATTCGTGTCCTGGCGCGATCCCGGACAGAGAACCGGTTTCCTTTGACGCAATTTTGCTTCGGTTTAGCTCCCTTTCGCTGTTTGTTCCTATTTGTTGTCCGCTGCTGTTGCTGTTGATGTTGATATTGATGTTGACGGTGGAGCCTTTTCACGCTTTGGAGACGCATGAACTGAGTACATAAGCTGACTTTTGTCTGGTGCAGTATGTCAAGTGTGGTTTCGCGGGAGAGAACTTCCCCACGTCCGTGTTCCCGTGCATGGTGGGAAGGCCTATGCTTCGGTACGAGGAATCGTTGACAGAACAAGAGCTGAAGGTGAAAATGTTTTCTTTTCGGTAAAGTTCACCGATTTATGTATAACCATGTTAGCGATGAAAGGATGCCGTAAGGGGTTTATGAATCTTGACTGTTTTAGCAATTACTCGCATCTATGGTAACAGGTTCATTTTGACGTGTTTTCCAATTCTCTGAATCTTCTGAAAGGATTTGTGCTAGGTGGATGATGTGTATTCTTAACGACTTTGTGCATTTATGGGATATTCTCATTGTTTTCCAGGATATTATTGTCGGAGAAGCATGTGCTGACTTACGGAATCAACTGGATATATCATATCCCGTAAATAATGGCATTGTGCAAAATTGGGACGATATGGGTCACGTCTGGGATCACACATTTTACAACGAATTGAAGGTTGATGTTCCTTGGCTTCTGCTAACTGCCATGCTATGCTTAAGATCCATTATTTACACCTAGTGCAATAACAACTATGAATACCGACTTCCACTTGTGTGTCTCATTTACAGATAAACCCTGCAGAATGTAAGATATTACTTACCGATCCACCTCTTAATCCCTCAAAGAATCGTGAGAAAATGGTTAGTGCTGTCTTATTACTTTAGTATTCTTCACACGCTCTTCCCCATCTTATTATCACTGTATGTACTTACATCTGAGTTGATGTCAGGTTTACTTGGTTTTGTAGGTAGAGACAATGTTCGAGAAGTACAACTTTGCTGGTGTCTTCATACAAATTCAGGCTGTGCTGACATTGTATGCTCAAGGTTCTTATGAGGATCTAAATATCGAGTAGCAATTAGGCATCTCTTTTTAATTAACGCAACCTGCATTGTGAATAGTGACATGCAAAGTCCATCGTCACTGCAGGAGGAACATGCCACAGGTGAAACCTAGTGGTTGTCTCTGATCAGATATTATTCTTATTGATGCATTACACGATAGTCCTGCTTTTTCAGGATAAGCTTAGTATACTTTCTGCAGATTCCTCTTTTTTTAACTCAAATGGTCACAGGTTTGCTGACTGGATTGGTTATTGACTCTGGTGACGGCGTCACTCATGTGGTAAACAACTGGAGAACACTAGTTCAATTTCTTTGTCGTGAGCTTTCTGTGATTTTTTTAGGTACTCTTGCTAGTGTGAGCCCTTTTTGGATTGAAAATGCATCGGTGAGTGTGCAAGTGTGGGCACATACTCATCTTGTACAGATATGACCCTATCTTTCCTTGTAGCTGATCTTTACTCCATTTTCAGCATCTGTTACATCTTCACCTTTCCTCTTGCTTAACCAGGTAGATATATCTAAATGGATAACACTATCTAAAATGTCAATATGTTGGATGATCTAATGTAGAAGAGTTGGTTTATGTACTTCTTGTCTTTGTAAATTTCCTGATTCTTTTGCCTGTCAAATATACTGTAAAAACTAAGTCTGTTATGTTTGAGGGCATTCTAGGCAATCAGGTAATCTTCTGTTGTATCATAGAACATTTTTCAATCATTTTGGATTAAATATTCTGCTTGAGAAGCATGAAGCGAGGTGTAGGTAAAAGATGTAAAGGTAGAATATGAGAATAACTACAGGACTGAAGCGTCTCTGCTTGAAAAATGTTCTTCAGGTGCCTGTTGTTGATGGTTATTCATTCCCTCATCTTACAAAACGCATGAACGTAGCTGGTCGGCACATAACTTCCTATCTAGTTGATTTACTTTCACGGAGAGGGTGAGGGCAATTCAAGTATTTTTATAAGTCTTTTGCATCTTTCCCTCTGCTCGACTTTAATTGAGTGTTTCGACTTTCTTCTGAAGGTATGCAATGAATAGAACTGCTGATTTTGAGACTGTCAGAGAAATCAAAGAGAAGCTTTGCTACATAAGGTTAAAAAAGCACTTATAGTATATGGTGAATTTTGTGGGGTTGCTTTATCATGCTTGATATAGTCAAACTTGTGTCAGTTATGATTACAAGAGGGAGTACCAACTGGGACTTGAGACTACCATTCTCGTTAAGCATTACACTGTAAGTGAATTCTTACTCGGCAGAAGTCATGATACAGGCAATATAATATTCCATTGAGCTGCCATTTGTATGCACTCACCTGATTTAAAATGCTTGCGTGGGATGGTCTTCAGCAGCTCTACAATCTCGTGTAGTTAGACAATTTTTTTTTTTTTTGGTAAGGTAAGATTAGTTAGACAATTTTTTTTGCTTCTCTTTGTTCTGTTTTTTGGTACCGAGCTAGATGTTCGATCGATGAGCTGTTTTAATTGTTTATATTATAGTGCTTGTTTTTTGGTGTGATTTTGAGCTTTAGATACTGTGCTTCTAGTTAAGGCTAGTAGGAATTTGACATCAAATTATTGGTAAATCTATCCTGCTTAGTTGCCAGATGGAAGGGTTATTAAAGTTGGCACCGAAAGATTCCAAGCCCCAGAAGCTCTGTTCACCCCAGTAAGTCTCTACTCCTCTCGGCAGTCAATTCTCTTGAGACTTTTACAATCCTCATGTTCTTTTAAGGTCACCCTTTCTGCTATTTTTTTGTGGTTAAAGCCACATTCTGGGGTCTTACATTGCTGAAATGCAGCCATTGGCTTCAACTAATCGTTTGGTATAGATTAGTGGGTTGGGCTGGTAGTTTAATCTAATATTGGTTGTTTAAGTACTTCAGCAGCGGAGTGGCTGTTATGTCTATGGTTTATGGCAGCTAATGGTTTACGCTGGAGTCAATGGACCATCTAGGCATATTTTGGCATATTTTTGTTTTACCTCATCCTGCTAGTCTTTAACAAGCTGAAAATTTTGAATCCACATAGCTATTGTAGTAGTCAGCATGCAGTGGTTTCAAAGGTGTTACTAATTATATTAAGCTTCTCAATTATAGTAGCATGCATGTGTTTTGTAAGTTCACAGCCCATTAGCTAATTCATTTCTCATACTTGCATGCTTATGCAAACAGGACCTTATCTTTGAATCATCAACAGTGCTACTGGTTTGTCTAATTATGCAACCTTCTCACTGTTGAGAGTTGAGCCACAAAACTTAGTCCATAACTAGACAGCCAAACCATTGCATACTGTGTAATTGTCCTAAAGGAGAAGGAAAGGTGAGCTACATATTAATTTGTTAAAACTTCAGTGTCAAACACCTGAAATGTTTCAAAACATACAAAGAGTAACGATAAAGCAATTCATAATTTTTTTAGAACCTCAAATATCCACATTTATTCTTCATTTTCTGAAATTTTAGAGGGAATGTAGAAAGGACTTTTATGAGCTGAGATAAATGTACCCATGTTAGTGCGAGTTCATTAGAGGATGTGAAATCAAATAATATAGCTCCTTTGGAATTTATTAGATGGTGCTTCAACATTGATCATTCTTCATTAGATTTTATGAGTTTTGCACTAAATTATATGTTCTCTTTTTTTCTTTTGAGTGGTGCAGGAACTCATAGATGTCGAAGGTGATGGGATGGCTGACATGGTATTCCGCTGCATTCAGGAAATGGACATTGATAACCGTATGCTGGTATGCAAAATGAAATAAACACCTCTAAAAAATGTAGCTTATGTCATTTAGGTATTGGGCAAAAATATATATATATATAAGTGCATTATTATTAATAATATGAAGCCATTTTTTAGTTCCATTTAGTGACTATACATAGTAAGTCTGAGTAATGTGCATCATTTATTGACTGTCTGTGCTTTCTCTAACTCCTTGTACATCCATGGCATGCACACTCTCCCTCACAAGCAAAATAATTTAGACGATGCTCATTAGTTAGTTCATGAGGGGCCTTTTCATACTGCAAGATTAGGCAATTTGTTTACAAGATTTTTCCAGCTTCCTGAAGAATGTAATACTGAATTTCCCATGCTATGCTCTTTGTAGCCTATATTCAGCAATCAGATGCTAGTTAACTGAACTAATTATCACAGTCGCAAAGTTTTTGCTTGTTACTGATGATTTTGATCCAAATTTGTTCTTTTTTACTTCGCATATATATCTTGTTCATCACTGCTAAGATTTATTTCCTCATTTGCAGCTCTACCAACACATTGTCTTAAGTGGAGGCAGCACCATGTATCCTGGATTACCTAGTCGGTAATTAGCTTTTACCGTTTTGAGACAAATCGTGACAATGCGGCAATGCCAACAGTTTTTTGGACTATAGTAGTCTCTCTTAATTTTTTCTTGTGCATCTCACTTGTATTTCATTGATCATTCTTCTTATTGTCCTACAAACATGTCTTCAAAGAGAGAAAAATTATCAGCATCCTAGCAGTGGAAGCTAGTGAGGCATCACCTATTTCAAATTGAAATATGATAAGGAGCGGCAAGATGATGATTAAAAGAAAATAAAGTGCTTTCCTTGAATAAATGGACAGCTTCATGTTCAGGCTGTGGACTTCTTTAGCAAATATTCCAATAATGAAAATAATTTTTTTTTTGGCTAGAAATACTGAAAATAACTTGCTTTCCAATGATCGTGTCCTTTGTAGACTTATTTATCTAAAGAGAGAGTCAATCTTTTCTTCTAGCATTAGTCCCACAAGAGATGCACCTTAAAGAGGAGATGGATTGCATCGACACTTCTGTGCAGGCAATTGCCTAGATGAGGCTAATGGTGCTGAAATTAAGTGGTTGATCTTGATTTTGTAGCCTGGGCTTTCTCCAAGACTAACGATCTATTATTATCATTACATATATATGAAAAGTGTGCACCTTTCCTTCTGATGAATTTTTCCATGCACACCTCCAAACGAAATCTTCCATCTTGAGTTCCTCAGAATGGTTTTGACAAGAAGGCTTTTTTTTTATCATCTAATAAATGATATTGCTTGCTCGAGCATTCGTATTCCATGGAAAAAAGGGTCTTAACAAGTTCCATGCATTACGATTTATTCTATCCATGACACAGAATTAAACAGTCTCCAGGATTTCCCTCATTTTCCTGGGGCTAACCTGTGTGAACACTCATTTCTGTATATTGTGCGTGACCTCCAAGGACTATATAATTACAAAAGGTTTGTTCTGTTTTAACGTTTGAATTAATAAAGTTTCGCTTTCTGTTTCAGTCTGGAGAAAGAAATACTGGATCGGTATCTGGAAGTTGTTCTCAAGGGAAATAAAGATGGCTTGAAGGTAGTCTTTTGTTTAACATAGAGCTTCAAGACCATCATTTTGCTCATTTTTCATGTTCTATTGAGACTTTCCATTTTGTGATTACCAATATTTAGGTAAGTGCTGTTCATCATGGGTCATGCTGTCATATTTATAGAAATGTTAAGGTCCCAGATGAATTTGAACCTTGACTGAGAAAACAAGCACCTGAGGAAGTTTCTTTTCTGAGGGGATTTATCAAAACATGGAACTCTTACTATCTACTACCATCGTAAAGGACTCTTCTTTCGTCTCTCGTTGTAGAATTAGGATATGAACTGCAAGAAAAGAGGATAAGAATCTTAGAGTTCTTTCAGCACTAAATGTCATAAAATCTGCATTTACTAGTTTAGTTCCCAGGCTATGTGGATAATGGTAGTTGATTAAGGGTTATTGTTCTCTTAAGAGTTCATGTTTATGGATAGAACAAAATATTACAGAATAACATAATAAGTTTTGTTTGTGATACATTTCTTGAAATTTGAAAAGCTTTTGTCCGAAGTGATGCCTAGCAATAAGAGTATCACCATCATATGGAAGATTGACCTTTTCTTCACTCCCTAAAAGATTTTTCATTGTTTTGATAGAAATTGCGGTTGCGTATTGAGGATCCACCACGAAGAAAGCATATGGTGTACCTGGGAGGTGCTGTACTTGCAGGAATCATGAAGGTAACCTCCTCTCGGGTTTCTGTGTTATATTTTTCAACCCCGCCCCAGCCCCCGCACCCCGACCCGAGAAAAAAAGGGAAAAATGTGAGGGAATAGTAAAGGAATAAATGGAAGGGAGGGGGAAACTGATATAAGAATAAAAGGAAAATTCTCGACATTTCAATTGTTATTTGAGGTCAAAATTATGCTGTCGTTGTCTTGTGAAGGATGCACCTGAATTCTGGATTACCAGAGAAGAGTATCTGGAAGAAGGAATGCGTTGTCTGAGCAAGTGTGGGCAGGCATAATCCTTTAGATGCAGTTCGCTGGTACGCTTTTCTGCTGGCACCATTTGATGGGTTGATTCCTTGTGGAAAAAAATCGATTTAAGAGGAATGTGCTGCTACAAAAGAATCACCAAGCCACTAGCCCCTATACCCAACCACTGCAGATCAAGTTCACTATTCTGTAATTCCAACAAATTCTAGTGCCCAACCCAAAAGGGGCATACAGGATGAAGATATTTACATGAGATGGGAAGGCTTATAATTACATCTTTGCTGTCTATACAGTTTTGTATTTGCCAGTGCTGGGAATTCTTACCAACTGACTTCTCGATAATGGCTTGCAGGGATTGTACATATTTGTTTGTCTGTTACTTTTTAAAGAAAATCCACCTGCTCTGCTGAAATGTAGTTGGTTGGAAGGGCTTGCTTGCAGTCGAACATGCGCTGTATTTTTCATTTAGATGGCATTTAGATGTATGTTGTATTTTGGTATATACCATATAGATATATACGCTTAACAACAAGGAAGAAATTGAAATAACCCAGTTTAAGTGACGTTCATATCAGAATGCTGTGTGTCGTGGGTACACTTGCTTCTGTTTTAAATGCTTTTTCCTTATTCAGGCAGAATGCATCCTGAAGTCATTGTGATGATGCCTAATTTTTTACTTTGGCTGAGTAAAGAATACCTCTCTAAGGTTTGCCATCCGCCTGGATGGAACGATTATACTTTCGCAGGTTGTCTTCACTTTTTCAAACTGGGGTGTTCGGGTCTAGGATCCACCCGTGAAACGTATAAAGTAAACAAAGAAGCAATGCGAACGCCCGATGAAATGTGACGTACAGAATGCGTTTCTCGCACATGGTCTGTTAATGGTCTGTTAAAAGTGTCGTGGCATTTCAACTGCCAGGTACTTTTCCATCTCTATGCGGTGAAGGGAATCTTCCTAAAGCTGCCGTATTGAGATTTCATGTTTTAACTACTCTGGAACATTTTAAATCATGTTTAGTTATGGTTAACCGGCCCTGGTTCGGTCCCAAGTTGCTGAAGCACGTAACATGATCTTAGGGCTATTCAAGGTAAAAAGAGGAACTAGATGGTAACGACGTGGTCAAATTAGAAATACCCGTCAGCTAAATTATGCCATCTGTCAAGATCCATCCCAAGTTGACCTAACTCAGAATAAGATAGCAGCAGATCAAATTGAATTTGTATCCTAAACCCGGTTGATTGAGGAAAAATTTGTTGATATCTTTGGCGTGATCGGTAGATTTCTGCTATACCTAAGTATCTACGGCCTGTCTCTTGGAAGTTTTCTGCATTAAGACCTGCTCTTTAATTTTCCCTATTGGATCCTCTGCTAGGAAGCCAACCAACAAAAGATGCTATAGGACAATGATAACTGAATCAGCAAGAAATATCCTAACTTCAATGATCAGTCGTAATGAAAATATGGCTAGGCCTTGGTAAGCAAATTCAGGATGCCAACCCCACCAAACCAGCCTCAGACTCCTTATGAGTGGTTTTGTTTGGTGCCAGGATCAGTGGCCAACTCTAACCAAATAATAAAACTATGATTATTTGTAAAAAGGAAACTTTGTTTCAGACCTCAGATCTTGGGTCATCCTCGATTTAATTATCCTAGGACATCCACCCAACCACAACTGATCTGCTCAAGGTGCAATCACACAGGGACAATTGTCCCTTTCACATAAATTTTATTTTCTTGAAGAGGCAAAATGTATTCTCAGTGAGGCCAACTGTTTTCCCTATATATTTCGCACTACAGAGGGAGGACAAGTGAGCAGTGAGCATCTCACATATTCTGGTGGACATCAGGAGTTAATGCCATCCATTTGTTCTTAATCATCAGATTTCTTGTACTAGAAGCTGCGAGGCGAAGATTGCGGATTCTCCCTGAAGAACTCGGAAAGCTAGTCTGTGCTCACTCAGCCTATTATAATGGTTTGTCTTGTCTAAACAATGATTGCTATATCAGTTACTCGAGAGATATATATAAAGTTCTTCATCAACTCAGTTCATCATGCTTGCTTTCGTATACACACTATAATTATATGTAAATTGTGCATTGTGGTTTTAGGTCCCAAAGCCCGACGCGTCCACTTTGATGGAGAACTCTAGTGGTACTAGTGTATTACAACTTTGTGTGACACAAGGCAAACCGACACTAGTTACTCCTGCTGAAGAGACAGAGAAGGGGCTGTACTTCCTCTCGAACCTCGACCAGAACATTGCGGTGATAATCCGTACAATTTATTGCTTCAAGTCAATCGAGAAAGGCAATGAGCAAGTCGGAGAAGTGATCAAGGATGCCTTGAAAAAGGTTCTTGTGCATTACTACCCTCTTGCTGGGCGCTTGACCATTAGCCCTGAGGGAAAGCTCATCGTGGATTGCACCGGAGAGGGAGCGTTTTTTTGTCGAGGCCAAAGCAAATTGTACTCTGGAAGAGATTGGAGACATAACTAAGCCTGATCCTGAGACACTTGGGAAATTGGTTTATGATGTTCCAGGTGCTAAGAACATACTAGAGATGCCACCGCTGGTGGCTCAGGTTCGTAAAATTTTTCTTTTGCGTCTTCTGCATTATCATCTGCTACAAACAAATTAAGTTGCCTTGCTAACATATTTGCGGTCCTTTGAATTTCATGAAACACTTAAAGAATTTCAGACTTGATAAAAGTTGAAACTGTTATTACAGTCCTAGGCTCCTAGCAATCTATTCCAACTATTTATGCCTGAAGGCTCTCAAGAATTAGCCATCTCCCTACAGAGGAAGAAATATTGGCAGAAACAGTATCCCAGCATGTTTATTCTGCTATGACCTCACTTATTACCAACCTCATCCTTCAAAATCGCTAAATGAGAAGCTCATGTTACAGATCTTTTCACATTTTCCTGTACCAGTGTATAGACTTATCGCATGATTGAGAAGAACTTGAAGCTTCCCTATTTTGGTGTTTGCCAGGTGACTAAATTCAAATGCGGAGGGTTTGTTCTAGGGCTGTGCATGAATCATTGCATGTTTGATGGGATTGGAGCTATGGAATTTGTGAATTCGTGGGGTGAAACCGCCAGAGGATTGCCTCTCACAACCCCACCTTTCCATGACAGAACCATTCTAAAATCCAGGAACCCTCCTAAGGTGGAAAACCTTCATCAGGAATTCGCCGAAATAGAAGACAAGTCAAACACGGCGGATCTCTACAAGGACAAAATGCGATACAGTTCTTTCTGTTTTGATCCTGAGAAGCTCGAGAAGCTAAAGGCTAAAGCGATGAAAGATGGGGTTCTTGAGAAGTGCACTACTTTTGAAGCTCTCTCGGCATTTGTATGGAGAGCTCGAACTAAGGCACTTGACATGCTGCCTGATCAGCAGACAAAGCTTCTCTTTGCAGTGGACGGGCGGCCCAAGTTTGAACCTCCTCTTCCAAAAGGGTACTTTGGAAATGGAATCGTGCTCACCAATTCCATTTGCGAAGCAGGTGAAATTCTGGAGAAACCCCTTTCATATGCAGTTGGGCTAGTTCAGGATGCAATCAAGATGGTCACGGATGGTTACATGAGATCGGCCATAGATTACTTCGAGATAACAAGAGCAAGGCCATCTTTGGCTTGCACCCTCCTGATCACGACATGGTCAAGGTTGTCCTTTCACACCACGGATTTTGGATGGGGCGAGCCCATCTTGTCGGGGCCTGTGGCATTGCCTGAGAAGGAAGTGATTCTGTTCCTTTCCCATGGGAGCGGGAGGAAAAGCATCAATGTGCTTCTCGGTTTGCCTGCTCCTACTATGAAGATCTTTGAAGAACTGATGCAGTTCTAGACATCGGTTATAAAGAAGACCTCTCTTGCTTGGTGATTTATTTCTGTGCAGGATCCCATGATCTCAAAATTCATTATGTGTATGATCTTACTTATGTTGTTCAGTTATCTCTAAGAAAATATTATGTTGGCTGTTGGCATAGACTGGTAATGGAATCCAGAGATGGTTTGTGACTGTGAGGACTGGGCACAAAGTCACTGTTCTGTGGTTTATAAGCTGCGCTTCATGTGATAAAAATATTGTCGAAATTAGTCATTCCAGATGATGGACACCCTAGTCAAGAAATTTATGTGGCCTAAAATGAAAGAATTCTTGGACCAATCAACAAGGACCTTGCACAAGTAAATGCCAAAACTCAAGACTTTCAGGCGTCCATCTTTGTAGAACTGAACTTTCATCATGACACCATAACAAAGAACGTAAAACTGATCTAGAATTTCTTTGACAAAAGGAACAACCTATCATCTAAGACACCACGCCTTAACCTTCATAGATGAAAGGAAAGAAACGATATGACACATACTGCTCGCATCAGTATTTTAGACTAAGCTGTTCATTGCTCCTTCCAGCATGACATGTAAGAGATAGAATTTCATTGATATGTTTTCTTTATGTTTCTTATTTTATTCGATTGTCTGTTGATATAGCCGGTAGCCTTTATTTTGACCCTCACCGATGCTTTATTTAAATCATGAGGAGCCTCGGCTAGCTTAGCACTAGCAGACAAAAGTTAATTAACCTCACTCGCTCTTATAGTGAATTTCGCAACTCTTCACTGGTTTCCACCGAATCTTTTTTATTCCTAGTCTAGACTCTAAGTTTGTGTTAACTTTGAAGAAAGAAAAGGATGAAAAGCTACCATCTTTCAAAGAGCTTGTTCAGAGTTTCCATGTAAAGATCTATATGCAAACTATGAGGAAATTGTTATGTTTTTACCCTGCTAAGCTTCCCCTGAGTTCATTGATTGTCTGTAATTAACCATGCTTCATTCTGATCATCTATTAATGGGCAATCTTATTCTTGTTTGGAACTGAAAAATGGGACATTGTGCATTGTAAAAAAATAAACAATGGGAGAAGAAACACGTTCTCGCAGCATGTGTGCATACACTAGCCAAAGCACAGATTTATCTGTTGGATTAGCTGTCGAGCTAAACTGATCAGGAAATTAACTGCTCAACATACATGAAGAATGCAGACATGTATTAGTATGTCTCGGACCACCATAACATATATTGCAGACAACAGAATAAAACATGAGTTGCTGTAATGCGTCTCCTGAAATTTTCAGTGGATTCTCTTTCCCTAATGTGGACAGACAGAAACCTCGATGTAGCTTGAATAGAAACCATATAGAGAGACAATGAGTGACTAGGGGGAATCAATCACCAGGTACTGTTGGGAGTGTGCATCTTCACTTCACTCTCACAACATGTTCTCCGAAAACCTACTGATTATATGGGGGCCCACGTTAAGCATGCAACAAGTCCCTCCGGTAAGTGGGTGCTGTTTGCTAAAGATTTGCCTTGCAATAATACCAAGGAAAAGACAGTATTTGTGGGAGAGTGGCAAGTGGGTGGTAGAAGGATGCAAGAAAAGGCCACATAATGAGGCCCCAGGGTAATCTTAACGCCCACCACACAGGCCTATATCTCTTTTGGATGGCCTGTAATTGAGTGCATTTAGGCTGTAGATGCAGAGATTGGCTTGCTTGGACTTGATGGCAATTTGGTCAGTGGTGGTTCTGTAACCAGGCACATTGCATGAACTGGATGAGCTCCACATCAAGCTTGCCTCGCAGGAAGACACAATGGCCGACTCTATAGCGCACTCGATCCCGTCCACTGTCGGTATCTCCAGCTTGTACACCCCATACCTATTTGTGGTTCTCTTGACTGAGAATGATATCTGCTCCGTTGTCTTCGGAGACACGGCCTCGAATTTGCAGTCTATTTTCACTTCTGCACCTGTTTCAGATCAACCAAATAAAAGGGTCTTGTGTCAAGAAGCTTTTAATTTAAATGTGTTTTCTAACTGCCTTTGTTACGGTACTTCCGATTTGGGTTTCACTTGTAATATTTAATAGAATGACTTGCAGTACTTGTGATGTGACTGGCTGATGAATTGAATCTGCATTAACACGCATAGCCGATAAAGACATTAAAATGTTCAGGACTTGAACACTAGAACGCATGGTGATCCTGTCATTGGACTGGCAGAAACAAAGATGCAAAAGCAAGAAAGAACAGGTTGTGAATGAAGCGAAGCTTGTTTTGTACCTGGTAGAAAGTAGCTGTGCCTAGAGAAGGTGTTGTTGGAGCAGATGTCACAGAAGACCATGCCCATAACTGTGATGTGGGCGCTGGGCTTGGCTGGTTCAACTTGTGAAGGGAGCGAGTGGATGAAGAGGAGAGACACAATGAAGAAAATGGGCGCGTTCAAACTCATGGTTGGTTCTTGTTTTTCTTGGTGGATGGGTGTTCGGAGACAGAGAGAGGATTAAAGAATGATAGTTTCACAGGAAAATGTTGTGCGGATAAATGGAGACTGAAGAAACTCCACTTGGTCTACTGATCTGATGCACAAGAAGTTAAAGAGGCCTTTCTTTATCTTTTCTTGCAATCAGAGTACACAGACACGTGAATGTCCTTTGGCTTATGTGAGGACTCTGTGTGCGTGAGAGAGAGAGAGAGAGAGAGAGAGAGATAGAAAGGCTTGTTTTCAGAGACTCATGAGTGGCGGTAGCTCGTGGAGGTCTGCTAAGCCTTATGGTTACAAAAGACTTTGAAGCTCAAGATGTACATATATACCGACTTGAAGAACTGTGACTTCCAGTTAACTTTGGGCTTTATCAGTAACCTGAACCATTAATGGATTTTGGTGAATTCTCACTAAACTTGCTCCTGCCATTACACTAGCCCTATTGCAAACTTTTACATGAATAGCATTGTACCAAGAGGGTAAAAAAATTAATATAGATTCATTTTACGGATGGCATGATAAACAGAATCAATTACAGTGCAGAAATATACGAAAATTGGTTAGACACATAGTGGGTCCTCTTGATTTTTTTTGGGAAAAAGTTATCAAAAACCCCAAACTATACCATAATGGCATATTTATCGCAAACTTTTTTTTTTGTGACGCCAAAAACCTCGAATCATGTCCAGTATGACACATTTACCCTAAACTTTTTTTGTGATACGAAAAACCCTAGACTATACTCAATATGACACATTTACTCTCCGTTTGGATTCGGTTAAAAATCACCGTTAAAATCTGATGTGGCTCCTACGTGGCGCCACGCGAGTACCCAGTCAGAAAAAATTAAAATTAAAACCAAACCCAATCGCTGTTACTGTTCATCGTCTTCAAGCGCTCGTCCATCGCTGCCCAGAGCCGCCTGGACATTCGGCTATGTATAATGCGCCTTTTATTTTCTTTCCCCTCCCAACTTCCTTAGTCAAATGCTGGCAAAATCAATCCATGGACTTTCGCCACTTTGATCACCGCTTCTCCAAACCTTGGAATAGAACTGGAAGATTGGCACATGATAGCCGATGTTCGCACCGTCGTGATTCCAAGGCACATTCCATGATGATACGGCGAAATTCCGCGACTTCGAGGAAAAGGAGGGAAAAGGTTCAACAGCTCCCGATGTTTCCCTGAAATGGGTTTTTAAGACATGGAGAGTAGCCCCGGTAGTGCGGAAGCTCGTGAGAAAGAGGAGGAATAGAGTGGCATGGACAACTCGGCTACTCCATATCTCGGCGAGCTCGGTCCCAAGTACAAAAACAAAATTGGGTTCAAGAGCGAGATCTTGCTCTTGAACATCGAGTCAGGCTCATAGTCACCGGACTGCTGCGGCGGCCTCGGAATCGAGGTGGTCGAGCGAGCCCCCACGTCCTCGATCCCACGTCGGGAAGCATGGACAAACCTCGGCCGAGGTCGTCGTCCACGGATGAGTACTTGAAGACGATGAACAGTAACAGCCATTGCAGTGCTTCGATACGTTTTTCTCTTTTTAGGTTTTATTTTTGTTTTATTTTTTTTCTGATCGGGCGCTCCCGTGGCGCCACATCAGCGACGCGTCAGAGCCACGTTAGATTTTAACGGTGATTTTTAACGGAATCCAAACGAAAGGTAAATATGTCACAGTGAACATAATTTAGAATTTTTGGTGTCACATCAAAAGCTTGAGGTAAATGTGTCATACTAGGCATAATTTAAGATTTTTTATGTCACAAAAAAAAAATTTAGAATAAATGTGTCACAACGAGTATAAATCGGGATTTTTGATAGCTTTTTTCCTTCTTCTTTCTTATTTATGATGCAACGAGTCTCTAAAATGCCATATCAAACCACCGCGCAATTATTTCGATAATTGGAGTGGTCACGCTACATCTCAACTCATAAACTCGAGATATCAAGCAAAACTACGAATGTGCAAACCATTTTCCTGCAAAAGCTCTTCGGGTGTTTTTGACGATGCGGTGCTTTAAGCATGTCCGATGTTCAGTATATGGTAAAACCCTTTTCCATCCTATGAAGATACATGCTTTCAGAATTATTAACAGGACATTTACTACTCAGATTCATTGTCAAAGACGGGGGAATGACAAGAACAGGACGTGTGATTGGACGGATGAGGGGCATTCATGTCGTTCATGTGAACGTCTATGCTGAACCGGGGAAGCGATAAGGGAGCGCAGTTACTGTGTCACATCCGCCAGAGCATCCGCTCTTCCCTCCCGCTTTCTCGTGACTCCTCTCTCTCTCTCTCCCATCTTTCCATCCATGGCGGTGCGGGTGCAGTAGCTCACGCATCTTTGCTCGCTCTGGAAAGTGGGGGGCGGCCCTCGTTTGGAAGAAACGGTTGTGCTGTGGTTATGAGGGAGGGAATGGAAGGGGGTGGGTGGGTTATACTCAAGTATAGTGTCGTGTGTTGGTGCAGATTTATTCGAGAAAATCATCTATTGAGCCTATTGCACTTTTACTAATTCGATCCGAAACCTTTTCATTGTGCCAATTGAATCGTAAATATTTTTTATGTTTGGTTAATTAAGTTTATCTGGTCATGTAAAACGGTCAGCGTCGGTCAAAATTTGCCGGATAGACTCAATTGGCAAAATGTAAAAGGGTTTATGATTTAGTTAGCGCAATTACAGGAATAGGTAGAACTTTTTGGACAATTTTCCCTATCTATTCTTAAATTCCACCAATTAAAGTATGGATAATGGCCATTGGTTGCTGACCAGGCTAATTTAAAAATCCTTAGAAAAGTTCGAGAATTTGATTAGATAGTTAAAAAATTGAAAGACTTGAATGGAAAATTTGTTCGAGTTCAAGAAGACCCAAAAGTGCACTTTCACCTTTACGTCTGTATGGAGCTCTTGTTGTGATGGCCTATATAGAAAGAGATTTTCCTCGTGGGGGCCTAATTTGAGCTTTGGTTCCTCGATTTGGGGGAAATTTCAAACTATGCTTGGAGATGGGAGGGTGGCCCTTTGCTTTGTCCATCCTGTCTTGCACTTCATGTCTTTATTTTCTGGTGGGTGTTCATGACAAACTTTAACCATGAGCTAGCAATACTACCAAGAGCCAATGTCACTGGACACTCCGGTTGAATCCCTATTCAAATCATCACATTTTCGTGTTCTTTGAAGCCGCTCAGAAGAGCACCGACGCGTGAGCTACGATTATTGGTAGTGTGAGATTGCGAATTCTAATACCCTTAGCGATTTGTTGCGCGTTCAAAGGGTATTGGATCTTATATAAATATATTATACACGCAAATTAATGTCATTCAAGATGACAAGCTTTGTGCAAAGAGTTACATTTTGGGCTCTTGCATCGAAGCTATAAGTGTGTTAGTTTCGAGAATAGTTCTTCTTCTTTATTTACTTTTTCCGGAAAAAAGTCACCTTTCACTTTTTTCGTTTTTTACCAACAATTTTTCAACACTTATCAATACCTAGTTATCCAATATCAATTTAGTTCTAAACCTTTTGATATAATGTCAATTCAATTCTTCCGGCTAATTTTAGCTAGATTTTGCTGATGTGGACGCCGGTCAGTCTACGTAACACGGTTGATACTAACATAGACGACTTTTAATAATATTTTAATATTTAAATGAATCTTTACTTTCTTTTCTTTTCTTTTTATTTTTTTCTCCCTTCCGTCCTTCCTCTAGCCGGGCCAAATCAGCGACCAGCCAAAGGCCAACCTCGCTGGCCACTGGCAAGGCTTGCCCTCGATAGTAACGGCGAGGGCGAACTTCACCATAGCTGGGTGAGGCTCGACCCTTGCTAGCCCAAGGAGAGGCCGCCCTCACGACCATCCATCGAGGGCAAGCCTCTCGGCCTCTAGCCGATCACCAATCTAGCGACCGGCTGGAGGAAGGAGGAAAGGGAGGAAAAAAAAATAATAAGAAAATAAAAAATTCAAAAAAATATTATAATATTATTAAAAATTGTCCACGTCAATACCAACGGCCAGTGTCCGTGTTAACAATATCCGGCCAAAATTAGCCGAAATTACTAAATTGACACTATATAAAAAAAGTTTAGGACTCAATTGACACCAAAAAGTGATTTATGACTAAATTGGCGCAAACGCAAAAAGTTTGAGACTTTTTTTGACACTTTTCTCAAAGAAGTCGTATTTTTGGGCACAGAAGTTGGTGCGGAATGGAGCAATTAATTTTGTTCGGAAAGAATGATACTAGTGATTGAGTCTTGCCGTATGAGGTTTCGGCTGAGGCTTTATATTGTGTCTTGGGGGGTTCGAAAAGAGTGAACTTGGCCCCTACTCCTGATTTTGGGCTTTTCAGCTTGGTTTTTGCGAAATGTGTATTCGGTTCGGATTTGAAATTCTTTGGGTGCAAATGGGATGTACGGAAACATAGTGAATACACATTTGAGCAGGCATGGGGGCTAATGATTTGAGTAGATTAATAGTCATAACTATCCATTTATATCTTGAAATCGAGCAAAGTTAACATTTAATCATTGATAACTCGAGCACTATATAGACCAAGTGAATTTGGGTAAGCCTCACGCACAAGGCGCGGATATATATGGATGTGAATAAGTGGGGCTATAGTGAACTCATGACTCAATCTTATGACCTATCTTTTGGTATTGTGCTACTTGCGAGACCAACTCGTATTGTCTCAAAAGTTCTAAAATATCAAGAAATAGGCTTGAGCGAAATTTTAGATTATGAATCTCATAATTGAAATATATATCTTTCTCGATTCAAGAACGGTCTCAAATATATGGGAAGAAGACACCTTTGTAGGTGCACCGGGATTATATGTTTAAAAACCGTAAGGATTGAACTCGATTATGGTAGTTCGAATAATTAGAAATTGAAAATGTGCAATACATATGTACATATGAGAAGTAAGAGTGCAATATGTACATTCAGAACGAGCAAATTTAATGGCGGTTTGGTATCACATCCTTGCGAAGCCCTCAATAATGCCATGAACTCAAGTCATGAAGTAGGATGTGCGTGTGATTTTCAAAAAACGTCTACATATAGGAATGCATATAGGGAAAATGACATAATAGTAATTAAACTTTAACTCAATATGCAATGTGGTCTCTCAATTTTTAATTTATTTAATGTGATATCTGACAGTAGCCAAATTTGCAATTTGGTCCTTGAACTTTCAATATGGTATCTAGAGCGATGGTAAATATTCAATTTAATCCCTGAACTATATGAAAATATTCCATATTATCTCTGAACTTGAATTAATAGAAGGACAATATTAAATATTTTCATATAGTCCAAGGGCTAAGTTAAATATTATAAAAAATTCATCAATCATATTAAACAAAATGAAAGTTTATGGACCATATTGCACAGTGAATTAAAGTTTTCGGATCATTTTTGTCATTATCTCCTGTATATTTCTCAACAATATGGATCGATAATTGATTAGAACGAACCGATTTTCGCAGTAGGTGGTGAAAAGACACAATTCGGACGTTTTCTCCACCTAATTTACTCCATCATGTCATATGCTCGCCGAAAGAGACGTTCATCCTCGGTGTAATTGGTAGGTTCCTCTTCACAAAGCTCTCAATTCACGGCAAGATATGATACTACATTACACAGCAAAAAAGGACACGCCAGACCATTGATTACCAAGGAAAGATCAAAGGTGAAAAAGATGTTCGCATTTACGTGTCGGGGGACGCAAGCGAGCTATTTACTCCTGAGCACGAGAGAGAGAGAGAGAGAGAGGAAGAGACAAACGCTCGATGACTTGGGCAAATACAAGGCGTGGGGGGCGGCGTCGCCGACGCCACAACCGACGATGTTGCCAATGTCCTTTCATTCCCTTCTGCTGTCCTCTTCTCCTCCACATTAATCCCACTTGTCCTTCCTCTTTTTATCGAGTTAAATGTGTGACCCCCCCTCGTGATCTTGTCGCGTACTTCCTTTTAGCTCATATGGTGTCGCATTCGTAACCAGAGGAGAAAAAACTCTAGACCCCTTTATAGAGACTTCAATCCACCACCCGATCTTTCGAGCTTTTAGAGCTAGCGGTTGTATGCTAAGTTAAACCAGGCATCCCCCATACTGCCCCGTCAATAGGATTCCCATATCGTTCTAGCCTTCCAAAAGGAGCGTCTATGACATTATCCTCGTCAACCTTTCAAGTCTTTTAGAAACGTTAATGAGGATCACAAGATTTGTGGCAAGTTTTTCGATAGCTTAAACTTTCGAGGAGAATGATTTGTTTATCGTCTTAACTTCAAATATAACGGTATCAGAATCGCACATCATGGATCCCGATTCTCTCTAATTGTTATCCGGGTTCATTTTCCCGTGTGCGTCGGTCTCGTATATCTACCTTTGGGGATGCGTCGAGTGGGGGTTATGTCGCCGGTCAAGCCCGGTTTTTTACGTGAGAAGCAGCGATACAAAATGTCCTGGATTACTTTCTAACGGTGTAGACTTCCGAAGAGAAGAGAATCATGATTTCATGCTCAAAACTGCCATCATTTCCGTCGTAGTCTCAGAGATTGTCAGTTCAGGATAACTGTCGCACGAAACCTTGTTGGACCCAGGAACAAAATGCACCGAAACATCTCGACACCTTTTGATGGTGCAAGACCCGCACGGCCTCCAACCAAAAGTATTGCCCCGAAACGCACAAAAAATGTACGGATCTCGTACCCATTGTAGGCCTGGAATTCCACGACCATTTTCCTCCTCCCCTTTTTTTTATCATCATCATTACTATCATTGTTATTATTTCAGAATTTTGCCTTCTTTGAGGATGAGGGATATTTTCTTCTATCTTCCCGACCATCATTGATGGCGACATTCTGTCCCTTTTCCCGGGCGAAACGTCTTGTCCCTTGTCATTTCTGAATCTCCGCGGTTCTCACACCTCTGAACTCATCTACTTAATCAAACAATCGCAACTGACCAATAGTACCATTTCCTTTCCATTTTTTTAATCATTTTGTTTATTAATGTTGCAACAAGGCAAAGGGTCGATAACTATGTTATTCACCTCGTTCTCCAGATTGGGCCGGCCCAAGGAAATACCAACGGATGGGATTTTTGTCCTCTACTTTGGCGGCAGAATTTCCAAAGCAGCGCTGGAGGAAACGACGAGGAATGAACCCTAGATAACAGCTTAGCCTTGGGTGATGAAACGTAGGCTGGGATTTGGCACGTCCTTCCAATCACATAGAACTTCTACATATCTCCACTTTTTGTCTCATTTTCCTCACTCTCCTCTGTCGCCTTTTGCCTCCTACCCATGCAGACAAGAACGGAGACGGGGGAAATGCCTCTGCATAAGAGTAAGACATCGGCGCATTCCGAGTCTTTCTTTCTGTAAGAAGAGCTCTTCAGCTCTAAAAAGAACACCAACGACCCATTAAAGCTCGTCCTTCTTTTCCTTCTTCAACGTTTTGGTGAACGAGACCTTGAACCCCCACCTACTTCTTTCCAAATTTTAAAGAGAGAGAGAGAGAGAGGACATGATCAATTCTCTGTGTGGAAGCATGGGTTCACTCAAGAGTGAGAACTCATGCACCAACATGACCCACCCACCAACCTCACCATCTGACTCATCGTCTATCTCAATGTCAGAGTCCAAGAAGACACCTCCTCCATCTGAAATGGATCATAGCAGCTTCACCCCGCCGAGCCTCAGCTTCCCGTCGCTCAAGGCCCACAAGGAAGAAGAAGCCGAAGTCCAGTCGCCCACCACCGCCCTTCTCGAGTCCTTCTTCTCCGACCAGCTCGATGGCGACTTCATGATCTCTTCCCCAGTGAGGACCAACCTCACTGCCCACAATGGTACTAACACTAACCTCCCATCACCTCACAGTCCGAACTTCAGCTACATCAACAGCTTGACCTATGCTCCCAACATCCAAGGGCAGTCCCTCTCGTGGTACTCCCCACCGCGGCTCTTCTCTTCACCGCTTGGTCCGCTCCGAGGGAAGGGTATGAGCCCTCTCCACAAGGTCTCGAACAATAACAACAACAATAGCAGTAACAATAACAATAGTAATAACAAGGACGGCAGCAACAGCAATAGTAATAACAATCATAATCCGTATATGCAAGTTGGGAGTAATCTTGGTCTGCCTGCTATCGAGGATTACTTGGAAGACTACCAGAAGGACGAGTTCGGGACATATCCTTCGCAGTTCGACGCCAGCCTGATGCTCGAGTGCATGTCAGTAGGACCGAGGTATGGCCGGCCGATGAGCGAGACAGTGGGCAGCGGATCTCAGCTCACTCAGGAGAGCGGTGTGTATTATCCCGGGTCTTGCGAGTCGAGTTCGCAGATGCCTCTGTCTCAGCAGCTGCAACGAGAGCACCTCCAAGAGAAGCGGCAACAGCAACATGATCAATCGATTCAGCAGCATCAAAACCTGGCTGACACTTTGATGATGCCCATCGCTGTTGGCTCCGAACAGGTATCTCTCTCCATCGCTTCACGAAAACTATTAGATGGGGGGTCACGGTAGACTGGGCCAATCGTAGTAATAACTGTCTGACGTTGTAATATCATGGACATCATTCGTCCGATCACAAGTTCATGCAATTCATCCCCATAATCGGATCTTCTTAGGCAATATCTTGTAAGGCCCGGTGCACACATGTGGGCAGTGATTGCAGAGATAAATTTCAAACCGAATATGTAAAGTTCAAAGACATATAGTTGATATTATTTAATTGTCTCGTGACTTGACGAGTCTAATCTCTTGGGAGTAAACGAGTCCACATATAAGGGGCAATGTACCTCACGAGACATTAGATTTCTACTGAGCATCTCAATAGATCTTGAACAGAGTTTGATTTTAGGGTGCACTTGTTTCGCGAAAAAGAATAATTTGGAAAGTATTTTTCTATAAATGATCATTTGAAATAATAAGAGAAATTTTTTTTCGTATTATTGATAACAATTCATGTTTAAATATTATCTTGGACGATAAAAATATTTTGCGATCGTTTTATTTTTATAAATGATACAAACGATTATTTTTAAAAATATATTTTATAAATCATTCATTCTCCGTAAAACAAACGGAAGATAGTATTTATTCCGGGAAGCATATACTAAATGCCTAATTTTTTATGGAAAATCTTTTACCATTTCAGGCGTTGCGTCACATCATCAGCACCTATTCCATTTCTTTTTCTAAATACTATCATGCTTATTTAATATCACTCAATAAGCATCCGAAAAGCAGAAATCCTATCATATATCTACATATAATAAATGTCTTTCTATCTCTCAGGAACAAGACAGTGGGCTTCAACTGGTGCACCTCCTCCTTGCGTGTGCTGAAGCAGTGGCCAAAGAGGACTACATGCTGGCCCAGAAGTACCTCCACCACCTCAACCGCATCGTCTCGCCCATCGGCGACTCCATGCAACGCGTCGCCAGCTGCTTCACCAAAGCCCTGAGTGCCCGCCTCGCCGCCACCCTCGCCACTCGCCCCACCTCCTCCTCCGCGAAGCCCTTCTCCCCGTTCCCCCCAAACTCCGTCGAAATCCTCAAGTACTACCAAATCCTCTACCAGGCCTGCCCCTACATAAAATTCGCCCACTTCACCGCGAACCAGGCCATCTTCGAGGCGATCGAGTTCGAGGAGCGTGTCCACGTGATCGACCTAGATATCCACCAGGGCTACCAGTGGCCAGCCTTCATGCAGGCCCTTGCCGCCCGACCAGGTGGGGCCCCCTTCCTCCGAATAACCGGAGTCGGCCCCAACATCGAGGCTGTGTGCGAGACTGGCCGGTGCCTCACGGAGCTCGCCCACTCCCTCCACATCCCCTTCGAGTTCCACCCAGTGGGGGAGCAGCTCGAGGACCTCAAGCCCCACATGCTGAACCGGCGGGTTGGGGAGGCACTGGCCGTGAACTCCGTAAACTGCCTCCACCGTGTCCCCGGAAATTGCCTCGGGGGCCTGCTCTCCATGATTCGCGACCAGGCCCCGAACATTGTGACCGTCGTCGAGCAGGAGGCGAGCCTCAACGGGCCCTATTTCCTGGGCCGGTTCCTGGAGGCGCTGCACTACTACTCGGCCATCTTCGACTCGCTGGACGCCACGTTCCCGCCGGAGTCGGCGCAGAGGGCACAGGTGGAGCAGTACATCTTGGCACCGGAGATACAGAACGTCGTGGCGCTAGAGGGTGCGGAGCGGACGGTGCGGCACGAGCGGCTCGAGAAGTGGAGGAAGGTGATGGAGGGGAAGGGGTTCAGGGGGGTCCCGCTCAGCGGGAACGCCGTGACCCAGTCGAAGATCTTGCTGGGTCTGTACTCCAGCGACGGGTACCGATTGACGGAGGACAAGGGCTGCTTGCTCTTGGGGTGGCAAGATAGGGCCATCATCGCGGCCTCTGCATGGCGATGTTAAAATTAAGAGCTTTTCCTTCCTTCCCTCTCTCTGCGTGCAGTTTGTCTCTTTTACCCTTGTTGATCGATGCTTTTCACACAATGGACCCGGTTTCGTCGAAGTTAAGATTAATGGACAGAGTTGGAAAGAGAGATAGGAGAGAGAAGGAAATGTAGGGGGGATTAATCATACGTTTTACTTTGTAGAGAAGAGAAAAAATGGGCTTAGGATGTGTTCGATTGCTAATTAATATTTGTTGTGTTTCGTGGCGAATAATATAGGGGGAGTACGAATAAAGTGATATTGTTATTACCGTGGATTTTCCCGACCGTTTTATGTCGTGAGTGTCGGATTTTAGGCCCTCTGAAATTTAGGTTACATAGGATAAGGACGAAGTCGAGATTTTGCCTCCCGAAAACCCAAAACGAGAAATGGAATGAAAACTAGAATGGGATCCACAAAGAGAGACGAGACATTCGTGCTAATTGTTTGCAACCCCTAAAAGAATGCGAAAAAAATGCCAGCAATTGAATCGCTTGTACGAAGATTTTAATTTTTGCAACTAGGCTGTGCGTATGTGTCATTCATTCGGTGTCGATGAAAGAAAATCGCTAACATAGGCCTAATTTAATTTCAATTTTAGTGTCACGTGCATTATGATTCGTGTAAAACGGGATTTGTTCCCCATTAATGTTCACTATTGGTCGGAAAAGGCAGAGCGTATGCAAATTTACTAGGATTTACATTGTGCGTTCATCCGGCTCATGAATTACCTTGCTAATCGGTAGAGTAAGACAAGACTCAAGCTCCTAGTAGGCAGCCTAACCATATGCTTCTTTGCCCCTTAAAAGCGTTGGATATCGATAGCATTGTACTGTCCATATATCGGCAAAGTAAGAGAGAAGACGGAATGAACGCTTTGAGAATAGTTGTTACACTCGTTGCAGCGTTAGTTATATGGTGTTGCAGCTATTTTATGGCAATGTAAATAGCTATTGCAGATTGGCTACAGTAGGGTTACAGTATTACAGTGAGCAAACATTGTAGTATTGAGTAGACCAATAAAAGAGTAGGAATAGACTTGTTTTAGCAGCCGAATATGGCATTAGAGATAGGATTGAGTGGGTCTCACTTAAGGCCCACATATGGAAGGGCTTGAAATGTAAATGACACAGTGAAAAATGTTGTCTGAACTTATCATGTTTGAACCTGTCTGAACTTAACCCTCGGTTGCGTAGGAAATATAGATAAGGGGGAATGTATAAAAGATTAGAGAAGACAGATGGCTTAAAAGGGGACTCATATACGTGGACTGGCTAACCGAAGAGTACCATGCATGGTTGCTAATCTAATTGTAAAGGAGGAGCAGAGATGGAATCAACAATCACTCCGAACTTTATTTGATGAAGAACTGCAAAGCGAAATACTTGCAATCCCGCTGGGATCTCAAACCACAGAAGATAGACTTGTCTGCACTAATTCCAGAACAGGGATCTTCACAGTGAAAAGTGTTTATAATAAGAACAGAGAGGAGAGTGAGGTTCAAGATGTGATCAGGGCATCCTCATCGAATACCTTGAGCTCTCTAGTAAAAAATTTGGCAGACATCTACCTTACTCAAAATCAAACATTTTCTCTGTGGTGTTTGTCAAAATGCCTTATCTACCGAGGATAAATTATTCGGGAGAAAAGTTGTACCTGAACCAGTTTGTGATCTATGCCATCTGCAACTAGAGACTGTTGAACATGTCCTCTTGCTCTGCCCCTAGATGTCAAAGGTTTGGTCTGACCGGACTTTGAATATTCACACATCAAACTCTGTCAAGAATAGAGGAATGGTTGCCCAAGTTTATGTAAGATGTTGTGGGACCATTGCCAACTGTTCTAAAAGTTTAAAATATTAGATGAATGCGTGGTTTAATATTTAATTATTTTATCACTCCCTTCATACTTAGTCTGGTCATTTTGACTAGTACTAAGCGTAGATATATTTAATTAGAAAGGCAAATGGGGCCGGGTAAGATTTGAACTCAGGACTTCATACTCTGATATCATGTAAAATTTTGTAAGATTACTCAAGCTATTAGATAAAGACATGATTTAATATTTAATTATTTTATCAACTTCGCCATACCTTGCTGTCGTTCGAGCTCCTCTCAGTAGCCATCTGGCAAATCTACAAAGAGAGGAACAACGCCATATTCAGAGCAAAAGTCTCAGACCCCGGAAAGCCGTTGGAATCAGCAGTGGCCATGCATGCAAGTGTCGCTCACTGCGCAACAAGGCCTAAACGAAGACCAGAGCTTCAATCAAACCCAGATCGTACCTGGGTGCAACCGAAACAGGGGTTTTGAGGATAAATGTTGACGGTTCTTACCTTGATGGGGAAGACGACGGTGTCATGGCGTGTGCGTCATGAAAGCTCGGGTCTTCTCGTTGGTGGTTTCCCGCGCCCACTCAAGGCGTCCTCCGCTGTGCAAACTGAAGTGCATGCTTTGTTGGAAACCCTAGAATACTTTCAATCAAGATAAGAAACTGCGTTGGAACTACTCCCATATCAATCTAATATGATAAGGTGTCTAAGTAGCACAGATAGGGCCTTTTGGGAGGTAAGTCTACTTATCAAGAAAGCCCAAGCCTTGTTGAGTCTCTTTTCAGATTTAAGAGTAGCCTATTGCAAAAGACAAATAAGGTGGCAGACTAGATTGCAAAAGCCTATCGTAGAAAATGCCTTATTTCTTGTCAATAGTTTCAAATGCATAGTCAAGGCATCCTCTACCGTGAAAATTGAAGTGCCTACCCTAGAATGCTTTCAATCAAGATCAGACAATCGAACTATACTTAATTCAATCTAATCCAATAAGGTATCTAAGTAGTACAGATCAGCCATTGTGGGAGGTAAGTCTACTTATCAAGAAAGCTCAGACCCACTTGAGTTTCTCTTTAGATTTAAGAGTAACCCATTGCAATAGAGAAGCAAATAAGATGACAGATTGGGTTGCCAAAGCCCATTGTAAAAAGAGCCTTCCTTCTAATTAGATTTTACATCCCCTCAAGTCCTTTGGTCAATTTTCTTTTTTCTATAAATGAACCTACGCATCTTTTAACGAATAAATATTATCTTGAATATTTGAGGCGCGACTCTTGCTCACGCTTTTTTTGATATAGCCAATCACATATCGAGAGATCAATTCATTCCACGCTCGATCCGGCCAAAAAAACATACGAGAATCAATTCTATCAGATCCGACATCACTCACAATCAAACGAGTCCTTGTTGAGATCTTTCTCGGGGCTCCGGACATCATCCTGTTAGGCCAGATTAGGAAGTACAATCATCATGGGCCAGAGAAAAGAACAAATGCTTCTTGCATCTGGACCTGATTGCAGTGTCCGAATAGTGAAATATAAGAGCAGATTCTCTCAGCTTGAGCAAGCAAGGTACAAATCATTCCGCCCACTGGATGATGCTGCACGCAAGAACTGCGGCTGAATGTCAACGGAACATGCCTCGGACGATGCATGTCAGAGCAAGAACTAAGAATCTTTTTTTTTTATTATTATTCTCTTTTTTAAGGAATAAGCTTTAATTATTAATTATTATATAACGTGGATATAGATAGGAAGGAATCGTGTTTTTTCACGGGAGTGGAGAAGATACTATTTGCCTGAGGAATCTTATCCATCTCGGACGATACCCTTTTTTAGCTTTGAAAGATCTCTTCGGGTGTTTATGTACTTTGAATAATCACAGTTTGGAGCTCTGTTTTGCCGCGACTCGCACGCGTGCCTTTACATACATTTCTCATCTCATGAAATGCATATATATTACGCCAACGGTTTATCATAATAGATGAAGTAAACTATCGACCAAGGGCGTACCCTACTAATATTTTTAAGGGTTTATCCAATCAAATTGGCGTATAAGTATCGCATTTATCCTCAAACTAATTTTTGCGTCTCAAAAGCTATCAAGTCGGTGCACCCGTACCGCATTTACTATAAACTAATTTTTATATCACAAAAATTCTCGAACTAATAAATCTGTGCCATATTTATCCCAAAATTGATATACCCGTGCTATATTTTCCTCAAATTGTGGTAAATATGGGATTTTATGATAAATATAATACAAGTGCATTGATTTGTGATAAGTGTGGCATCGGTATATTAGTTTGAAGTAAATGTGACATGAATGTATCAATTCAAGAGTTTTTGTGACTCAAAATAATTTGAAGTAAATATGAGACGAATGTATTATTGTGGGTGTTTTTTTTTTTAAATGTGAACCCTATTTTCAAAGAACGGAGTCAAGCAAGTTATTGACTTATCATCCATCATTGTTGTGTGGTTTCCCCACACGAACGTGGAGAGGACGTAAACAGACAAGTTTGGTAATTAATGTAATTGCTAGTGCCTACGAACCAAACAAAACCTATCGAGTAGCGTTGCTCTTAGCAATTACAATCTCGGCGCCGACCAGAAAAAATTTTCTAGATCCATGTCGAACAAGTTCCCGGTCGTACGCATCACATTTTACGGCCGTTTCCACGATGCGACCAACTTGAAACGGTAAAAATCACGCCGAAATTGCTGGGCCCTTCATGAGCCGTTGGACGACCGGCGATGAATCATCGGTTGTTTCGCTTGTTAAAGAATTATCCCACATCGATTATCAATGGGTCTTAAATGCTATTTATATTCATGTTATCTCCATCTACTTAATAATTTAAACTTTTGGGTTAGACTTTCTAACATGGTATCAGAGCTAATGCTATCTATTTTGCGAATCAACGTGATAAAAATTCCATGTGAACGTACGATGTCAAAATTTTACTTGCTGCTAGTAATCCTACTTACACATGAGTGGGGGTCTCTTTATATTCATGCGGTCTTCCTTCACGTGCTGCTAGTAATCCTGCTTGCACATGAGTGGGGGTCTCTTTATATTCATGTGGTCTTTTTCTACCTAATAGTTTAAGTTTTTTGGTTGGACTTTCTAATATGGTATCAGAATCAATGCTATTGTAATTCGGCTTACGCGTGAGTAGGGGTGTAGAAGAATTATTCCACATTAATTGACAACGGATCCTAAATGCTCTTTGCATTTTCCCTCCACTCGACAACTTAAGATTTTGAGTTAGACTATCTAACATTGCTAACGAATGCCGTCGGTTGTCAGTCAATCAGGACCAGTTTAGTAGCATCGCCACAACAACCTGATTCTTCTACCGAAAAGAGGATTAATTTTTTTGAGGAAAAAAAAGCAGAAAAGGGAAAGGGCAAAACAGGCAGAGACAAGAGTCGTTGTGTCGCTCTCTCGCTAAGATTTTGTGTTGATGCGGGGGTGACGACATGAAAGCTTGGGCCCGACTAGGATCTGGATGGGCCCACATTATAGCCGCACTGCCGCAATTATGAGAGTCCGGACCGCCAACTGCTCCTCCGTGGGGGCCCACTTCCACGGTCTCGTTGGAATGCCAGCTTGCCAAGTAGGCAAGGCAACAGGGTGGTACCCCCCCACACCCCAAGCTGGTCTCTCTTTTTCTTTTTTTTTTTCCTTTTTTTTTTGTATTGTATTCATAAGGGAAAGCAAATTAACTAGACTCTCTACCCATAGGCTCGGGCCACGAAAAAAAAAATTAAAATAAATTAAATAAATTAAGGGTCGAATTTTCTCTCGTCCTTGTATGCTACAGAAAGGGGCATCGCTTGCATCATTTTGTAGGTAAGTACGCACGTGACGGCGCCTGATTCCGTAATCCACCGATCAAAAGGCCCGTCGTCACGCGGAAATGAGGAAAGCATGACCTCGAAAGGGACCGAAGAGCCCACCTAAACCGGCCTCGACAAATAGTGCACGAGCGGACCCCCCCCCTGCTTGCTGCGCGCGCGCGCTGTGGATTAGGTCGACCCGACTTGATCGGACCGAGAGCCGCGCGGCTTTGCTTGCCCGGACTTCCGGTCGAAGCAAGGAGATCGCGTGATTCTAAGCTCACGTTGGCAAAATATATATTTATATTTATTTATATATGCAGTACCTACCATTCTTCCATGCACGCGCTTCTGCGTTGGGTTTAAGACATGTTGCATCACATGAGCGACGACATATAAACTCTCGGCTTTGTAATAATCCGTGGGAACCGATGCAATCATTTAGGAATTGTTACGCATCGAATGACCCTCCAAAGGGAAACTCAACGTGAAATTTGCGATCGTGGGAAGAAGGTCGGTGGCAATTTTGACGCGAAGGGTAGGAGGAAATGGATCGCGGCCGTGGCTACGACCCTATGGCGACGCGGTTCGTGCGATTATTGCTTGCGGGCGAGGAAAACGGCCGGTCTTTATAGCCTAGAGGCGACGCGGTCCACATGCCGCATGCAACCCCAACCCCAACCCCCATCCCCACCCTCCCCTCTATAGGCGCCCGTGCCGTATCGGTCGTGTTGCGTTTGGCGAAAAATCGAGCTGTCCACCCATCTGATAGATGTTGTTCTAGGACCGGTTTTGGTGCAGCATGTCCTTATTGCGAAGGACAAATGGTGACGATTTTCGCAATAAGGAGTGCACAGGTCGTTTATAGGATTTGCGAGATGGCTATCTTACGTACCGAAATACTGTGACATGGGTTACACTCAATTACGATCAATCAATAATATGCACAATCCGAGGAAATGTGGGGGAATCTCCTAATTATCTCTAACGGGGTTGATTGATGTAAGGGTAAATATTCATAACTTATAAATCACCATTAAGAGGCGTGATCGGAGCAGCTTTCGTCAATCATAAATGGAGGAAAATAATGCCCCTACATACTTTGGTCATTGCACTATCGCCCAGCAACCAGCTAAGGAAAAGTGAATTATTCCTCATTATGTATGCTTAACCAATTTCCAGTGCACTCGTTAACAATGTCCTTGGCTCTACAATTTCCTTGCCTCCGAATCCAAACGACCATGGGCGCGTTTGGTAACGTTTCTATTTCTGGGAACAATTTCTTTTCAGAAATAGTTTTTTCTATTTCTATTTCCTAGAAGAGTTTCTAAGCAAAATAATGCGTTTGGTAACTGCACAAAATTTCTATTTCTAGAACAGAAATGCGTTTGGTAACTACATAAAATTTCTATTCTCAATTTTTTGCATTCAAATCTATATCTTTTATTTAATTATAAGTGCAAGTTATAAGTGAAAAAAAAAATCAATAAGCATGATTTATTGATTTGTCTAATCCTTTTTAGGGGTTTAAAACCCCTTTTAATCCCTAAACTAAGGAATCTTCAAAAATACTACTTGGGCACCTCAAAAATTTAAATTTCATTCAAAGTGGATGGCTACATGTATTCTAAGCTATTATGTAAATTTTTTTTATATTTTTTTGTGGTAAAATTTGTTAAAATTTTTTACTTTCCCTAAATCTGATTCTTTTTATTTTTCCAAAAGATTTTTATGAAATTTTTTTAATTTTTTCAATTTCGGAATTTTGCAAATATTTAAGGGTTTTCTGAGTTTTTCTGATTTTTATGGATCTTCTGAGAATTTTTTTGATTTATATGAATTTTGGGAATTTTCTAATTTTTTATGGGATTTTTCTGAAATTTTTCTAATTTTTATGAATTTTCGGAATTTTTTAATTTATTCTAAGCCATTATGTGAATTTTTATTTTTTTATTTTTTTGGGGAAAATTTTATTGAAACTTTTTACTTTCCTGAAATTTGTCTCCTTTTATTTTCGAGAAAGCTTTTTATGAATTTTTTTTAATTTTTTCAATTCGGAATTTTACAAATTTTTATGGGTTTTCTGAGTTTTTCTGATTTTTATGGATTTTTTGAGAATTTTTCTGATTTTTATGAATTTTTGGAATTTTTTATAATTTAATTAATTTTTTAAATTTTTTTATTATTTCTGCCGAGAATGGATCGGACCGGTGCTTTGAGACGGTTTGCGGACGACGGAGGATGGAGGAGGAGCTAAGGTTGCGGCTTGAGTATCGGACCTTTCTATTTCTATTTCTATTTCTAGGAACAAAGAAGTAGATTTTTTCTACTTCTTATTTCTGCTTCAAATCTATTTCTTGGCCACTTTTCTATTCCAGGAAATAGAAAAATAAAATGCGTTAACAATGTCCTTGGCTCTACAATTTCCTTGCCTCCGAATCCAAACGACCATGTTGACAGAGAAGAAACGGTTTTAAAAATTGCATATCATGCTCGAATGATGAGCGTGTTCGTCTTTCTCACTCGATGCTTGGACTTTGAAATTCTCTCGCAGCCAACCAAAGAGTACAGACCCCCCTTATCACCGATTAGTTGGGTAAAATCCCCCGAGCACCCCGTTACGAGGAAAAAGAACCCGCCTACGTGAGCTCAAGAGATTATTATCGCATCCCCTCTCTCTCTCTCTCTCTCCATACATATGTATATCTGCTATAGCAAGCTGAGTGCGGAGAACACTAACGAGATTCGAGCATTACAATGCTTATTGATAGAGGACAAAGTAGCAGGAAGCATATCCGAAGGAAAAGTCTTTCTTTTTTGGGGAACTTCAATTCTTCGCTTTCTATACAGAGGAGGGAGCAAATTACGGTCACCAATTCAAACGCCGCATAAAAAAAAAAAAAAAGACCCATCCATAAGCTGACTCCGTACTTCACACACGACCTTTGACCAACACAAAAGGAAAGCCCAAGGAACAAATACATCTGATGCTCCGCTAAAACAAACGTAAGACGCCATGAAACAAAGGAGGGGAAAAAAACCCGTAAAAAAGTAACGAAAAAAAGAAAGAAAGACTAGGAGAGAACGTCGGTCACTGTTACTGTACCCCTCAATCCTAAACCGGAGCAGAACGAGCGACAGCCTACGACCAAACCCCAGCCCATGAGAACTCCTCTTCCTCTGCATTTTCCTCCGTTTCCATCAGTATACGTCACGTCAACGCCATACTCTTTTCTCCTTTTCCTCCTGGTTAGAATAGAGCCCACTGTAAAAAAAAGGGGGTGGGGGGGGGGGGGGTGTGGCTAACGGCGGCGGAGTTGGCGGCGGGAGCGGCTGGCTAGAGCCAGAGCGCGCCGGCCTCCTTGAGGAGGGGGACCAGGGTGCCGTTGATGTGGCTGGCCATGACGCGGTCCATGGCGCCGACGAGCTTCCCGCCGATGAAGACGACGGGGACGGCGGCGGAGGGCGGGGTGCCGGAGAGCCTGGCGAGGGCCTTCTCGAGCTCCTTCCCCCGCGGGTCGTGGTCCAGCTCGTGGACGGTGGGGTTGACGCCCATGCCGCAGAGGAGGCTCTTGACGGCGTGGCACATGCAGCACGTGCTCACGCTGAAGATCACCACCGCGCTCTCCGCCGCCATCCGCTCTATGCGCTCCACCGGGTCGCCGGCGAGGACGCCGCCGGGCCTCGCCGCCGGGAGGCACGAGCCCCACGACTCCGTCTGGTAGTGCATTGTCTCCGGCGACGGCGAAAGGGGCGTTGGAGCGGGCGTCGAGTTAGCAACGTGGCGAGTGAGCGAGCGAGCGAGGCTTTCGCGAGAGCTAGAGAGAGAGAGAGAGAGAGAGAACAGGGTTGAGCGAGAGATGGATGGAGATGGAGGTTGGTATTTATAGACGGCGACGAGGAGAGACCGAGGGAATCTAAGTAGAGAGAGAGTGTGTGGAAGGGGGGAAACACTTGCCTGAACCTGGGTGCATGTGGATCGGATCCATCGCGGCCGTCGATTCTGGGGGCCCCGCGCGTGACTCTGCAAGATCGGGCGGGTCAACCCCGTTTGGGTCCGTGCACGCGTGTCCAGGCGGAACTCTCTCGAGTCGGAGAGGATCGGGAGTTATTTATTGCTATTACAATGGGATTTCGTGGGAAGTGGATTTTCGGAAGGACGACGAAAAAAAATGAAGAAGAAAAGAAAAGGAAAAGGAAAAGAAAAGAAAAGAAATATAAAAAATGGGGTCCTTCGGGTCGTCGTTGGTCAGCACACGACAGTGACGGGTTAGGAAAAAAAATAATTTGCATATTTGCTAGATAGATATATTAATATCTGGCTATTAAATCATGCTACTAGACACCAAAAAAAATCATGCTAATAGACCAAAGTATATAAATAAATAAATCATGCTACGAAATTTGATAATTTGTGAATGAGCTTGAAAAAAAATAAAATGTAAAGAGCGATTAGGTTTCGAGTTTCCCACCTATCCTTACCACTGCACCACTCGTTGAGTAATTATTGCACGATATAAGATCACATGGATTCATATAATCTCGATCAATAATCGCGTGAATTTGAATGTGGAGCCCACATGATCAACGGCGGAGATGAATACGTAGTTCTTCTAAGATTTTCTAAGCGCTTGTGACAGATGGAAAAAAAAATACTTTTATGGCTCGTAATGTTCCTTTCATCGACCGTTGGAATATATGGGACATCGATAACGACAAAAGAGATGTGGGATGATATAGAGACACAGCAAGCCATCGGTAAAAAAATTAGGACCTTTAGAGAAAGGAAGAATCGATGTGCAGAGGAATAAAGGAGAACTTAAAACTACGAACAGTAAAAGAGAGATAGATAGAGCAGAGAACAGAAACAAAGATTTTAAATTAATGCTTCGTATTGATTTCTCCAATGATTTACAAAGAGATGATGGGTTTTACATACACTTATGGAGAATCTGTATAACAAAATTCAGTTGAAGTTTGAATAAAATTGAATGAGTTATAGATAATTATTTAGAGATATGGAGAGGAGCTGGAAGTTTTTCACTGAACCAATTCTGGCAGAGATGACATTGATTGCTCAACATGCCCCTGCAAGTTGACGAGGTAGGACAAATTGTTAGCTTGTATCGTAGAAGTCGAAAACGTGCAGAGAAGAGTCCTTTGGTGAAAATGTCAGTAGGCTGATCCATGGATGAAATGAAGTGAAGATAGAGCTGTCCATGAACTAGTAGTTCACGAATAAATTGATAGTTAATCTTCACGTGTTTTGTATGAGCACGAAAAATAGGGTTTGCATTCAGGTACAGTGCTGATAAATTATCGTACTAAAGAGTAGGTGGATGTGGTGGAAGAGCATTTAGATTTTTCTGAAGATATTCAATCTATATAAGTTCTGCGGTCCTATTACCCACACAGGTACACTCGAGCCCACTTCTTCCACACTCTTTTACGATTATCAAATGTTTTAGTTTCACCATTTATCACTAAAAACTTATTCGGTCTCTCAATTTACCATTGAAAATAATTGTGTTTTCTTGTTTTATGGCTTCTTCGGGCGACACAAAATCTAGGCACATGGACGATGGTTCTATATCTCTACATAGGCTTCAAATAATAATAATAATAATAAAATCAGCATGATGGTCTCGGTCACGAAATTGGGCTGTGACGGGTCGAAACTTTAGGGTTCTTGAATTCAGTCTCGAAGACAAAAAAAAAAATGAGAAAGAAAAATTTAGATCGAGCTTGAAATTTCTTGGTTTTTTAGGCCACTTCGCTATTATGAGAGTTCCAATAATGATGCCCATGTTTTTGTAGTTTTGGAAAGCTGGCTACTCCCATTCAATGCGCCGGCCGTGAAAACGATGGTACGTTTTGCTTTTCCTCTTCCTATTATTGATTTTCGAGCAAAACCCACCAGAAAAAAAAAATCTCAAATTGTGTTGCATTTACAGTAAACACTTTCCCCTACGCAAAAAATTTACTCTCTATTAAAATTCCGTCAATAAGGGGCCATTGAAAATCCACTTACATTGATGCCGAAAAGCAAAAGTTGTTCGCGTGACCACGACGTTATTTTGAATGAAATTATTCGGCGGAACCCTAATAGAAGATAAATATGTCACGCTATAAGTTTGGGCTTTTTTTTATATCATAACAAAAAGGAAAAAAACCACCAAAAATCTCAAATTTTATCATCTGTGACACATTTACTTTGAACTGTTTTTGTGACACCAAAAACCCCAAACTATGCTATTTGTGATATATTTAACCTAATGTACTTTAGTCCATGGGCATTTTTGTCTTTTTATAGGCGAGGGTCGCCCTCACCTGAGTCGGGCGAGAGCCGCCCTCGCCGGCGTCGGGCGAGGGCCCCTCTCGACGGAAAGGAAAAAAAGGAAAAAAAAAATAAAAAGCAAAAAAAGACAAAAATGCCCATGGACTAAAGTATATTGGGGTAAATGTCTCACAGATAGCATAGTTTTGGATTTTTGGTGTCACAAAAAAAATTCAGAGTAAATGCGTCACAAGTGGCAAAGTTTGGGATTTTTGGTGGTTTTTTCCCTAACAAAAATTTTAAGGCAAATGTGTTGCAATAGGCATATTTTGAGGTTTTCGATGTAAGAAAAAAAAAGTTCGGGATAAATGTGTCTCGATGAATATTGTTTAGAGTTTCTAATATCACAAGAAAAAGGGCGGAATAAACGTGTCGTGCCGGACATAATTTAGGATTTTCCGTGCTCTTTGTCCATTGATTTTTCTCTCCTATAAAAGGAGGAAAAGGTGGAGGAAAAAAAGGGAGGGGGGGGGGATCAAAAGCGATTAAAATTAAATATAAAACAAAGAGAAAAATGACGCAAAAAATGGGGAGGGAGGTGGAGGGACAGGAAGAACAGGCTTTCTCTGGAGGAGTTGCTGGTTAAATTTGGTACATTAGACGGCTGTCCTCCGTCCTTGTTGTCGGCACCACTCCTGTCCGTCTGCTACGTGGCCGTCCCTCTCCAGCCACGAGCATTTTCTTCTTTCGATCTTCGTCTTTTTTTTTTTAATTTTTTTTCGGCTTCGCCTTTTTAGCCTCCTAAAACCACACGTCACCCTCTCGCCCCTTTCGCCTATGGGAAGGCATTATTGACCCTAAAAGAACCAAAAAAAAAACAGAGGCTCGATTCATTTTGCCAAAATAGCAGGTGGCGCTAGGGATGTCCTCGCCTCTCTTCTTTTGCTGGCAATTTCTTCATCACATGCAGTGGTGGATTTTCATGGAATGTTGTAGCCCAGGGGGACCTCCGTGTTACCATATGATTCATATGTGTATTCATATGTAAGTTTGACATGCCATTTTTACTTTTGGCAAATTCTGTATATTTGCTTGGTAAGCGAATTGTTCGTAATTGTGGTCATATGAAGTGCTTGCCATTTTGGTGGGGGTCAAATGCAAGGACCCGCGTCATCTATATACGAGAATTAACTTTTGGGTAAATGACATCAAATAGTCCATATGCTCTGACCCAATATGTAATGCGGTCTTTGAACTTTAACCCAATGTGTAATGCGGTCCTTGAATTTTTAATTTATTGGAGTGGTCCCTGATATTTTGGCACCTATTTAATTGAGTCAATGGACTGTATGAAAATGTTCAGTATTGTCCCTCTATTAAATCATGTATAGGGATAGTATTGAACATTTTTATACATTTTAGAGACTAAATTGAACATATACAAAAATTTTAAATACTATATTGAATAAATTAAAAGTTTAGGGACGATATTACATACTCTGAACAAATTTAAAATTCATGGACTATATTGCACATTGAGCCAAAGTTTAAAGACCATTCGTATCATTATCCTCTAATTTTTTTTTAGCAGGTATGTTCCTTTTTGCTTGAGTTCCTTAGCGAACTGCTATTACCATGAATTGAATTTTTGCGTCGGCTCAATCCGTAGCTCTTGATCTAATAAGTTTAGATAGACCCGATCAAGAGTTTTCTTGCGAACAGTGCAATGAAAGAGGAATCTCAGGGCTACGCGAGTGAGGATTTCCACACGATAGACATGACCCGTTTGGTCTTTCCTTTTGCATGACCAACTGGCTTCATCACTCCTTGAAAACTAACCCGACTATCCCAATCGACGATGACAAACGCGATGCAAAACTTTTTTCGATGGATAAACTTGAAAGTTGAAGCGATAACCACATCCAAAAGTTTGAAATTTGTCTCCCCTCTTCGTGTTGTCGTCGAATGTTCAAAGGGTCGAAGCGATGAGCCCGAATTTGGGAGGAGAACAACAACTTGTCAGATGTTTTCGAAAAACAGAAGATTTTTGGGTGAATATTCTTTGTCTATTCATCAGGATAAGACTCGATGAACATTCTCCATGACATTCATATTTGATTTGGGGGGTCTGTCTCTCTCTTTTCATTTCCTTGATAAAGGGCATACGTTAATTAAAGGATAAGAATAATCCTCTTGTGCACCTACTGGTCTTTATGTACTATAGCAGTAGCAGAAGCATCAATTTGTTTTCCAAAAAAAAAAAAAAAGTTATCTGATCAGCATCAAACCAGGTGGTCCGTACCCGCTAAGACCTTGAAATATGCTTCATTTTTTCTTGAATGAAATCTGATTACAAATGTAAAATGATTGGTTGTTTCGACGCTTCCACCATTAAGCCGAGACAACAAACATGCCGAGAATCCAAGATTTCGCGAAGCTGAGGTCCACACCGTCCGTTTTGATGGACAAGCGTAATCAAGAATGAAATGGGACATGTCCGGAACATCGCGCTTCGTGGCTGAGCATCTCGACAGGTTACTCATTCGATGAATTTATGATCGGACAGTACGATTCTTAAAACCTTAAATGGCATGCGCGTACATTGTCGGACCCCAAGACCCAATCGTACGGATCTCGTTTGTTCACTCAAACGTTGACCCTCGATGATAATCGAAATTCGCCCCCGGCCATTTTCTTTCTTTCCTTTTGTTTGGGGAATCAATGCAGAAGAAGGAGAGGACAGCAAACGGCAAGCAGCGAACAGAAACAAGCAGCAGCAGTGGGGGTGGGGGCGGTCCGTACAGAAGGTGTTCCCACCACGAGAGGGAAAAGGGTAGGTCGGATTTTCCCGGCATTTCGACTCGGGGCTCGGCCTCGGAGGCAGTGGTTTTTTTTTTCTCGGGAAACTTTTTAAATTTCCCAGGAAAATTAAGGAGAGAGAGGCAGAGAGAGAAAAAGGAGAGGCGAGGAAAAAGAAAAGGATGCGGTGGGATCGTGCTTGTCGGCCCCTCCTCTTTACATGCACAGTCGGGAGGGCCGCATCACACGACATTCTGACGTTAGACGCCCGTCCTAGAGATAGAGATAGAGATAGAGAGAGAAGAGGGGATAGGAAATTAAAAGTGACTTTTAATTTTTTAATATTTATTTATCCTATTTATTGGAAATTTCGAATGTCTGAATTTTTGCCTCTTTCTTTCTTTCTGCTCTTTTAATGAGTCATGAGTATGGCAGGGGTTTTCCGGGAAAGAGAATGACTTTTGGGAAGTGGGTCGCAGTTTGGTCGGTGGCTCGACCTGCTCTGATTTTCCCGAAACGGTTTTTGTGCTTTCGGATTCATTTTTTTTTTTTTGCATCTGAAAGGGAAAGCAATATTTTAATATATATATATTTTTATATGTGTCCGTAATTTCGGCAAAAAATTATGAAGAGAAGGGAATAATGGATTCTTCACTCTGATCAACCCTGTGGACTCGTGGTTGGGTTCCTAATAGTAACGGCCATCATGTTCGCAACGAGTCGTTTAGACTCTATACAGCGTAAAACTGTGATAAGCATACATGAATTCATGGATATGTCCAGGATGAGTTGGAAAATTTGAGAAGGTCCGCTTAAGAATTCTTTGATTAGAACCCTGGTAAGTTAATTTTATTATTTCAGTGGGATAAGTGCACTGGAAGTCGTAAAACTTATCACGAAAGTGCAATCGAGTCATAAAAGTTTCAAAAGGGCAGTCGAATCTTAAAACTTATCACAAAATTACAATTGAGTTCTATGTACTAGATTGGATTTGACCAATTTGACAAGTTTTAGACTCTGATGCACTTTTTTGAAATTTTTAGGACTCAATTGTACTTTCGAGACAAATTTTTAGGACTTGATCGCACTTTATGATAGTTTTACGACTCAATTGCACTTTCGCGATAAGTTTTTGAACTCCTAGTGCACTTATCCCTTATTTTAATTTACGCGAGAGTTCGCTTTAATCGATCAATTAAACTATTAAATTAAAATTTTCACCGCTCCAAGATTTTTCAAGAAGTTAGATTGAAGAAAAAAAATGATGTAAGCACGTGGTAAGACAGGCGACATGTTGGAAACTAGGATTTATTTTGGGGGAGTGCAATTATGATGTTTGGGGAGGCCAAGGCAGCAAAAGGACATGTCTCCACTCCATGCCCGTTGAAGTGCTCACTTGGTGGCCTTTCAAATTTATTGGCCGACGGATTTGCATGTCGGCTTATTGCATTGCTTATTAAATCCCATAATGTGTGGTTTAAGTATTTATATTTATTGAAGATTGACGAGGGACACAAGAGAGAAAATTAGGACATTAGAGCATGTTACAACTCAGAAACCACTTCATTTTCAATAGAATGCATGTAAGAACAATAAATCATGTACAATATAGAGCTCTAGCCTACCCGTTTTGGGATTTTGCAGATGCTATAAGCTGTTAAACTTAAAAACATTTGAGGTCGGAATTGGTATCGGATTGAATTGTCAGAATTGCATGATGCTTAACTTTCGTGTAATTTGTACTAAAAATTCAGCGGAAGAGGTAGTATAGGATACCATCTTGAGCACGATTCGCATGGATTTAATTCTCGGATAAAGAAAAAAAGTGTTTCGATGATAACGGTTGAATATAAGTGTCGAGTTATGAAATAAAATCTCTTTCATTCTATGTGAGATTTGGAATGCTACATGTAAAAGTAGAAGGCGTGTTAATAGAGTGGTAGGGGAAACCCGCTAAGTAGCTACTACTAATTAGATAAATATCGTACTTTCGACAACTCTCGGCATTCTTGCAATGGGAAACTCAATGACCATGGTATGGAGAGCGAGAGAGAGTTTGTGTCACCGTTACGTAGGTCCATCTCTTGTCTTCCTTCCACATGATGTGGAAAGCACGCCTCATGTTTGTATTTATGCGTCAGTCACAAAATCAACAAAATCTCTCTATGGCGCGCGCAAAGCACACCTCTTTCGTAGTTCAGTGCTATTCACAGTCCATCCATTACCCCCCCTCCCAACAAACGTTCCCAATAACAAAAACACAATTTGATTTTCATATTATAATGGGGTTCTCGTCACAAACAAAAATCAATGCGTTGAAAATTACAAATTTTTGAGTTAATACAGTGAAAAATCCCAAACTGGTACATCCCGCGACAAATTTACTTTAATTGCTGAGTTGGATGAAGCGTGGCAGTTGACGGACGACCGATTTGGGGTTTTACACTCCGTTTCTCACAGATGTACCATTAATCTAATTTAACGGAAATTAACGGGGAGTAAATTTGTTCAGAGTTTTTTGAGGTAAAAAAAATTTAGTCTGAAGTAATTTTGTCACAGACATAGCAGTTTGAGGTTTTTCGTTGTATTAGCCCCAAATTTTTTTTCCGTTGAGTCTTAAAGCGCCTTGACATCACTTTTAACCAAAATTTACGCACACAAATAAATTCCTGATTGCAAAATATTTTCTTGCAAAAAGAAAAAAAAAAAAAAAAAAAGAGAGTTCTCGAGCAAAATGATGGTGGCCTTCATAAACTTTTTCTTTATTTTTCCTCGCATTCGTACGATTTTCCATTTTTCCATAAATTAGGCCGGCACTCAGAAACTGCTCCCGCACATTTGCAAAGCCTGGCGCAGAACCCCTACCGCACCTTTCCCCGAAACGACGACAAGTCCCGCTTTATCGACTGCAGCCCGGGAGCCGTTAAAAGCAAAAACGACACGTCGGCTTTTTCTCAGCCTTTCTGTTCCTCCTCCCCCACCCACCCTTTCGCTAGACGGCTGACGTTTATCTCCCGCAGCGTTGACCGCTTTTTAAAACCCACCCCACCCTTTTTTAAAAAAATAAAAAAAAAATCCATCTTGACTTGATTGTTGTTTATTTTATTTTTATTAAAAAACCCCCCCTTTTTTGAATTATAAATAAAATAGTAAATTAAAACTAAAAAGGGAGTGTCGACCCTTCACCCCCACGGCTTGTCGTTTTCGACTTTCCACGCACCACATGCGATGGCCGTCCTCAGCATGCCATAAAGGATGGGGGGTGGCGGGCTTCACTTCCGAGGAATTTCATTTGTTTTTTGTTGGAATTTCTTTTTTTTTTGGGACTTTGAGCTTAACTGGGTTTTTTTTAATTATAACGATTTTCGATTAGTTAAATCATTAATTACTGTCGGGGATTGATAAAAGGAGGAACAGGGTACTGGCGTTGGGATCGGACGGTGTGTTTTTGTCTCGCCTTGTGTTCCTACGTTGTCGCATGTTGGGAATGTCTGCCTCTTGTTTCCATTCTCGTTTCGATAACTGCTGTTGCTCCGCTTTTGGTTGGTGGCTTATTATTATTTCGTGAGAAAGGTGTGCTGAGAATTTACAGTACGAGAAAAATCCACCCAAAGGAACGGAACTGGTTGTGGGGGAGAACCGCGCGCAACAATTCGCCAAGAACTTAACCAATCCAGAATCAATATCTCCCCCGAAATTAAATCGACCGAAATCGATTTAATTCCAACAACAACCAATGATATTCCAACAATATAACCACGCAATAATAAGGAAACAAATGCAACGACACCGAGGTTTAACGTGGAAACCCAACGAGGGAAAAGCCACGGACCGCCCCACACATCAAAACTTCCACTAATCGCCAAGAATAGTAGGATACACACTAGTTTCCTCTCTAGTCACACACTAGAGGTACAACATCAACATTTCAACATTATTTCTTCACCATAAAGGTGGATTTATATAAAATGGAGGAGAAAACCCTAATCGTGATTGAAGAGTTCGGAGGAGATTCTCAACGAACGAAACCAATCAACTCGTAGCCCTCGGTCTCACGAACAATATACTAAAATTTGAGTCAATTTCAACCACGTTTGGCCTTCGAATCGGGACCACGAAGTTCAGCCCCCCTTCTCCTCTCCTGTTCTCACACACCTCTGTGGGCTCTTGGTGCTTTTTCTTCTTTTTCTCTTTGGGCACACCTAACCGCACGAAGCTACCCCTCTTTTGTTCTTTTTTTTTTTTTTTTCACTTTTTGACTTTCTTTCCTTTTCTTTTTATTAGCTTTATACAAGCTGGGCTCCACATAAAGTGGACTTAGTCAACAAATCTCCCCCTTCACTTCATGTGGAAAGATCCATCATGCCCGCTTTGCTTCTACAGGAGTCAAGTTTTGTCACGGGTAAAGCTTTGGTCATCATATCGGATCCATTGTCGTCGGTGCGGACTTTCTCAAGTTGAAAGAGCTTATCTTCTAATTTTTCTCAGACCCAATGATACTTCACATCAATATGCTTTGATCTTGTATGCAATCCGAATTTTTGCTAAGATAGATAACACTCATGCTATCGCAATATAGAACGGTCTTCTCTTGCTTTAAGCCCAACTCTTGTAGGAATTTCTGCATTTCTTTACCTCCTTCAGTAACAGCGATATACTCCGCTTCAGTCGTAGACAAAGTAACACACTTTTGCAATCTTGACTGCCATGAAACCGCTCCCCCTGAAAAAATCATCATGTAACCCGATGTGGACTTTCGAGAGTCAACATCACTGGCATAGTCCGCATCTGAATAGCCACTCAACTGAGGCTTTCCATTTTCATAACACAAATAGAGTCTGGAAGTGCCTCTAAGATACCTCAAAATCCATTTAACAGCAGCCCAATGCTCTTTACCTGGATTTGAGAGAAACCTACTCACAACACCAACTGCATGAGCAATGTCTGGTCTTGTGCAAACCATTGCATACATCAAACTACCAACAGCCGATGCATAAGGAATTTTCATCATCTCTTCCTTCTCTTTCTCACTTGTGGGACACTAATCACTACTCAACTTGAAATGACTAGCAAGTGGAGTACTTACCGGTTTACATGTGCTCATGTTGAATCTTTTCAATACCTTGTCAATGTACTTCTCTTGAGATAGCCAAAGTTTCTTGTTCAACTTGTCACGAGTAATTTTCATGTCAAGGATTTGCTTTGTTGGACCTAAATCCTTCATTGCAAAAGCTATACTCAACTTATTTTTTTTAAACTCTTGATTTTCTTAGCATCATGCCCAACAATCAACATATCATCCACATAAAGTAGGAGGATAAGAAAATCATTATTCGAGAATCTTTTCATAAACACACAAGAGTTGGAGTTGGTCTTTCAATACCCGTGATTTTTCATGAATGATTCAAACTTCATATACCATTACCTTGGCGCTTGCTTGAGTCCATACAAACTTTTTCTCAACCTACATACAAGATGCTCCTTACCTTCCGCTATGAAACCCTTCGGTTGTTCCATATATATTTCTTCCTCCAAATCTCCGTGAAGAAAAACTGTCTTTACATCAAGTTGTTCAATTTCTAAATTCAAGGTGGCGGCCAACCCAAGAACAACTCGAATAGAAGGCATTTTTTACAATCAACAAAAATATTTCTTCAAAGTCAATTCTTTTCTTTTAACGAAAGCCCTTTACGACAAGCCTAACCTTATATCGTGGTTGCAAACTACTTTCTTCCATCTTCAACTTGTATACCCACTTATTTGTGAGTGTCCTCTTGCCTTTAGGTAACTTCACCAATTCAAATGTGTGGTTCTCATGCAATGATTTAAGCTCTTCTTGCATGGCTTTATACCACTCATTCTTTTGATCACATGACATAGCCTCTTCATAAGTTTCTGGCTCTCCTGCATCGGTGAGTAATACATACTCATGCGGCTGATATTTCTGTGAGGGCCTACGTTCCTTTTCAGATCTTCTAACCTGAGGTAGGATAGGTTGTTCTTGCTCAACTGGCTCCACTGGCTCAACTGGTTGTTCTTGCTCAACTGTTTTACCCGTCTCATCTAAGGGATCAACATTTTGTGAGGATTTACCATCTTCATGATTTCTGTGTACTTCTCCCCCGTGATTTCCACCCAATACGGTAGGAGGATTTGGGCTGAAACTAACATAATGTTGAGCTACATTCTTTGGCCTCCCCTAGCTTGTTAATGTCTTTAATGGTTTGATGCTCAAAGAATACCACATCTCGACTTCTAATGATTTTCTTTGCAATTGGATCCCACAACCTGTAGCTAAACTCTTTATGTCCATAACCCAAGAAGATACACTATTTAGATTTGTCATCAAGTTTCAACCTTTCATCTCTTGGAACATGTACAAATGCCCGGCAATTGAACACTTTCAGGTAATTATACGAAACATCTTTCTCACTCCAAACTCTTTGTGGAACATCCCCCTTAAGAGGAACTGATAGAGAAAGATTTATCAAGTCTACCGCTGTTCTCATCGCTTCACCCCAAAATGACTTAGGCAATTTCGCATGAGAGAGCATACACCGAATCCGATCATTAATTGTTCGGTTCATTCTCTCCGCCACTCCATTTTGCTATGGTGTTTTTGGAACAATCTTCTCAAGCTTGATGCCATAATCCCTGCAATAATGTTCAAATGGGCCTCTATATTCACCACCATTGTCAGCTCGAATACATTTCAACTTCTTCCCGGTTTGTCTTTCCACATTGACATGAAATTGTTTGAAAGCTACAAGTATCTGGTCTTTAGATTTCAAAGCAACAACCCATACTTTTTTAGAACAATCATTAATAAATGTCACAAAGTACAATGCACTACCAAGTGTTCTAGCATCCATGCAGCAAACATCAGTGTAAACTACATCAAGTACATTTGATTTCGTATGTGGAGAGGAACTATGAAATGAGAATCTATGTTGCTTACCTTTAAGACAATAAGCACATTCCTTCAGATTTTTCTCCTTCAATGGTAGGAGATTCTTTCTCGCAAGAGTTTCTAGCCCCTTCTTGCTGAGATGACCGAGTCTCATATGACATAGATCAACTGAGGAGTCCTCCACTATATTCACATCTTCCTTGACCAACTTAGCTTGCATAGTGTAAAGAGTACATGTCTTCTTACCCTTAGCCACTATCATGGAACCCTTGGTCAATTTCCATTTGCCGTCATTGAAGATATTACAATAACCATCATCATCCAAGGCACCCGTGGAGATCAAGTGAAGTCGAATATCCGGAACATGTTTCACATTTTTCAAAAGCAAACTACATCCAACGTCGGTCTCCAAATGAATATCCCCCATGCCTATAACCTTGGAAACACCTTTCCCATCCTGACACAACCAAAATCACCACTATGATAGGAAGTAAAATAGTCACGCCATGAGATGACGTGAAATGAAGCTCCCGAAATCAACAACCCAACCAGAGTCTTTGCATGTAAGATTCACACAAGTGTCATCACAGATGAACACAATATCGCCGTTGGATGCCACTACCGTTGTAACTTGCTTTTCTTCTTTTTTCGATCTTCATTTCTATCATGAAATTTTTCTCTCTTTGACAACCTACATTCTCTTGCATAATGTCCCATCTTGCCACAATTGTAGCACTTCACACTCCTTCTCGGCCTGTACTTCGATCTTCCTCTTGACTTGCCTCTTTTATCAAAATTCTAGAAGTTTCTTAATTGATTTCTCTCCCTATTTTCTGTGACAAGTGCCTCCGATTTAGAAGCATAATTCAAGCCTTTTCTCCTTGTTTCTTTATTGAATAGGCTTTCTTTGACCATGCTCATAGAAAACACACCAAACGGAGCTGAGTTATTTAATGCCACAACCAAAGTATCCCAATTATCGGGAAGAGTATCAAGCAATAGACATGCTTGCAATTCATCACCTAAATCAATCTCAAGATTTGTCAATTGATTTACAACATCTTGAAATTCACTCAAGTGTTCTGACATGCTATTTTCCTCCTTATATCTCAAGTTCACAAGTCTTTTGACTAGAAAAGCTTTATTTTGTGGGGTTCTCCTCTCATATAGAGATCTTGCAATTTCTTCCATAAAGTGTCCGCTTTTGTTTCTTGAGCAATATGATGAAACACACTATCATCAATTTATTGTCGAATAAACCCAACCGTTTTTCGATTCATGCGCTCCCACTCTTTGTCTTCCTTTTCTCCTTTAGCCTCATCACCCTCAACAGGATCAAATAAATCTTTGCAATATAACATGTCTTCCATTCGAGGCTTCCAAATGTTGTAATTCGAGGCATTTAACTTAAACATGGTGCCACTAGTTTCCTCCATTCAATACTAGAATATCAACGCAACCTGGCTTTGATACCACTTTGTTGGGGAGAACCGCGAGCAACAATTCGCCAAGAACTTAACCAATCCAGAATCAATATCTTCCCCAAAACTAAATCGACCGAAATCGACTTAATTCCAACAACAACCAAGGATATTCCAGCAATATAACCACGCAATAATAAGAAAACAAATGCAACGACACCCGAGATTTAACGTGGAAACCGAACGAGGGAAAAACCACGGACTACCCCACACATCAAAACTTCCACTAATTACCAAGAATAGTAAGATACACACTAGTTTCCTCTCTAGTCACACACTAGAGGTACAACATCAACATTTCAACATCATTTCTTCACCACAAAGGTGGGTTTATACAAAATGGAGGACAAAACCCTAACCGTGATTGAAGAGTTCGGAGGAGATTCTCAACGAACGAAACCGATCAACTTGTAGCCCTCGGTCTCACGAACAACATACTAAAATTTGAATCAATTTCAACCACGTTTGGCCTTCGAATCGGGACCGCGAAGTTCAACCCCCCTTCTCCTCTCCTGTTCTCGCGCACCTCTGTGGGCTCTCGGTGCTTTTTCTTCTTTTTCTCTTTGGGCACACCTAACCGCACGAAGCTGCCCCTCTTTTGTTCTTTTTTTTTTTTTCACTTTTTGACTTTCTTTCCTTTTCTTTTTATTAGCTTTATGCAAGCTGGGCCTCACATAAAGTGGACCCAGTCAACACTGGTGGCGTCGTGAAGTCTCTTGGACATTTGCATAGCAAAATTCGCATCGGAAACGCGGATGATTTTTGCCCGAACTTGAATGAACATGAATCGGGTCAATCGCAATCACCCATTGTATGAATTTCACACGAATCCCGCAAATTTTGATTGGTGTGATTGCATAATATATGGCCGGTGGAGCGTCATCTATACAATAATAAAGATTTACATGTTTTATTCATTACAGTGGCCTTTACGAGTCACGAGCTTTGAATACAGAGCAAGTTAAAAAAGAGAGCGGATTGAAACTTACTGCCAGCATTTCAATGCTAAGGCGGCTTGGAAAGGATTGCACTCCTTCCAACTTCAAAAGAGAAGTGGGTTAATTAAATTAAGGTTGCCCTAATCACATCTTTTCCCACTTGTAAGCATCTGTGCAGATTTGACCCACTTGTGATGTGAGAGGTTAGATTCTCTCCGGACCTTTTGACCCAACTTGCTGTCTTGTCCTCCCTCCTCATAGCTCTCTCCGGACAGTTACATGGGTTCATATGTCCATCTCATGGCTTTTGCTGGTGTCCTCGCCTTGTTGGAGCGAGGATCATGAACTTGACCAGCAACACTACAGAACACTTTCCCATGTTGGCTTTCTTTGCTCTTCTCCTCCTCTTTTTCTAAACTCTCTAACCCCTTTTGATTTGAACCGGCATATCGACAGAAGAGAAAGCGATTCTTTTTCTCAGACCCACTTGACGACACATCATGCGCACGTGATGGTTTCCATCACCACCACCGACCCTTGTCTAGTCCATGGCACCGGGACCTCTCCGTATGAAACCGTCCCTCGTCCTGTTGCTGATAATCAACCCTTTTTTTTTTGGCTCGGTTGCTTGCATTTTCCATGTCCGCCGTCCTCAGTTCACTTCAGTTTCTGATAAAATATTGTGTCTTTCGGGTTGCTACAGCATGGGAAGACAATGGGGAGCTTTCCACAATGAACATGTTTGGAGGTCTCAGAAGGTATAACGAAAAAGAGAAGTCGAAGTGACATGGACTAAAAGGTGTGTTCATAAAGTTTTAAACGCGAAGCGAAAGCTATTTGGACGTTTTCTTCAATCAAGAAAGTGAAATACGTCTGTTCAGACGCACGATAGCTTTGTTGCTGCCGTAGCAAACAGTAATGCTGCTGAACACCTTCAGCGGCAGCCTTGCAAAAAGATAACAGTGACATTACAAGGAGAGGAAAGTGGCTCATCCGTCAAAAGATCCTCAAGCATTGCCGATTAAGTTGTCGCTGCTGAGTCCAGTATCATTCATGTATTTATCTGCAGTTAGGTTTATTTATCTGAGGTGCAGTTGTTTATAGAATAATGTGCCCGTAACTCCATCAATTTATATTTCTGTAAGAAATCTCTATATCAACCCATTAAAAAAAAACTGATTTATCGAAAAATGAATGATTTGAAAAATATTTTTTAAAAATATAATTGCTTCTGACAAAAATAAATGCATGATTACTGTTCATTGTCATGGCAATATGCTGCCACACTTTTCCAATTCCTAAGAAGCCCCAGATAGCATAACTATGAACACATTCATCTGGACACACGAAAGAAAATAGATGCACATTTATTCACAAACCACACTACTCGATCCACAACCAACTAAATAAATGTCAGCTGATTTTGTCATAACAATCAATGTACACTGGCTCTAAAAGGGTAATGCCTCTGTCAGTTCAAGTTAACTTCACATTTTCGCACTCGCACAAAGTAAGAATCGCATAAATACTGACTACAGACACTTATGCTATGTTATATGTGCAGATGAAAGTATGTTAACTGCAGATGCACCAAGGCAAGGGAACTCCTAACTAGTGGCTCACACCTTAGATGTCAAGAGAGGACTCTCGTAAATACTCTGGCAGTCTACAATGAAATCGAACACTTCCTCCTCAGAATCAAAAAACTCGGCTTGTGGTCTCTATTGCCGAGACATTGGTGCCGTTGGCAGGGACGTTGGCTGGTTGTAGAAACCACCTTCTGAACCAGGGAAACCCTGATAGGAGCTTGCTGGAGGTGTAGGGAATGGCGGTAATCCACCAGACACTGAAGTTCCAACTATTGGATAACCCGGCAGTGATTGCGGCTGTTGGCTCATGCTATAGTTGAATGGCATGCCATTATTCATTGGTCCAGCAGCTTGCATGAACTGAGGCGGTGGTGGGTATGAAGTCATGGATGGGAGTGGTGGCGGAAGAGGTGCAGAGGATGAAGGAGGAAGCAGAGGCTGTTGCACACTGGTTGTGCCATTGTGTTGGAGGGACTCTGGATGGGGAAAAGGAGGAATAGTCGGCTGCTCGGGATTTTGAGACGGTATGTAAGGTGTTTGGTTGTTCTCGAGCCTAGGACGCTTTTCGGAAGTATAATCACCAGAAGAGTCCTTCACTGGATTACCAATGGCACCGCCAGATGCCAGCGAGGAAAGGACCATAGACAGCATTTTGGCTGATGATGTCGATGCTGTCAGCTTCGCAGCCACAGCAGCAGCAGCAGACTTCCGAGGGTCTTCCTCAGTGTGGCTGGACTGCTCAGGATAAGATGGTGCCCGCTGTGAGTACATTACCGGGACAGATTGTTCCCTGTCTGCTGGTATGTAGGTCTGGGGTGCTATGGATGCCTGGACGTCTTTCAAGCTCTGGTTGGCCAGCAATTGACTAGTATTGCTATTGAGTAACTGTTGGCAGATAGTTTTTGCCTGCTCTGACTTCGATCGAGCAGCCTGAAGCATCAATATAACTAATAAACAACCCATACTTAACAATAAGCACAGAAAGACCTGTCGAGCTGTAAACTCAACAAAGTATGCAGTCTAATACATGCATATGGTATCTCATCCCTAGCAATAGGCGCGTTTTCCTTCTTCTTCACAGGGCAACGAGTGGGCTGGTGGCATGGCCATAGAGATTCAGTATACAAAGAATTCCCTACAATCTGTAACTTAGTAGCAGATGTTTTTGGCTTTTAATGAACCACAAGGCTTGCGCATTATGCCTCTTTTAAGTTTTAGCTTTACTAACTATTTCAAGGATAGAGCACACTTGTAATAGTATTTCAGGCATGGCCCATTTAATGACGCGCCAAACAGGTGGAATTTGAGCGGAGCTCAACTAAGGGACACTATGCCTAGGAGGAAATCAGATTATTACAGAAGGAAACAGGGCCAAACACTTCAACCCAACCAACACGGGATTTTAGATATTCAAGTGCATCCCTGGCTTAGGGCTTCCACTATATATTTCACTTTTTTCAAGGGATGCGTTAACCTTTACAAATTTCTAGGCATGCTAGGATTATCGACCTAAACACCTTCTACTCAAAGACACTTTCATCAGATGTCACCAAAACACAAAAAGTAGGGACTGACCTGAAGTTCATTCCGGACTCGGTCCAACTTGAATTCCTGATATTAAACCAATGTCAGTATGAACACAACCAAATCCAGTTCACTTAAACTACGTACTAGTCAAACCAAAAATGAAACCTGCTCTTGAAGAGCCTCCCTAAGATGAGACACAAGCCTTGCTCTTGAGGATTCAACTGTGGTTAATTGATCAACGCAGTTCCTCAGTACAGTATACTGACCCTGCACCTCCCCCACGAATGCAGTATCACGGGATCCCCCTGTTCGAAAGAAAATTAGTTTAACACAGACAAAGTTAACAAAAGTAGTGGAAATTATCCTGTACTTCAAAAGGAGAAAGTCAGATCAGTTAATTGAGAATTCCATTAGTTTTTGACTCCCCAACACAAGCCTTCCCTCCTTCCTAGTCACCGACTTATTTTTTGACCTTATTCATGAACCAATGTCCCAATAACATAATCCAGTCCTTTTAGAATGATTTTACTCTACTAAAGAGCTAAGGCATTGAAACCATGAGTTGAAATGCTGTTGATGTAAAATTATTACAGCGGACGACTCAAACTTCTCATGAAATTTATTTTGATCAACAGATGCTTTAACATTTTGATTGGTTGCATTGATTACATTATTCAAAAGCCGAAAAGGAGATTTCATCTTAGATCAGCCAGCATCTATCCATTAAAGTCCAGAATCTGATGAGACTACATTTGGGAATTCCTCTACTTCAGCTGGGTAGAATAAAAACGACATGACTCATGAGAACAATAGCCCTTGCCCAAATGAGGTTGATCCCACATTGTTTTACCAGAAATATGCAGGGATCATGAATTCACAATAATTCCTATAAAAATTTGAAGAATAAATCCATCAATTGTAGTTTCCTGGCTAGCATGTAAACCATAAGAAACAAACAAACATGGTAAACAGTTTTTTCCTCATCTTTCATGTTTGTGTGCATTAAGGTGGGCAACGCTGGTCCCTAGCTGCTGACTTCAGGTATATGTTTTGCTTTTCCAAACAAAACTTGCAAAAACTGGATGATTAAGAATGAGATTATTAAATTTTATATTGCAACACGGATTTCAGTGACCAGGGATACCAGAAATGGCCACTTGGCCTACAATCTAAGCTCCTCCATATTGCAGATTGCTGATGATCTGAATCGCCAAACATGGCATTCCAATAGAACTTCGACAACCTACCACTCGCGAGAGAGGGGGGACGACAGTGGTAGACAGGGAAGAAGCTTGGGGAAAGGAAACCACAAACCAAGCAACTCAGATCATGTGAAACTTTAAAAACTCACAAGTCTGATCTTCTACCAATATTGCAGGCTGAATCATAAGGTAATAAAAGCCTTTTTTTTATAAAATAAACTCGGGCCTTCTTTCAAGAAACATGGGCTTTTCTTTCACTTTGACTACAAATTGTTTCTCACTCACGGGAAGAAAACTAAGCCTTTAATTTACTTATAACAGAAAACTTATTCATCCAGCTAAATTTTAATTTTATAATTTCCACATTCAATCTTAGCATCACTCCACATTCTAGATAAATGAATTTCATTAGAATAACAAAATTCAGAAGAAGACTAGCCCCAACTAACCATGTTGTACGACATATGTTCGGTGTTCACATTTTCGTACCACCATTGGAACATTCCATGTTCTGGGTAACTCTGGTATGGACAGTACACAACCAGAATACTTGATTCACGATTGGTTACTCACGGATATCCTACTGAAAAAAGAGCTACATGTGTTTGTTTACACTTCAACAAAAAGCAAAAAGCAATATTTTGTTTTCCCTATTATTCAACTTCCAAAATTATGGAAAGATTATATATGAATCGACACATCACCATTTGAGTTTTATGAAAGTTAGAGGAGCCTCTGATTTAAAAAAAGTCAAAATATGTTGGCTTTAAGATTTAGATCAAATAAAAAGCAAGTAAAAAGAAATTCCAAATAGACCCTAAGGTGATATAGATTCAGAGAAGAAACTGCTTATCGAGTACCTGAACCGCTATCGCTGCCAATTTCTTTTTCTACTTTCTCAAAACAGCTGACAGCATTCCTACATTTGCTCAATATAACGTCTTCATCCACTTGGCCACTATAAAAATGTTGATAACCTGATACTATTTTGTCCAGGATATTTCCAACAGGCTGTTTCTGTTTAAACAAAAGTAAAACTTTTAGGGAAAAAATGTACAATAATACTCATCTACTTTCTAGGAATAAGAAAGAAAGCAATAAAGAAAGAGAGAAAAAAGGAGTATTGGAAATAACATGAGCAGACAGAACTTGAGCTACCACCTTATGTCCTAAATCCTTCCCATTCCTGTCACTGTTCTCCAGGTGTCTGCCACCAAATTCTTCCTTAAGAATCTGGCCCCTTGAACCAAAGACTTTCCTCTCTTCCCATATGTTAATCTGCACGTAAAGCAGCACGAATGCAACATTGCAAATCAAACATGTTAACTATTGCAAGCTTTAGCTTAAATAACTCATTATCCTCCTCCTCCCCCCCCCCCAAAAAAAAAAAAAAAAAAAAAAACAAAAACCAGGCAAAGAATAGTGCTTGCTGGAGAAGAACATTGTAGAACTTTTACAGTAAGAGAAACGTGGTGTGCATTTTCTACCAAACAACAGAAGTATAAAGCATAGCTTCTCAAAACACTTCATCATAAAAGTTACACAAGAGCTTCCAGAAATCATCCCAGGTATGATTCGGTACCACAATAAGAATTGCCCTGACATTAAAATCTTAGAAGATCATAGGATCATTACCAGATACACGAAAAGGAATTTCATCGATCTTTAAGTCACTAAGGATGTGCTTAAGAATTCTTATAAAGTTTCAGATATGATTTTAAAGTACGTCTCGAGATCCTTCTCTAGCACCTCATGTTTGGAAAATCATGGGACGTAAAATCCAAAACACGTAACTGCACTGTCCTATTAGATGTTTGGCTCATTGAGATGACTCGACCATAATAAGAAGACTTTGGAAAGATACAGTCAAGAAACAGAACATAAAAGTCCTAGACAAGGGCAAGAACCAGCAAGACCTCATTGCCGGCTGGCAAGCAGCTACACAGATGTTGCCAGTCAGCAATGGGTAAGTCTGATTCAGGAGAGAGAGAGAGAGAGAGATGAGATGAGGTTAATGAAGGTGCTTAACTCTCTTATTATTTCCCTAAAGAAAGAAACAGAATTGAAGACAGAAGATGAAAAAAGTTCCTTTGAAGTGATGCACACCCTTTTAAAGCCAAAGGAATACCAGCATACCAAACAACTGAATTAGATTGAGGTCATCAAAAGTGAAATTCTAGCAGTTGCACCCTTAAGTCTCAAAACCTCGTAACATATAGGTTGTTGAAAACTGAAAACTCCGGCCACATCAAATACATTGCACGATTATCAAGTAGATAGTCGTATACGGTAATCAACTAAAATAAAGTTGCAGCTGCACAGCGAGATGTTCACATGCCAAAACATTTCCACCATAAGCAGCATCCATATAGTCTTAACGCATGTCCTAAAGTCGGTTGATTAGGATAAAATTTGTATCCCTTAAGAGCCGATGAACAAATAAAGTAGTTAATATCTAACCAAAAGAAAATATTAAATGATTAAATAACCGATACTTCCACATACACCCATTTCTAAAAGGCCAGCTTTCATCCATAACCAAACAACCCTGGTCCCTGATAATGTTACCACAAGTAACAATATGGTTACTAATGGCCAATATATTGCACTCCAAAAGGCATTCCTTAAACAAGCAAGAATTTTGCACGAGTTCCACCTTTGCCTATTAAATAATTCTTTAGTTTGATTGCCGGAGATCACATTACAGAGCAGAAGACATGACCATATAAGGTCAAGTTCGCTGATTTGACTTTGCCCTTACATATTTGTGTATTCCCTAAAAGAACAGAAAAAAATGAGGTAGCAGAAAGTATATTACAAAAATGAATCATCCGGAGGACAAGGAGGGGAAATGAGGAGAAGCCATAGCACATAATGCCCCCACACAAGGGAACTGAGAACAAATTTTGCAAGGCCTTCCTTTGCTGTAGTCATTATTTAGCCACCAGCACGTAACTTCTTTCCGAGTTCTCATCCTTTTAAAGACATGGTTACAAAATGTACAATATTCAGATGCATAGTTTTCTTTCACATTAAAGGCATGCCAAGCATTTATGAAAAGGTCGTATAAATGTATGGTATAAATGCTTAACAAACAAAGTCCCAAATTACAAGCACAAGAGACATCTTTAGATAGGAAACCAGAAATTCATATGATCAAATCTGTTGGGGTATTTAGGCTCGGGGGAAGAGGTAAAAGATAAATTGCTAACGAAAAGACAAAGGAGTGAACCAATAAATCAGATGACAGCAAGTGGAGTAAGAAAAACATACCAATCGCAGGGCAGCAGTTTTTCCAAAATCATCCCCATTTTCAATCACATCACGAAGGGCCTCCGGAAGAACCTTCCAGAACTCACCGACAAAGTCAGAACCCTTTCGCCTACTGTTTTGCAAAATATCATTTGCAAGATATAGAAAAGCCACACGTTGTTCCCTAGGTGAGCAGTGAAACTGCCTATCCCATGTCTCAACAACTTGTTTTGCCTTGTTCATATGGAAAATACACCAATGTGACAAAGCTTAACAGCATTAAGGACAGCAACTCAGAAACATACACCGCTTTCCAAATATTAGACGGAACAGAGAGTTTGAACTTCAAAGAACAAGCATTTAAAGATAAAGAAGAATTAACAAACTTGATGGAAACAGTTAGCTGGTTCTGACAGCCAGTAATAAATAACAAAAGAAACAAACCATGAAAAACAGGACCAAACAGAGTGCAGAAGCACCAACAACGTAAATGACCTCCACACAAGCTAACATAGCAGCTGACCGGACCACGAAAGGCGTGAGTTAACTTAAAATTGGTCTTCACTTCCCTCTCAAAGAACCCCCAGCATGTCAGTGAAGAATGTCTATATATCAGCAAACAACATATTAAACCAAAACAGGAAAAAAGAAAAAACCTAATTTAAAGGTCTTAAACAACAGAAGCTTGACCCATCTATAGAAGTACAGGCACATTAACAAAGTTTCTTGTTGGCAATCATCATAACTTACTAAAAAGCACATTTTCGTAGATATAGCAGGTGCCAAACAGTCAACAAGAAGTTAAAAGGATACTTTCTATGCTTGTCTGTGAACTGTTAAGCTTTGATAACTTTTCAACTAAAATCTGTGGATTGAAGGTACTGCCCATTGATGCAATCAGATTAGACTGGGCAGATTAGCCCCAGTCTACCTTAAAATTTGGTGAACCTCTGCTGGAAGCAAAAACCTGTGGAGGGAGTGGAAGAGAGAAAAAAAACAATCAGAATCTGGAATGGAAATAGACAGCTGAACACAAAAATATCAGTGGAGCGCATGAGAGCTGTGAGATTATAGTTTTAATTGTTCATAGAAGATTTTCTACCAATTCCTATAGTGGTCCAACTTGAGTTAGCTGCAGAAAACCGAACACTATCTGCATAGGATAACTATTTTACTTCCAGGACAAAGTCATGCGTTAAATAACATTGTGTTGGTAAGAAAGATTCAAAATGTTATCCTCTCAACGGGTGTATAAAGGCAATGAATTAGAAAGAACAAAGCAAGAAAAAACAATCTATGAGGGTTTTCAGAAAAGATCTCACATCTAACTTCATGAATTTGACAGCATCTTATGGAGTATTGTTAAAGAATACAAATAAGAAAAACAAAGAGTTCCACAGACACGGACAACCTAATAGCATCACAGATTCCATACAAGCTTCATATCAAAAATCAAAAAACAAATTTTGGCAACTGACGAATTCTAAATTATATTATGAGATCATAAAAAAGAAAAAGGATACCAAACAAAATGAGTGCACAAAATAACTGAACTCCATAGAAAAGATCCACATTTCACCGGATAATGAATGACCCTATGGTTTATGAAAAAGGTATATGCTATTAGGACTCCAATCAAAATGGGTAAGCATACCAAACTTCATACCAAATATTGAAATTTTGACCAGATAATACTAGCCATATCATTTATGGAAGAGGTACATTCTATCAAAGTACATGCTGTAACAATCAAGCATTGCCATACCCATTACCTTCAACATATGCTGGACACGAATTTCATGCAGAAGTTTATGTGATCCTATTTGCATATTCATCACGGAATAGTATACTATGCTAGAATTATGAACTTGTGGTAGGAAGAAGCTATTCAGTAACCAGTATCTTAATCATTGACTAAACAACAAATCTCCATGTCACCAATATAATTCTCGTGCTATACTTTTTATAATAAATAAGAAGAAGAAAGCATTCTTCATATCAAACAGAGGGAACACTAAGAAATGTGTACTACTAGTAGCTCGCAGAAACACAATTTGAACTGCATTTAAAATGCAGGGCAGGAAAACCTCCAACTTTATAAGCCTCTTTTCCCTGAGAAGATCTCAGAAAACTGTAGAAGCACAGACTTGACCTGAGAATAGAATAAAATAAATTTCTATCACTATTTTCCTGTGCAGGGTCAAACCATAATAGACTCGATCTAAGAGAGTATCGTAGTGTATTTTTACTTTGACGGATACGCTCATGTCTAAAGTTTTGGTCGTGTATTATGGATTCAGAAACAAATAAATAATTCCATCCGTTGGTTCAAAAGATCTGGAGTTTTTGGGCAACTGGTTTTGGTAGACCATAAATGGACATTGATTAAATAAATCAACAATGTGGTATATTGTCAAATAGTGGAAGAGATTATCTTAAATTCTCATATGAAGAAATAAGGATGCTAAAAAGAAAAGTAAAAACTCTATTTGCAAAGCCAATGAATGGCGTTTTCCAGCAAACAATGAACACAATCGCTAGCAACATCATTGAATGTGAAAAATAAATTATGTTGCTCACTCTGTGAGGATCAAAGCAGTTAGAACTAGCATATAGAACCCATGCTCCATACTGCGTGACCATTTGATGTTAAAATCTATTTCAGGTTTTTCTGTGCCAATTATTATTGATTGATAGCTTGCTGTCCGATGAATCTCCTTTTGTAGTCATCCCCCTGTTTCCCTATTTCTCATATGCAGAAACTAAATATCGTAGCAAACAAGAGAAAAGAGCGAAGGACTGTTTTCTGTATTATCTTAAAGAAATTGTGAATCAAAGACGAAAATTCTCCCGTGAATATACCATAGCCTTATCAGCTTCAATCAAAAGGGAACAGAAAATTGTCCCAACCTTAAAACGCAGAACAATACATGATTTTCCCGAAAATTCTAAAACCAAAAGGCGCAGCAGCCTTCATAAAACTCTCAATGAACGGTACATCCTGACAGATTCTGCAGAATCAAAGGTTTCTCACCATCCCAATCAGGTGCAGCATCATCAGAGCATGATCGGCACAGATACTAGTTCAGGCACCATAAGCACTTTCAATGCCAATGATTGAGAACACAAAAGAAACCTCCACTAATTAATCAGCAACACCGAACACAAAAGAAATTCTCCCAGACGCCCAAAAAATTGCATCTTTCCAGCACGCAACGCACGCGAAGTCTCCCCACGCAAACTGCTACCAAATAAAAACTTCGCCGAATACTCAAAGCTGCAAATCGACTGCTCCCACCATTATTACTCCAAACAGGCATAAACAGCAACTACATACACAAACTAAGCTCCAACTCCGGCACACACCCTCGAAGAGAAGAACCGAAACACGCACGCCCATCTCGACCGCGCACAGCCCAACAGCACAAAATCTTATCTTTTTCCCTCTCCCTATCCTTACGATTGAAATCAAGAGCCTGGCAATTTAAACAAAGAATTGGGTGGGGGGGGGGGGGGGCGAGGAGAAGAGACCTGCTTTGCGCGAATGCGAAGCGAATGGCGCGGCGGCGGCCGCGGCGAGAATCAATTGGCAACGTAGACGGAGCAGCCGATTTCGTCGCCCATTGCGGTGAAGCGCAGGCGAGAGAGAGAGAGAGAGAGAGAGAGAGGGAGGGAGGGAGGTGGAATTGGGGTGGAAGAGCACGAATTCGGAATGAAACGAGAGAGAAGTAAGAGCAGCAGAAGAAGAAGAAGAAGCTGGGTGTTCAGGAAAAACGTGGTTCTAGAGAGAGAGAGAGAGAGAGAGGCGTGGTTTAGAGAGAGAAAGCTCGGGGTTTTCTGCAAGAGGAGCGGTGTTTGCGTGCGAAGTGACGAAATTGAAACGAGCAGCGAGCGACGGAGGAACGAGGCAGACGACGCCGAAGTCACGAGATTGGCCCTTGCTGCGCAGTGCGTAAGGAAACCTTTGCGAAACGACCCTTCGTTTTTGGCTCCTTCGCGCACCCTCTTCCATTTGCCCCGCCCTCCATGTATTGAGCGCGGGTAGAAAATTCCCACGTCATCGTACCGCCACGTCGCCGTCTGCGGACGTGGCGGGCGCATACGTCATCGGATCCGGTTACGAATCGACAAGTGGCAAGCTACTCGAAATGGAGTTCAAGAAGATCTGACGGCCTGTCGGCGCTGCGAACCCTAAATTAGTGGCGGCGGCGGGGCGGCTTTGATGAACGTTTCGAAATTGAAATGGCTCGCCTAAACTCAACTGTCTGGCTTTCTCCACTCCGTGAGGCTTCTTTTGTCCATTCATTCTACTTTGCCCCGGTCATGAGGGTCGCCATGAAAACTCTATTCCTGATGAATTTATGTTAGATAACAAAAAATTTTAGAAGCTAAAGATCTCTCTCCCAATGAGCCAACACCTGAAATAAATGTGATAACAAAAAAGAGCAAGAATTTCTGTTAGATACTGTAGATTAAATGTATGATCTTGAAGCTAAGAAAAATTATTTAGATAGACTCCAGTTTTCCGTACAAATCACTCCTCAGGCTAATACAGCTTATTATCTCAAAGATATCCTCAAAAGAAACAAGAAAATTCAATTGAGGCCAATCCACATTAACGATCTCAAGAACGAGATTGATCATCAAAAATTAGAAATTCGGCCTCTTAAAGCTACCCAAACTCAAATGCAAAAGGAAATTTTAGATATTAAATCTAGGATGGATATAGGAAAAGATGAAGAAGAAACAAATGAGCCTGATACTTCTGATCCGAATTTCTTGATGATTTTATAAAAAATAACTTCGAAGAAATGAATAATAGAGATAACAATAAAAGTCAATGATAAGTTTGTCATTAGTACTACAACACTCTTCGATACCGATGTTGATCTCAATTGTATGAGGTCTAATACCAACAGAATATTTTGAAACAACAACAGATGCAGTAGAATCAACCTTGGGGTATTAAACTGCGTATTAAATGCAAGTTACTAAAGGCTTCAGTAGCAAAAAATCAAATGTCTTATAAAACATCTTTTCTCTTAGTCAGAGACATGAGACAAAATAAAATTCTAGGGACGCCATTTATACAACTAATCCAATTATTTACTGTTACAAATTAAGGCATTGAAATCCAAGCTTTACACAAAAAAATCATTTTCAATTTTATCACTAAACCTCAAAGGCTCAAACAAGAGCGGGGTAGCTCTAAGGTAATTGACTTTTTTAGATAAGTTTTTTATTTAATAAATCACGAATTTTTTTTTTTTGGCAAAATTTCAAAACTTCTTGATTTATTTGAGCAGGCCTGGCTCTGGTAGGGATTTGTTTCTCAGAAAATCAGATTCAGAGGGTAAACTAACAAAATATATTTCTTTCTTTCCCAAAATGCATTGGGTAAGGTAGAACATATCCTTTGTTCTATGTATTTTTGAAGGAGTGCAATTTTATCTTTGATTTTGGGTTCAATAAGGTTTTGTTCTATTCGCTTGAACTTTAAATCTTATTGTAAACATTGGAGTTGATTTTCTTTATTTCGAATGAGACATTAAATGTTCTTGTAAGATGTTAAGATTTCGTTCTATCGTAAGCATTTTAGAATGCAACATTGGAAAGGACGAGTTGACCTGATCTATGCATAGTAAAGATTGGGGGTGGGTGCAGTCGATAAGATAACTATTGCCAAGCTCATTCGCGAGCAAATTTCTTCTCGATTCGACTATTGTAGTAGCTACGAAACAACATGGATGTGTTTGGTTTTTTGCAAAGCAAGTTGGTGTGCGATATCCTAAAGCGAGAATACGAGGTTGATCATATTGTAAAAGGATTCAATTTTTTTTTAGGAGATTTTACCGAATGCGAAAGTCCTAATTGTTCTTGATGATGAGGAGGTATGGTCGCAACTCCACAAAATTGTTGGAGAAAAGCTCTGTTGGTTTGGTCATCGAATGAGGATAATTGTATATGGCGAATTGCTCCCGTGAATGCAACAAGAGTGGCGACATACAACGTGTGGAAGGAGACTACTGGGATAACCCATTGAGCACCCATGTGACAATGATTATTCAGAGGCTGCTTCATATGAACAACTACAGCACGACACAAGCATTCCTGTCAAAGCTATGCAAATGTCTAGACTGAAACTCTATCACTGCCCATGTGCCTCTTATACTTGCAATTTCTTATAGTGCTTGACAGTAGACGATTCTGTTGCAAAATTTCGTAGTAAGACAGAACAAGAATAATGACCCAAGCGATGATGGAAACAAGATTCTTGTTATGCCTTTCTCATCTTGTTTTGCCTTTCTCTAGAAACATGCCATTCCACGGTGACTTCCAGTAAAAGGTGTAAACTAACCATCCTCCAATGCTCAGGGCAAACACAACCCCACCCACAAGCACACGGCAGAAAATAATTCCGCTAAAAAATGCAAACACGTCTACTGAGGCAGCACAACAAAAATTTAATCCGAGCATATATTTTATATATAATATAGCTAGTGCATGTTCGCTAAATGCCTCCAAAGCAGCAACCCGCAAGAAGACAACATTTAAAAGAAAAACACTAACTAGAGCATCGAAACAAAGTTCAAAAGAGGATTAAAGCACCGAGCGATCTAACTAATCTGAAATGAGTGCAGTCTAACATCCTCTCAAACCTCATTTGACCCGACTCAAACCTCATTCGACCCCACACTACTGCCTTCTTGTGGTGGTGGTAGAGCCAGTGGTGCCGGCGGTACAGCTGGCGGCGGCATAGCCAATGGTCCTCCGGTCCAGAAGATGGCGCTAAAAACTCTGGCAACCCCTAAAATGGGTCCAGGAATCGGTTGCAGAGTGAAGGTCTGAAAGAGGCATAATGTCTATTAACTCGTTAAAAAAAAGTATTGTAGGATGGGTCAAGACAATACCTCGGAAAACTCCCTGCTCGTCCTCCTCATACAGCCCCCGAAGTTTACTACAGTATATCCGGAGATGGGATCCGAGTACGCAACTACGAATCCAGTTACATGGTGAAGAGTCGGAGGAAGCGTGTTATAATGGGCCCCAATCTGCGCTAGGGTATTGGCATGCAGATGATCCCGGATCACAACAGAGCCTTCTGCAAAATACTCCATAATGCGCTCCCTGCCATGATCCACCAGGCGTAAAAGCGTCCGCCGAAGTAGGGAAGGAATGAGGCATCCATGTGGAGACCTGCGAGGAGTGGAGAGAAACAACTCAGCTCGCTGGGAAATGGGCAATGATCTCCTATTGAGGCGATTCCGATCAAGGAAAACGGGTAACGGAACAGAAGCAACTCGTAAAGCAGTGCTAGTTGTACTAGTCCGGGATCATGAACGGAGATTTTTCTTGTGAGTTTGACGCCGAGAAGAGGAGAGATTCAACCTACCTTTTGGGCACTCTTCTGATAGACAGGAGAGAGAGCTTGGGAAGTGTGCGCAGCGATGAGTCGAGAGCCTTGACAAGATTGGGGCCCATCTGCATGCCAATACCCTAGCGCAGATTGGGGCCCATTATAACACGCTTCCTCCCACTCATCCGGCGGGGTGTAGATTGGCGTGGTGTCGCAGCGGCGATGGTCAGGCCTTGACAAGATTGGGGCCATCTGCATGCCAATATCATAGCGCAGATTGGGGCCCATTATAACACACTACGCCAAGCTCTCTCTCTGTCTATCGAAGGAATTGCCACAGGTGGGTTGAATCTCTCCTCTTCTCGGCGTCAAACTCGCGCAAAAAATCTCCGTTCGTGATCCCGGACTAATCGACTACTTTTCTTACGAGTTACTTCTGACCCGTTAACATTTCCCTTGATCGGAATCGCCTCGTAGGAGATCGACTGCCGATTTCCCCGCCGGAATCGAGGTTGTTTCTCTCCACTCCTCGCGGTCTCCACATGGATGCCTCATTCCTTCCCTACTTCGGCGGACGCTTTTACGCCCGTGGATCATGGCGGGGCGATTATGGAGTATTTTGCGAAGGCTCTGTTGTAATCCGGGATCATCTGCATGCCAATACCCTAAGCGCAGATTAGGGCCCATTATAACACGCTTCCTCCGGCTCTTCACCATGTGGCGGATTCAGAGGTTGCATACTCGGATCCCATCTCCGGATATCGTAGTAAACTTCGGGGCTGTACGAGGAGAACAGCGAGGGAGTTTTTCCGGTATTGTCTTGACCCATCCTACAATACTTTTTTAACGAGTTAATTGACATTATGCCTCTTTCAGACCTTCACTCTGCAACCGATTCCTGGACCCATTTTAGGGGTTGCCAGAGTTTTTAGCGCCATCTTCTGGACCGGAGGACCATTGGCTATGCCGCCGCCTCCGCCGCCGCCAGCTGTACCGCCGCCGCCGCCGGCACCACTGACTCTTTCTTGAGAATCGATGGTTTGATCGATGGCTCTCCTTGATATCTTTAATGGGGGATGTGGGTAGAAGAGAGAAACGTCGGAACTAGAACGTCAGAAGACATTTTCAGCTCTGACATTGGCATTGTCTGGCGCAAATCCTTTGCGAGAATCTTCCCACAGCTGGTCCTTGATGCCGAGCTTCCCTAGCTCAATCAGACCTCGCTCGGCTGAATATTAAAGGAAAATGTGAATGAATCAGTGTAGAACATGACGAAATGAGAGAGCAAGCAAATCTTGTCCAACACAACAGTAACATAAGTCTTACACAACTTCATACGTGCAACTGATACTGTTTCATCAGTACCCTGATCGGTAAAAGCTTAGCCCGACCCAGAAATACATAAGCATCGGTTTCTATTTCACAGCTTGTTGATGAGGGCTAGTAGAAATCGAAACGAAACACTCATCCACAAGATAATTCTCCGACATTGACTTTAGTTTAGTGAATGGCATTCTCCCATCTGGAGCATGGACAGATTAGTGTCAGCGTAGCAGCAAAAAGGCAAAGCTGTGAAGAAACTGAAGGATATTTTTGTCAAAATATTAAAATGCAACTTAAAATTCAAGGTGGATCGGAGACAATGGCAAATCATTTGTGCAAGACTATGACAGCAAGAAGCAGCTAATGCAAAACCTTTTAAAAGGAATTGCCATGACGGAATTTGTTAAGCTAAAACCAGACTCTTTTTCTTTCCTTGACCTTCTTTTGGTTGGATTCTTATGGAGGGAGGGAGTGAGGAATTACCATCAACTGCGTCATGCGAATTAGGTGATCGAGTGCTTTGGTTAACATGGGATTGCAGGCGCTCGTCTACTACATCTATCTCCAGCCCATGGTTTTTTGCGCGTCTCCAGCAGTATGTCAGCCATGCCTGTCGCAGGCCCACTGCATGATCAGACATCTAAGAAGTGTGCCAGTGCAACTATGGTAAAGCGATGTTAAAAGTATCTAAACTCTGATAGTGATGCTCAAAATGCTGACACATGACCTAACTTTTGCTTTCTAAGTTCGTGTACAAAGTTCGGATGGTGAACATGTATTTACCGGTTATGGCAACTTCTTAGTAATTTTCATTTGATGATGTTTGAGCATTCATATGACCACTTTTGAACTACAGTTCTACTATTCATTTCTTCGAACGAGTAGTAAAGATTGATTTCTAACAATTAATGATCATATCATCCTACAAGCGTATTTGGTCCCTACAGTTCATTCCTTTCCATCAGCAGACATGCACATGCAAAGTACTTGGAGGGCCCTCAAGAAATGCCGATTGTCTCTTCCAATATAGAGTCATGGACGATCAAACAGCCAAAGAAAGAAAGAGAAAAGAATTCTGTCGATTATCTTCATCCATGGGAAAGGGAACGCCTGTTTATCTATTAGCTTCTAAGCTTACCGCAAAAACGATGCCAAACCTACCTGCTTGAAAAGCACATATTCAGATTCCTCTTCGCTCAATTCTGCATGTATATAGTCGCTTCTTTAGAAATTTCTGCCCACATGTCAGAGAGTGCTATATATCCAAGAACTTACAAACGATACATATCATCCGAAACAAAGATAAGTTAGGAAAAGAAGATAAACTCAATATGGAAAAATGGGACTGATGATAATGGATATAGGTATTATCAATTATTCCCGTTGCATGGACGAGACATCTGATAAGCTTTTGATATTTCAATCAAGCATATTCCATCAAACCTAAAGTTAGAAGTTCATTTCCATAAACAAATTTATCCTGCGAAAAAGAACGACAAACAACCTATTACCCACAAAGTGAAGTTGGCTAATGAATCTTCTGTGATTGGGATACAAATTTATTGGAATAGAGGAAAGCGAAGGAGAAAGACGTAGACAAAAACTTCAGGGGAAGATCTTGAGTATTTGAATTTTAGCGAACACTTAATACCCAAAAAGTTTAAGGATTAAGATTGAAACAACATATTGAGCATTGGGACAAAATTTCACGCCAAGTGAGCATGAAACTACAGAGGCCTTTCAAATCATTGCAAAGTACTGTGCCTTATGTTTTTCTCTACTGGAATTGATCTATATCATGATCAAATATTTATCCTGAAACAAGGTATTAAACAATCTAAGGAAAAGATGGTCTAGCCAACTTTCAGATGGTCAATTGCTTTTCCATAAGGAGGGACAGGAATTGGGCGAAGTATTCCCCAAAGTTGTACTGAATTTGTTCGACCACAACTAGAAAAGAAGAAGAAGAAGAAGAAGAAGATATATGTTCACTGGATTATTCAGTTGTTTAAGCGTTCATTTCAAGTCAACACAAAAGCTCCATCTTTCACTTGCGTTGTAACTTCTACTCAAGACACCTATCATATTTATCATCCATCTAATCTCAGAAACCAAGCACATAGTGGTAAAGCTAACAAATTAAAATCCTTCCACATTTACATGGCTGTTAGTATGCTGAGAAGCAATATCATATTAATATTTTGTAGCAGACAATACTTACCAAATACTTCTGTCTGTCCCTCAATTGGCAACTTCAAGTCATCTGCACCTCATTAGTGAAAGAAAAGATATATGATTAGCCAACCACCCTAAACATTTAGCAACATGGAAGGACAAGAAGAAACAAAAATTGCTTTCATTGCCCAAAAGGATCGATTTCAGTCCAAGAATATGACCCCAGCTTATTGGGACTCCAAGCAAATTAACTTGGGAACTAAGTGCATCTGTAAATACATGAAAGTCTACGAGCAAGATGGAATCAAACTGTAACCTCATACCTGGATCGCTAGCTTTGAGAATGTTTTTAGTCGGTTTTGTGCCATTGCAAGCAACATTGCTTCCTCTACCTTTTGAAAGGATGGCATTAGATTCAATGCATAGCGGAAGGATTACATTTTAGATGAATTTATAGTGTAAACCACAGATCTGAAAGGTCATCCTCCTCACAGAAACATATCAACATGCGGAATCCATTCCTTTGAAACTTATGAAAGAGCAAATCCAAACAGATGTATCTTGCATACAGCCATGATGAAAAATAACAATAGAGATGTCATCTAGATATACAGATCATTATACTAGTATACTATCCAGAACAAAGAAACTCCCTTCAATTTTTAAATTCTGTTACCTTGAGGTTATAGATCATAGATAAGTATCATCTCTTAATTAGAACTTTGACAAACTTTCACTTTTCAGTGAAGCTTTGTTGCTATTTGCTTGTGAACCTTGAGGAACAACTCTACAAAGTCTCGTGGAAGGTCCAATGAAGGATCCATTGCCTATTGCAAGACATAAAATATGGGCAACATGCACAATAACCAACCTATAAAGCTAGTTGAAAAGTTGGAAAAATCTTTTTCTCTTCCTTCTTTTCTCCACATAATAATTTTCCATTTAGCAACAATTCTGTTTGTCGTATTAGAATACTTCCTTCATTTTCCTTAGAAAATGTCCACATGTAGCTGCATATCTTTCATTTATTTTAAATCTTAACAGTGATATTAAGGAACTAAAGAGAAATTTTAACTAGAATTTCGCTTTGTCATCATTAACTAGCTTGTGAATTACTATTTAGTCCATAACTAACAGCATATCCCCATCTTAGTTCAAAACAATGTTGTAGAGGAACTCGGCCTACACCCTTATCTATCACCTCTATGCAAACAAATAGAAGATGCATTAAATGAAACTGCTTTATTTTTTAATGTAAGGACCTAAAACTACTTCTATGTGCATTTTACAAGCCCAGACATCATTAGCAGAAGTTCCAACTTATTCACCTTTTCTTGAGATCATAAAATAATATAGTTGGACTTTTAGTGTCCTTTGTCTCAGGTGCTACATGTAAAATCTCATTAGCATCATCTAACCATGGTTGAAGCTTAAATTGTGTCCCATATTACAACAGTAACCCATGAAAAACCCTCAGGTATTCACTTTTCACTTGCTACATCATAAGTAAAAAAGTGAATCGCCTTTGAATTTCTGTTCATTAATCACAAAGCTAGCATATTCACCTTAAGTGAAGTTATCCAACAGAACTGCAGCGACACTATACTCCAACATATGCATGCGGATATGCATAAAGGAAAGTTCTGACGGATAGAACAATTCATGCCAAACGGCTGAATGTGAGACTTCACTGTTCATTTAAAAGACAAATGGATAACATGAAGAGGATATAATAGAAACCTTCAATGAAGCTAGTTCCTGCAAACCTTTCTCAACTAAAAGCATGCTCTCAATATTCAGCTCTCCAGACGGCTCGTTTTTATCTCGTGGAAATCTGTCTCTTTCATTCATATCGTCGTACACTGCTCAGTTAAAAGCACAAGTTGATACCATGTCAGCAACAAAGTCTATCCATTATATGTGACTTTCTAAGTATAGTAAGGGGTAAAAAGAACTTGTACCGACAAAAAACAATAGGGTTTACTATACGAATTCTCTTCTTTAGCTTTTTGCCCTGCAGCTAGTACAACCTCCACGGGACAAGGGGCAAAGGATGACCAGTGTTCATACTTTGCTTCAGCGATTTCTGCATGAATACCTGCAATAAGATTTTAAGGAGACATTGAAGCTCTGAGGAATTTCTGCCCTGTCTTTTCTAGGGCAAGTCTGTGAAAGCCATGCTAAGGCAACTGTAATTATGTTATAGACATACATTAGCAAACAATCAGACTTTTCCAATGTCAATGTTTCTTTACTTGCTAATAGGATCATCAGAGAGTATTTCTATGTGCAAAGGATATACACAGTCCATAACAAACTTATTCTCAAACTATCACAGTTGACATCAAGGGACTCTAATCAGATAAAAAGATCACGTTCTCTACTAAAAAGAAAAACGGAAGCAATGGCTTCCATCATATGTAGGCACTAACCAATATATATTGATAGCTCCTGGTTCAACGATATAGGTAGTAAAGTACTTGGCACACCTATGAGGAATGCAAAAGCAGTATCCTCTCCTCGTATACTTGCATTGCATCACATTTTGGTGTTTCTATGTGGCTTGTCAATGAAAGGAATGAGACAGTCAGGCTGATAAGCTCTCTTTTGTTTTATGAGTAGTATTTGTGTTCCCTTTTAGCAGGGTTGCCTCTGAAATGCTCACAGAGAGTGTCATAGACTCATAGCTTCATCAATCACCCATGCAGGATGAAGCTCTTTAAAATACACACACACACACACACACATGCAAGGAGTCCAGAAATTCCATTTGACAGAGTGTAGTACATGACTTGATAATGATGAGTAGTTGCACCTCTGCTACAAATAAGTATAAATAATTCAAATTATCCAATTTATAATGGAAAAAGTGGTATGTTCTCAAGTTAAGAAAATGACTTCACCGTATTGAATACACAGACTCCAGTACCGAGCAAGCCAACATCTCTTTAGGACCACCTCCTCCTAAGATGACAATTAAGGAAATGTTAGTTGAATGAATAATGTAAAACACATGTGAAATGCTTAATTTAACAACCATTTCTTCTTGGGTCAGTATGGTCCTCTGAGTAATTGTCTGAACTTCATGAAGCTTCTCCCATGCAGATGTTGCCTCATCCCTTGCTATCTCCTCAAGATTCAGCACATAACAACATCAATAAGTTCATCACTTTACTCCAAGAACTAAAAATAACTAAAATGTAGCATGTATATTGGAAGTTGAGAATACCTCAGCTTCAATTTGAAGAGCAGCAACCTCTTCTGTTTTCCCACCATGAGTTTGTCCCGCAACTCTTAGAACAGCCTAGAAAAATTTCAATACTGGTTAATGAAGGCTCTGTTCCTGCCCATCCCCCTCCAAAACAGACAAATAAAAGAATATGAAGCCCCCTCATGTACAAATTAAATGCTTCGTTACTGAGATAGTATTTTGCAAGATTAGAATGATATCCTGGAAGATTTTGGGAGCTAAACAATATTCACGAGTGCTGCATCCTCGTTCATCCACATGCTAAGCCATAACATTCTGGATGTCATTGATCATGCAAAGGATCGGCATGTAGTTTCTAATTCTAGTATTAAGTAAACAAATGCCGATGTCTGACCATTAAGATCAACTCCCCACAGTTGCTCTTCCTCCGTTTATCTGGCGGAGAGTACACAGCAGAGTCAGAAGAACTTTTAGAACTTTCTATACAGGGTTACCCTCCATAACTGCAGAGTTCCTCCTAATGTTCCATAAGCAGATCTTTTTGTTCTTGCACCCCCTGCCCCCGGGCCTGTGTTTCTTCATGGCAAAGTGACACTTGGTATAAAAAGCAAGTAAACTTGCAGATTCAATTATCTTAGTAATCTTGGCCTAGAATTTCTCTCCATCTTCTTAACTTCCTTTCGCTTGCTTCATTTACGTTTCTGCATTGACATTATTTGGGTTTATGTCCTTATGTGTCTTCCCCACAGAGAAGAGTCTCTCTATAATACTGAGACAGCACAAACTCTGTGCTTTAGGGAGCATAATCATGCCTCGGAAAATCTATATTGATCCATGGGGAAACATGCAATTTTATCCATCCTCAGGAGCGGTGCCTTCAAACAAAGAAAAGGTACTGAATATAAGTGCTTGAAAAGCTATGCAAGGTAGAAAACAGACCTCCCTTTGCCGCAAGGGAGAGAGAGGCCTTCGCCGTCGGAGCCGATCGATCGATCGCCGGAGAATCCGGCGGGTCTCGCCGGTCGGAGCGGAATCGGGAGCGCGGAGATCCGATCGTTCGGGGCGCGGGACGAGGGCAGCCGAGGGGAAGCTCGAAATGGAGAGGAAGGCCATGGGCGACGGAGCTCCTTCAACGGGCGCGAGGGATGACATGGCCGAGCGATTTCCCTCGCTCCCTCCCTCCCCGCCCGCTGGCGGCGCCATTTGTGCCTGCGGGAGGAATTCGCAGGACGATCCGGTGCCACGTGAGCCCGATGCATCGGGGCCCCTGGTAGTCGCGGGTCCCACGTGGGACCTCCGCGGTTTCGAAGGCTGGGATGTATTACATCCGCATGTACCCGGCTCTTTTTTATATTAGGGTTAATGACACAAATAACCTATAAATTTTAATTTAATGCACAACGTGGTCTTTGAATTTTAAATTTATCTAATGTGATCCCTGAATCTTAGCTTGATGTGCAAAAACGTCTCTAAATTTTTAATTTATTATTATTCTAGGCTTTTAATACATGTCGATTTAGTTCATGAATTATATAAAAATGTTTAATGTTGCCCTTCCATAAGGTCAAGTTCAATGACATGACCAAATATTTTCCAAATAGTTGAGGATCTAAATTGAATAAGAAGTCTAAGAATCACATTGAATAAATTAAAAATTCAAAAATAAAATTATATATTGAGTTAAAGTTCAAATATCACATTAAATAAAATATTAGGTCAAAGTTCAGAAATCACTGTGTCATTTACCCTATACATCACGGTCAAGACATGAGCAGGAATATCACATATTACGTGATATGCTTTTTCAAAAATTTAAATTGCGCTAGATACTAGTATATATCATGTATCGATTTTTCCAACCGACGGATCGGTTTCGGGTCGGTTTCGGGTTTTGTTTTTTTCCTTCGGGAAACGTGGAAGCGACGTTTCCGAATAAAAAGAAAACTCTGGAAGCCCCCCCCCCCAGCCCCCAACCCTAGGGCCTTCTCTCTTGTGGTCCGTACCCCCTTCTCTCTTTTTGATTTTCCAGAACAGGCTCAAGATCGAGAGGAGGAGGAGAGATGGCGCTGAAGATGGATCGGGGAGGAGAGATGGCGCTGACGATGGATCGAGAAACCGCGGATCGGATAAGAGCGGAGCCCAAGCGGTTCATGGAGGACTACTACCGGACGTTCGCCGCGAACCGTGGGGACCTGGCGCTGACGATGGATTGAGAAACCGCGGATCGGATTAGAGCGGAGGCCAAGCGGTTCATGGAGGACTACTACCGGACGTTCGACGCGAACCGGGGAGCTGGTGAACCTGTACCGGGAAGAGTCGGTGATGAACTTTGACAACCAGTAGATGATCAAGGGCAAGGAGGCCATCGTCGCCAAGCTCACCTCCCTCCAGCAGTTCCGGTACCAAATCAGCCACATCGACTGCGCTGCCTTCGCCCCCACCCGCGGCGCGACCGCCCAGGTCACGGGCGACATCTGGGTAGACGGCAAGCCGGACGTCCTCTTTCTCGGCCAGGTCTCTGTCTCTCTCTCTCTCGGTTGTCGGTTGTTGAAGGAGGAGGAGGATCCATTAATTATTATTTATGTTCTATCGATTTCTTCTCTTTGGCCGGCGTCGAAGGAGGATGATGGTGGGTTTGGATGAGATGGGCGCATTTTTGTTTGATTGAATATCACCACCACCACCTCGGGGATCCCTCCCTTCGTTCATACCATCGTTAGTGAGAATGAGTATCCGTTCGTTCATAAGAAGATTTATTCGTACCGAACCGAATGGTTGTTGCACGGTCTAGCAAGATGATGTTTCTGATGCAGAAGCGTTCGTGATATCTCATTAGAAAGTATTTGGAATGAGATTTAGGATATTATGACGTTCTTCACATTTGTTGCTGCTTGATGCCTCAGCGTGTGTGTGTGTGGTGCATTGCATTTTGATGATACTTATGAACCCGACTGTACCCGGTTCACATCTCAAGTTCGTTTAGTTATTTCTTCCACTTCTTCTTCTTCGCCTCCCCCGCTCTTCTTCTTCTTCTTCGTTTGCCTAACGCTCTGCTGTGATTCTGCCCTGCAGTCGTTCCTTCTGCACCCAACACCGCAAGGAAGCTTTTGGATAGCACTCCAAACTTGGATGACCGTCGATCGGAGTCGGATGGTGCAGATGGTGCTTCCCTAGGCTCTTTACGGAGGCCGGGAGTTTCAGTCCGTTTTTTTTCGTCTCTCTTTGTTTTTTCATTAGAACTTGCTGTGGTACCCGTTTGAAACAGATTTCTATGTGGTTTGGTAAATGTTAGAACCGGGGTTTGTCTAAGTGGAGTTCTTGTTCGGATTCCAGTCTGCCTCATGTGCCAGATTGCTATTTCTCGTTCATGTTTTATATTCCGCTTCTCTTCGGTGCGCGCTTTTGAATTTGCCGCCGGCCAACCTCACGTCCTCGACTTGGGGTTGGCAAAGGGTGGGCGGCCCTCGCCAAGGTCGCGCAACCTTCTTTGTGTGAATGTCATCACCAGTCTAACCAGCAAGATGGCTGAGACACGATTCTATGACTTCTTTGATATTTGGCAGAAGCTAGTCTCTCCCGATTAAGGTGTAGATTTAAGTTTAGGCTATTGTGGGATGAACATAGCCCTTATCGTGTGAGCAAGTTGTCATGAAAGGAATCTTGAGATTCAAACCCTCTACTCTAATACCATATTAATAAGTCCAACTTAAAAACTTAAGTCATTAGATAGAGCAAGATTGTAATCATATAATGTACGTTACAATTATGTATTTAAGCAATGTATGATTATTTAGTAGTCCTAACATTTCACTTTATCTGTTGACATCCTCTCTCTTGCTAATCTCACAAACAAAGGTCAGATGTGAAACAAGTCTCGATTGAGTGGTCAACCATTCGAAGGGTTTGTCTTTTACTCGTTAAGCTCACGAGAGCCAGAACTTTTTTTTTTTTTTTCATAATTCAAACATAAAATCAGTTGTGATTCGTACCACGTGACAATTAAGATTGGCCGATTATACCACATCGGTCATGCGCTATGCATATAAGGGCTTGCGCACCTTTCAAATTCCCTACAACTTTGCTCGACGGAAAAACATTAAGTCCAAGTTAATGTGATTTCCTATGAGCGTAGCTTTCACTTTCTACGGTTCCCGACCGCTTTTGGTGCTTCGACAGAGGTGGGACAACAACCCAACGATTTAAAGAGAGAAAGAGAGGGGGCGGGGGTTAGGTAAGGCTATCGCCTCGGAGGTGTAACAGATTGGTTGTTCCACCTGATGGATGTTCGATCACTTCGACAGATGACCGGCAAAACATGTCGTAAAAATATGACCCCATTATATGGGATTGGTGTCCGCGTGTTCTGCGCCTTTGGCTTTGCTAATCTTGGGATTAGTGCGATCAGAATGGAATAATGACATATACTAGATATGTTAACGGTGGATAGAATTATTTTATAAAGTGACATGACAAATATTAAACAGGAATTGAATATAATTCGCTTGTTGAAATGTTCATTTGGTGTTTGTCACGTCGCTTTGTAAATTAATAGATGGTGTATGTCATATTAGAATACGATGCATGTGCCAAAAGGTGACGCATGTATTTTAGCATTGGATTTTTGTACGATAGAAGTTCGGTTTTGAATGCTGGAACAGTGCAAAATGTTTTACAAACAAATCCTTAACATTTTAATCTATTTAGATACGCCCTTCAACATGTATAACTTTTCTAATAAGGCCCCCCTGTTTCGAATTCGGTTAATTAGAGATGACTTGCATATCGGAGCATGCTTGAGTTTGACTTGGAAAAAATGCATTACCATGGTGTGGACTATCAGCTAATGCCCGGGCTCAAAAGTCTTGAAAATGGGTACCACAACTAGACCATGAGTAGTCTGATTTCTCAACACGAATACTGCCCACGAGCTTTACGCATCTGATTTTGTCTGGTCTACACAGAGCCGGGCACACTTTTGGATTTGACGTGCTGGGCTCTATATACTCATTCACATGTACCACTTAGTCGTGAGCCTTGACTCACAGATTCTTTAGACTTTATATCCAGTTGATCAATTACACCAAAGGAAATTAACGGTCAATTATTGTTCGGTTATTGGCATGTTAGTGCTGAGACACACCCATTCTCTTTCAACCACAGCCAAAAATAAAAATCACGAGACATGCATATATTTATATTGGAAAAGTATTTATTAAACATGCAGCATGCCTGAAGTTTTTGAGCTCGGACCCAATTTGGACAACAAGCCTTGGGCTATCTAGCAGCATCCGAACCCGCGAGAAGCCGTACTTCAACATGGGAATGGTAAGACATATGACTTTGGGCAATGACTCTTGAGAAGTCCAAATCGTTTCAAATTGTAATTACAGATTTTCTTTTATAAGTTCATTCGTCGAACCAACATCAGGACGATATGATTTGTTAGATAAATAAGTAGGGGTGTGCATCAATTTTGGTCAATCGAGAATCAAATAGGATAGAAACGGCCGGTTCTGGGTGATTCCCGTAAGAATTGATCCCGTTTTCGACTCCAAATTTTTCGAATTGGGAACTCAAGCGACCGGTGGAATAGGCCTATAGTATATTACTGTTTCCATTTTTTTTATTGAACAAGGGACAAAAGTCCATATTGTTTGTGAGAGTAATCTCTTCTTTTATAGGTAACTTGCTCGTGATTAGTAATTCCATCTTACACTAAAGTAACTTTCAATAAATTTAAGATAACTTAATCCTAAAATTTGAAATGGAATCATGAGGTATTTGTGAAGCATTCTTAATGATCAACCGTTTGATTTTCAAAATGTTGATTAAGGATATTAAGAAAGATTAAATGCATTAGAAATTGTACCCTTCATTTGGCATTTAGCACAAAGCCTGAATTCGAGGGTTGCTTCTAGGCCTTGCTGCTTCTCATTTAGGGAAAATTGCCAATACTTTGCAGTAAATTGCAAAGAGAGTCTCACACATTTCTTCACATAACTAGAAAAACGCAAGTTGTCAGATGAGCCCCCAAACTCTAGTTGTAGACAAAATAATCTTGATATGAGCAGGTCCTTAATAGGATCCATTTCCTAATGTCTCTCCCTTAGGCTTAGGGAATGTGAAACTCACAAGGGGATATTCCCTCCTTCCCGGGGAAGACAAATATCCATGAGGGAACAGGGGGGGCCTCCGGGTTGTTCGGCTCCGGGGACATAAAACAAGGCGTGTATGCCACCGATCCACCTTAATAGGGTCGGTCGGTAGCGATTCCAAGGTAGCAATGATCCCGAGATGAGCCACCAAACTCTAATTGTAGACGAAATAATCGGCTTATCACGGTCCAGTGCTAAAAGAGGGCACTATAAGCCGATTTTCGTCAAAGTTATTGACTGTTTCAGAATTAAAATTCAGACAGTAAACACTCTTCATAACCAGAGCCTTCTAAAACTATAGAACAAATCTTCAACCATAGTATAAAAAGTTTACAAAACAGGCGTGCTAGAACTCGTTTCAACTTACTATAATCAGTATCACCAAAGAGCCATGGTAACAAGTACAAAAGCTACCCTGTTTTGTTGTGTCAACAAGATAAACAAACTGAATTTTTTTTTTCCCTAAAGAAAGGATTGGTCTTTTAGATGGTCGAGAAAGCATCAGTACAGGAATATTGGCTCCGGCACAACATTGACCAGCACCCTTAGCTTCTAGTATAAAAGATCACATTAGAAATCGATTCTTCAGGGCAGATTCTGTGCTTACATGGTCCATTCGTACCTTGGCAACAACTTCAACAACGGCCAGCTAACGCGGGAAAGTCCTAAGCAAGTTTCCTCAGTGAAAGATAACACGGCTACTAAATTTCGAGACAGTCAAGAAAGTTTAAAAATCAAATGAGCAAAAGATAAGGAAATATGAGTGAATGGCGGAAGTGCAACAAATTCAGGACCTCATTCGACCCGACTCAAACCTCATTCGACCCGACACTACTGCCTTCTTGTGGTGGTGGTAGAGCCATTGGTGCCGGTGGCGGCGGTATAGCTGGTGGCGGCGGCATAGACGGTGGTGCCAATGGTCCCCTGGTGCTGAAGATGGCGCTAAAAATGCGAGCAACACCTAAAATGGATCTCGGAATCGGCTGCAGAGTGAAGGTCTAAAAGAGCCATAATGTCAATTAACTCGTTAAAAAAAGTGATAAAGAATGATCTGTAGGATGGGTTAACACAAAATACCTCGAAAAACTCCCTCAGCACTCCTTGCTCATTCTCATACAGCCCCTGGAAGTTCACTACAGTATATCCGGAGATGGGATCCGAGTACGAAACTACGAATCCAGTTACATAGTGAAGAGTTGTAGCAAGTGTGTTGTAATGAGTCCAAATCAAGGCTTAGGGTATGGGCATGTCATGGATCGGGCGGGATGACAAGAGAGCTCAAAGAACATCAGGCAATGTGAGGCCTCATGATCCACCAAATACAGAAATCGCTCCATGAACTCTCCACATGGGTGCTGCCCCATTCCTTCCCTTCTTCTGGGCGGACGCTTTTACAATAATGGATCATAGCAGCCACATATCATGCTAATATTTTACCGCTGCCTCTTGTCATCCGCGATCATCAGCATGCCCATACCCTAGCGCAGATTTGGACTCATTACAACACGTTTGCTACAACTCTTCACTATGTAACTGGATTCGTAGTTTCGTACTCGGATCATCCTCCGATATCTTTTGTAGTAGTGAACTTCCAAGGGTCAGATGAGAATGGTGGAGGCCGAGGGAGTTTTTCGAGGTATTTTGTCTTAACCCATCCTACAATCATTCTTTATCACTTTTTTTAACGAGTTAATTGACATTATGGCTCTTTTAGAGACCTTCACTGCTGTACCGATTCCGTGATCCATGTGGGTGTCTTGGGGAATGAGCAGGGATTTTTTATATTGTTCGGCATTTTTTATATTCGTGGGAAAATTCGTTGGAAATTTCCAACGAATTTTAGATCTTCCGGGCAATTATTTTAGTGTGTACAATTTTCGTTGGAAAATTCATTGAAAATTTCCAACGAATTTAAATTTTCTGGGCAATTATTTTATTGTGTATAATTTTCGTTGGAAATTTCCAACGAATTTAAATTTTCCGAGCAATTATTTTAGTGTGTACAATTTTCATTGGAAAATTCGTTGGAAATTTCCAACGAATTTTCCAACGAATTTCAATTTTCCAGGCAATTATTTTAGTGTGTAAAATTTCCGTTGGAATTTTCCAACGAATTCAAAAAAACCTGGTACTATTCGGCATTTTTTTATATTCGTGAGAAAATTCGTTGGAAATTTCAGCAATTCAATTTTCGGACAATTATTTTAGTGTGTACAATTTTCGTTTGCAAAATTCGTGGGAAATTTCCACGAATTTTTTACAAAACCTCTTCTTCTTATTCAATATTTTCCCGCTTATTATTCCCACAATTCTCAATTTCCACGTTCTCTCTCCTTCGCCTTCACCTTCTCCCTCCGTCTCCCCTCGCCTCCCCTCGCCTCCTCCCTCATTGCCCCCCCCCCTCCTCCTCCCGGCTCCCTCCCGGGCCAGGCGTCATCGTGACGTCGGCTCCCCCCTCCCAGGCGCCCGCCCCGCGCTCATCCCGGGCCGCCCCCAACGCCCCCGAGGCCACCATGGGCCGCCCCCGAAGCCCCCCGGTGAGGGCCATTTTTCGACCAAAAAAAAAATTTCGACCAAAACAAAAATTTCGACCAATTTTTTTTTTTCGATGGAAAAAAAATTTCCACGATTTTTCGACCAAAAAAAAATAAGTAGTTTCCAACAAAAAAAAATTCGTTTCCAATGAATTTAACCACGAGTTTTCCAACAAAAAAAATTTTGTCGCAAATTTCCAACGAAAATTGAAATTTTTTGCGACGACTTATTACCAACGAATTTTTTTTCGTTGGAAATTCGTTTTCCAACAAATTTTTCCAAATTTTCCGTTGGAAAATTCGTCGGAAAAAACATGTTTTTTTGTAGTGTAACATAAGTTATTTACCCGTCATGGAAAATTCTAGTTACAATTTATACTTGGATTCCGGCCCTTCTTACTCTAGATAAATAAAAAATCAATACCTTTGTCTTCATCGGTTTCCTTGTTGCCGATTAAAGGATTAGACTCCGAGTCAATGCTGAAAGCAAGATGGTCTGCTGATCCTTTTCCCATAGTCTGCGCCAGAGCAGCTGAAGGAACAGGAGGCATCGACGGTTTTCCAATTGATACCTGCATAAGCATGAACAACTAATAATAATATGATACTGCTGACAACCAGCATATTGAAACCAGAATAGTTGGGATACTTGAAAGAATAAAAGAAGAAGAATACACTTTCAACACAGAAAGAGCCGAAGTAGGTCTGCGCTACATCAGTGAATTTCTTTTAAGATGAGTTGCCCCTGCCTAATTTAAGTTTCAAAGTTTTTCGTTTTCTTCGTATACTGAGGTTCTAACCTGGAGGCTCCAAAGTCAGAGATGATACGTACCGAGGCATCATCAAAAAAGGCAGAAATAATTATGAAACGGAAACAGCAATAAATCATGAGCCCAATGCCCAGCAAATCCAACCAGTATTCAGATGCAAAGAAATCTTTGACCATTCTGAAATGGAGGGCAGGAACAGCAGCTATAAAAATGGTTGTTCTTCAAAAAATAGCTAACATCTACCTACAGCATCGGCAAAAGACCTCGCTAGTGGTACAACCTAACCGATGAGATACACTTTATAGGCTCTTCTAAAGCACTCAGAAAATAAAAGAATGAAATAAATGAACATAGGATGAACAAAAAGAAAGGAAAAAGAGTTACGTGGGAGCCAGAGAAGCACGAGCGCCGGCAACGGGTGGGAGGAGGAGGAGGAGGGAGTCGGAGGCAGAGGAGTAGAACGGGCGAAGGGGGGACTACTGCCATGTCTTGGTTTTTCAGAACTGGAAGAAGAAGAAGGAAGGGCTTTTTAGTCTTTTCCACCCGGCGGACCGGTTTCGGGTCGGTTTCGGGTTTTTTTTTCCTTTGGGAAACGTGGAAGCGACGTTTCCCAAAAAAAAAAAAAAAAAAAAAAAAAACTCCGGAAGTCCCCCTCCCACCCTAGGGCTTCCTCTCCTGTGGTCCGTACCCCCTTCTCTCTTTTAATTTTGCAGAACAGACTCAAGATCAAGAGGAGGAGGAGGAGGGATGGCGCTGACGATGGATCGAGAAACCGCGGATCGGGGAGGAGAGATGGTGCTGACGATGGATCGAGAAACCGCAGATCGGATAAGAGCGGAGGCCAAGCGGTTCATGGAGGACTACCACCGGACGTTCGACGCGAACCGGGGGGACCTGGCGAACCTGTACCGGGAAGAGTCGGTGATGAACTTTGAGGACCGGGAGATGGTCAAGGGCAAGGAGGCCATCGTCGCCAAGCTCACCTCCCTCCAGCAGTTCCGGTATCAAATCAGCCACATCGACTGCGTTCCCTTCGTCCCCACCGGCGGCGCGACCGCCGCCCAGGTCATGGGCGACGACATGTAGGTAGACTGCAAGCCGGACGCCCTCTTTCTCGGCTAGGTCTCTCTCTCTCTCTCTCTCTGTTTCTCTCGGTTGTTGAAGGAGGAGGATCCATTTATTTATTATTTTCTATCGATTTATTTATTATTTTCAGCCCGTTTTCTCGTCTCTCTTTGTTTTTTCATTAGAACTTGCTGGGACCCATTATTCCTATAGAAAGATCTATCTTTTATTTGCGGAAAAATTTCCCGAGGCAAAACTCAATTACAAATACTCGTAGGGAGTCTCAATTATATCTTAGATTTCTTCCTGAACATTGACATACTTTGTAAGCCTTTACATCAAATGTTGCAAAAAAATCGTCCACCCTAGACATCAACCCATACTAGTATTATTGAACAAATTAAAACCCATGATAGAGAAATACCCTGTCTACATTTTGCTAATCCGTCTCCATTCAAAATAGTAAAAACAAATGCCTCAGCAATTGGCTATGGAGGAACACTCAAACAAGTCGAGTATAATAAAGAGCAAATCATCCAATTTGTTTCCAGACATTGAAATCAAACTCAACAAAATTATTCCATTATTAAAAAAGAAATACTAGCCATTGTCTTATCAATATCTAAATATATATTGACGGCAGAGTAAGTGAATACATATACTCTGCCACCGCATCAACCACAATACACGAAGCTCCCACATGTATATAGGCTTAATATCTTACTAGACCAGCCAAGCATGTAAGATAACAAAGTGAAGTAGTCGACTTCAAGATGGAAACATATCTTTCATGTTATCCTAATTGAATTCGGTTGATTCAAGTCGACCAAGTCCAGCTTTCCCTTTCTATTTCACTTGGTGACTTCAACATGAAAATTGACTTGTGTGCCCCATTTTTTTTGGTTTCCACAACCAAGAAGTCTGTGATCTTCACTTCATTTGGGCCGCCTATGATTTGACGGGCTCAAACTCGATATAGTTTTTTAACGTGTAAGTTGAGTCCATGATAAAATCATCGACTATAGTGATGTCTTGTCGCAATTAATAATCTTTTAGCTTGTGACTCTAGATCAAGAAGACGTGATCGTTTGCGGTTATTGATAAGATTAGCCATGGCAAAATAGTTTAAGGAACAAGTTTCACTTGTTCTTTTGATCAATGGTTTATTTTAGAAGCATTGCTAGTTATAAACTTTTTCACTGTCGCGATCTTCCCGAACCAATTGAGATCGGGTTTAGGTCAAGAGGTATTTGTCAATGGATATGAACAACGATTGGTTTGTTTGAATGGTGAACCAAATGGTTCATTAATCCAATGACCAAGGCACTCCCGAGCCTCATACCTCGTGCGACGAGAATTGTCTAATTTAAGCATTCAATTGGAGTTGCCACTAGCTATGATCAAGGGTTGGCTAGAAACCCTGATCGAGACGCGGGAGTGTCGTCTCGATACGTGTGAAAACCAGAGATTCCAAAATTCGGGAACTTGATTACACTAGCAATTTAACTAGTGCCCTTTTGGTACCTAAACTTGAATGTTCGCACACTAACGTACCGGACAGCCTATCGAAAAAGCTAATATTTCACCTAACCGCTCTAAAAAAAACAGAAAATAACAATCAATATATTAAAAGTGCGCAATCAGATAATCATGAAGAAAATAAACAACCAGCGACCTAACATCGTCTCTAAAAAGAAAAAGGCAATCAAAAGCCCTAAAGTAAAGCCCTGATGACTTATTCGAATTTTGAGAATTTTTTAGAGGATTTTTCTCATTTCATTTTTTTTGAGTTTTGACCTAAAATCTAGTGAAATTAGGCCCAAAACTGATTTCTAAACATTTACTAATTTTCTGATTTTTTTTGGAATTTTTCCGAATTTTTCTGAATTTTTTAATATTTTTGAATTTTCTGAATTTTTTAATATTTTTCAGATTTTTTAAAAAAATTTTGGGTTTTTAAACATTTTCGAATCTTTTTGGAATTTTTAATTTTTTTTGGAATTTTTAATATTTTTTTGATTTTTTATATTTTAATATTTTTAATAAAATAAAGATTCCAGACCGGGTCCCCTGACCCGATCCGCCCGACACCTGACCTGGCTCTCTGACCCGCCCGGGAATCCCTTTTTCCTATTTCTTTTCCGATTTTTTTACTCTGATTTTCCTTCTTTTTTTTTTTTCTTCATCTTTTGTTTCTTTTTTTATTCCTCCCTGGGATCTTCTGCCCAGAATGTCTTCACGGCGTCTTCTTCCCGAGAGCTCCCCACACATGCGAACTTACCGGTACGCCATAGCCTCTCATCGTCCCACCGTCGACACGTGCCCACACCGCCTACGGCCACCGCTAGCCTCACCTCCTCACGGTCGGCCGCCACATCACTCCCGACGGCGACCATTCCGGCCAATGCCGGACCCATCCCGGCGACTCCAAAGTAACTGAAAACACCCATGTTTAACCCGCGCCCCTCCAAGCAAATCCATCAGACAAATAAACATCGAACGTTGAGAAAATAGAAGAATGACCGCGAAAACTTCAAACCGCAAGGCAGCATTGGTAAGTGTTTGTCCACAACCGACTCGGGAGAACCAAACAATATGCCATGAAATGGAAAGGCAGTACAAAGTTAGACACCAACCATCAAGCTCGAGACAAATAAAGCATGACTCGAAGAGCCCACGGACTGTTATAGACGACAATGATTTCGGACTTCATTCAGGCATTTCGACGAACGGGTGGTGTCCGAATTGCAATATGCATTCTAGAGTGAGATCTAAAGCATTTTATCTCTTTGGGACTTTTTATCGAACAGGTTGTTAGCAATCGAGAAGGCGAACTATGGATCTGATCTTAGGGTGGTTCTCGGCATAGACGGGATAAGCAAAGACTCAAATCGACAATATATATCACACCTCGGCTTCTAGCGAGCAAACGGGTCACAACGTCACCGATTGAACTCGGTAAGACTACCCACCGAGATGTGAGGGGAAACAGGGGAGGTCCAAGAGTCTCACCTGGTCTGCGGCCGCGAAAATGATGATCGACGAAGACAAGCAGGGGTCAATGAGGGCGATGACTCTGAAGTCGGAGGCGCCGAGAACACTATAGCAAGCAGCAGTGAGATGAATCTCTGAAACTTCAGTATGACCGGTAGCTAGCAAAGTGGAGAGACCCTTCGGGAATGGTGAATGAGCGACTGGAAAGGGGGAGGAGATTTGCCGGCGATCCTCCTGGGTAGAGGAACCGGAGCGCTCTCCTCTCTCTCAAAACCCCTTTTCCGCTCTCTGCTCTCTCTCTTTTCTCCGGCTTTCACCATCGCCCCCACTGTTTCTCCTCTTCTCCCCCCTTTTAACGCTGGGAGAGCGGAGGCTACCTTTGGGGACCACAGGCACCTCTGACACCTGCTCGAGAACGCGCGCGACGGGCGTTGCTGCTGCGCGGCCTCCCCCTGCCACCGCTTCCTTTCTGCTCTGTCCTTTTTGTTCTTGGTCCCCCCTCATTGCCGAGAGTGACAGGAGGGACGGGCCCAGGGGAAAGAAAAATGGCCTGGCCTGCGCAAGAGAGAAAAGGAAAAGGAAAAAAGAACTGGGCCGGGGTGATCCGGCCCACTCGAACCGAGTCGGATCAGCCCGGATTTTTTTTTCTTTTTTTTGCAAGTTAAGTGAAAATTATTCATGTTTTGGGTTCAAAATTTAACCTCTAATTTTATACGCAATTAAATTAAAACGGATGGGGAAAAATTAGGTGTCAACATTCACCTGTCACAAGTTGTCTTAGGATTAGAGGTGACAAAATGGGTCTACACTCCATATTTTAACCCATATTTAATAACGTGGGTCATAAATGGATTGTTTAAGTTTTGAAAAACAAGCTTAATTAGATCATAAATTCATTAGTTAACAACTTAATGGGTCTTAAATGGGTTTCAAACAAGTCATAAATGGGTTAGTTAAGTGAGTCATAGATTTAGACCAAAAAAAAAGTGAGTCATAGATAAATAAATGATTTTTTAAAATTCTTTTAATTTTTTGATTTTTCACATTTTTAATTTTTTCTTTCTTTTCAAAATTTTTTTTTAAGAAATCCGGCAAGGGTCGCCGTCCGCCACTGTTCACTGGAGGTCGGCGGCCTCCGGTCACTGGACGCAACTAGTTGTCCGTTGTCGCTAGTCACCACTGATTGTCGGTCATCGCCGGCCGCAAGTCATTCATCGTTGATCATCATTGGTCACCGGTCAGCAAATGTAGAAGAAAAAAATAAAGAAAAAATAAAAAATATTTTAAAAAATCAAAATTTCTCTAAAATTGTAAAAATTGTCTGCAATATTTTAGCAATATATAATCATTTATAAGAAATAATTTTTTTTCTAAATTGGATCTAATATTAAAACCTTTTAGTAATATATATCGGGTCGGGTATGTATTGGGTCGGGTATGTGTCACTAGAATTGTTTTATATGGAAATGGATTAAATTAGGATAAATGTAGGGGTGAGCGGTTTCAGGTTCCTTACAGGTTCCATCTAAAACCTAAAACTTACTCGTCGGAACTTAGAACCTATCATTACCTTTGTCACAGGTTCAAGGGTCAGTTCTAGTATCTAACAGGTTCTTCTTTATTTCATTTTTAGTTAAGCAAAACAAAAATGAACGCAACAATAAAAATGAAAGCTTTGATTCAGTCAACCAAAAAAAAAAAAACCAAGGGCTATTGTACCAATTCATTTTCGAAATTACGATTATATACGGATATAGGCTAAATGCAGCATTTAAACAATTCAAACCCACTTATGATTATATATGTAGGCATTCCATGCTTTTCAGGTAAGTATCATCTTTCTTTTCCCCGAAGATGAATTTCTAATTACTCTCTTTGTCGATGAAACCGAACAAGTAAAGTGTAAGCTATTAATCCCACAAATTCCAAATAAACTATGCTCGGACTCACACTCTATTACTCAACGCAGACTAAGCTCAAAAATTAATCATCAAGTGCGTTCTTTCATAATTAAGCTCATTCAATTGGGTTCCTAAGAGGAGAGAAATGATTATAATAGATAGAGCATACGATATTTATCTAACAAAATAAAAGGTAACGGAGGAAGAAAATTAGGTATTTAGGGTTTCGATCTGGTTCCTAGTTCAGTTCCTAACAAAGTGAAACCGAAGAACTGGAAGTTCCTAAAAAAGTGGAACCAGGAACCGAAACCTCCATCCGTAAAAAACAAACCGGACCCATTTCCACTGGTCTAGTTTACCAGTTCCTGATTCAACCCTGGAACCATGCTCATCCCTAATTAATTGGGTCAATATGGGTTGTGGATCATTTTTCGACCCGATCCAAATCCGATCCAACCCACCTATGTGACAATTCTACTTAGGATCAAATGCAAATGTGAATATGATAGTTGTAGATGGGCTACAAAGTTAAGCTCGACCAGATTAATTTCTTGATAACAAAATCAATATTATTCATAAAGCTTAATTTACTTTTGAAGCTATAAAAAAGTGACAATCGGCTGAAAATCTGATGCCGGACCTATCAATTGTGTGTTCTCTATTGCATGCCAATATCGGATTAGACGTTGATATGCTGAAGTTGTACGCTTATTGAAATTGAACATCGTCATGGATTGCACGCTAATATTTGTCGCGACCTCCCCGAAACGGTCCCGAGACCTACGGGGGTTTGGCTAATGGATTACTAGGCTGAACCTAGCTTGAGTTCTCCCAAGCCTATACCAATTCGCGACTTAAATTTAAATCATTGACATGCAAATCGATTTCATCTGAGAGTCGCCACTAATCGATTTTTGATGGGTCGATTAGACACCCAAGCGAAGCGCGAGAGAAATACTTCACTTCTACGAACTAGAGATTCAATGGGTTCGGGGACTTGATTACACTAATTGACAAACTAGTGCCCTTTCGGTATCTAATCTTGTTCAATTCACCACCTAACATGTTCTCGCTAATCGGGGTCTCAAAATTCCATTCCTAACTAAGCTAAGTCGTAGCTAAGGGGAACAACGATTAATACCTAAATCTAAACATGCATAACCAACTACGCGCGAGGTTAAATTAAATGTACAACTCAAAGTGTGTGAACCGAGCGACGTGGAATTAAACATAGCACTAAACATGCAAAAAGGGCAAGAAAACTAATTTCAACATCCAAATAAAAATTTTGATTTTTTTTAATTTTTTTTTTTGGAATTTCTGAAAATTTCTCGAAATTTTTTTGAAATTTTTTTTTTGAATTTTTGAATTTTTGAATTTTTTATGGGATTTTTTTTTAAAAAAAGATAAAATAAAATAAAATTCGAGCCCTTTTTGAAATTTTTTTAAAAAATATTAAAATAATACAATATTTAAAAAAAAAATCGGATCCGGGTCGGATCTCCACATCCGACCCAGACCGAGACTGACCCGGGCGCGGTGGCCCGGGTCCAAGGCCGGATCGGGCTCATTTGTTGAGCGCGATCGGACAAATTAAAAAAAAAAGAAAAGGGCCCAGCCCAATTTTTTTTAAAAAAAACGAAGGCCCAAAGCCCACTAGGAACACAAGACCAAATAAAACTTTCAGCCCATTCTACCTGGTTTGGCCCATCCGCGAAATAGCCCAACGCCTAAAAAGAAACTAATCCTAAACTAAAGCCCAAAACCCAATAGAACACTAAAACCGGCCCACCCGGTCGCAACCCGTGAACCCGACCCGGACATGCGTTGCCCTACCCGGATCCGACTCGGTTCGCGACCCGGCTTGCGGCCGCCGCACCACGACCAGAAGGGCCTTGCCTGAACGCCGGCCGGCATTCCGCCGTGGAACGCGCGCTCGGCCTTCGGGGCCGAGGCTTTCCGGCCGGCGTGGGCGCCGGTCGCTCTGGCCCCCAGCCTCTGTGGCTGGGGTTTCCGGCCCGGCGGCCGAGCCCTTGCTCGGCCGTTGGGCGATATGCCCCGACCTCCGCAGTCGGGGCTTTGCCTGAACGCGAACCAGCCGGATCCCGACCAGGGATCGGCTGTTCGCTAACCTCAAAGCCACACTCGGACCGCCGTGACGACTGGCGGTGTGCCGGGACCGACAGACGCTTCAAGAATGCAGTAAAACAAAGCCGATCGGCTCAAGCATATTATCAAATACATGGCGGGCGCTACAGAGGTGAGAGATTCTAGGCCCCATCAGAACTCTAAACGGATCAAAAATCGTCAACATCGGACATGCGAGGAAGCAGGGACAAGCGCGAGGTCTCACGGGCCGGAACTCGCGCAAGCCGGACGGCCGCGAGCTCCGGCCAGTGAACCCGAACAACAGGGGAACGAACAACAGAAAACAGGGGAAGGGGGTCGCCGTTGCAGTGTTCCCTACCCGGCCCGGCGGCGGCGAATGTGGGCGAGCTTGGCAGATCGGAGTATATCCGGCTACCTCGCACGCTCCCGAGCCGAGATCTTCGGGAAATCGACCCCGTATCAAACGAAAAAAGAAAACCCGATGAAGCTCGGGGCCGGGACCTACCACGGAAATCGTCGACGCTGGTCACGCGCGGTCGAGGCGTGACGGTCTTCGACGGGAACCCGCTCGGCCTACGATCTCTCTCGCGAACGTTCTTGGCCTCACCCTCTCCCCCGGATCTCTCTCGCTCTCTCGCTCTCCCTCTGTTCTCTCTCTCTCCCGCTCTCTCTGGACTCCCCCGAACTCCCCTCTCGCTTCCTCCTCCTTCTTCCCTCAAGCTCCCCGGAACTCTCTCCCTTGCTCTCCGCTCTTCTGCCCTTTTTTTTTTCTCGGTTCTGGCTTGGATCTCTCTCTCGGCTCTTGCGTTTTTTCCCCACCAGAACTCCCTCTCCGATTTCCTCTTTTCCTCCCCGCTCTCTGCTTCTCGCTCTCCTCTTCTCTCCCTCCTTTTCCTCTGCATCTTTCTGCTTCTCTCTCCCCCTTTTTTCTGCAAAACCAGCCCCCCTTTTTTCCCTTCCCCAGGTCGCTGCAAGGCTGAGAAAGGGAAGTGGGCCAGCGTTGACTCATTCAACGCTGGCTTTCTCTTTTTTTTTTTTTTTTTTTATAAATAACTAATTTTTTTAATTTAATTTTTAAAAATGAACATGAAAAATATATTCTAATAGACCCTATTAATGTAAATTTACCTAATAACTATATGTCATGCAGTTTTAATGAATATATTTTTGGTTTAGGGGTTAAAAATTAAATCCTAATTTTTATGTAATAAAATTTTAAATGATTTAAACAAAATTTAGGTGTTAACAATATTCAAATTGAATAATGTTTCGATGGGATTGGATTCGTCCCTCGTCGGTTACCTGCACATTATTTTCCTTCACGAGGTGAATTCTTTAATTTGATATTGGATTCATGCCCGTTTGATTGAATATCGCTACTGCTCTTGCATATAACCTCTGTAACTACAAAAGAACAAATTTTACATTTTTCTTAAGCCTATGATACAGACATCAAATGACATGACAGCACAGACCAAGACAAAAAGAAATATAGACAAAACGGGGCCATTTTATCAGCCCTAAGCAACTCAAAATCTTGTCACGGTGACAAAGAAAAACAAGTGCTTGTAGATGACCGGCCACAAGCTATTTTCGCGAGTTCTCTAGCCATCAACTCAAATGGAGTATGAAACAAGTCACGGTCATCGCACATTTCATGGCGTCAAATGAGGTTCTGCTCTTAATCCTTGTAGATTTTCAGTTGGGATTCTGGACTACCAACAATTTACTTTCTACTGCTTTCTCTTCCCCGTGGTCGCCGGGGTCCCGTCAAAGAGCTCGTCGATGTACGTCTCCAGGTCCTCCGGTTGATACTTTACGTACTTCTCTGATTGCCTTCCCGCTGTAAAATGCTGTGAGTGCCGGCCCAGGAACGACCGGTACGCCGGGATTACCACCGCCGCAATTGAAACCCTAAGCTCCGACTGCAACTGCTCGTCCTTCACGATCCACGCACTCTGCGTCTTGTGAATTTCTTCGAACATCGCGTTGAAGGTCTTGAACCTCTCCTTCAACTCCGGCTTTGAGACCTTCCCATGCACGTTCAACCCTTCGTCTCGGAAGCAACCCAAGACTTTACCCCAAGTTTCTCTCTGATAATTCTTGTGATACTGCCTTAGCTCGGATGATTTCTTGCGTCGCCAATTGTCGCCCATCAACTCATTGATCTCCGTCGAGGCTTTCACTTTTTGCAAGATGTAACGTCCATTGTTCATCATAAATATGAAGCTCAGCGACGCGTCCTTGTAGAGCTTGGATTTTGCTTCAAGATTCGAATCTAACAAATCCATGACTCGTGTTAATTGGGTCGAGAATGGTGACGATTCCTTCTCTGAGTTGTTCTGATTGTTCTCGCCTTGAAATTCTGTTCTGTTGTTGGAATCAGCTCGTTCGATCTTCAAGTGCTCTTTGAAAACTTGCTCTAGGGTTTCTTTATACTCACATGCATACTTTAGATAGTTTATTGTGTAACTTGTTAAGGGGTGAACTGCACCTCCAGGCACAGGGTTTTTACCTGCAATAAATGGACACGATAAAAAAACAATTTAAGTAACCATCTAATTGCTTCAATCTTTTGAATTTATTGAGGAATGCCAATTGGGGATTGAATGTCTGACTTTTGTACCTGTATCTGATTTGATCGAGTTTTCTAAGTCACTGAACATGCTCACAATAGCCTCCCCGATCCGAGATCGTGCGGTATAAATCTCTGACCTTAATTGATTTGCACTGTCTTCGTCCTTGAAATATCGATCCATGGTAGATGTCGTATCTCGTAGAGTCTCGAACATGTCCATGAACTTGAACAACTTTCGGCTGACCGCTTCGATGACATTGCTACTGCTTCAGAGAAATTTAAGATTTGAATCAACATGCTTCGAGTGAGATTATAGAATAGATGAGTTGCAATTGATGGATATCCCGCGAACACTGCCTCTGCAAGCTTCAACTCTCGATAGAAATGCACCAATGCACATTGTTTGAAGGTTTTGATCCACTTGACAATCTCTCTCTCTAGAGCTTCCCATTGCATCTTTTGCACGTCGTCGATGCTAATATTCTCAAACCCGAACTTGTTAAATAATTCTTCAAACGAATTCCTCCTCGTGACTATATAAACCTGACAGCACTCGCTTTCATAGCCACATGAGACCATTTCCTTCGCTATCTTGTTCAAGCAAGACACGATATCATCTGCGTATACAAATGAATCGCCCTCCTCAATGGATTGATCTGATTCTTCAATGGATTCTTGTTCCAATTTGACATTTTCTTCTTTCTCTAAATCAACAGGCCGACATTCATCTAATAACAACCTGGAATATGGAAAAGCTTACGCAGTAGATTCATTAGCGTGCATTCACGTCACACCATTCAATCAGAATGAATTATGACATGTCTTAATTATGCTAAAAATCGACGAAAACTAAAGCTAAGAGGCTAACGTAGTCAAAAGCTTCTTTACCTGAATTCATCTTCCAAAAACGACAGAGCTCGTTGTTGGATGCTCCCGACCCGATTAATCAAGGAAGCAAACTTTTCTCTGCATTTAGAGGGTTCGAGTACGGTTGCCAGCTTTGAGACGCGATCGACAATTTCCAAAAAAGAATTGACCTCTGGGTCTTGAGACCATTTTGCCTTCCCTTCACCCAAATCGGTGCAGTATTTTGCTACTTTGGCCTCAACAAAATCCATGAGCTTGCCGACGTATTCGGGGACTTCCGAAGAATCATTTTCATTGTTGGTGGAGGAAAGAATTGCCGCAGCAAGCTTGTCAATGTCTTCCAAGGCCTTCTCAAGGCTATAACGAACTTCGCGATCAACATCATCAACCTCCTCTTCAGCAATCTCGTTCGAATCAATCTTCTCTTGATCTTTCTTCCCCTCATCCTCATCATTCCTCTCTACATGACTGGTGATCCAACCTTCTTGTCGATCGGCCTCAGGAGACCTCAACAGCGGTGAAGAATTGCCATTCTCTTTCAGATCATGCTCCCTGGGGGTGATCGGGTTGGATTTGTCGGAAGGGTCGCTCTCCATTGTTCGTTGCGTTATGATGTTGCCGAACGATTAATCAGATTTTCTCCCTTTTTCTTCCTTGGAAGGTCAAGAGAAAAAGAAGGCGAAGATGGAAGATTAACTGGAAGAGAGATCTCAAAGAGATTGACCTAATGTTAGTTTGTGACTTTTGAGGGTTGAAATGGTCGTTGCATGCATGGAGGGGGATGGAGAGAGTGTGTGTATGCGCGTTTGGGAATGTACGGACAGAAAAGTTACCTCTGAGAGAGAGAGAGAGAGATTGTCGTGTCGTGTTTTCTTTGTTTGGAAACGTGGAAAGTTTGACTGATGTGGGAAGCCAATGCCTAAGGATAAACCGTTAAAACGTGTGCGAATGCCTATAAAAGAGGCCATGTTGACGTAGTATTGCTTGATTTAAAAGTGTATTTTTCAGTGCATTCCATGGTGGAAAATAAAAAGGCTCAAGTTGGTGCTAAAAAACGGAGTGTTTCGCATAATAATGCTTGGGTAATTTTAATCAACATCGCTGAAGATTATTATTATGCTGTCAATAGGATGCAAATTATTATATCCTAATTTTGTCGGTACAAAGTCGTCTAAAGTTCTTATCCAATTCCAACAAAGTGAAAATCGATAGCCTAAATACAATCATTCAATAAGGAACAGAATAAAAAAGGGTTGGACTTATGTTGCGTTTGTTACGGGAGAATGGAATAGAATCGGAGGATGAGACATAATAAAGCTGATAGAGAATTGAATGGAAGGATGATTTCGATATTTCGTTTGGCAAGCAATGGGGATAGATAAGAGCATTCATTTATTTGGTTGTGAGAAAAAGAAAACGTTGTGGGAATGAGAATTTTCAATACATTTGATTTTTTTAATGTACTTGTATTGATTTGAGGAAAAATTCCACATAAGGACATGAAGTGCCATCATTTTCTCAAATAAGTATCCTTATTTTCTCAAATAAGGATTTAAAGTGGATCTTATTTCATAAAAGGACCTAAAGTGACTATGTCAGTTTCAAAGAATAGCCTAATTTTCCGGATTGTCAAGGGCATTTTCATCCTTTTACATTTTCTTGATTTTTTTTCCTTTTTTTCTATTTTCCTATTTTTTTCTTTTTTCTTTCTTCTTTGCCGATGGCCATCCACCAACAATGCCGGAGAGGGCTAGGCGAGGGTCACCCTCGTCCAATTTGGCAAGGGTCGCCTCACCAGAAGTCGACGAGAGCGACATGAAGTGACTAACTAAGGGCTTGCCGACCCTCGTCGGAAAAAAAAAAAAAAAAAAAAAAAAAGAAATGAGAGAAAAGAAAAGAAAACAAGGAAAACAAATAAATAATTTAAAATTAAAATTTTCTTTGGACGAAAATGCTCTTGACCGGCCGGAATATTTAGCCAACTAGTAAGGAAGGCTCTTATTTGAAACTTGCATGGTAGACCTTTTTTAAAACTAACATGATCTCTTCAGACTCTTATTTGAGAAAATGATATCATTTCATAATCTTATTTGGAACTTTCCCTTAATATGATAGTATAATAATGGGGATTTCCCAAATATAATTTGGAATATGAATATCTCAATATTAATCGTATTATTTGGCAATTATAATTATTCACTAATTTTTTACATATTATCTATAATTGAAAAGTATGATAATTGAAATTTTCCGAACATAATTTATATATGTTTGTTATTTATTATTAGTCATATATTCATGAGTTATATGTTGTTAAATATGATTCATAATTAATTAGAATTTGAATCTTGGCACAAACTTTTACATGTCACACAAAACAACACCAACTTTTACTCAAAGAACAATTTTGACTACCATTAAAATTTCCGTCACAATTGTCTTTTGGGTAAAAGTTGATACCTTTTCATGCGACAATTAAGAGTTATGACTGAAATTGCCTCCAGAATGAAAGTTGGTGTGTTTTTACTATATACTTGCAATATCTTCCGTGAAAGTTGACAGTTCTATTTTTTCGAGTGAAGAACCCTTCCAACATGCCATCATGATCACATAAATCAAGCAAAACTACAAAGAATCTGTACAACATTATATGGAGTTCATATGCCATGAATTCGTGATTGGCTCTATGAAGATCGGTGGGGGGGCGGTGGGGAAGAGAAATTATCATAAGAGGTCAGGCCAATGCTTAGGCATAATAGCATCAAAAGAAGGAGCGAAGGGGTCGGGACAAACAAAGGAATAAAGAAGAGAGATGAGCCAAGAAAAAGATGAGAGGGGGAGGAGGCATTTAATGGCGAAGACAAGAACATTAAATACTTCTGAGACCGAGAGAGTAATATTAATTGCTTGCCTTAATCGCTGCAATTGTCTGTTCGTCCTCTTCATACCCTTCTTATCTCCGTGAACCCAATCCCTCCCACCTCATTTAATGCCCCCATCTCTCTCTCTCTCTCTCTCTCTCTCTAGTTGCAGGTGCAATAATTCGAGCTGCGTAAACACGCAGTATAAGTTAGAGGTCCCTCATTAATGTTTTCTTGGGAGCAATTTCGAACGAACAGTTAATTTCTTTCATCCTTCTGGAATATAGCTCGTTTTAGGGAGTTAATTGGCAAGTATATCAGCTTGCTTTACAAGGAGCGTATTCAAATGCTGTACTTTGATCTGATACTTGATATATAGAATTCATCAGGAATTATGCATATGCAGAAAGGGTGCTTTAAGGATCTTGTTCTAAGACCTTGCTTCTTGAAAAATCACGGCCGAGCTCAAATCGCCTCGCATGGCATTGAACTTTTCTTTAACCCGCCTTTGATCTTATCCATGAATTCAGGAGCCTGATTGATTCTAGTTCGAAAATGACGTATCTAAGGAGCGTTTGAAATAGTTTAGACACGATAGCATCTCACCTTTGCAGAGGCAAAGTAAAAAAGACATTCATAGATTAAAGAAAGAAGATTGATCCAACCACCCATTTTCCTGAAAATATGGCCATCGGGTAATATAGCCAATGACTGCAGGATCACGCTCGGAGTCAAAAACGATCCCTTCAGAACAACAAAAGAAAAATGAATACAGGGGACAATCAACATCCATAAAGTTACCTACAATGGTCCAAACTAGATATCATATAGATTTTCATTCCGACTGTTACTTCTTGTTCAGCTCCGAACCGAGTTGAGCCGAGTCCGGCTCAAGCACAAGCTTGTCCAACTTCGGGTTCGAGCTGGTTGGTGGAATCTCTGGCCCTGTTTGTGGACACAAGCGATCATCTGCCAAACTTGGTAGTTGTGTCCTCATCAATGGTGCTGGTGGCGCTGCACACACCGGAATGACCGATCGGATCTGGACCGCCGGGGCGATCCGGTGTGGGCGGAATCCGCCTGTGTAAACGGGTCGTGGGCATAATCCGGACCCATTTCTGGTGTGGGCATGATGTCCATCTCTGCTAGTCCCTTCAAGGAATGACAATGAGGAGTTGGGTCTTTCAAGCTTCAGATGATCATTTCGTTTATTGACAATATTTGGACTTGGGTAAATACTTGACCCTATGGGTCTCTTCCCGCAGTCTTGTTCCTTATCCCATCGATTTTCTGTTGGTGGTGGTAGAATCTTTGAAGCTGATCTTGGTGGGGGTGGCGGAAGCAGAGACAGGAAGTAACTCTGTGTCTGTGAAGATGACGACGACGATGAGAAAGAAGAACGACCACCTTGTGCTTGTGGGATGTAATTCATTAGCAACTCCTCCAAGAGCCTGTGCAATTGAAGGCTTGTGGACGGGGAAGCAGAGTGGTTCACTGCATTAGCCCTGATCAATCCTCTTCTTGGTTGGTTCTGATCCCTCCTCCTGATCCCTTGCTTAGCCTCATCTCTGGGCCTCAAAGAACTCAGGTCTGGCACTGCAAAAGGAAGAGACATTAATCAATCTGGTCTTTGATGGACTCAAATATGGCAAATGAGTGAGGAAAAGAGGGTAACTTTGCACCTAGTGCTTTACCTGTTTTGAGTGCAGACCAGGCTGCGATCGCTGCATTCTTCTCAGCTTGTTTCTTTGTTTTGGCTGATTCACCAGTGAAGCTCATCCCAGCGATCCCCACAGTGCAAGTGAAGGTGGGAACATGACCGGGGCCTGATCTCACGGTCGTGTACACAGGCAGGTTCAGGCCTGCCCTGTGAGCCGTTTCTTGGAGCAGATTCTTGTAGATCCCCGTCTCGTCCTTCACAGTGATCAATGACCAAGATGATTCAGAAGCTAAAACGTAAACCCCGTGCAGGGAGCAAACATCGGCTTGCTCTGTTTTGCTTAAAAACCACATAAATATTCTCAAATGGAAGCTTTAGCTAAAAAAGCTCAAAACAATATGCTGAAAAGCATTCCCTTCGAAGATGGAAAAAATTCAAAACATCAATTTGACGAAACTTACAAGGACTCTTGCAGTGAGAGATCTTGAAGGACCCCTTGTGGAGAGGACATTGAGGGCTACTTCTGCAGCTGCATGCTCTGCCTGCCTCAGCGTATTGCAGTAGCTCGGGCTTTCGAAGATTTCGCCATTGAAGTTCACACAAGCTTTGAATCTCGGAGCATGATCTGGCCCTTCTCTGATGCAGGCATAAGAAGGGAGGTTGAAGCAGCTTCTCTGCGCAAGTTCTTGCAGTTGGTTCTTATACATGATCTGCCCACAAAGCAAACTAACCACAGTGAAGGAAACCACTTGGTTTTGCTAAAAAACAAAACTAATGGCAGTGGGGAGGCAAAATCATCAGAGACATTAAAGAATCTGAACGAGAGAAGAGTGCTAAGAACATGGCACTTTCACCTGATTGCTCGCTCTTTACATTGGCTTGTGGGTTTTTGCTCTCAGGAACAATGAGCAGTTAACTAGAATGAGAAGGACAATGAGGCTTTGCCCTTTTCTGAAGAGAAAACGAAGATGGACCGGGAAATGGAATGACTTCTGAGCATCGCTTCCGTCTGTCTGGGACTCTCTCAGAGCTAAATTTACTTGCATTTTTTTTTTTTTTACTTTTTTGGCAGTATTCTATTTAATCAAGGAAATTAGGTTTAAAATGACACAGTACATATTTCACCTTTCCTGATGCACCAAAGGTTTCAAATTAGTATTGACGAAAATGAGAATTGGCTTAATCAGATGCTTGAAAATTGACCTGATGATATGTACTATCAAAAGATAACAGTGAAGGAGAAAAAAAAAACAGAAAATTTGAGAATCTCAAAACAATCACTTCGATATCTGCTCCATCGAATTATTATTTTTGAGTCGTAATTACCGTGACATTATATGACGATGGACTCCCCTGTTCAAATTCCTAAACTACAAAATTACATGTGCACATGTAAGTGGTGATGGAATTTGACAAATACCTCAATAATCTAAATTATTCTCTTTTTTTTTTTTAAATTTGTAACGATATGCAGCATTTGGCTCATCTGTACTGGGTCAAATCGCTCAATGCTCGCTAACATCAGCCAACAAAACTTGAAATTTACCAAAACCCATCTGTCTGCTGCTTCCCTGACTCCAGCCAAGGATTTTTCTCTCTTTTTCCTTTTTTTCAAATTTGAGAATTGACTGAACAGACACTCCCATGTGTTTGACTTTCAGATATTATAAACATATATTGTCTGTAGTACGTGGTAGAGCTGCGGTGAAGGTTCATGTGAGATCGAGTTAATGTTTTGAGAAAACTACAGATTCGCTTGAGACAGTGGGTGGGTGCGTGGGTGGGGTGCTCTCTTCCATGAAAGACTTGACTTAGCAGACCGAGACATAGATCATTCTAAATCTTTGCAATGTCTCGCTTTTTTTTTTTTTTTGTCCCAGGGATCGATCTTTTTGTTTCCCAATTAGGCATCCTGAATACACACTCCTAAACGAATGAATCTCGAGAGAGGTTTCTTCGATGTCCCGAGAACCATTTCTCGCTAAAAAGGACGTTAAGATAGTGAGTGTTTGTATGTTTTGAAGAAGAAATGTTCATGTACGGGACGATGCGGTGATGGATTAGCCCTACGAGACCTCGAGTTTCCGAACGCTATACGATCGGTGATGGAGAGGGATCCGTCCTTTGAAGCGACGCATTTAATTTGGAGCTGAAGCAGAGGGAGAGAGTAGGGATAGCGTGGTCCAAACCTGCAGAGCACCAGAGTCATGTCACCATAAAAACTCTCTTTTGAAATGGGGTTTTGGCTGGGGAAATCAAATTGGTATGGTCATCAATCAATGCTCCCCCCCCCCCCCACCCATCGTTTGTGCAAATTGCTTTGATGAAACAAATGTCACAGACCAGAAAGCAGGCTGATGCCTTTTCTCCACATGCGGTGTGTTAGATTTAGGTAGGTGAGAACGTCTGTGTATAGATTCTCCACCACTTGTTATCTTTCCGGTACCGAGCGCCGGCCGGGATCGGTGGTATTTGAGACCTAAATCTTGTTATACAAGAAGACATGGGTATTGGTTTTACTTGGGGATTTTAACTTCTGTCGTGTTGAATGTCTTTGGACATTTGTCGTATTCTTAATGCTAAACGTTAGAAGTTTTCGAGCCTGGAACGACTATAAACACGAGGAGATTTGAAAAAAAGAAAAAACGAATCTCTTCCATCCTTTCGACAAGGAGGAGGTTCGAATAATTTCTTCTTGGTCAAACGAGAGACAAATCAAATGGGCACCAATTTTTTCTCCCATCTTCTGGAATTAAGGTGTTGTTTGTTTCGCAAAATATGAATGAATTATAAAATATTTTTTTAAAATAATTACTTATATCACTTATAGAAATGACCGAACATAAGATATGTTCATTGTTCATGAAAATATTTAGACATATATTGTTATCAATGATGAAAATATTTTGCATTGACTAATTATTTCGACGTATATAAGATATCATTTTTACGGATCATTCATTTTCCGAGAAATAGATGAGGCCCAAACGTCGAGTAATTAGACATAAGTAATCCTTGCAACATTCCTTGATTTATCCTTAGTAATTATTTAGGGAAAACGACATAAACAATTTCTGAACTTTGATGCAATGTACAATGTGGTTCATAAACTTTTAATTCATTCACTGTCATTTTGAACTTTTTGTACATATTCAATTTAGTCCTTGAGCACGTAGTCCTTTAATTAATTTTGATACAAGGGCTACATTAAAATACTTTTACATAGTTCGAGGAATACATTGAACATAAACTAAAAGTCGTGGGATTATATTAAATAAATTAAAAGTTTAAAGATCACATTATATATTAAGTCAAAATTCAGAGATGATTTGTGTTATTATATTTATCGTTTATGCTGACAATGCTCGGTTTGCTATTTATTCAGAAATATTAGTATATGTTTTAGATATAAAAGAATGGATCACACCGACAGTTGGTTCTATGGTGTAGTGGTTAGCACTCTGGACTTTGAATCCAGCGACCTGGGTTCGACTCCCGGTAGGACCTTTTTCCTTGACAATTTTTCACTTTTTTTGTCTTTATTATTAACGTAATTATATTTTCGAGTATTTCGAGAAAAGATAAATACAAAAAAAAAGAAAAAAAGCCTTCCGTTGCCGGGAATCGAACCCGGGTCTCCTGGGTGAAAGCCAGATATCCTAACCGCTGGACGACAACGGAAGTGTTATTCATCGTGTTGAACAGCATTTTATTTTAAATCAAAAGATGAAGCTGAGAAGATATAATTAAACTGAAGAGAATCTGAAACCAAACGAGATCTTGTTCTTGTATTCCAGATCCACAATCTGGATGTGATGGCTTGTGAGCGTTTTTCATGGGAGTAATTGGTTCTCGATCTGATTCGATTCCCAATTTCTAAGATCGGGAATCGGTCAATGTAGCAATAGAAATTTCCCAACCATACGATAAAATAGTAAATGCCATACATAATTAGGAATATGGTGAGATTTCCCAACCATATACAATATCAGTATATGCTCAAAAGGAATGCAGAAGTGTCAATCCCCTGGCAACTGGGAGAAATAAAAATGCCAAGCACGTCGGGACAGTCAAACCGAAGATGTATGCTGACATTTGCAAGATCCGAACCTTGAAGGAAAGCAACTAAAGTTACTACAGCAGTCAACTGTTGATGGTATACATGAACAGAGCGCAGACGTTATCTTAAAGGCACACAACACGTCACATATGGATAGCGAAGGCAGTAAAAACACAGGCATCACATAGATGAGCGGTTTAGGCTTTTCTAAGAAATTTTTAAAAAAATAATATATATATTTTAGGTCGGTCCGGTTCCCGCTCTGGAACAAGGAATCGAACCGACACTTCCGGGAACCGGAACCAACTGGCCAGTTCTATTCGGTCTAGGCAGTTTTCAATTCGGGCGGTCCGTTTTGCACACTCTTGATTTTTCATATGATAGAAGCGTGTCGAACTTACTATCCGCAAATTTAAATAAAAAAGAAAGAAAAAGGGCGCTAAACTAACAGCACAGGACATGGAGAAATTAACTTTAAATCGATTCCAGATTTTACACCAAAACTTCTATTTGCAGCATTATGAAAAGCAGCAGCAAAAGAACCAGGTCCTGAGACAATGGACTCGGAAATTTTGAGATGAAGTTCAGCTAAAAGGCTTAAGGCCGCCAAGTTCGTGAGTGCAGATCTGTCTCTGTTCTCGGTCAGCATGTTTCAAACCCGAGAAAGGTCGAATGTACATGGCCATACGGCGAGGAGGAACAAAGGTCGCTCCTGACTTCCTGACATCGAATGAAATCGTCACTCAGGACGTGAAGAGTTCGCTGATGATGCTGCGATGTCTCGCTACCAATGCCTAACCATCTGGACCTATAAATCAGAAACCGATATTTCCGAAAGTCTCTGTGCTCAATGTTAAGGGGAACCAACATAGAGCGACTCGTTCCGGCCATCACCTACTTAATCCATCTGTCTTGCTCAGAGAGGTCTGCCGCCCCTTATCTCTCCAGCTCTCCCCCCAGATCTTGGCCTCTGCAATGGCTTGTTCGCGCTCCAGCTCCTTGTCTAGCATCGTTGTTGTCTCGTTCGGAGATTTGTCCTTGTGAGCTTTCTTTGTGCCGACTTTGGCTGGTGCATGGGGATGGTACTTTTGGGACGCCAAGTAATCGAGAGCAAGCACGACTTCATTGATGGGAGGACGCTTGTTCGGCTCTTCTCTAATGCACATTGCCGCCATGTCGAGGGCCTTCCTTAAAATGGATTCTGGAAACTGGCCTCCGAGCATCGGATCTGCCAATTGTGTGCAGTTCTTACGGTCTTTGACAATTGGACGCGTCTGCAGGCATAAAAAATCAGGATTTCATCAGATACAAAACTCGATCAAGAAACAAGCAATAGGACTACTTTGTATGAACAGATGATAATCAGGCATTGCACCAAACATGAAGGATTATGAAAATCTTTTTACCCATTCAACAATGTAAATAGCATGACCATCGACATATTCCAGAGCTCTATGCCCCGTAATAATCTCCAGCAAGACAACCCCGAAGCTGTAGATGTCTGACTTCTTCGTCAATTTCCCACTCAGTCCATACTCAGGGGCACAATAGCCCTGGGTTCCCAAGACCCTGGTCGAGACATGTGTTTTATCTCCAGTCGGACCAAACTTGGCGAGGCCGAAATCAGAAAGCTTTGGATGGTATTTTTCATCTAACAATATGTTGGATGATTTCATGTCCCTATGGATAACGGGCGGATCCGCTTCATTGTGCAGATAGTTCAATCCCCTCGCCACACCGGCAGCTATCAACATCCTCGTGTTCCAATCAAGGGGCTCCCTATCAGGAGGAAGATCTGCATGACACTGATCATTACACATCATAATCGTATAATTTTGTAGAGACCAAAGAAATTTTAGATAGTCGAATCATCATCTGTGGCATTATTGTTGATGAGATCCGTTTGAAATGTACGAGAAGGTTGGTTTCCGCTGTCCAAGAAAGTGAAGACTCTGCTCGTCATTAATGAAAGTCAAGGATTTTCAAGTCCAGCATCGAGTAATCAAGCATAAGACGTTTAGAATTGCAGCAAAGGAGAAATATCTTTTGCAGCGCTTGGACAGTTTTGATGATCCTCGTTTGCCAGTCAGAAACAACAAATCACAAGATATCAGAGTAACCATCCAGTCCTTATCGTTGAGCCTCCAAAGAACAGAAGAAGGTCAATTTTTTAAAACAGGAATCTAGTCTTATCTTCTTTCATGTATTCGATTATTCAGAGAATGCTGCTAGTTGGTGTATCCTCTCTTATTTTCTTTTCCTCGGGTACACCGAGTGCAATACCGTTGCTATGAAATACGAGAGGATTACTCATTACTCCATAATCTTGTTAATTGGAAAAACACTAGATTGGATATATTACCGTGCAAGAGATCATCCAAGGATTTCAAGGGCAAGTATTCATATACAAGCAGACGCTGCTCGCCCTCGGCACAGTAGCCGATCATACTGACTAGGTTAGGATGACGCAGAAGAGAGAGCATCAAAACTTCCACCAGAAACTCATGGTCACCTTGGTGACCGGCTTTGTTCAGCTGTTTAACGGCTACTACCTGCTCGAATACTGAGCCAAGTCATCATCGAAACAAAAACAGCAATCCAATGTAAACACATGACACATATGACAAATGAAAGATGGCAATGCTTAAACAGAACCCAACTCAGGCGAAAAAAATGTAGGTATGACTAGGGATAAGCGGCCTCTCCTTCTTATGTCACTCATAGAAGAAGAGGGTCCAGCTTCTGAGCCAGTCAACATTACCTGACCTGTCTTTTTTAATTGCCCTTTGTAAACAAAACCAAATCCACCTTGCCCGATCAAGGATTCATCCCTAAAATCTTTTGTCGCTGTTGCAAGCTCCCGGTAGCTGAATATTTGAGCCTCGTTGGCGGCCTCACGCTCTTCTTCCGAAACCGATGATTCCAGTCTCGATTCTATGCATTTGTCACCAGTATTGAGCAGTCAGCAATGCTTCGTCTAATATATGATATTATATTGCACCAATAATAATTAATATTTTTGTCAGGAGCACATATCTCTGGATGGAAGTGGAACATATGCTCTTACACGGTGATTCAAACTAACTAAATAACGACACAAATGCATTCTTGGAATTTCAGGAGATCTTTAATTCTGAACGACTATGACTGTGCTTCACTATCTTTAGTTTCCAGCATGGAACTAGGGAGTTAGGATTGCCCGTTTGAGTTACGTGATCTAGGGATGGGCGCTAGGAAAATTCACCTTCCGGGCATGCAAGGCTCTAACTATATGATCAAATTAAGGGGAAGCTGTTGCCAATCTAAACATCTCTGGAATCACTAGCTTAAGTTAATCGAAATTTATGCAGATGCACATAGAATTATTAAACTGAAATGTCATTTTCACAGGCCACTGTTTCCTTAAAAGCCATAAACTATATGAACTAAGGTGATCATGATCAACCAACCATGAAAGGGAAAGGCAGATCGATGATCTCATCACACATTTAGAACAGGGCACACATAGATGGGCAGAAAGGAACGAAACTTTTTTTTCCTAGTGGCATCACTTCCTGGCATACTAAACTGTCAACGAAAACCTGAATAATCAACAAAACTAAAACACGAATCGTCACTTGTCAAAAACATAAACACGGTCTTCAACACGAAGCAATTTACGAGCGAAAGCGAAATACAACCTTGAAACGTATTGGCAGGAGCATTTCCTGAAGGCTTGGACTCCTTGCTGAAATCTCTGTCATCCTGGCGTTTCGGCTTCTTCCCTTTCTTGGAGCCGAAACAAGGACAAAGATCCATGTTTAGCCCCATCAATCAAGATAAACCCAGAAACGAGAGAGGAGAACTCTTGAAATGACGGACTCCAAGTCCATCAAAACCCCATGGATCTGCCACGAGAATCCTGGTGGGCACCCAGAAAGATTGGAACTCTACGGCCGCTTCTGATGGATCGAATGGATAAATCTCGATACCAACCACCCTTTTACGTAGAATTTATTCCAAGTACAGAAAAAAGCTGTAATGGGTCATGCGCGCATCGCGAGGACAATCGCCAAACCTCGTGCCAGTCATGATGACGCATTGATGGATGACGATCCCGTCAATCGTCACGGAGTTAACGTGATCCTGATGAAAGATTTGGCTGACCAGATATGAGGGAAAGCGGGCATGATTCTCGCGGGGGAAGACTGAGGGGGGGAACAGTAATGGCGGAATGTGGTCAGGAATTCGGAGGAGACGATGATGCTGTTTCGGATTTTAGCTGGTTTCCTGCTGATTCGGCTGGATTTCTTTCCTTTCCCACGGACTATCCTCTCGTGACCTCAAAACTTCATGGCGTGTTTCCTTAGTTGCAATCATATCTCGCACGTTACTCCCGGCCAAAAGGGGGCCAAAAAGAGTAATTACAGATTTCCAATGAAAAATGGACAGAATGCTTGAATACTGTGATAATGGCTCCTGTTTATCCGAGTTTTTTTTTCTTTTTTTGGGTGGAAGAGTTTAATCGAGTTTATCCTGTTAGGTTTTGAATGAGTTTTGAGTAAAAATATTATACCGATGAGGATGGGTTAGGTCGGATCAAAAATGATTTGACCAAGATTGGCCCATTAAATTTGTTTTGATTCATTTCCACGTAATACAAATCTGGTGATCTATATCCGATCCGACCCGACTCATATTACTAAAAACAATTCAGTATTCAATCCCATCTAAGACAATTCATATCCCAACAAAGGTGACAATGCAAAATGAGTAAGTGCCAGAGAGTTATATATGTTAATTGAATTTAAGTAAGTTGTAAATTCATTTTTGACTCATTTAACACCTAGGTTATTTTTAAATCCATTTATAATCAATTTACTTAATATAACTAACATATTTAATAACTCACCCATCATATATGGATAAGAAATGAATTTATGACCTCACTTTGACAAGTCTAGTTTTGAGATTCATGTGCGAGACGGGTTTAAGATTTAATGTAATATTATGTTACTAAGGTCTGGGATGGGCTTGAGATTTTGAGCTTTATCTAATAGTTCATCCGAAAATCCAACTCGGAGAGAGTAATTTTATAAATCATCCTAACTCGTTTAAAATACATTACGTTATTTATTTAATTATGCAAATCCTGAAACACGCTATCGAAAACTTGAAAAGTTTTCTACAACAACGACTACAAACTTGAGTTTATCGTTTTGATTTTTGGATGATTAGGTCTTCAATCTTTACGATCATTTGATCTTATATCTTGCAAGGCTATATTTGCGGCTGCATGTTTTAGGAGGAAAAAAAATTTGTACTTGCAAGTTTGATATGCTTTTATGAGTATTTAGTTTATGATCATCTGCTGATTAGCTAACCGACTTCAACATTCCTAAAATTAATAAAATCAGGGACAGCTAACCGACTTCAACATTCCTAAACGGCCATTTTAATCACAGAATGTAAGGATGACAAAAAGAAAAAATTGGTGTTGAACATTGCCTCTGCCTTGCGCCTCCGTCGTCCGCCATACGTGTGATAAGGTACTTGAAATCATTACAAGATAACTCTGTTAACTGGTTTTTTTTTTTCCTGATGATGGAGATTTGTCCTACTTATAGCCGGTTGTTCATCTCTTGGCCGTGGACTTATTTTGATATTTATTCCCTTGGCTTATTTAGTTTATGTACTCCAGTCAAGAAATTTGAATGCTTTTCATCGTTAGTTCTCGTTCAGGAAGCGGGCTGTTATTATAATCATTGCCAGTAGACTTTCCTTCTGTTAAGAGATCAATGACCTCACACATTGCTTGAGAATCGGCATATCATGTACATATCGACTTTGTTTTCTTTAGCTGTTATTATAATCATTGGAATCTTGAAACCCCTTCCCAGTTTCTCAACCCAACCGTGTGAGCAAACTTTTGAACTTGAAGTGTCACTCCCCATCGTAGCTTTCATGCTTGAATTATCAGATCTTGAAATTTGAAATTGAGAGGTTCGTTCCTTGTTGTTTTGTGACTTTTCCCCCATGGTGGATAATATGCAGACGCATGTTTTGCTGGGAACCGTCAGATGTTTCGTATGCTTTAGCCTTATTTTTTCCTTTTGGTTTTTTGTAAGGCATGTAAGGAGTTTGCTTCCTGAAGTAATTCTGAGCATGACAGATTCTGGCTAGCCGAGGATATTATATCACCAATAAATTGGCTTCCGCATCTTATAAATGGTTCGTTATGTTCTTTAGCTTTCAGTCCTGTTTGTTAACAAGTACATCTGCTATTCTTGGATTCTTTTTGGTGCGCAGAGAGAACCAGAAACATCAGATAATGGCAAACAAGTTGCTAATCGAGAAGATGCACTACTATTAGAAGTCGCAACTTCAAGCCAGGAAATACACTTTGCGGCAGAAGCAAGTGAACATGGAAAAGCCACCTTTTCTTCACCATCTACAGACTTACTTGACACCGGCAACTATGCTCCAGGTTTTCTTCTTTTCTCACATTTCTTAAGAAAAGTCTAATCTCATCCCTGGAAGCTATCCACTATCTTCAAATATTAATTCTCATTTACAGGTCTCCAAGATATGAGAGAGTTGCACCGCTAGGAAAACACAAGTTTGCCGGAACCAATAGCTTATAAGTTCCATGAGAGAATTCCTGATGAAAGCGATGGGATTAGAGAGGGCTTTTGAGCAGAAAGCGAAGGTGATGTTATTAGAAGCTTTTCCGATGGTTCATCGTCTAATGCTCCAAATTCTGAGGGGGATATTGACACAGAGCTTGTAAGAAGCACCCTCTCTCGAGATCATGAAAATAATTGGAGTTCAAATAGAGTTGGCCTGTCTCCACCCCTACATATGCTGTTAGGTTCTTTGACAGTAAAATATGAGAATGAACAGCAATAAAATAGCCTAGCGGGACAAACACTCTAAAAAAGGAAACATTTTCGAGATGTAGCTTTGCGTTTTCTAAAGCGTGACATCAGAAAACAGGTTGCCTTCTTGAGAGATCCTGCAGATGAGATGGGTGATTTTGTTGATAACAAAGAACTAAAACATGAAAAAGATTTGAACCTTTTATCTAATCCATCTGATAACTTTAAACTGCTTGTTAAGAGCGCAGTTGCAAAAGAGGCGAAACGGATTCACCCACGCAGAAACAATGGCAAAGGTGCTACTTTTTCTGCGATAAATGATAAGAAGCAATTGGCAAACTTTTCTGCCAACGAAGCCAAGTTGGAAAACAAAATTGCTATGCTTGAGGAAGAGTTGAGGGAAGCTGCTGCTATTGAGGCTAGCCTTTATTCGGTTGTTGCTGAGCATGGAAGCTCCTCAAACAAGGTCCATTCTCCATCTTGGCGACTTTCTAGATTCTACTTCCACGCTTGCAAATTAAATTCTCCATCTGAGAGAGGGACTGCAGCCAGAGCTGTTGTTTCTGGACTAGTTTTGGTCTCTAAAGCATGTGGAAATGATGTGCCAAGGTACTTTTGAAGCTCAAATAGTAAAAGTAATGCAGAAACAATTTGACTTTGCAGATTTCGGCAGATATTCTTGCCATGCGATTGCGAATTCAACAATTGTTAGTTAAAAGGAATAGTAAACGGACCATGGGAGCTTGGATACTTGGTATCAATAGTTGATAGGTTGTGTGATATTCATGTCAAGTGAATAGTTCTGCAGGAGAATTTCTTCTACCGTTATTTTGCACAAGCTGCAAAGAAGACTCGATCAGGAGGATCAAATCGAATCGAATGGAAAAGCAAACATGAATCCCGAAATATACAATTGGAAAGCAGAAAGCCTTTGCGGCAGATATAAAATTTTCCAAGGCAGGACCAGTACGAAGGTGTACGCGAAAAGGAAGGCGCATTGTGGAACGCTGAACTGGGTTTTCTCAGTGGTTGGCTAATTTTCGACCTTTGGCTCGCAAAGTGAATGAGGGTGAGGTTTTTCGGTTAGCATCGGTTATATCGGCGATTTTTTTTGGGGTGAGGTTGTGATGGTTTTATCCAAGCAAATTATGGTGCTGTCGAGAGGTTGGCATCCCTTGAACAGTGGGCTAATGTTACAGAATCCATTTGGGCTAAGAGCACCTTGCACTCTTTTATAATGTCGCGCACGGCCGATGGATTCTCCGCTCGGCCCATGATGATCTCCACAAGTGATCAGCTATCACGCTCACTCTCCCAACACAGATCACAGTCTTCTGCCCCTCCCACGTGCATTTCACCTTTCCGTTTCCAAGTACTTTAGCCCGTGCAACAGAGCTGGGGCTTCTGCTTGAAATGGAGAAGAGGCAATGATCTCCTTTGCAAAGCCATCGATGAACAGTCCGCTTGAGTTGCGCAAAATTCCAGCTATAGAGCTTGGCGTCTCACCTTCCTTCCACGAGCAGCCCACATTTAGCCTCATGGAGCTGCCCTCCGGCGGGCTCCACCCAACAGATGAGCTCAAATTGCTGGATTTTTTTCTCCCCTTTTCGGGATTCCATCGTCTAAAGTTTTTAACTTGCGCTTGAGCTGCGTCGACTATGGAATTGGAGTCTGTAGGCCGGGCATTAATGAAAGAACCACATTCAATATTTTCATACAGTTTAGTGATTAAATTAAATATGTACAAAAAATTCAGAGAACACACTGAACAAATTAAAAATTCAGGAGCCACACTGAACATTGCGCCAAAGTTCATGAACTATTTATGTCATTTTCTCTAAAAAAATATAAATTACAGCATAAAAAGGCATTGAAAACAAGTGATTATTATTTGGTTTTCTTTTGTTCTTCATTCTTACTTACTATTGCTGTAACTCTTTGTACTTAAGTGAAAAAGGGGAAAATGTACCCGAGGCTCACAGTCTTCAGTGAGCAATGTATTTGAGGCTTTGATGTCTCTGTGGATGATCCTCCTTTGGCAACTGTAGTGGAGATATTTCAGTCCTTCGGCCACTCCTGCGGCAACCTTAAACCTTATTTTCCATTCAAGACTCTTTGTTGAACCTGCAGTACTGTACATTATTCATCAGTATCCCATTAACGACTTATGTACCTTGTCAGGTGAGTTAATTGGCTTGAGTTACTATTGTAGCGTGTAAATATTTCCAAAGTCAAGAACCAAGGTTTGCTCGAGTTGAATTCAGGAGGCTAGGAATAACTTAATGCAATGTTCGGGTAAATTACAAAATTGGCTCCTCACTGCCAATCAATTTTTCTATTACTTTACTGTGCAAGAGCGAACCATTACTTCGATAAGTAATGGGATCCCATTCTCACATCGATTATAGCTTTTACATATTCATCAAAACCAAAAATTGGAAGATTTCTTCGCGTCGCATCCCTTCTGAAAAAGCTCAAGGGCTCGATCATTTCATCGTGTTGATGCCATAAACATGAGCCAAATCACGAGATATGGACTTTGGAAGGATAGATTTAATACTAGTGATGCAATTATCCTAATTCCATAATTAGGATAACCAAACCAATCAAGCATTTCTCCAACAATTTTGTGGACATGTGACCATGCCTTCGCATTATCAAGAACAATTAGGACTTTGTATTTGATAATATCTTTTAAAAGAAATAACTAAATCCTTTTTGCAATATGCTCAACCTCTCATTCTCGCTTTAGGATATCGCACATCAACGTGCTTCGCAAAAACCAAACACTTCCATGTTGTTTTGCAACTACTCCAATATCTGCAAGGAAACTACAAAAGTCGAATCGAGAGGAAATTTACTCGTAAATGAGCTTGGCAAGAATTGTCTTACCGACTCCGCCCATCCGCAATTTTTACTATGCATAGATCAGTGCAAATGTCGTCCCTTAGAATGTTGCATTCTGAAATGTGTGTGGCTCGAACTTAATAGACGTTTTGGGTACATTCCTTTTAGAAAAATTGGTCTAATTTTGTTTACAAACACTAATGCAACAGCGAGGTGAATGAGAGTTCACCCTGATGGCTGCAGAAGCCACACAATCCATATCTGTAGATAGGATTTGCGAACTTCAAATCTTCAGGCCGCACCACCTTCCACATCAACGGCATCCATATTGTCATTACCTTCTTGATGATCTCCCACACCATTTTGGCCCATACTTCACGCAGTCCAATCCAGGTGAATCCGAATAGCAACGATAAATGTAAGGCCACATCGTATCAAGCACCAACGAGAAGAGGAGTATGAAACTCAAACGTAGGAATAGCAAGCAATCTGACATAAGGCAGACACGAATTCGAACATGAACACCACTTAGACTAAGTTCGAATTCAAACATGAACACCCACGAAGCCGTGCGCATAGACACACTAGATATCAATCTCGAAGCCATAATCGACGCCTAAACCACCAAATACATAGAGAGCACAAGGATCCCACGGGAGCATCGATTAGGAACCGCCACTTCAATTTCGAAGTTGGTGCCCTTCAAGGTCTTGACGAAGATCTTGATGGGCCAAATCAGTCGATGATACCATGAACACTCGCCCACATGATCAACAATAATGGTCTAAGGACACTCCAGCGGTGCAGTCCAATCCAAGTGAATCCCAATAGCAAGGATAAATGTAAGGCCGCGTCGTATCAAGCACCAACGAGAAGAGGAATATGAAACTTAAACATAGAAATAGCAAGCAATCTGACATAAGGCAGACTTGAATTCGAACATGAACACGACTTAGACAAAGCCCGGTTTGAACTTACCAAACCATATAGAAAGCTGTTTCAAACGGTACCCCAGCAAATTTTATTGAAAAAAAGAAAAAACAGACAGACCGAAACTCCCGGTCTAGACGGTGAAGAGGTTGCAGAGAAGATCTCCCTTCTGTCTGAAATCGTGGGTCGACCAATTTTGGAGTGATATCCAAAAGCTTCCTTGTGGTGTTGGGTGCAACTGGAACGACTGCAGGGCAGAATCACAGCAGAGCTTAGGCAAACGAAGAGCGGGGGCGAACAAGAAGTAGAAGAAATAACTAGACAAACTTGAGAAGTGCACGGGTACACAAGGGTCGTATCATCGAAATGCAATTCACCACACACACACAGAGGCAAACAAACAAACATATATACCTGAGGCATCAAGAAGCAACAACGTGAAGAACGTGGCGCAGTAGCCCAAAAGGTCATATCTTAATCTCAATCCAAATACTTCCTAATAAGATAACACGAACCCTTCTGCATCATAAACATCTTGCTAGACTGTGCAAGTTTTTACAAGGAGGGGCATCTGGCAACTTCCAAGGGACAGGTAACATAGAATTTCTCCAACGAAAATGAAATTGGAGGGAGAATGACAGATTGCCTGATCGGTTGAGGACGAGGAGTCCGATTTCTTTAAATAAACCATTCGCTAAGGAACTTGCTGAAGAAGAGTTGGCCAAAGTTCAAGAGGAATCTAGTGATTTATTTGGCAGGTTAGCTGAAGCCCATGCTGAGCTGAAATTGCTGCAAGAGGAAAGGCAGGGGTTTGAACAGTTGAAAGAAGAAGCCACCGACTAAGAAAGCAAGTTATGTGAAGCCAAAGCATCTATCAAAGCTCGGGAAGATTTGTTGTCAGCAGCACAGGATGATGTCCTCAGGCTTGCGGAAGAAAAGAGGGAAATAGAAACCAGTAAGGAAAATGTTGAGAAAGAGCTGCTGAAAGCCATTGAAGTAGCTTCTTCCCAAGCTAGTAACTTCACTTAGGCTTGTGCTCTCAAGAAGTCCTTTGAAGAGGCATTGTCGCAGGCAGAGAATGATGTTGATGCACTCACCAACGAGAAGGAAGCAGCTCAAGTCTCTAGAGCTGCGGCAGAAAGGGAGCGAGATAAACTAAAGGAGGATATTTCTATTCAAACTGGCAAATTGGCAACAAACTATAAAGTCACTAGAAGATGCATCATTGGGGCTGGAGAAGAAAGTTGGTTTATGAACTCAGCAGAACCATAATTTAGAAGGCGGGAGAAGCCATATGGAGACTGATCTGAAGAAGCCGCAAGATGAATCTGCAACCAAGGTAATCAAGCTGGCAGATGTTTCTGTAACCATTAAATCATGGGAAGATGCAGTGTTAAAGGCTGAGAATAATGTGTTGGAGCTTGAGAATCAAAACAAGAGATATAAACAGGAAGTATCGGCACTCAATTCAAAGTTGAATGCATGTCTAGAAGAAATGGCTGGCAACAACGGCAGTTTGGAGAGCAGGTCTCTAGAACTTGTCAGTTACCTAAATGAGTTGCATGCCCTTGTGAAAAACGAAACGTTGTTTCCCTGATCAAGGATTGCTTCGAGAAAAAATGGGAGTGCCTGAAGAGCATGAATGACATCCTTGAAAGAGTAAAGGATTGATATAATTGCTTACATTCAGAAGCAACAGAAAAGCAAACCGTCCATGGGGTATTGCAGAATATCTGCTTCTTTACTGCTGATTACCGTTTATGCAAAGGTTTCTTATGTAGCTTTTCTCTTTCTATGTCTGAGAAAGATCCCATCACCACAAAACAGCTCCCTGTTGAACTTAGCAATAGCCTGGGTGTTGAGATAGAAGCTGGTCTAATGAATGGTGGCTGAAGACGTCTCTTCATTGTTTAGAAGGACCATAGAAGTTTTCAGTTAAAAAACAAAATTCTTGTGGACAAATTTGAATGCTTTTCCACATTTATACATGAATTTCTGGCAGCTCTTTTGAAAGAGTTAGAGGAAAGATGTGATGATGTAAAAGCTATGTCTCAGGACATGAGATCGTTGAAGCAAGATATGAAAGGTATGGAAACGTACAAGCTAGAGCATGGAAATACAGTGGCCATGTTGGAAGATGACATTTTGACTTCATTATCTGCCTGTACTGATGCCACCACAAAATTACTGCTAGAAGTTGAACGCAATTCTCTTGGGCAGTTGTCTAGTGCTGAGCTGGAAACCTCAGGTATATCTTATGCAGAAGAAAGAGAAAGTAGTATAATTAATGCAGAATGGTATCCCAAGAAGGTTTGTGGCAGCAAACATGCCAAGCCTATACGAGATTTGTTATTTTCCGTTCAAAATGTTCATGCTATGATTAAGCAGTTCCAGAGCACAAGTGAGGTGGCAACTTCAAAGATACAAAATTTGGAAAATGAACTTAAAGAAGCAAAAGCGGTTTCTCTGGAAGCCACAGAAGACAGAGATATGAAGCAAAATAGGGGGTGGGGTCCTTGAGCTGGAGACTGAGGTGGATACTTTGCAAAATTCATGTGGTGAGCTGAGGCTTATACTCAAGGAATGTCAAGCTGGTTATGACAAGTTGAAGGAAAGAGAGGTTGAACTCTTAGAGGTGCACGGTAACTCGTTGATGAAGCAACAGGTGAGCAGTTTTGTGTCATGTTCTCATTGTCAAGCTTTTCTTTTGTTTCTATGAATCTTTGCCAGTTCTCACTTAATAATATATATTGTTTTTTCGTTTCTCTAGAAGCAGAGAGTTCATTCCTGTCCCCATCCCGACGGACAGCACTTTTGGACAAGGTGGATGGGGTTAGAATCTCCTCAGAAGAGTTAAGAGGAGACACAGAGCCCCAAATTTCTCCTCATGTGAAAAAGCTATTCTATATTGTAGATAGTTTTACTAGAGCGCAAGAACAAATAAGTTTGTTGTCACATGATAATCAAGAGCTACAGTCCGCCCTTGCCGACCAGGTTCATGACAATAAGCATTTGCGGGAGGAAGTTGAAACACGTATGAGATAGGAAGAAGACTCGGAGAAGATGAAGAGAGATTTATCTAAGCTAAGAGTTATTTTGGAGAAAATTACGAATATGTTTGGTGGTAGTGAGTTAGTTGGAGACCACAATACTTTTAGCTTAAAGGGACTTTTAGCAACCTAAGAAAAGCAAATTGCGAATGTGCTTATGGAATTTGAAAACTCTAAATCGGAAGCCCAAGAACTTGAAATGAAGTTGTTAGGAAGCCAGAAGAAGGTTGTGGAGGAGTTATCGAGTAAAGTTAAATTGCTCGAAGATTCACTTCAAGGTAGAAGTACCCAACCAGAGATCATCCAGGAGAGAAGCATTTTTGAAGCATCTTCATTGCCTGCTGGTTCAGATGAGATATCTGAAGTTGAAGATGTGGTAATGTTTTATTTTTTTGGTTTATTCATACAGTTCCCTCATCCCCCACCAAACCCCATTATTCTGCTTTCAGACCATGGTTTTACCGAGCACAGTAACCACAAAATTTGGCATGCATTTTGCTATTATATTCGAGTAATGGGCATCTTAGTATTAAAAGGTCATATTGAAGGCCCCCTTCTCATTCCCATCTGTTAGGAGGCAAGACTGGAGGCAAGACAAGTGAGGTGGTGATATTGAAATCAACAAAAATGCCCATCTAGTCCAAACCACCGTCCTCCTTCGACGCTCAAACAGAATTAGATAGAAATATGAATGGATCCTCATTCAACCGAGAGAGAGAGAGAGAGAGAGAGAGAGAGAGAGACCTGGCAGAAATTGACGGCCTCCTGCTTGCCGTCTAGCCACATGAAGCCGGTGACCTGGGCGACCGCGCCGCGCTTGGGGATGTAGGGAACGCAGACGATTTTGCTGATATGGTACGGGCACTGAACGGAGGTGAGCTTGGCGACGATAGCCTCCTTGCCCTTGATCATCTCCTGGTTGTCAAAGTTCATCACCGACTCTTCCCCGTACAGGTTCACCAAGTCCGCCCGGTTCGCGTCAAACTTCCGGTAGTAGTCCTCCATGAACAGCTTGGCCTCCGCTCTAATCCGATCTATGGTTTCTGGATCCATCGACGGCGCCATCTCTACCCCCTTCTGGTTCTGTGCGCGATGCAATTGCAGACGGTACCCACAAGACGACAAGAGAAAAGCCCTAGGGGGTTGGCTTCGAGAGAGTACTCTTTTTTAGTTTGGAATCGTCGCGTCCGTCCAGGTTTCCCCCAAAAAATAAAAAACCCGACCGACCCGTAACCGGTCCGTCGGGTAGAAGACTACAATGCCCTCCCTCTTTCTTTTTTTTTTCTTTCACTTTTACTCTTTTTCCAGTTCCAGAAAACCAAAAACATAGCCCCTTCGACCGTTCCGAGCCGACTAACTCCGCCGCCGACTAAACCAAAGTTTCTTCAAGCAATCTCAGAGGAGAGATCCGCCCTATCTCTCATGTTCAGCTGATTCACATGTGTCTTTGTTCGTCCACCAAAGCCATACGTGCCGACATCATCGTGCAAAGGAGGAGGAACCGTGGAGGCTCCAGAATCACTTCTCACGGAGGTAAATACATCTTATTTCGATAAAATTCTTTTATACGGTTCTTTGTTGTATATCTCGTTTCGGTAAAGTTCCGTCTAGGCACTTGTATTGCGGTGCCTACTCAACACTACTAGTGCCTAGTGAGAACTTAGGCTGCATTTCGCAACTCTCGTGTACGAGGGCTGATACGATGACAGTTTATCTTGTTCTAATTAGAAGGGGCATTTGTTTCTAACCCCGTGATGCTTACATTTCTCCAAACGTGATCTCGATGCTTCTGCTTTTCACGGATGCTTGCACTACTCGGGCGAAATACCCACATGCTCAGTTGCAACAGTTGCTCTTTATGATGGTGCTCGTGCTTGTAATATTTTTCCTTCGTTTTTATCTTTCCATCCACCGGACCATATTAAGGCCAACTAGGGAAAGGAGGATACCGTCAAACTTTAGTAACACATGCATATTGTCCGATAGGTAGAATCATCTCAGGCTTCATGCTTGGCTAATCGGTTCGCACCAATGAAGTTATTGGACATGGAGTTCTCAGTAAGCGTCAAAGTAGTTAGTACTATTCCGACTTCTCTGCATATCCGTCGGTTGCAGTAACCAATTATTTACTACAGTTGACAGCACTATGTGTCGCCGGCTGGTTCACTTATATTCATCCCCTTGATCGTGGTCCCAATCATGGGAGGATCCGATGTAAGCTTAGCTCTAGAGAGAGAAATTTGATGTTTTCTCAATGTGTTGCTTTGATTTTTGTCAACACGTCTTCAACATCTTTTACCCCAGAAGGATACCGCAACTGTAATCTCCACAATGCTATCGGTGTATGGCATTACTACGTTGCCGAACTCTTACTTTGGTACCCGTCTTCCGTTAGTTCAAGGGAGCTCATTCGTATTTTTTGGCACCAGCTTTAGTAATAATGAATTCACGGGAATATCGCGATCTCACTGAACATGTAATTCTCTTATATTGATGAATTCATACTGTCATACAAAGTCATTCCCTACCATTTCTTCCACATGTTTAGAAATAAATGATCACAATGAGCATGCAAGGAATCAGTGTGATGGAATAAGCAGGAAGAAGGACAAATGTGTCTCCTTGTCTTAGTCACTTTTGTTTTTTTTATAACGTCTTTTATATCTAGCTGTACTTTTTTAGGTTCAAAAAAGAAAAAGAGGAGATCCACGGGCTAGTCTTGACTGAAATGAAGTTGAACGCGCAACCCAGGCAGTCTTTTTCTTGTTTTCTGTAGAAATTCTTGCAATTATGCTAACCTGTACTGTCCAATTAAGTGCAGAGGTCTAGGCATATAATGGGGGAATTGCAAGGTGCTACAATCGTTGGTTCAATTTTCCAAAGCTTTCTAGGGCTTACGGGTTTAACGTCCCTCTTAATCAGGTAATTTGGATTTTATAGAAGAGTGTTGCCGCATATAATTAGTTACCCTGGTAGAGCTCATTCTGTATCTCCAAATGATGCAGTGCGCTGTTCTAATTTAAAAGATAGTTCTTAATGTAATTTTTTTAGGAAACTCTTTTATGATCTAAAACCTAATACCGCGTCTACTATTCTTTTTTTACTTCATCAAGAATTTTGTGGATCAAAGCTAAGTTTTTTGCGCTTTGGGGTAATACGATTCTGCTTTTGCAGGCTGATAAACCCTGTGGTGGTTGCGCCAACTGTTGCTACAGTTGGTTTAGCATTTTTCAGTTATGGTTTTCCTCAGGTTGGTAGCCGTGCGGAGATCAGCGTTCCGATAATACTATTGGTTCTTATTTTCTCCTTGGTAAGAGGCTTCTTCTCCCGCTTGCACTCTTAAATCTCTAGGGCTAATACCACGAAAAACTCTAAACTGGTATACTTGTGACAATTTTACCCCAAACTATTTTTTTGACCATAAAAAACTCCAAACTGATACACTTATGACAAATCTACCCCAAACTATTTTTTTAACCATCAAAAACCCCAAACTGGTATACATGTGACAATTTTACCATGAATTATTTTTTTAATATTATTTTTTATTTTTCGAATTTTTTTATTAATTTTTTATATTTTCTTTACTTTTTTTTTTTTCTTTTCTCTTCAACCTCTAAGCAGGTCGCCGATCGGCCGACCCATTGGCGTCGGTCGGCGAGGTCGGCCCTCACGCACATCGGCGAGGCTCGACCTCGCTTTGTCCTCGCTCGCGAACGGCAAGGTCGAGCTCGCTGATCGGGCGAGGGCTCGACCCCGATTACCGGCGCAGGCCTCGACCGCCGCGTTGAGCGAGGTCGGCCTCATTTTGTAACAACAATTTTCGATCCTTTTCCGGATTTAAGAAATGAAATTGATTAATGCACTATAGTGAGATCTCACCCGGACTCGCGTGATTATCGGGATGCTAACCTTAGGGTAAGGTCAAGACAGATTGAGTTCGCACGCATCAAAGAACTTGACTTGGTCTGACCTTCATCATACGGATCAAGAGGGAATGTTTTGAGCCAACCGAGACCAAGGTCTATTTGATTGATCGTGTCCAAAGGGCACTAGTGACAGACCCTCGCAATTATATGACAATCGAGGTCTCCTTGGTTTGAGCAAACTTAAACGTGATTTGACTTAGTGTTGGTCATGGGTCAAGAGCGCGTAATCTTAATGAGCCACCCGTTAGCCAGAGATAAGCTAAAGTCGCGATTAGTCAATTTTAGTCATTTCTTGAAATTCGGGCCCGGGAATCGAGAATTTTGAAAGTGACAATTTTGAGCGGACGATGACATTTTTGGCTTGGCCAACCTTGGGGCCACCCATTTCTGTAAAAAAATGGATTTCGGTTCAGGACCGGAAAAATTACGGTTTTGCCCCTGTGGGCACCAAGGCTGGATTCGGAGGCCGTTTGAGGTTATTTTTCGAGGCTAGCGTCATTTTGGGGTGGCCACGCGCATTTGGAACTGTTCTGGAGAAAAATTGGAATTTCGACAAAAATTGAAAAAATAATATTATTTTATTCCCGAAACTTCGCAATCGATTTTCGAGGATTTAGAAAGTGAATTTCGCGATTCCGACACTAGATTATGTCTACCATGAATATATAGGACCGGTATGTGCGAAAATTGGAATTTCGGTTCGGGGTCGAAAAATTACGAAAATGCCCCTAGGCCATTTTTGTTTAATTCTGAAAATTAGATTTTATTTTGGGTTAAACTATGGTTAGTTAGGCTTAACTCAGGTCTGGTCAACCATGGTTAAGGGAAAATGACCATTCTACCCTTGCTTTAATGGATTAGAACAAATTTGGGCCATTAGATTAGGGGCAAAAGTGTCAAATAGCCCTAGATCTTGACACTTGGACTCCACTTAGACCTCCTTTAACCCTTTGACCAGACATATCTATCTCTCTCTCCCACGCACAGCAGCATTCAGCCCTTTTTTCCCCAGAATTTTCCTCTTCTTCTTCACGTTTCTGATTCTGCAGTCTCGTTTCTGCCATTTTTAGTCTTATTTCACGCCTTGGAAAAGTACCAACCGGTCGCCCCACCAAGCCCAAGACCACCAAAGAACCATTTCCACCTCAATGCGGCCACCATGACCTGGGTTTTGTCCAAAACAGCCTTGTTTCTCTCTTTTCTCTTTTCCGATCTGCCAAAGCGCGAACGCAGGAGCTTAGAAGACTCTCGTCGCCGTTCCATCGGCACCCGGCCGTCCAGTAAGCCCATACGTTCCTGTTCATGGCGATGCGTCGGTGTCCGTCTGGTTGGTCTGTGGTATTCGTGCGGTGCGACCGTACGGCCCGTCGCCGCCGTGACCGGCGCCTCGCGACGCGGAATCCCTATCCCTCTCCGTACAAGTCACATGCAAAACCTCACATTTTGCCGTGTCAAAATGCAGAGCAGCATTCACCCCTCGTCCAAGTCGACCGTCCGTACGCCAGCGTCAAATACGCGTGACCTTGTTACTTCACTACTATTTGCCGCCCGTTCTGTTCCAGCCCGTTTCGGCCCGTTACATCTCGCTTTTAGGGTAAGTGTTTTCCCCAAATGTCATTTAGGACCCGGTATTTCTAGGCTCGTTTAGGATCCGGTTTATACGAATTTGTGAATATTTTGTGAGTGATTTGGTGGCTGTTTAGGACTGAATTAGGGGTTGGATAATTGATGGTTATGAACTGATTGACAAGGGAAATTTGAGGTTTAGGAGGCTCGGTTAGGACTGTGATATTGAGGATTAATCGGGGTTGAATGGTATGATTAATTGGAATTGTATTGGCTTAATTGTGTTTATTGGATTAAATGTTTTGTGTGCTGTGGTTGGTTAGTTTTGAATTGTGCATTGGACTGAATGTGATGCAGTGGTGTGCCATGTGTGTGGCTGTGAGGTGTGGTGGCGTGGAAATGTGAATGTGCATTGAATTCGTATGATAAGCGTATGTGGGTCGTGGAATGTGTTCGTGTGATGAGAATATGTGCATTTATGATGTGTACGGGAGGTGTGAGATTTTAAGTGATAGTGTGTTCGAGTGGTCGTGTGGTACGTGTGGTGCGAGTGGAACGAGGGTACGGATGTGTAAGATTGGTTGGGAAAAGTGGATCCGTCCCTGAGGCGGTACGTTTACGCGGGACGATGCCATCCCTGACGAGGTGACGATGCCCGCCTAATGAGGTGTCGATGCCTCGATGTGGTCAAGACCGCTGGCTCGATGCGCTTTTTACGCTGGCGCCGGGTAGAAGGAAAGTGTGTGTAGGATTCCGCCTTGAGGCGCAGACGTTTACGCTGGACGATGCCGCCCCCGACGAGGTGATTTATGCCCGCCCGATGGGGTGACGACGTCGACGAGGTCAAGACCGCTGGCTCGAAGCGCTTTACGCTGGCGCGTAGTGGTGGAAAGGTTGAGAATGAGCAAGAATTGGCGGGACGAGTGAAATTAAGAAAGTGACGGTGGTGTGAGTTCGTGTGAGTGTGTTTGTATCGCGGTGATGTGATGCTTAATTATGGAGTATTAAACCGCTAGGGCACGGTATGGGACGTGCCCAAGTGGGTTTTATTTTATAATTGAGACACGTAAAGGCCTCGGATTCATTGCTGCAATATGTTGGCTGTGTTATTGTCTAACGTGCAGGGGCGTGTATGTTGGATTCCAGGTAAGGTCGGGTGTGGTTGTTAGTTTGATTGATGGTCATGCGTTAAATGCATGTTTTCGTCTGGTGGTACGTGAGTGCCTACGTGGGGTTTGGGGTTATACACTTATTGAGATTCGTCTCACGGTTGTATAACCGCCACTTTCATACCCCCAGCCTTAGACCCGGGAAGTCCGCCTCCTCTTTTTGAAGTTCGAGGAACCGCTTTTGGTGTCGGTGGAACTGCAGGTGAGTGTCCGGATGCTCAAGCCCGAAGAATCAGGAACAGATTGAATAAGGGCGACCCTTAGGTTTTTCCCTAGGGCATTTTAGGGATTGTATAACTTGGGATATCCCATAGGGAAGTTAAGTTAATCAAACCCCGATTTTGTGTTATGACGGTGATTCCGGATGTTGGTTTGCTGTACATGTATGTAATATGATGTTTGTATATTTAAGTAAAGAAAAAATTAAAAATTAATTAAAAAATTCGAAAAATAAAAAATAATATTAAAAAATTAATTCAAGGTAAAATTGTCACATGTATACCAATTTGGGATTTTTGGTGGTAAAAAAAATAGTAAAATTGTCACATGTATACCAAGATTTGTCACAAGTGTACCAGTTTGGGGTTTTTAATGGTAAAAAAAATAGTTTGGGGTAAAATTGTCATAAGTGTACCAATTTAGGGTTTTTCGTGGTATTAACCCAAATCTCTATCAACTAGTCCTTTAAACCGATTCTGTTTTGAAGTCATTTTCTGTTTTCATTTTATTTGGGCAAACATACTAATTTATCTCACGTGTAGTGACATCGATTTTGCTTTTCAAGTATCTTGGAGGGATCTCCATCTTTGGGCATAGATTGTGCCGAATATATGCGGTATCCGGTATGTGTAGTCTTGAATAGTTGTTTGAGATTCATCTTCCAAACCGTTGTTCCAGGCTTTGAATCTTTTTCCCTCGTGAACTTCGAATTCTGAAACCATCGAATCATATGTTCAAGTGTTGCAGATTCCAACCCTTTTGTTTTGAGGTGCTTAGAATTGTACAGCCCGTGCTTCCCCCTGAAAAGGACCCTTAATTTGGTTTACCAATTACGTGCAAGTTTGATTAATAGCTTCCTCAAGAGTTTCTTGTAATTGCCAAGTCAATTTTGAAGCATTTTTAGCACAATACAGGATTGAGCTCAGTTGCATGACATCTCTAAGTAACTGGAGGTTCCATTCAGCATGATGATTATATGGGCATATGCATTCTTTTTGACAGCCGGCGAGGCATATGATTACAAAGGCTGCAGTCCCGGCACACCCAGTTCGAGCATTTGAATACAATGATATTGTCAAAAAGGAGCAACAAGTGTCGTGGGAGGAGCAAATGGTCATGCTTTTGGTGAAAGCTTCTGGAATCTCGGTTGAAGAAGACCTTGGGGTCTATCAACGGCTATCCTTTTCTGACTGCAACTTTCTCATTGAAAGGTGCTTTGAAAAGGTTAAGGAACAGAGAACTTCTGAGTTGGGTCCTTCTCATGCTGATTTGGAATCATTTGAAAGAATTAAAAATCTGTTATATTTGCAGGTTCAAGAGTTAATGCTATATGAGAAAGCACTTGAAGAAGAGATGCTGGAAAAATCTCAGAAGGTTGATAATCTTTCATATCAATTGCAATTGTTGTCTTATGAACTTGAAACACTCAAAGAGGAAGAGGATCGTTTGAAAAAAGATCTCGAATGATCAGAAGAGAAATCTGCTCTTTTGAGAGAAAAATTATCTATGGCAATCAACAAAGGAAAGGGACTGGTTCGAGATAGAGAAAACTTGATTCATCTTCTGGATGAGAAGATCTCAGAAATTGAAAACCGAAGCTTGAGATACAGCAGCAGGAATCTGCAGTTACTGAGTCCGGGGATCAGATAAACAGAATGTCTACTCACATTGAGCACATACCAAAGCTGGAGGCGGATCTTGTTGCCCTAAAAGATCAACGGGGATCAACTTGAGCAGTTCTTATTGGAGAGTAATAACATGTTGCAGAGTGTGATGAAGTCCATTGATGGTATCGATATTCCTGCAGACACTGTCTTTGAAGAGCCCGTCGAAAAGTTAAAGTGGCTGGCGGGGTACCTCAATGACTGTCAAAAGGCTAAGGAACTTGCTGAAGAAGAGTTGGCCAAAGTTCGAGAGGAATCTAGTGATTTATTTGGCAGGTTAGCTGAAGCCCATGCTGAGCTGAAATTGCTGCAAGAGGAAAGGCAGGGGTTTGAAAAATTGAAAGAAGAAGCCACCGACTAAGAAAGCAAGTTATTTGAAGCCAAAGCATCTATCAAAGCTCCGGTAGATTTGTTGTCAGCAGCACAGGATGATGTCCTCAGGCTTGCGGAAGAGAAGAGGGAAATAGAAACCAGTAAGGAAAATGTTGAGAAAGAGCTGCTGAAAGCCATTGAAGAAGCTTCTTCCCAAGCTATTAACTTCACTGAGGCTTGTGCTCTCAAGAAGTCCTTTGAAGAGGCATTGTCGCAGGCAGAGAATGATGTTGATGCACTCACCAATGAGAAGGAAGCAGCTCAAGTCTTTAGAGCTGCGGCAGAACAGGAGCTAGATAAACCGTAGGAGGAGATTTCTATTCAGACTGGCAAATTTGCAGATGCACAACAAACTATAAAGTCAGTAGAAGATGCATCATTGGGGCTGGAGAAGAAAGTTGGTTTATTAACTCAGCAGAACCATAATTTAGAAGGTGGGAGAAGCCATATGGAGACTGAGCTGAAGAAGCTGCAAGATGAATCTGCCACCAAGGAAATCAAGCTGGCAGATGTTTCTGTAATCATTAAATCATGGGAAGATGCAGTGTCAAAGGCTGAGAATAATGTGTTGGAACTTGAGAATCAAAACAAGAGATATAACCTGTCACACCCCAAAACCTACCAAGATGAGGGATGACACGGCTGTCCTTCCACCTGAAAGATGCAGCCTCAAATCATAAGAAATCTGACTCTCAAAAATCCCAACGACATCGCTCTTGCTTTATTAGCTACTAACCAAGGAACCTGAAAAGATTGGGGAAAGAGAGGGGTGAGCAACCACAGCTCAATAAACAGTGCGTATCTCTTCTAAGCAGATCGAACAACCACTATGCATGTATACATAAAGCCATACCAGAAACTCGTACTTCAATCCAAAGATATAATATATATCAATAAAATACGAGTTGTTTTATTTCATCAAAACTTTATACAAGTCCCAAATACACATTTAAATCCATCATCACAATTCAAACTATCAATGGTCAAGTCCATTGATCAATCTCTATAAAAACCACATCAATGGTCCATTCCATTGACTAATCTCAAATCACACATCAATAGTCTATTCTATTGATAAATCTCATATAACATCACACGTCGATGGTCCATTCCATCGACCAATCTATTGCTCAATATCAAACTATGGTCACGACACAAAGCCTTGTGACAAGGCTACCAAGATTCCCCCCTTGGCAAGGTCTCCACCTACAAAGCCGGTGGCTCGGCCCAGAAGGATATCCTAAACTCGGTATGCATACCCCAAAGCCCCTCATTGGGCTCACAGCGATATTGAGCATCAAACAATCATCATCCAATATCAGAAATCCAATCCAGTATACATTTCACAAACCAAACAAATAACTTTCTTGCAACATGGCTCATCCGCCATTTCTCAAACCATTTCTCAAATCGTTTCATAAATCATAATATGGTTCCAAAACCATTTCAGAAATCGCAATACGCTTCAATTCCATAATCATTTCGCAAAGCGATACATATATATCATTTCATAAACATAATTCACAAATTGATATGAGTAACTTTTTATAACATTTTTCATAAAACGTTTCTCAAATCATCTTAAAACTCGTTTCATAAACCAATTCGCAACATAATACGCATGTATCCGTTAACAATATTTTTTCCTAAAACCATTCTCAAATTTCTCAAATCGTTATCAAATATCAAACTGGTAGTAATTGCCCGATCCAGAATTTTATGCAACAAATATGCTCCAGTAACTCATACAATACTCAAATTCTTATCATTTTCAAAACATGATTTTATAAACTCAAAGAAGATATAACACCACTCACCTGGAATCCCCAAAAATCCAACAATCACGCTCACTCGAACCGACAATCTCGTAATCCTAACAATTAAATGAGAATCGACATCAAAACCAAGTAAAAACTACGAAATGACTAAACGACGCTCAAACGCTAACAAGGCAATTCAAAGGCGCTCACAAATTGCTTCTCCAAAGCGATTATCTAAACCGTTCGCAACGCAGAGTTTAAACGCGAAACTTGTTTGTACCATAAATTCCTCCACCGAACTCCGTTTCAAGCGAGCTTACAATCAATAGAAAGCCCACTCAGAGCACTACAAAAAACCTAACTTGGCAGCCCCAAAATCGAGTCGAAAACTAATGAAAATCGGCCTAAAAACCACTGTTCGCGCACTGTTCACTGCGCGCACTCAACTTCAAAAATTCATATCCGGCAAACTGTAAGTCCAAATCAGGTTCCGTAAAATCCCACGGCTCCGCAACACCGTAAACTACCAATTCTATAAATATTCGTAGCTTAACGACCTAAAAATCTGATTTTGCCGTTCAAATAACACATAATTCCGAAATTGAGCCCTAACTCGGAAAAATATTTCGATTAAACGAACGAGGGGCGCGAATACTTACCGGACGTTGTTAATCGAAGTCGAATCGACTTGGCGAAACTCCCCCGGCGCAAAACCCTCTTCTCTTTTCTCTTTTTCTTCTTCCTCCTTCCTTTCCCCTTTTTTTCTTCTCTTTTCCGTTTCTGTTTTCTCCTCCCCGAAGCTCTCGGTCCTCTTTTATTTCAGCCAAGTCCACTGTAGCTTCTGTTGACCTGTTGACTTTGACCTTTTTTTTATTTTTTTTTGGAAATATTACATTCTCCCCTCCTTATAAAAATTTCGTCCTCGAAATTTGTACTTACCTCAATCAGCAACAAATAAGGATATTTACGTGTTTCCTCCTCCTAAAAATTTCCCAAGAAGGCTTCCTGTGTGATTTTGCCATTGCATCTTCACATATATTCTAAATAAACTCTTTTGTTTCTTTAAGCTTTACCAGCATATTCCAAACGTCCACCACGCTTTCGCTACGCCTCCGATCAAAATCAGTTTTGCTTCCTTTTTTATTTCACGTTTATCATCACCCCCAAAATTATTCGATCACAACAAGCAGTTCATAGTTCATTCACATAAGCATCAAAGAACAAAAACTAGTCTGACCATTCTTGCAAAACCTTCGGGATTTGTGACGTGCAGTACATACAAATCTTCATACTAGATTTCCTTTTCATGAGTAGAAAGTCCTTCTAGCATGATTCGGAGAAATAATTAGTTCTCGAAGACTTCGTACACCCTCTTATGATCAATTGTCAATTGATAGAATTTCCATCTAGACCATACCCCAAATGATCAGCACACAGAAGCTTTACCGTCAAGATTAGTTTTCCTCATCTAATAATCTGTAGAATCATCTATCGATTCAGCCAAACTTCTTTCGTTTTATAATCAGCTATATCCTTCAAGTGGTTTTTTTTTTTTTTTTTTTGTGCCCATGAGACGAGACTTTTGGGGATTTCAAATCATCTCGCTGATAGGAGACCATCATGTTCTCATAAACCAGAGTGCCAAATTTTGTGTTATTGCCCACATGATTATTGCCATCGGAATTTAGAGCTTTAGTAATACTTTCCATCAAGCCTTCACAAACTTGTAGTTTCAGAAGTTTTTTGTAACCTTTCTGTCTGTAGAAGGCCAACAACGGTGCCTTAGCCATTACAAGATCTACCCAAAAACCTCCACTAGATGAGCATTGAGACAACGTTTTTTATATACTCTACTAGTTTATCCAAATTGGCACTCATGGATTCATCCCCACCTTCACTGGAGTCCAACTCTTCCCGAATTCCAGTATTTTCAATAATCTAGACCTTTATCTTTTCATAAACATCCTTTGGTGTGCAAGAACAAGCCAATTTGATATGACAAAAATATGCGCGGACTTGGTCAATCGATCAACAATCACTCATGTAGCTTTCAAGTCCAATTTGCTCATATCTTGAGAATAAACTTTCAAGTAGCGAGTAAAGTTGTCACTTCCAGAAAACATACCAGGCATTTGCTACTACGCTTGCCTTGCTTGTAGTAATGTACGAACAAATCATAATATTTCAGAAGCTCCAACCATCTCCTCTGCCTCATATTCAATTCTGCTTACGTAAGAATATACCTTAAGCTCTTGTGATCCATAAAGACTTTGCATTTTTATCATACAAGTAATGCCGTCATGCGATTTCAACTGTCTACAAGTATAAGCCCAACTTTACCATTTGCATCACCAAAATTCTGAAATTCCTTTTTCCGTCCACTTCTACTAATCATCACCAAATTTCACATCTATTGCTTAGTCTCCCCATTTTGTATTACTATCTTTAAATCAATCCATCGAAATTTATTGCTTGCAATCTGTTATGCCTAAAATATCATACTACCGCAGTATACTAATATTCAAACTATCTCCAAATTATCAATTCCTACATAGTCTCTACTATCTCCAAAATATCATCAATTAACAAAATATCGATATGACAATTTTCTCTAGTACCATAAAGTTGATAATCATTCACTAACACTTGAAATATAATCCACAGAATATCTATCAAATCAAAATATATCACAACCTGAATTTCCATAAGTTGTCTATTCTCCTTTCAACATTCCATTTACTTCAGTTACGTGCATAGTCCAAGAACATCACATCATCCACTTGAAGATTCGCGCAAATCAACTCTTATTTATTGCACAAAAACTTTCAAATTCTTTTCCTGTCTTTACTAACACCTCAAGAAAAGATTATTGATAACACCATTTCAAAATTTGCCAATCTAATACCATAAGATACTTAACTCTTAACACTCTCAAGACAAGATCCACTTATTCAATTTTCAATCTCAATTGTCTCCCCAAATACCCATAAATCTTATGTAAGAATTTTACCGCTTAAGAGATCATCTCTTACGATTGAATGCTTAAAACTTCCCAAATCACTGAGATAGGAACATATCTAGTTTCCATTAAATTCAATGGTCTCAAGTTCTCAACTTAAAGAATCGTCACTTAAAATTATCTCTTCTTAATTCAAAGACTGAAGCACTTGCCTCGTGCTACCATTTTACCGAAAACCACAATTGAAACTAACAGCCTCCACTAGTTCCACAAAAATTTTGGATTAAGATCATAACCTGCTATTCAGAAGTTCATAAGTTGATCGCACCTATTTACCATAAGTAAGTCTCTGTCTCATATGTCAATTCAAGCTTATAACTTCTAAGATCAATTCTTATCGTATCAAATATCGCCACATATCAAGACTTCCGATATAAATTCTCCTTTTCTAACCAAGAAAAATAACCTATCTCAACCAACATGTTGTCTTCAACCTTCCAATTTCATCTACCAGCGTTTCCCTTTTTACCGGCTGCTCAAGATTTTCACTCTCCAGTTCATTAATCAACTTACTGGATAATTTAGAGGCTCCAACATGTTTCTCACATTCTAATTAAGGGATAAATTCTTTGCTTCCAAATCTCCAACAAACTTTTGCAAAATGAATATTTCAACTCGTGCATTTACATCTTTCTCCACTTCTTCCTCATTTGAATTTCTTCTTGCAAAAGTGTACATAATTTTCTGAACCCGCCAAGTGTGCCCCACTTGATTGTACGTAAGTTGCACGTTCTTGTTTTATAATTCCTTCACTGTTTATCTGGAACATGTAGGGTCAAGACTTGCCTACTCCACTAGTACACATCTTGAGTTGTGACTCGCCAAATATCTCCCCCTTTATTTTCTTGCCAAAACCGCACATTGAAAACCTTAAGATACATTCCTGGTATCAAAAGTAACAACTCGCTTGTCTTTGTTATCTCTTACAAGGCAAAGCACTTTTCTCTAAATCAGAATTGACGGTCACCTAGATTCCAAAAGAAACATATACTATAGTTTTCAATAAAAGACTAACGCGTTATAAACTAACACACAGTCTCACAACATCCCAAAGACTTTATGTCCCAAAAATCATATCTTAAGCTCTGATACCAACAAATGTCACACCCCAAAACCTACTAAGATGAGGGATGACTTGGCCGTCCTTCCACCTGAAAGACGCAGCCTTACAACATAAGGAATCTGACTCTCAAAAATCCCAACAACATCACTCTCGCTCTATTAGCTACTAACCAAGGAACCTGAAAAGATTGGAGAAAGAGAGGGGTGAGCAACCACAGCTCAATGGCGGTCGATCTCTTCTAAGCAGATCGAACAACCACTATGCATGTATACATAAAGCCATACCAGAAACTCGTACTTCAATCCAAAGATATAATATATATATCAATCAAATATGAGTTATTTTATTTCATCAAAGCTTTATACAAGTCCCAAATACACATTTAAATCCATCATCACAATTCAAACTATCAGTGGTCAAGTCCATTGATCAATCTCTATAAAAACCACATCAATGGTCCATTCCATTGACTAATCTCAAATCACACATCAATAGTCTATTCTATTGATAAATCTCATATAACATCACACGTCGATGGTCCATTCCATCGACCAATCTATTGCTCAATATCAAACTATGGTCACGACACAAAGCCTTGTGACAAGGCTATCAAGATTCCCCCCTTGGCAAAGTCTCCACCTATAAAGCCGGTGGCTCGGCCCAGAAGGATATCCTAAACCCGGTATGCATACCCCAAAGCCCCTCATTGGGCTCACAGCGATATTGAGCATCAAACAATCATCATCCAATATCAGAAATCCAATCCAGTATACATTTCACAAACCAAACAAATAACTTTCTTGCAACACGGCTCATCCGCCATTTCTCAAACCATTTCTCAAATCGTTTCATAAATCATAATATGGTTCCAAAACCATTTCAGAAATCGCAATACGCTTCAATTCCATAATCATTTCGCAAAGCGATACATATATATCATTTCATAAACATAATTCACAAATTGATATGAGTAACTTTTTATAACATTTTTCATAAAACGTTTCTCAAATCATCTTAAAACTCGTTTCATAAACCAATTCGCAACATAATACGCATGTATCCGTTAACAATATTTTTCCTAAAACCATTCTCAAATTTCTCAAATCGTTCTCAAATATCAAACTGGTAGTAATTGCCCGATCCAGAATTTTATGCAACAAATATGCTCCAGTAACTCATACAATACTCAAATTCTTATCATTTTCAAAACATGATTTTATAAACTCAAAGAAGAGATAGCACCACTCACCTGGAATCCCCAAAAATCCAACAATCACGCTCACTCGAACCGACAATCTCGTAATCCTAACAATTAAACGAGAATCGACATCAAAACCAAGTAAAAACTACGAAATGACTAAACGACGCTCAAACGCTAACAAGGCAACTCAAAGGCGCCCACAAATTGCTTCTCCAAAGCGATTATCTAAACCGTTCGCAATGCAGAGTTTAAACGCGAAACTTGTTTGTACCATAAATTCCTCCACCGAACTCCGTTTCAAGCGAGCTTACAATCAATAGAAAGCCCACTCAGAGCACTACAAGAACCCTAACTTGGCAGCCCCAAAATCGAGTCGAAAACTGACGAAAATCGGCCTAAAACCACTGTTCGCGCACTGTTCACTACGCGCACTCAACTTCAAAAATTCATATCCGGCAAACCATAAGTCCAAATCAGGTTCCGTAAAATCCCATGGCTCCGCAACACCGTAACCTACCAATTCTATAAATATTCGTAGCTTAACGACCCAAAAATTGGACTTCGCCGCTCAAATAACACATAATTCCGAAATTGAGCCCTAACTCGGAAAAATATTCCGATTAAACGAACGAGGGGCGCGAATACTTACCGGACATTGTTAATCGAAGTCGAATCAGCTTGGCGAAACTCCCCCGGCGCAAAACCCTCTTCTCTTTTCTCTTTTTCTTCTTCCTCCTTCCTTTCCCCTTTTTTTCTTCTCTTTTCCGTTCTGTTTTCTCCTCCCCAAGCTCTCAGTCCTCTTTTATTTCAGCCAAGTCCACTGTAGCTTCTGTTGACCTGTTGACTTTGACTTTTTTTTTTTTTGGAAATATTACATAACCAGGAAGTATCAGCACTCAATTCAAAGTTGAATGCATGTCTAGAAGAAATGGCTGGCAAAAACAACAGTTTGGAGAGCAGGTCTCTAGAACTTGTCAGTTTCCTAAATGAGTTGCACGCCCTTGTGAAAAACGAAATGTTGTTTCCCTCATCAAGGATTGCTTCGAGAAAAAATGGGAGTACTTGGAGAGCATGAATGACATCCTTGAAAGAGTAAAGGATCGACATATTTGCTTACATTCAGAAGCAACAGATCCATGAGGTATTGTAGAATATTTGCTTCTTTACTGCTAATTATTGTTTATGCAAAGGTTTCTTATGTAGCTTTTCTCTTTCTATGTCTCAGGAAGATCCCATCACCAAAAAACAGTTCCATCCTCTCAAGCTACCTGATTAGAACCCACGCTTTCTTCATGTGGTGGTCCTTCTTCCTGTGGGGGTGGCGCCGGCGGTGCAGGTGGCGGTAGCGCATCCAGGAACGTGAGGACGGAGAGCCAAATGACGATACCGCCGCCCACCTGCAGAGTGAAACTCCACACAGAAATTTCGACTCAATTACAAATTAGATTATAATAACGAAGGATTGTTTAGAAAGATTCCTCAGAAAACGGTCTTGCTCCCTCCTGCACAGTGTGGTGGTAGCTGTAGAACTCCACCTGAATCTCCTAAATCTCTAGGTTCAGCGGATCTGCAGAGTTAATGACGAAAGATTCCACCGTGCGGATGCATGGATCAACACCATTATAAAGAACACGTATCTGCTCCACGCCAACGGCAAGAAAATCATCGAACATGGCGACAAAACCTTCATTATAATAATGCATCACTTGGCCCCTCGCATGATCGAAGAGGCCATAGTAGCGGCCGCCGGAGAATGCAACGTATATGCGAAGATCCATGGAGCAGAGAGAGGAAGAATGGTTTTTCTCTGGGAACGGAGAGGAAAACCCCCTATTGGGATTGTGGTATTTCTACCCGACGGACTGGTTTCGGGTCGGTCGGGTTTTTTATTTGGCGGGAACATGGGACGGAAACGATGATTCCAGATAAATAAGAAAACTCTAGAAGCCAACCCCCTAGGGCTTTTCTCTAGAGGCCACGGAATTGTAACATCCTGAATTTTGACCTATTTTCGGGATCAATAAAGTGTAAAATATTTCTCATTTAATTTTAGAAAGTCTCGTCCGGACCTGATCAATCACGAGATACTAACCTTATGGGAAAGGCGAAATAGGAATAGGTACGTGGATCAAGGACCCAATCGCGAGTTGGGCACGGATTTTGAAGAACGCCGAGGGAATATTTTGGACCAACGTGGGCCGATCTTAGGAAGGTGACGGATTCAATTCGATCAATGATATACGATCGGATCGCGGGTGATTCCGCATGACCGGGAGTACACATGGCGAACGATTCCCAAACTAACCTAAATGACCGAGACCTCCAGTACTAGTGATAATTCCTCGCGCTCTCTCGAAAATTGAGGCCATTACGATTCGGGCAACCCTAAGTCGATACGCGTAATACCTAAACAGCCGCCCGTTAGTGAAAGGCTCTAAAATTTGAAAATGAGCAAACTTGATCGCGAAATTGGACCCGAACTTTGACGTCGAGATTTTGTGGACGTTTACGATTATTTTGCAGGACCAATGTCGTTTTGGTGTGGCCACACACATTTGGGGTTAATCTAGCCAGAAATTGGAATTTCGACGAAAATTGGAAAAATTACAGTTTTGCCTCTGTGGTCACCGGGACTGGATTCGGAGGCCGTTTGAGGTTATTTTTCACGGCCAAGGTTATTTTGGGGTGGCCACGCACATTTAGAGTGGTTTTGGACAAAAACGAGAATTTCGACAAAAATTGAAAAAAATAATATTATTTTATTCACGAAACTTCGTAGTCAATTTTCGAGGGCTTAGAAAGTGAATTTCGCGATTCCGACGCCATATTATGTTGGCCACACACATATGGAACGTGTATGTGCGAAAATTGAAATTTCGCCATGGGACCAGAAAAATGGCGATTTTGCCCCTAAGCCGGTATTAATTCCGAATTTTTTTTGGAAAAATTTTAGGATAATTGTCAAGGGTTATTAGCTGCATTATTGGGGCCATTGACCATTTTACCCCTCATTTTTTGGATAGGATTGAATTAAAACTGTCGGATTAGGGGTATTTTGGTCAAAACCAACGGATCGGCGACACATGGCACTTTGGACTGCCATATTTGACCCAATCTGACCACTCTCTCTCCTCACTTCCCCCCCTTCACGTCCAGAACCCCTAGACCAGCCCCACCAGCAGCTTCTTCATTTTTTTTTCCCTCTTTTCCTCTCTTGTTTGGCCTCGCCGGAGCTTGTCACCGGCCACCGGAGCGCCGCCACCGACCGCCGTGCCCCTCCGTTGACCATCACAGTTCCCCAGCCTCAGCCTCGCCTCTGTCCAGCCCTTTCTCTCTCCCTTTTCCTCTCTTTTTCTCTCCCGGTAAAGTATCGTCGCCACATTCGGGGCCTCATGGGTGCTCGACCGCTTGCCGACACCCGCCTGCCTAGCACGCCCGCAGACGCCTCCGCCCAACTCCGCCGAGTAGTGTCCGTATGGTTATCACCACCCGTCCGGTACGGGCCACCGTTTCACGCTGGCCCCGCACGTACCTGCCGCCGCTATCTTGGGCCGCCCCGCCGCCGCTATTCCCCGCAGTCCGTACAATGAACAATGCACCGCGGAATGTGATGGTTCGTGAATGTTGTACGCGCCGAATTTCACGGTTTCACCGTTTCATCGCTGATCGCCGCCGTTCCCTATCGCCGTGGTCCAGAAATTAGGTAAGTATATTTCCTAAACCCGGATTAGGACTAATAGTGTATTTTTCTGGACTGGCTTAGGTATTATCGGTGTAGTCTGGACTGGGTTAGGTAGTACCAGTATATAATTCGGACTGGATTGAGGATCGATTGTTGGAAATTAAATCCAAGGAATTTAGTGGGATTATTAGAAATAATTATTGGGCTGGCACAGATTAATCGGGGATTATGTTATTGGACTGCCGGGTATGCCCGGACTAATTGACTAGTTGATTTCTATACTCAATTGTTGGGAAACTTGAATAATGTCATGTCGCGTGACTGCATGGCTGACTCGTGCGGAGTGTAATTGGCCATTCAATGGCTTGATTGGATTATTGAATATTATTGAATTATCCATTGTGAAATTGGGCCGCACGGTATTAATCGGCCGGTGAACGTTTGTTGCGACATGAAATTGACTTAGTGCCTAATTATATTTGATGCTCATGGTACATCATACTGCATTGCATAGACACGCATTTTGAGTGCCGAGAATGAGACGTGTGATAAATTGTGCGAGAATACGTGCTTGCCATGAGCATGTGATCACCTAAATGCCATGATGCGTGTTACGCGGGGTTCAGATAATAATTGGCTGTATATTCGTGTGATCACATTTCGCCCTGATGCGTGTTATGCGGGGTGTGCCGTCCTGATGCGTGTTACGCGGGACGATGCCCGGTACGTCCAGAAGATGACTAACCTGATGCGTTTTACGCGGGCTCTGGTTCGTGAAGAGATTAGTGTTGCGCCTGATGCATTTTGATGCGGGCTAGAGACACTGGGCCAGTGAATGCGTTTTAACGCGGGCCATGAAGTGTTGTGATTAAAGAAAGAGACCTGATACGTTTTACACGGGTCATATTAAATGATAAATTGAGAAAGTCCCAGTGTGCCAGTGTGGGCTAGTGAGCCGAGACATGAATGTGGACATTTGCATGCATAAGAATGCGTGGGCAAGAATGCGAGTGTGCGGGACTCGGTGAATAGTACGTGATGTTCTCATTATTGAGCATAGTCATACGCTTGATGTACGTGTGAACCGAGTGCTTGGGTATGTGATTTGATTATATGATTATTGTGAATAACCTGCAGGGTCAGCCAGGTAAGTGATCTGGGCCAGAGGGCCTAGATCGGAGTTTATTTATGAGTTGGATTGCAAAGTGTTGTTTTTGTCTTTGTCTGTCAGGGAGATTGCATGTTAGCCTAGCCTAGGTTTAGGGGGTTATACTCGCTGAGATTCGTCTCACAGTTATAATAACCAACATTTTCAAACCCCCAGCAGTAGGATGCCAAGGCCACCACCTCTTTTTGGAATACCGCATTTTATCCAACGGTTGTTGAGCATGCACCCCAATGAAGACGGAGCAGAACGGAGAAGTGACTGTTTGGTTATTCCCAACTGTTGGTGTTTCCTTTTTTGTTGTAGTTTGGTTGTAGTGAACATTGTAAAAAGGTTTTCGTTGGTAATGCCGGTGTATATATATTTTCTGAGGTGTTTGACTGCTATTTGGTTATTCTACCTTGGTCTCATGTGTTTTATTGTATGGGTGTATATATTTAATTATATACGCTGCTTCCGCATATGTTTGATCTCTGATTGGGCGTTGAGTCGATAATGCTTCCTGGGAGCATTGCATTATAATCGACCGTGACGGGATGTTGCGCTCCAATGGGGTACAGGGCGTGACATCCCCTCTTGTTTTGATATCAGAGCAAGATCAGCTCGATTCCATTTAGTCGATACCTGGAGTGATAAGGAGCGATGAGACCATGGGTAGCCAATAGGGTGACCTTGTGTGCTACATGCATCTCCTGACAGTTGTGTGTTGATTGTGTGTTTATTAGTTTGACCCTTGTAGTGCAGACGCGGCAGGACCCCAGGTGAGTACGCGAATCCCTTAGGTGATGTGTTGGATAATTGTTAGGCCACATGTTAATTGTTGATTATTGTTTAATACCTACCTAGGACTTAGACTGGGATAGATTGGTTTAAATCTTTAATTCCTTGGTGGAATTATAGCAGGTAGGGGTGTAGCTGAGTTGTGAGGATGAATAGAAGAAAGGGAAAGAAATCCCAAGGTCAATCGAGTTCAGGAGGCCAAGAGGCCCGAGACCGCCGATTAGAGGATATTATTCAAACCCCAAACAAGAGAAGGGGGAAGAAGCCCCAAGTCCAGACTAGTGAAGGAGCCCGTGAGGCTAGAGATCCCAAGTTCGATGATGTGATGAATACCCTACGGGAGATAGAGCGTGTTATGGGATTGCAGGCCCAAGAAAAGGCTGCAGCGTATGCACAAGCTGCCAAGGCCGCGCCTATCGCTGGTGTTGGAGGAACCAAGCCCAGCAAGGGCCAGCTCAACCAGTAGCGGTTAGGCAGATGTCCCAGTTAGTGGAATAGTTTGTGAAGTTAAAGCTGCTTAAGTTCCATGGTCGAGGTGACCCCGAGACTGCACCGTGATGGGTGGAAGAGTTGGAGAAAATTTTTAAGGTGCTGGGTGCACCGACGAAGAGAAGGTGACTTTAGCCGTGTACCAGTTGCAAGAGGGTGTAAATGATTGGTGGAAGGCCACTCAAGACAGAATATTCCTAGAGGGAACAGCCCCGACCTGGGCAGCTTTTGTTGAGAGCTTTTATGAGAAATATTTCTCTGAGAATGCGTAGGAGAAGAAATTAATGGAGTTTATGAGATTGCGATAGGGCCAGATGACTGTTGACCAATACGAGGCAGAATTTGCAAGATTGGCAAAGTTTGCGCCAACAATGGTGGAAAATACGCGGGATAGGGCCCGAAGATTCCAGGATGGACTGAAACCGGATCTGCGAAGTCAGATTTTGTCACGTGACATTAAGGAGTATGGGGAAATGTATAGGCGAGCCTAGATTATCGAATAAGATCAACAAGAGAGAGCAAGCTGCGTCTGGTTCACGGTTTGCTCAGAACAGGGATAACCGCTGCTTTAGGAAGAAACCCATGATGGGAAATAGATGGTTTGCTCCGCCGATTAGAAAGAACCTTGGGAAGCCAAGTCAGCAGCCAAGACGTTTTGGGGCTTGTTTTAGATGTGGGAGCTTAGACCATCAGATCAGGAATTGCCCACAACAACAACCCTCGGGACCGCCAAGGTTGCCATCGCCGCGGGCCGGAAATCAAATTAGGAATCAAGCTGAGAATCCCCCACTCACTAATCAAGGGAAGCTGCCAGCACAAAGACGAGTATATGCAATGGCGCGCAGAAAGCTGAGGCAACGCCTGGCGTGGTCATAGGTACGATTTCTCTCTGTGATCATGCTGCATATGCGTTATTTGATCCGGGGGCAACCCATTCGTTTATTTCGGAGCAGTTTGTTCGATTAGTTGGTTTGGAACCAGTGATGCTTGAAACTATATTGTGGGTGTCAACGCCTTTGAATGATAGGATGTTAGTTTCTTTTGGATGTCCCGGCTGTAAAATCATGATTGGTGGAATCGAGGAGAATATCGACTTGGCAGTGTTGGCCATGTTCGATTTTGATGTCATAATAGGAATGGATTGGCTAGTAAGGCAGAAGGCCTTGATGGATTGTGGTAGCAGGACGATCCAATTTAATCCGGTTGGACGTCCTAAATATGAATTTCAGGGAAACCGAGGAGGAATCTCGATCCCTTGGATTGCTTCCCTTGAGGCGACCAAGTTAATGGATGATGGTTGCGAAGGGTATATGGTGAATGTGGTTGATTTGACGATTGAAGGACCCAGTTTGGAAGATATACTTATGGTGTGCAATTTCCCCGAGGTTTTTCCTCAAGAGCTGCTAGGATTGCCACCCGAGCGGGAAGTGAAATTCGTGATTGAATTGGCCCCAGGAACAGAGCCCATTTCGAAGGCGCCATATAGAATGTCACTGTTAGAATTAAAGGAACTGAAGGTTTAGATGCAAGAACTCTTGGATAAAGGTTTCATTCGTCCGAGTACGTCCCCATGGGGAGCGCCAGTCCTGTTTGTAAGGAAGAAAGACGGGATTTTAAGGTTGTATATAGATTATCGGCAATTGAACCAAGTGACGGTGAAAAATAAGTATCCATTACCGAGGATCGACGACTTATTTGATCAATTACAAGGAGCGTCTGTATTTTCCAAGATAGATCTACGGACTGAGTATCATCAATTGAGGATTCGGAAGGAAGATATACCCAAGACTGCTTTTCGGACAAGGTATGGGCACTATGAATTTATAGTGATGCCCTTTGGGTTGACAAATGCCCTAGCTGCATTTATGGATCTAATGAACAGGGTGTTCAAGGAATTTTTAGATCAGTTTGTGATAGTGTTTATTGATGATATCCTGGTATATTCAAAAAGTTCAGAAGAGCATGAAATGCATTTAACAGAAGTACTACGAACGCTAAGGGAGCATGCACTTTACGCTAAGTTTAGTAAGTGCGAGTTTTGGCTAAACAGAATAGCCTTTCTTGGTCATATAATTTCAGGAGATGGGATTTCAGTGGATCCAACGAAGATTGAGGCAGTACTTAAGTGGCCTAGACCAACTTCCGTGATAGAAATCCGAAGTTTTTTGTGTTTAGCTGGCTATTATTGACGTTTCGTGGAAGGATTCTCGTCAATAGCCATGCCGATGACACGGTTATTAAATAAGGAAGCTAAGTTCAAATGGGATGACAAGTGTGAAAAGAGTTTTCAAGAACTCAAGCGTAGACTGACAACCGCCCCGGTGTTGACTATCCCATCCGGACCAGGGGGTTTTGAAGTGTATAGTGATGCGTCATTGAGAGGACTTGGGTGTGTGTTAATGCAGCATGGAAAGGTAATAGCATATGCGTCGCATCAGTTGAGGCTACATGAGCTAAATTATCTGACGCATGATTTGGAATTGGCTGCAATTGTATTTGCGCTCAAGATTTGGAGGCACTATCTATGTGGAGAGAAGTTCCAGATCTACACGGATCATCAGAACCTCAAGTATTTGTCCTCGCAAAAGGAGTTGAACATGAGGCAGCGTTGATGGATGGAGCTGCTGAAGGACTACGACTGCGATATCATGTATCACTCAGGAAAGGCGAACCGAGTCGCTGACGCGGTGAGTCGTAAATCAAGTATGGTGCACATGATCATTAAAGAATGGACCTTACTAGAGAGGCTCAGAGATTCAGAGTTCAAGTTTGAAGTGAGTCACATATCGAACTTACTAGTTGCATTAAGAATAGAACCGGAGATTCAGACTAAGATCCGAGAATTATAGTCTACGAATCCAGAAATTCAAAAGATGATTGAAATGGACGCCACCAAGAGGAAGTCGGACTTCCAAGTGTCCAAGGACAGAGTTTTGAAGTTCCGTGGGCGACTATGTGTACCTGACGACTTGGAACTCAAGGAAGAAATTCTAAGTGAAGCTCACCGTAGTAAGTATAGCATTCACCCGGACAGTACTAAGATGTACCAGAACCTTCAATAACACTTTTGGTGAAATGGAATGAAGGTTGATGTGGCCAGGCATGTGGCCAAGTGTTTGACGTGCCAACAAGTGAAGGCACAGCATTGTAAGCCCGGAGGACTATTGCGATCATTAGAGATCCCTAAATGGAAATGGGAACATATCACAATGGATTTCGTGACGGGACTGCCAAGAAGCCAGAAAGGGTATGATTCAATTTGGGTAATAGTGGATAGACTGACTAAATCAGCGCACTTTTTGGCTGTGCAAAAGGACTTTGAGTTGGAAAGATATGCTGAACTATATGTGCAACAAATCGTCAGACTTCATGGTGTACTGGTGACGATTACTTCAGATCAGGATCCAAGATTTACGACAAATAGACCTAGGAACAAAGTTACAGTTTAGTACGGCTTATCATCCCCAAACGGATGGCCAATCCGAAAGGACGATTCAGACTCTGGAGGACATGTTGCGGGCTTGTGTAATAAATTTTCAAGGCAAGTGGGAAGAACAGTTGCATCTGGTAGAATTCGCCTACAACAACAGTTACCAACAGAGTATTCAGATGGCCCCGTTTGAAGCCTTGTATGACAGAGCATGTAGGACGCCAGTATGTTGGGATGAAGTTGGTGAACGAAGTATTACGGGCCCAGAGTTAGTTCAGCAAACTAAGGAGACTGTCGAAATTATTCGAAAAAGGCTGAAGATAGAACAAAGCCGACAGAAAAGTTATGCCGATCGGAGACGACGACCTTTGGAATTTCAAGTTGGAGATCATGTATTCCTCAAGGTATTACCTATGAAGGGATTATCCCGATTCGGCAAAAAAGGAAAACTTAGCCCGAGGTATGTCGGTCCATTTGAAATATTGGAGAAGATTGGCGATATGGCTTATCGTTTGGCATTGCCGCCTAATTTATCCCAAGTACATAATGTATTCCACGTGTCAATGCTAAGGAAGTATGAACCAGACCCGACCCACGTTCTAAGGTATGAAGAGATAGAAGTGGACGACAAAGTGTCGTACGTGAAAAGACCTGTCAAGATCGAGGATAGAAAAGAACGTGTGCTGAGGAACAAGACGATCCCGATGGTCAAAGTCGTCTGAGAGCACCATGGAACGGAAGGTGCCACGTGAAAAAGTGAAGAGGCCATGAGACGTCGGCACCCCCACCTGTTTGAGGAGTAAGAATAGATTACAAATTTCGAGGACGAAATTTTTGTAAGGGGGGAAGAATTGTAACATCCTGAATTTCGACCTATTTCGGGATCAATAAAGTGTAAATTATTTTTCATTTAATTTTACAAAGTCTCACCCAGACCTGATCAATCACGGGATACTAACCTTATGGGAAAGGCTAAATAGGAATAGGTACGTGGACCGGGGACCCGATCGCGAGTTGGGCACGGACTTCAAAGAACGCCGAGGGAATATTTTGGACCAACGTGGGCCGATCTTAGGAAGGTGACAGATTCGATTCGGCCAATGATGTACGATCGGATCGCAGGTGATTCCGCATGACCGGGAGTACACATGGCGAATGATTCCCGAACTAACCTAAATGACCGAGACCTCCGGTACTAGTGATAATTCCTCGCGCTCTCTCGAAAATCGAGGCCATTATGATTCGGACAACCCTAGGTCGATACGCGTAATACCTAAACAGTCGCCCGTTAGTGAGAGGCTCTAAAATTTGAAAATGAGCAAACTTGATCGCGAAATTAGACCCGAACTTCGACGTCGAGATTTTGTAGACGCTTACGATTATTTTGCAGGACCAACGTCGTTTTGGTGTGGCCACGCACATTTGAGGCTAATCTAGCTAGAAATTGAAATTTCGACGAAAATTGGGAAAATTACAGTTTTGCCTCTGTAGGCATCGGGGCTAGATTCGGAGGCCGTTTGAGGTTATTTTTCACGACCAAAGTCATTTTGGGGTGGCCACGCACATTTAGAGTGATTTTGGACAAAAAAGAGAATTTCGACAAAAATTGAAAAAAATAATATTATTTTATTTCCGAAACTTCGCAGTCGATTTTCGAGAGCTTAGAAAGTGAATTTCGCGATTCCGATACCATATTATGTTAGCCACACACATATGGAACGCGTATGTGCGAAAGTTGGAATTTCGCCCCGGGACCGGAAAAATGACGATTTTGCTCCTGGGTCGGTATTAACTCCGAATTTTTTTGGAAAAATTTTAGGATAATTGTCAAGGGTTATCAGCTGCATTATTGGGGCCATTGACCATTTTACCCCTCACTTTTTGGATAGGATTGAATTAAAACCGTCGGATTATGGGTATTTTGGTCAAAACCAGCGGATCGGCGACACGTGGCACTTTGGGCTGTCATATTTGACCCAATCGACCCTCTCTCTCACTTCCCCCCCTTCACGTCCAGAACCCCCAGACCAGCCCACCAGCAGCTTCTTCACTTTTTTTTCCCTCTTTTCCTCTCTTGTTTGGCCTCATGGGGAGCTTGTCACCCGACCCGGGCGCCCGTCGCCCGACCGCCCGTGCCCGCCGTTTGACCATCCACGGTTCCCAGCGTCGGCCCTCGCCTCATCCAGCCCTTTCCTCTCTTTTTCTCTCTTTTTGTCTCGGTAAAATATCGTCGCTCACGTCCGAACCTCATGGGAGCTTGATCGCCGTTCCGGTTGACACCGGCCGTCCGAGCACATCCGTGCGTCTGTCCAGCCCCGGCCCGTCTGGCGTCCGTGCGATTCTTCCATTCACCCTATCCGTCGGTCCCGCTGTTCATGCGTTAAAACGCCCGTCGCCGCCATCTTTGCCGTCCGTCGTTCCCCCACAGCCCATACGGTGAAAGGCACCCGCGGAACAAGATCGCCCATGAATAAAGGCGCGGCGCCGGGAATTCTACCGCCGGTTTCACTGCTCACTGATCGCCACCGCCCGCCGCCGTGGTGCAGAAATTAGGTGAGTATATTTCCTAAATCCGGATTAGGACTGATAATGCTTTTTTCTATACTGGCTTAGGTATTATCGGTGTAGTCTGGACTGGGTTAGGTAGTACCAGTGTATAATTTGGACTGGATTGAGGATCGATTGTTGGAAATTAAATCCAAGAAATTTAGTGGGATTATTAGAAATAATTATTTGGCTGGCACGGATTAATTGGGGATTATGTGATTGGACTGTCGGATATGCCCGGACTGATTGACTAGTTGATTTCTGTACCCAATTATTGAGAAATTTTAATAATGTCATGTTGCGTGACTGCGTGGCCGACTCGTGCGGAGTGTGATTGGCTATTCAATGGCTTGATTGGATTATTGAATATTATTGAATTATCCATTGTGAAATTGGGCCGCACGGTATTAATTGGCCAGTGAACGTTTGTTACGACATGAAATTGACTAAGTGCCTAATTATATTTGATGCTCATGATACATCATACTGCACTGCATAGACACGCATTTTGAGTGCCGAGAATAAGACGTGTGATAAATTGTGCGAGAATGCATGCCTGCCATGAGCATGTGATCACCTAAATGCCCTGATGCATGTTACGCGGGATTCAGATAATAATTGGTTGTATGTTCGTGTGATCACATTTCGCCTTGATGCGTGTTACACGGGGTGTGCCGTCCTGATGCGTGTTACGCGGGACGATGCCCCGTACGTCCGGAAGACGACCAACCTGATGCGTTTTACGCGGGCTCTGATTTGTGAGGAGATTGGTGTTGCGCCTGATGCGTTTTGACGCGAGCTAGAGACACTTGGCTAGTTGATGCGTTTTAACGCGGGCCATGAAGTGTTGTAATTAAAGAAAGAGACCTGATGCGTTTTACGCGGGTCATATTAAATGATAAATTGAGAAAGTCCCAGTGTGCCAGTGTGGGCTAGTGAGCCGAGACATGAATGTGGACATTTGTAAGCATAAGAATGCGAGTGTGCGGGACTCGATGAACAGTACGTGATGTTCTCATTATTGAGCATAATTATATGCTTGACGTACGTATGAACCGAGTGCTTGGGTATGTGATTTGATTATATGATTATTGTGAATAACCCTGCAGGGTCAGCCAGGTAAGTGATCTGGGCCAGAGGGCCTAGATCGGAGTTTATTTATGAGTTGGATTGCAGTGTTGTTTTGTGCTGTCAGTCAAGAGATTGCATGTTAGCCTAACCTAGGTTTAGGAGGTTATACTCGCTGAGATTCGTCTCACGGTTGTAATAACCAACATTTTCAGACCCCCAACAATAGGATGCCGAGGCCACCACCTCTTTTTTGGAATACCGCATTTTATCTAACGGTTGTCGAGCATGCACCCCGGTAAAGACGGAGCAGAGCGGAGAAGTGACTGTTTGGTTATTCCTAACTGTTGGTGTTTCCTTTTTGGTTGTAGTGAACATTGTAAAAAGGTTTTTGTTGGTAATGCCAGTGTATATATATTTTCTGAGGTGCTTAACTGCTATTTGGTTATTCTACCTTGGTCTCATGTGTTTTATTGTACGGTGTATATATTTAATTATATACGTTGCTTCCGCATGTGTTTGATCTCTGATTGGGCGTTAGGTCGGCAATGCTTCCTAGGAGTGTTGCACCATAATCGACCGTGACGGAATGTTGCGTTCTAGTGGGGTACGGGGCGTCACAGAGCCCGAAGGGGCGGCGGCTCCTCCCCCGTTGACGGCAAGGAGGAGGAGCTCCCCGAGAAATTAGAGGCGAAGGAGGCAGAGCAAGAGGACCGAGAGATCGCCGCTTAGGAAGAGGAGGCCGAGGCTTCCGATGAGGAGGCTCGGCTCGGCTCTGCTAGTCGCCACTGAGGCACCCACCCACCCCCGCGCCCGCGCCAGCTATTTTGCCGCCGAGAGGCTATGCCCGTGATGTCCATATCTTGAGTTGCGGCTTCTTGCTCATCTTCTCGGCCTACGGTGCTGCTCGGAATCTCGAGAGCATCGTGAACACCGAGAGTTTTCCGAATCTATTGCGTTGGAATTTTGGGTAAATCGAGAGAAGGAATCGACGGTCGTGAGATGAAAACCCAGAGGCGGATTTTTGCACTTCTGGGTCTGGGGTTGCTTGTGGGAATGTTTTCTTTTGGGTCCCTTGACGTTGCATTTTGGTTTGATGAGTTTCTTGATTTTGTTGCAGGCGGATAATTTGGGCACGATCTCGCTCGGGATACTGCACTTGTCCTTCACATTCTTCTCCTTGGTGGCTTCTTTGGTGGTTCATTCATTGGGTCCCAAAAATGCTTTTCCTCTTGGGACGATTGGGTACTGACTGTTCCTAGCAGTGAATTTGAAACCATCCTAGTATGCCCTTCTGGGTCTGTAGGTTGTCTATACTATTCAGTCTAACTGCTTATAAATTTTTCGGTCCCGGTGTCTCAACAAGTCCGTGAATTTATTGTATACATTGGTCAGGCCTCTTATTCCCCCACAATGGGGTACATGAGGTTGCTCGCGGTAAACATAATAGTCTCCGAGCATCTTAGACTGCGCATGATAACGATTCTATGCTGAGAACAGATTCTATTCAGAAATGATTTTTTTTTATTTTGTACCGAATTAATTCTAAGCATTTTAAGGCGTTTGTTAACGGCCCAAAATTCCATCCCTAGAATAGAAAAAGAACAGAAATGCGTTTGATAACGCCACAAAATTTCTTTTTATTAATAATATTTTTAAATATTTTAATATTTCTTTCTTTTCTTTTTTTCTTTTCCTCTTTCTTGGCCATGGCCTCGCTTATCGGCCATGACCGGTAAAATATTTTTTTCATCAATAATATTTTTATTAAAAATATATATATATTGGCCATGGCTTGGTTGCCGGCCATGACCGGTAAAATATTTTTTTATTAATGATATTTTTTATGAAAATATTTTTATTAAAAAATATTTAAAATATATATTTTTATTTTTTTTTTGCCATGGCTTGGTTGCTGGCCATGGCCGGTAGGGGTGTCAGAACCGAATCGAAAAATCGAACCGAACCAAAAATTCTGTGCATTTCAGTTTGATTCGGTTTTTGGTTCGGATACACAAAAGAAACCATTATTTTTCTTTCGGTTGGATTCATTTCGGTTTGGTTCAGATCAAACCAAAACCGAACTGAAAATAACCTACGGTTTTTACCCTAAAGCTAAAAGGGCTAAAACTACAAAGGGCTAAATCCTCTCTCTCGCTCCCTTAGCACTGTTCAGCCCAGCCCTTGTCTCCGTCGTGCCAGCACCTAATCGTTGTGCCCATGCGGCATTCTGCAATGGCGGCCACGCGGCGAAGAGTTAGCGAAGATCTAGCAGAAGTGGCGCTTGAACAAGCGAGATTCTGCAGTTCCCATGATCGACAAGGAGAACTCAAACGAAATGGCTCGGATTCGAGGCGGATGCCATGTGGGTTCATGAGCGCAAGTGGGAAAAGTTGCTGTTTTGGTCGATCTGTGCTCATATCTTACCTCGTTCGCATCAGAGTATGCGTGCATTGGTTTCGATTTAGGCATCGACTACCACAGCGAATCTCGGACGCTTATATGAAAAAATAGAGCACCATAAAAACAAAAATACCCAATAAGATTTATCCCAAAACCAGCACGAGAAAGCAAGGGCAGGCAAAGGGTGGTGGAGGGTTTTTTTATTAATAATATTTTTTATTACAATATTTTATTAAAAATATACATTTTTATTTTTTTTTGTGCCATGGCCTGGTCGCTGGCCATGGCTGGTAAAATATTTTTTTTATTAAAAATATACATTGTTATTTTTTTGGGCCATGGCCGATAAAATATTTTTATTAAAATATATATTTTTTTTTCCATGGCCCCGTCGCACACCATGGCTAGTAAAATATTTTTATTAAAATATTTTTTTTTTTTTTTGGGCCATGCTTGATCACCGGCCATGTCCTGTAAAATATTTTTTATTAATAATATTTTTATTAAAAATATATATTTTAATTTTTTTGGGTTATGGCCTGATCGTTGGCCATGGCCGATAAAAAATTTTTTTTATTAATAATATTTTTTATTAAAACATTTTTATTAAAAAAATATATTTTTGCCATGGCCTGGTTGTTGGCCATGGTTAGTAAAATATTTATTTTTATTAAAAATAATTTTTTTTTTTTTTTTTTGGGTCATGGCCTGATTTTGGGCCATGGCCTGTAAAATATTTTTTTATTAATAATATTTTTATTAAAAAATATACATTTTTTTTTTTTTTGGCCATGACTGTCGCTTGCCATATATTTGGTAAAATATTTTTTATTAATATTATTTTTATTAAAAATATTTTTTTTTTGCCATGGCCTGGTGTGACCACCATGGCGGTGTAAAATATTTTTTTTATTAATAATATTTTATTAAAAATATATTTTTTTTTTTTTTGGCCATGGCCTATTTTTTTTGGCCATGGCGGAGGTAAAATATTTTTTATTTTAATAATATTTTTTATTAATAATATTTTTATTAAAATATTTTATTCTCATCAGATCCGGCGAGGGCGGTCCTCGGGCGGACATTAGAAGCTACATTAAAAATCAAGAAAAGAAAAAAAAAAAAAAATTGATTCTCAAAATTGTTCCCAGAATCAAGAAGCTACTTTTTTTTATTTTTGAAAACTGATTTTGGGAACAATTTTTAACAAAATTGTGCCTAGAATCAAAAGATTAAACAAACGCATTTCTATTCTCAAACTGATTCTGAGAACAAAAGAACAGAATCAAACACTGTTTGACAAGTTATCATGCGCAGCCTTAATGAGATGTTGTCGCAGGCAGATCACTATGCTTTAAACTTCAGAAATCTAGTTAGTCAGCTCATCATAGGCATAGCTCGTCATCTAACTTAGTGCAAATGCATAAATACCTTGGCTCTGTAGATTAGAGGGGTACTCGGTTGTGCTATTAATGTTTTTGGCCGTCATAATGCCCCTTTCTCGACAAAACAAAATAGAAAGTGCCCGATAGAGACGGTGAAACATCCATAGTTTTCAAATTAGACAGTTCAGGTTTGGGCTGAAAAAGAAATCGACAGTTTACGTTTCTGTTCATTTACTCATAAACTTCGTGGTGGACTGCACATTCTTCATCTTTTAGCTGTTCCTGATGCAGGTACACAATGGTTCCAGCCTGTTTATATCTTGGGTTTGCTGCGTCAATAATATGGGTTGGGCAGGTGGATTTGCTTCCTCTTGATTTGTTTGTAAACTAAGTCTGTCTTTGTTTCAGGTCTGCTGCTCTTATCTTGCTATCAGTTTCATCCCTTACCTAATTTTTTTCTATCAGGGGACATATCTCACCTCTACTGCACGTACTCCTGCAAAAGATTGCAGCTTCCATGAAGGAACAATTATTGGTGCCTTCAATGGAGAATTTTGGGGAATGTTTGCCAGTCATCAGGTCAAATTTGCTAATTGATTTTTTTAAGATAGGCTTTTGATCTTAAACATCCAGCATGTTGTCCTGATCTTTTTGACATGTCTTTGCAGGTTGTTGGGAATCTAGCATCGCTGGCCGTTTTGAGAGAGGAACGGTATTTGGCATTATCCCCTTACTCATTCCTTCTTTTTTCTATCCTTCTGTTAACTTTCTAATGTCGTTAGCTGTTTTTAGAGAGGAATCTGTATGGGGCATCCCCTTACTCAATTCTTTGTTTTTTGATTCTTTTGCTTGTTCATTAACATACATAATCATACCACATGAATTTTTTCTCATTTTGTCCATTTATAAAAGGAAACCAAGACTGCCTTCCAGCGAGATCTTTTCTTACGTATGGAAAGATGATTATAACAAGCGTTTCTGCATTTGTTCTTATCTTCCCTTGATTCTAAGAGTGTCATTATCCTTCACTGGGGATTTTGTTTCCCTTAAATGTAGGACGGGAGTGCAAGCGGAACGAAATAACTGTTCATTGTGTTTCTTTGCAGTATGACCTTCGGCACCATACTTATGTGTTTCTTGAGAAAAAGAGACAGTAGAGAAGAAAGAGCTTCCCCAGAATACCCTGCTAGTTTCCATTCTTCTCTGGTGTCTCTATCAAAGTCTGTGATTACTCCTTTGTTTGACGTACGAATGCTTCTGATAATCCCGCCGATTGCATATTCCGGGCTGCAGCAAGCATTTGTTTGGTAAGTACTGCATTACTTAGTTGTTAAGATGCCACTTGTAATATTGAGGAAAATAGTAGCGTGGCTTGCTTGTTGTGGAAAAGGATTGTTCAAATGAACTTGTGGTTTAGGCTTTAATGTTTCCTCATTATATAGATTTGACATTGACTATTATTATCATTTTGAAAGCAGTCAAATGACGTGATATATAGTGACTATATACTGTTAGCACAAGATTATTGTGCCTTTAACATATGGTATGATTCGTGTTTTAGATGAAGTCGAAAAGTAGTGATATATAGTGAGTACTTATTATTAGTAGAAATTTTTTTTTGTTTTTTTAGGTCATGACTCAGGCCGATTTAGGCCTAGCAGATGCATACATAAATGGTGATTTTTCTTTTGTAGATAAAGATAATGTTCTTCTAAATCTTATTCAGGTTATTTTCTTCATTTTCCAAATGCTGTATCCTTTGAACTTATCAAATGCTTAATCACTTGTCAACAATATGTATAATCGCAGATTCTCGTAGCCAATAGAGATACTGAGACTACTGTCTCGAAATTAAATAAGAAAAGGTACTCAATAATTTACTAAGTGGAGCACAATGCTTTGGACCTTGTACGATCTTATTAAAGATATTAAACCAGTGGATGCCCCTTTTGATTAGGGGTTGGTGGGCACCATTGTTAGTAACAGCTGGTATTGGTTCGGCTAATTACTTCTTCAAGCATGTATCAAAGGCAAAACACTTTAACACAAGCTCGCAGAAACATCTCCCGGCATTATGATCTGGTAGATAATTTATTCCTAGTCTTTTTTCCTAGCATTTTGTCAAGAGAAAAGAATGAACCAGAATACATTGTTAATTTCTCGATATTGATGTATATCAAAAGCAAAAATGGGCTTGTACATATGATATGATGTAATTCTAGGATTTCCATTTCGTCATGTTCGCAGAGTAATGATCTTTTTTCGCTGTTCTTGGATGAGACTATGACATACTCGTGCGGTATTCAAGGTCAGCAACCACAACCCTGTTTTGATATTTCTGCTGCCAAATACGTGCTTTAGAAGCCAGAGTGAATAAAAAATCCATATCTGCATGAAGTCTAGTCGCTCAAAACAATGACGAGTTGGAGACGATGATGCTGTTTCGGATTTTAGCTGGTTTCCTGCTGATTCGGCTGGATTTCTTTCCTTTCCCACGGACTATCCTCTCGTGATCTCAAAACTTCATGGCGTGTTTCCTTAGTTGCAATCATATCTCGTACGTTACTCCCGGCCAAAAGAGGGCCAAAAAGAGTAATTACAGATTTCCAACGAAAAATGGACAGAATGCATGAATACTGTAATAATGGCTCGTCTTTATCCGAGTTTTTTTCTTTTTTTGGGTCGAAGAGTTTAATAGAGTTTATCCTATTAGGTTTTGTATGAGTTTTGAGTAAAAACGTTATACGGATGAATCGGATCAGATCGAAAATAATTTGACCCAAATTGACCCATTCAACTTGTTTTGATTCATTTCTATGTAATACAAATCTAGTGACTTATATTCAATCCGACCCGACTCATATTACTAAAATAATTCCGTATTCAATCCATCTCAGACAATTCATATCCCAACAAAGGTGACAATGCAAAATGAGTAAGTGCGAGAAAGAGTCATATATGTGGATTGAATCTAAATAAGTTGTAAATTCATTTTTGACTCATTTAACACCCCTGTTATTTTTAAATCCATTTATGATCAATTTACTTAATATAACTAACATATTTAATAACTCACCCATCATATATGGGGTAAGAAATGAATTTATGTCCCACTTTGACAGGTCTATTTCGAGATTCATGTGCGAGACGGGTTTAAGATTTAATGTAATATTACGTTACTAAGGTCTAAGATGGGCTTGAGATTTTGAGATTTATCTAATAGTTCATTCGAAATCCAACTCGGTGAGTAATTTTATAAATCATCCTAACTCGTTTAAAATACGTTATGTTATTTATTTAACTTGAAAAGTTTTCTACAACAACGACTACAAACTTGAGTTTATTGTTTTGATTTTTGGATGATTAGGTCTTCAATCTTTACGATCATTTGGTCTTATATCTTGCAAGGCTATATTTTGCGGCTGCACGTTTTAGGAGGAAAAAAAATTTGTACTTGCAAGTTTGATCTGCTTTTATGAGTATTTAGTTTATGATCATCTGCTGATTAGCTAACCGACTTCAACACTCCTAAACGGCCATTTTAATCACAGAATGTAAGGATGACAAAAAGAAAAAATTGGTGTTGAATATTGCCTCTGCCTTGCGCCTCCGTCGTCCGCAGTACGTGTGATAAGGTACTTGAAATCATTACAAGATAACTCTGTTAAATGGTTTTTTTTTTTTCCTGATGATGGAGATTTGTCCTGCTTATAGCCGGTTGTTCATCTCTTGGCCGTGGACTTATTTTGATATTTATTCCCTTGGCTTATTTAGTTTATATACTCCAGTCAGGAAATTTAAATGCTTTTCATCATTAGTTCCTGTTTAGGAAGGGGCTGACATTGCCAGTAGACATTCCTTTTGTTAAGAGACGAATGACCTCACACATTGCTGGAGAATTGGGATATCATGTACATATCGGCGTCAGTTCGTTTAACTGTTATTATAATCATTGCCCCTACCCAGTTTGGTAACCCAACCATGTGAGCAAACTCCTGAACTTGAAGCGTGACTCACCATCATAGCTTTCATGCTTGAATTATCAGATCTTGAAATTTGAAATTGAGAAGCTCGTTTCCTGTTATTTTGTGACTTTTCCCTTGTGGTGGATAATATGCAGACATGTGTTTTGGTGGGAACTGTCAGATGTTTCAGACACTATAGCCCTTTTTTTTTTCTGTGAAACATGTAAGGAGTTTGCTTCCTGAAGTAATTTTCAGCATAACAGATTCTTGCTAGCCGGGGATATTATATCACCAATAAATTAGTTTCCGCATGTTATAAATGCTTTATTTTGTTCTTTAGCTTTCAGTCCTGTTTGTCAACAAGTACATCTGCTATTCTTGGATTTGTTTTTGGTGCGCAGAGAGAACCAGGAACATCACACAATGGCAAACAAGTTGCTAATCGAGAAGATGCACTACTACTAGAAGTAGCAACTTTAAGCCAGGAAAAACATTTTGCGGCTGAAGCAAGTGAACATGGAAAAGCCACCTTTTCTTCACCATCTACAGACTTGCTTGACACCGGCAACTATGCTCAAGGTTTGCTTCTTTTCTTACATTCCTTAGAAAAATCTTATCTTATACCTGGAAGCTATCCACTATCTTCAAATATTAATTCTCATCTACAGGTCTCCAAGATATGAGAGAGTTTCCCAGCAAAGAAAACACAAGTTTGCCGGAACCAATAGCTTATAAGCTCCGTGAGAGAATTCCTGATGAAAGTGATGGGATTAGAGAGAGCTCTCGAGCAGAAAGTGAAGGTGATGTTATTGGAAGCTTTTCCGATGGTTCATCCTCTAATGCTCTGAATTACAAGGGCAATATTGACACAGAGTTTGTAAGAAGCACCCTCTCTCGAGATCATGAAAACAATTGGAGTTCAAATAAAGTTGGCCTATCTCCACCCCTACATATGCTGTTAGGTTCTTTGACAGTAAAAGATGAGAATGACCAGCAAGAAAATAGCCTAACGGGACAAACACTCTAAAAAAGGAAACATTTTCAAGATGTAGCTTCGCATTTTCTAAAGCATGACATCAGAAAACAGGTTGCCTTCTTGAGAGATCCTGCAGATGAGATGGGTGATTTTGTTGATAGCAAAGAACTAAAACATGAAAAAGATTTGAACCTTTTATCTAATCCATCTGATAACTTTATACTGCTTGTTAAGAGCGCAGTTGCAAAAGAGGCGAAACGGACTCGCCCATGCAGAAACAATGGCCAAAGTGCTACTTTTTCTGCGATAAATGATAAGAAGCAATTGGCAAACTTTTCTGCCAATGAAGCCAAGTTGGAAAACAAAATTGCTATGCTTGAGGAAGAGTTGAGGGAAGCTGCTGCTATTGAGGCTAGCCTTTATTCGGTTGTTGCTGAGCATGGAAGCTCCTCAAACAAGGTCCATTCTCCATCTTGGCGACTTTCTAGATCTACTTCCACGCTTGCAAATTAAATTCTCCATCTTAGAGAGGGACTGCAGCCAGAGCTGTTGTTTCTGGACTAGTTTTGGTCTCTAAAGCATGTAGAAATGATGTGCCGAGGTACTTTTGAAGCTCAAATAGTAAAAGCAAAGCAGAAACAATTTGACTTTGCAGATTTCGGCGGATATTCTTGCCATGCGATTGCGAATTCAACAATTGTTAGTTAAAAGGAATAGTAAACGGACCATGGGAGCTTGGATTCTCAGTATCAATAGTTGATAAGTTGTGCGATATTCATGTCAAGTGAATAGTTCGGCAGGAGAATTTCTTCTACCATTATTTTGCACAAGCTGCAAAGAAGACTCGGTCAGGAGGATCAAATCGAATCGAATGGAAAAGCAAACATGAATCCCGAAATATACAATTGGGAAAGCAGAAAGCCTTTGCGGCAGATATGAAATTTTCCGAGGCAGGACCAGTAGGAAGGCGTACGCGAAAAGGAAGGCGCATTGTGGAACGCTGAACTGGGTTTTCTCAGTGGCCGGCTAATTTTCGACCTTTGGCTCACAAAGTGAATGAGCTTTTTCGGTTAGCATCGGTTATATCGGCGAAAAGGGTGAGGTTGTGATGGTTTTATCCAAGCAAATTATGGTGCTGTCGAGAGGTTGGCATCCCTTGAACAGTGGGCTAATGTTACAGAATCCATTTGGGCTAAGAGCACCTTGCACTCTTTTATAATGTCGCGCACGGCCGATGGATTCTCCGCTCGGCCCATGATGATCTCCACAAGTGATCAGCTATCACGCTCACTCTCCCAACACAGATCACAGTCTTCTGCCCCTCCCACGTGCATTTCACCTTTCCGTTTCCAAGTACTTTAGCCCGTGCAACAGAGCTGGGGCTTCTGCTTGAAATGGAGAAGAGGCAATGATCTCCTTTGCAAAGCCATCGATGAACAGTCCGCTTGAGTTGCGCAAAATTCCAGCTATAGAGCTTGGCGTCTCACCTTCCTTCCACGAGCAGCCCACATTTAGCCTCATGGAGCTGCCCTCCGGCGGGCTCCACCCAACAGATGAGCTCAAATTGCTGGATTTTTTTCTCCCCTTTTCGGGATTCCATCGTCTAAAGTTTTTAACTTGCGCTTGAGCTGCGTCGACTATGGAATTGGAGTCTGTAGGCCGGGCATTAATGAAAGAACCACATTCAATATTTTCATACAGTTTAGTGATTAAATTAAATATGTACAAAAAATTCAGAACACAATCGAACAAATTAAAATTAGAAAAGCACACGAACATCTTACCAAAGTTCATGAACTATTTATGTCATTTTCTAAAAAAATATAAATTACAGCATAAAAGGCATTGAAAACAAGTGATTATTATTTGGTTTTCTTTTGTTCTTCATTCTTACTTACTATTGCTGTAACTCTTTGTACTTAAGTGAAAAAGGGGAAAATGTACCCGAGGCTCACAGTCTTCAGTGAGCAATGTATTTGAGGCTTTGATGTCTCTGTGGATGATCCTCCTTTGGCAACTGTAGTGGAGATATTTCAGTCCTTCGGCCACTCCTGCGGCAACCTTAAACCTTATTTTCCATTCAAGACTCTTTGTTGAACCTGCAGTACTGTACATTATTCATCAGTATCCCATTAACGACTTATGTACCTTGTCAGGTGAGTTAATTGGCTTGAGTTACTATTGTAGCGTGTAAATATTTCCAAAGTCAAGAACCAAGGTTTGCTCGAGTTGAATTCAGGAGGCTAGGAATAACTTAATGCAATGTTCGGGTAAATTACAAAATTGGCTCCTCACTGCCAATCAATTTTTCTATTACTTTACTGTGCAAGAGCGAACCATTACTTCGATAAGTAATGGGATCCCATTCTCACATCGATTATAGCTTTTACATATTCATCAAAACCAAAATTGAAGATTTCTTCGCGTCGCATCCCTTCTGAAAAAGCTCAAGGGCTCGATCATTTCATCGTGTTGATGCCATAAACATGAGCCAAATCACGAGATATGGACTTTGGAAGGATAGATTTAATACTAGTGATGCAATTATCCTAATTCCATAATTAGGATAACCAAACCAATCAAGCATTTCTCCAACAATTTTGTGGACATGTGACCATGCCTTCGCATTATCAAGAACAATTAGGACTTTGTATTTGATAATATCTTTTAAAAGAAAAAACTAAATCCTTTTGCAATATGCTCAACCTCTCATTCTCGCTTTAGGATATCGCACATCAACGTGCTTCGCAAAAAACCAAACACTTCCATGTTGTTTTGCAACTACTCCAATATCTGCAAGGAAACTACAAAAGTCGAATCGAGAGGAAATTTACTCGTAAATGAGCTTGGCAAGAATTGTCTTACCGACTCCGCCCATCCGCAATTTTTACTATGCATAGATCAGGGCAAATGTCGTCCCTTAGAATGTTGCATTCTGAAATGTGTGTGGCTCGAACTTAATAGACGTTTTGGGTACATTCCTTTTAGAAAAATTGGTCTAATTTTGTTTACAAACACTAATGCAACAGCGAGGTGAATGAGAGTTCACCCTGATGGCTGCAGAAGCCACACAATCCATATCTGTAGATAGGATTTGCGAACTTCAAATCTTCAGGCCGCACCACCTTCCACATCAACGGCATCCATATTGTCATTACCTTCTTGATGATCTCCCACACCATTTTGGCCCTTACTTCACGCAGTCAATCCAGGTGAATCCGAATAGCAACGATAAATGTAAGGCCACATCGTATCAAGCACCAACGAGAAGAGGAGTATGAAACTCAAACGTAGAAATAGCAAGCAATCTGACATAAGGCAGACACGAATTCGAACATGAACACCACTTAGACTAAGTTCAATTCAAACATGAACACCCACGAAGCCGTGCGCATAGACACACTAGATATCAATCTCGAAGCCATAATCGGCGCCCTAAACCACCAAATACATAGAGAGCACAAGGATCCCACGGGAGCATCGATTAGGAAGATTTATTTGGCAGGTTAGCTGAAGCCCATGCTGATCTGAAATTGTTGCAAGATGAAAGGCAGGGGTTTGAAGAGTTGAAAGAAGAAGCCATTGACTTAGAAAGCAAGTTAGTTGAAGCCAAAGCATCTATCAAAACTCTGGAAGATTTGTTGTCAGCAGCACAGGATGATGTCCTCAGGCTTGTGGAAGAAAAGAGGGAAATAGAAACCAATAAGGAAAATGTTGAAAAAGAGCTGCTGAAAGCCATTGAAGAAGCTTCTTCCCAAGCTAGTAACTTCACTGAGGCTTGTGCTCTCAAGAAATCCATTGAAGAGGCATTGTTGCAGGCAGAGAATGATGTTAATGCACTCACCAATGAGAAGGAAGCAGCTCAAGTCTTTAGAGCTGCGGCAGAAAGGGAGCTGGAGAAACTGAAGGAGGAGATCTCCATTCAGACTGGCAAATTGGCAGATGCACAAGAAACTATAAAGTCACTAGAAGATGCATCACTGGAGCTGGAGAAGAAAGTTGGTTTATTAACTGAGCAGAACCATAATTTAGAAGTTTGGAGAAGCCATATGGAGACTGAGCTAAAGAAGCTGCAAGATGAATCTGCAACCAAGGAAATCAAGCTGGCAGATGTTTCTGTAACCATTAAATCATTGGAAGATGCAGTGTCAAAGGCTGAGAATAATGCATTGGAGCTTGAGAATCAAAACAAGAGATATAACCAGGAAGTGTCAACACTCAATTCAAAGTTGAATGCATGTCTAGAAGAATTGGCTGGCAAAAACGGCAGTTTGGAGAGCAGGTCTCTAGAACTTGTCAGTTACCTTAATGAGTTTCATGCCCTTGTGAAAAATGAAATGTTGTATCCCCTCATGAAGGATTGCTTTGAGAAAAAATGGGAGTGCCTGAAGAGCATGAATGACATCCTTGAAAGAGTAAAGGATCAACATATTTCCTTACATTCAGAAGCAGCAGAAAAGCAAACTGTTGATGAGGTATTGTAGAATATCTGCTTCTTTACTGCTGATTACCGTTTATGCAAAGGTTTCTTATGTAGCTTTTCTATTTCTTTGTTTCAGGACGATCCCATCACCAAAAAACAGTTCCCTGTTGAACTTAGCAATAGCCTGGGCATTGAGATGGAAGCTGGTCTGATGAATGAAGTGGGTGAAGACATCTCTTCATTGTTTAGAAGGACCATAGAAGGTTTTCGGTTTAAAAACAAAATTCTTGTTGACAAATTTGGGGGCTTTTCCGCATTTATAGATGAAATTCTGGCAGCTCTTTTGAAAAAGTTAGAGGAAAGATGTGATGATATGAAAGCTATGTCTCGGGACATGATATCTTTGAAGCAAGATATGAAAGATATGGAAACGTACAAGCTAGAGCATGGAAACACAGTGGCCATGTTGGAAGATGATATTGCGACTTTATTATCTGCCTGTACTGATGCCACCACAAAATTGCTGCTAGAAGTTGAACGCAACTCTCTTGGGCAGTTGTCTAGTGCCGAGCTGGAAACCTCAGGTAGATCTTATGGAGAAGAAAGAGAAAGTAGTATAATTAACGCAGAATGGTATCAAAAGAAGGTTGATGGCAGCAAACATGCCAAGCCTATTCGAGATTTGTTATTTTCCGTTCAAAATGTTCAGGCTTTGCTTAAGCAGTTCCAGAGCACAAGTGAGGTGGCAACTTCAAAGATACAAAATTTGGAAAATGAACTTAAAGAAGCGAAAGCAGTTTCTCTGGAAGCCATAGAAGATGGAGATATGAAGCAAAATAGGGTCTTTGAGCTGGAGACTGAGGTAGAGACTTTGCAAAATTCATGTGGTGAGCTGAGGCTTAAACTCAAGGACTGTCAAGCTGATTATGACAAGTTGAAGGAAAGAGAGGTTGAACTCTTAGAGGTGCACAGTAACTCATTGATGAAGGAACAAGGTGAGCAGTTATGTGTCATGATCTCATTGTCAAGCTTTTCTTTTGTTTCTATGACTCTCTGCTGTTCCTCATTTAATAATATATTTGTTTTTCCGTTTCTCTAGAAGCAGAAAGTTCATTCATGTCCCCATCCCAACGGACAGCACTTTTGGACAAGGTTGATGGGGTTAGAATCTCCTCGGAAGAGTTAGGAGGAGACACAGAGCCCCAAATTTCTCCTCATGTGAAAAAGCTATTCTATATTGTAGATAGTTTTACTAGAGCGCAAGAACAAATAAGTTTGTTGTCACATGATAATCAAGAGCTACAGTCCACCCTTGCCGACCAGGTTCTTGAAAATAAGCATCTGCGGGAGGAAGTTGAAACACATACGAGATATGCAGAAGACTCAGAGAAGATGAAGAGAGATTTACTAGAGTTAAGAGTGATTTTGGAGAGAATTACAAATATGTTTGGTGGTAGTGAGTTAGTTAGTGACCACAATACTTCTAGCTTAAAGGGACTTTTAGCATCCTTAGAAAAGCAAATTGTGAATGTGCTTATGGAATTTGAAAACTCTAAATCGGAAGCGCAAGAACTTGAAATGAAGTTGTTAGGAAGCCAGAAGGTTGTGGAGGAGTTATCGAGTAAAGTTAAATTGCTTGAAGATTCACTTCAAGGTAGAAGTACCCAACCAGAGATCATCCAGGAGAGAGGCATTTTTGAAGCACCTTTATTGCCTGCTGCTGGTTCAGAGATATCTGAAGTTGAAGATGTGGTAATGTTTTTTTTTTTTTTTTGTTTTATTCATACGGTTCCCTCATCCCCCGCCCAACCACATTATTCTGCTTTCAGACCATGGTTTTACTGAGCACAGTAACCACAAATTTTGGCATGCATCTTGCTATTATATTCGAGTAATGGGCGTCTTAGTATTAAAAGGTCATAGTGAAGGCCCTCTTCTCATATTCATTTGTTAGGAGGCAAGACTGGAGATTTCTGTATGGATTATAGATTGTCTCATTTTGTATTTGTTTTCTTTCCTTGAGTTTTAGCTCCCATAGCTACTCCCGGAAAAGGTCATGGTATGCTTCCCTTGATGCTACGTTTTCTTTCCTTAAGTAGACCATCAGAGAGCTACCTTCTTGTTCTAGCTGATGATGTAGGTAGATCTTAGTTATTGTTTGAAGAACAAACATTTTTATAGCTGCTGTTTCTGGCCTCCATTTCAGAATGGTCAAAGATTTCTTTGCATCTGAATATTGGTTGGATTTGCTGGGCATTGGGCTCATGATTTATTGCTGTTTCTGTGTCCTATTATTTCTGCCTATTTTGACGATGCCTTGGTAGGAATCATCTCTGACTTTGGAGCCTCTAGGTTAAAACCTCAGTATAGGAAGAAAAGGAAAACCTTTGAAACTTGAATTAGGCAGGGGCAACTCATCTTAAAAGAAATTCACTGATGTAGCGCAGGCCTACTTCAGCTCTTTTTGTGTTGAAAATGTATTCTTCTTTTTCTTTTTTTTTTTTCAAGTATTCCAGCTATTCTGGTTGCAATATGCTGGTTTTCAGCAGTATTATATTATTATTCGCTATTCATTTTTATGCAGGGATCAGTTGGAAAACCGGTGATGCCTCCTGTTCCTTCAGCTGCTCATGCGCGGACTATGAGAAAAGGATCAGCGGACCATCTAGCTCTCAGCATTGACTTAGAGTCTAATCCTTTAATCAGCAACCAGGAAACCGATGAGGACAAAGGTATTGATTTTTTATTTATCTAGAGTAAGAAGGTCCGGAATCCAAGTATAACTTGTAAAACAACTCCATTGCAGGTCACGTTTTCAAGTCTCTCAATACATCAGGCCTTATTCCGAAACAAGGGAAGTTGGTTGCAGACCGGATCGATGGCATATGGTAAAGTCTTTTACTTTAAAAACTCTTTAGGTGGCACACCAAAATTAGGGAAGATTCCTGTCTGATCTAGATGCTTTTATAACTATGTGATTAGATCCCTAACTTAGATTGATTGACTTGCATTTGTTTTTGTTTACGCTCGTAGTTCTCTTTCCACAATGAAAACTTCTTTCATCAGGACTAAAAGCTTAATCAGACAGTGATAATGAGAGGAAAGAATATGGTTTTCAAATACTAGCCACATTAAACAATTTCTATATTAATTTTCACTTCTGAATACAGTAATGATGTGCATTTTGTGCTCTGTTTTGAAGGCCTATCCCTTCAAGTTGTCTGGAATGAATATGATGTTTTTGGTTTTTCTACTTGGCTATCCTTTGGAATGTTTTTATTATCCAATGGAGGAGAAATTACTAAGAGATGATTTTGAAGTAGTTTTTCCTAGAAACACTTTGGCTTGCCAGTATGCCAAATGCATGTTTTGTTTTTCAACAGAAACTGACTGAATAGTTTTCTTTTCATTATTGGAGAGAGCTTTTCTCGGAATAATGCTTGGAGAGAACTGAGAAATAAACATAGGTTGCATGTGAACCATGCAGGGTATCGGGTGGCAGGATTTTGATGAGTCGACCCGGAGCTCGCTTGGGCCTTATCGCCTATTGGTTGTTCTTGCATTTATGGCTGTTGGGCACCATCTTGTAACTTTTGCCATCGAGTGGACCAGGACCCCGCCAACAATATTCCCATTCTCTTCAATTTGTATCATAGAAATATCTGTATGCCAATTCTTTTTTTCTTTTCCTGTTAAAAATAGTAATAGTTTTTTTTCATTACTTCATAGTGCGAAATTAGGGCAACAGTTTTATAGATAGGTCGCCATACAAAATTCTTTGGCAGTTCAGGGCTGTCAAGAAATCGTCGGTACCATATTCCGTGGAGAATAAGGCATATCACTTCCTGCCTTGTACACTACTGATGACTTTGATCCTGCATTTGTTGCTTTGGATGTGTCGACAGACATCTTTTCGACCAAGTGTAAACAGTGTTTTTCATATCTACGAGGCATCTTGATTGGCTAGTTAATGAAGATGTCTTCATGGCACTGAATTGATCTTGGCCATTACATGCCTAAGAAGTACATAGGCCACCATAACTATCAACCGGTGTGTTTTTCATTTGGCTTAATATTTCTAAGTGTTAGAAGCGGGCGATTCTATCACCAACGCGTTCAAGAAGATAAAAAATAGAAAACGAAAGATGCTGATACGAAAGCTACTAACATTTTGAGAAATTACTACCCACAGAGAAATTTCCACCTAGAGCAGATTTTCAGCTTTTGGCATCATCCCATGACTTTTGGATGCTTTCGTGTGAAAAATTGAGGTTGACTCTAGATTGATTCGCTTGCAATTTCCGCGTCAAGAACACGTTTGATCTACCCTGACTGACCGTGGCGCACGGGCATGCTGTTGGAAGCTTCTAGATTTGCAAACGTAGACCGTGCCTATGCAGATATACGTTTGATATGCGTCGGGGAGGAGCTTGAAGAGTCCAAGCCATGTCATCTTCCTTATTTTCAACATATTCATTACTATGGTAAGTCCTTCGATGTTTGATGTGGATGCATTTGGTTCAGCATTTGAAATGGGGTTTGGGCCTTTCAAGTCCGTTGGCCAAATATAAATAGCATGTGGTTACTTTTTCGACTCATTTTGGTGAGCTGCAATTACATTTCTAAATCCTTTTAAAGGACTTTAGTCGAATGTAGAATTGGAGGTGCCTTCAGAAGTTGCATTTTCGGAATGGTGAGCCTTGGTTTAATGAAAATTTCGAAACTTTTCATTTTACCCTCATCTATCAAGTTTACTTCAATTTTTACCCTTTTTAAAACAAACCTTAAAGATCCTCGCTCCTCTCTCTTTTGCGTCTCTTCTTTTTCGTTCTCGACAGATCTTTGCTCTTGTTTCTTCGCTCTCAATGGACATCTCACTTCGCCTCTTCGCTCTCTACGCCGCTCGCCACTTCGCCTCTCTTAGCCATATTGTTTTGTTCCACTTCCAAGATTTGCTTACACGTCATGAGGAGTGTCAAGACTAATAGCAGACATGTCTGTGCTCAACAATGCCTCCACGGTGCTTCACTTATATGAATCATATGTTTTTAGTGAGTTTAAAGAGGTAGTTTGAGCAACTCATTTAAGTATAATTTGTAGAAAATATCATTCTGTTCGAAACTTGTCATAACATGATTTGACAAGGTTGTAATTGCATCATCGAAAAATGGTTACAGATTAAACAACTTATGATCGAAGACTACTTAGTAGACTGGTATGAGCATGAGAAATTGCATTATAATGCTATCCCTTTCATACGTTAACTTAATGGTGTGGAGTTCGATTTAAAGCGAAATTACTCAGTCAAGTAAGTGTACAAGTCTGTCTCTGCAATTCTCCCACAGGAGGTAACGAATGCCCAAGGCACAACATGTTCATTCACGACTTGCCTCGAACTTGCGAGCTCGGGAAAGATAGTGTCGCTCGCTTCACCACTAGCTACCTACCTAGGTGCTATTCATCGTAATTAATCATGGAAACACCAACCTACTATAAAATTGTTTATTGAGAGAAGTGCATTGAAGTACCTAAAACTTGTTATCAAAGTGCAATCGAGTTATAAAACTTTCAAAAAGTGCAATTAAGTCCTAAAATTTGTCACAAAGTGCAATTGAGTCTTAAAACTTTTAAAAAGTACAATCAAATCCTAAAACTTGTAAAGTTAGTCCAATTAAGTTCTTCTTTTGATTGCACTTTTTAAAAGTTTTAGGATTCAATTATACTTTTGCAACAAGTTTTAGGACTCGATTGTACTTTTTGAAAGTTTTGGGACTTAATTGCACATTTATGATAAGTTTTAGGACTTAATTGTACTTTTTGAAAATTTTAGGACTCAATTGTACTTTCGGGACGAGTTTTAAAGACTTTTTAACTGCTTATCCCTTGTTTACTCGTTCCTTGACCGATCAACGTGAAACCTTTGAAAATATCTAGACGTCCATTGTCAAAAATCGGGTTCCTTAGATCTCACCTGTATCACGAGTCACGTCAATGTCTACGCTAATTAACACACGCAAATCTCCTCCCTTCTAGTTTTGGGCTAATACTAAACAAAGTAGGAATTTTCAGGCGAGATTTTCCTCTGTGGTCAAAGCCTTAAACCTGCAAAAATGGACCTCCTGCTCTTGAGCTTGCAGACCGCACTCAGTTCAAGATTCTCACAACCTTAGTCCGACATATGTTTTCGTGTGGTTGATGATCGGACGTACAGCGGCTGATTTACTTAGAATCATCTCTTGCTCGATTCTTGGTCCGAGGATCCAATGGCGAGCTGCGCGAAAGAAGGGGGCTGTCCCAGCGACTACATTGCCGTCGCCATTTCTGTTCTGTCCTTGATCTTGTGAGTTTCTTAGTAGCTTCACGTCAATGATACGTCGGTTTCTTGGCTACCCTGAACTGGGTTTTCTCTGTGGTTGGCTAATTTTCGACCTTTGGCTTGCAAAGTGAATGAGCTTTTTCCGTCAGCATCGGTTGTATCGGTGAAAAGGGTGAGGTTATGATGGTTTATCCAAGCGAATTACCGTGCTGTCGAGAGATGTCTTGCGCAGTTCTGAAGTGGGTTGTGAAGAGAATTTGCCCTTTTTTTTTTTTTTTTTTTTGCTTTGGTTTAGTTTTTTCTTTCGTCAGATTTTGCTTGATTTGTACTCCAATGAAGTTGGGTGGTCTGGAATGGTAAGTCTTTTTTTACAATTGGGCGATTTGTTTGTACCTAAAATGCTTTGAAGCTTGTCCAAACAAACCATTTAGGAGGGGAAATTATCTCTTCATTAATGACTACATTCAGTGGAACGTACACTTTGGTTGGAGGTGCAGGGGTTAGATCTAGCTGAAATGTGATGGGGGTGTCTACCCAAGGAAAGTCAATTTGGTTTGCGGGGTTGACATGGAGATGAGGGACAGAAAAGAAGTTAGTGCATATTTGGTACCATTATATCCAACTTGCTAACTTTTCTTTTAAGTTTGGTTTGACACTGTAATTAATCCAAATTCCAAATCTGGTCAGCTTTATCTCAATGAGAACATGGAGGATGATGACAAGAAGACGTGAAAAAAATAGTAGAGAAAGGATTTAGAAGCACTGATAAATGATTTCTAAGCTGTTGGTGTTAATGAAACTTGTTTGTGGCGCTTCTAGTATGGGTTTTGGGCTAAGGGTTGCAAGAATGGACTTCCGGAGGTGCTAGTGTAAATGAGACAGGATCGAGAAAAATTGCAGAATGCGTCTAACGATGACTTGGAGCAGTCCCGTTATTATTCTGCAGAGTGGTGGTGTAATGCAGTGCTGCCTGCAACTGAAGTCGCTGGTGGAGGGTTATAGTGGTCAATTTTTTCTGGCTTGGTTTCTTTTCTTTGATTACACAGTTGTAGTAGTAGTTCTTTCTTTTTTAATTACCAGTTACAATTATTCACAGCAGAAAAGGAGCTAATGCCCATTATGCAGCAAAATGATGGAAGAGATTTATCTAATCCTTAGTCCTAAGTTTAAGAGGGTGTCGGTGTGTTGTCTATTGATTTGTGCTTTTTGTTGCCAAATGGCACTACATTTATTAAATGGTCTTGATCAGTTTCTGATTTAACTCTTAATGTGTACTGGAGATGGGTTGTGCTTTTATCTTCATCATTGTTTAACTTAGTAGTCTTATGCCCTCAGGCTTCTTTACCGATCAATCCTTCCCTTTGTGATCCACAAATTTTCTCGGACAAAAGGGAGCGGCTTCTGGATTCCTGTGTTTCAAGTTTTTGCCAGCTGTAACCTTATACTATCAATTGTGGTACGGTTGTCCACGCATTTCATATCCTACACATTTCAGCCTAGTCGTTTTATGATCGTCAGAAAGGAAAGCGGCACTTACTGTGGTATGTTGTTTATGCAGATGTCCGTTGATCTGCTGAAATTCAAAAAGAGGCATTGGTGGCAGTCTTGCTACCTTTGGGCAGGTTATTATTGCAGTTTTGCTGTCACCATTACTTTCTTCATTATCTGGATGTGTCTGACTAATACACAATTTGAACATGTGGTGATTTCAGTTTGGATTGAAGGTCCAGTTGGATTTGGTTTGCTGCTCAGCTGTCGTATAGTACAGGCATTCCAGTTGTATTTCATATTTGGCAAGTAAGTGTAAAGGAAAGGGACATTAGAGTTTGCTTCTGCAGCAATAAATTCAAAGAGTTATATCATCTGTCAGGGGAGGTGGGTCTGTGCGTGGAAAGGGGAGGGAGGGAGGGAGGGAATACTATGTGTTGGTTTCTCCAGGAAATAATGGAGGAGGTGGTAAGCAGTCATGCTGCAGTCAATCAGGAGGAAGGGGGGCGTTGCATTATGATGTGCTTCACTTTCTGACTCTTATGTTCTTATCCACACATTTTTATTCTGGTTATTTTATGCTTTGTTTTAACTTTTTACATCCTGTACTCCGTGTCTTTATAAAAGAGTTTGTTTCACCAAATGGCTTACTTTGCAGGAGGCGTTTACCACCAATGAGGTCGCATGTCTGTCTTCCGTTATTTCTCTTGCCATGGTTTGCTGGGGCAGCCTGTAAGAACTTCTGAATTTTTGAGTTATTTAGTATCATACATCCATTGTTATTTGTAAATGAAAGCCGGGAGACCTTTTTCCTGATATGCGGTTGATAGTATATTAGGATTTTTGGCACTCATTGGCTCCTTACAATATACTTTCCTGGGTGAAAAAAGGTTGATAATCTATTACGCTGTCTGTGGGAAATTAGAAGAAAAAAGAAGCTTTAGGTGTTAATATATCCAATTGAGGTCACCGTTCATTATTGAGAATAAAAAAGAGAACTTTTATGCTTGCATAAGCAATGAGGAAAGCTGCCTTAGTAGACGCGTTTGCATTTTTTAGCGGAATTATTTGCTGCTGTTTGCATTTTTTAGCCGTGTGCTTGTGGGTGGGGTGGTTGTGTTTGTCCTGGGCATTGGAGGATGGTTAGTTTACACCTTTCACCAGAAGTGACTGTTGTATGGCATGTTTCGCATAACAAGAATCTTGTTTCCATCATTGCTTGGGTCATTATTCTTGTTCTGTCTTACTACGAAAGTTTGCAATAGAATCATGTACTGTCAAGCACCATAAGAAATAGGTTGTAAGTGTATGAGGCACATGAGCAGTGATAGAGTTTCAGTCTATATATTTGCATAGCTTTGACAGGAATGCTCATTTTGTGCTGTAGTTATTCATATGAAGCAGCCTCTGAATAATCATTGTCACATGGGTGCTCAATGGGTTATCCCAGTAGTCTCCTTCCACACGTTGTATGTCGCCACTCTTGTTGCATTCACCAGAGCAATTCGCCATATAGAATTCAAATTTAATGAACTCCGAGATCTCTGGAGAGGAATAGTTGTCTCTGCATCTTCTATTGGTAAGATTCTTCAGGATAATATTTCAAAAGATAATTTGTCTTTGCCTCGTCCTTTCATTAAGTTGTCTCTGCTTCTATTGGTAAGCTGACCCAATGTCTCTTTGAAAATATGCTATGTGAAGCTTGACTTAAAAATCAAGCCTCAGAAATCAGATGCCTTATTGCAACAGTAATTAGCACGATTGTATTTTTACTTTTCACTGAAATTTGTATAGGAAACGCACTGCTTAGTTTCTTGTATCGGCACTTGTTGGAATTGTACAGTCTCAAATAGGTCAAACTGCCCTGCGTGTTCTTATCTTCTGATTGGTGCTTCCTTTCAATGCAGGAGGATGGATAGCTGCTTATGTTTTGAATGAAATCCACGAAGAAATCGGATGGCTACAAGTTGTCTCGAGATTTCTGCTTTTAGTCACAGTATGCTTTGTTAATGATTCATTATTTTTTTAGCCCCTGGTTTCTGTAATTGTATATTCAGATTCAACCTCGAGGTTCACATATTTGCTTGTAATTCATGTCTTTTTTTGCAGTCGAGTATTCTTGTCCTGGCTTTCTTTTCCATTTCAAGTTCACAACCTCTCTTGTCTCAAATTAGCATAAGAAGAAGAGAACCTTTGAAGTATGAGACAATGGGTCAGGCTCTTGGAATACCAGACAGTGGTCTTCTAATGCAAAGAGAGCCAAGTCAAGCTGTAGATCCAAATGAACCGCTGGATAAACTTCTTCTGAACAAAAGATTTCGTCAGTCCTTCATGGCATTCGCGGATAGGTCTGTTTTTCCTTCTCATATTGATCTCAAATAAAAGCTCTCTGCCAAATGCCAGGTCTTGTACAGCTTCAATTTCAGCGGGACTTACATGTCAACATATATAATCTGTTTTCTGATGCAACAATTTCCTGTAAATGCATTAAAGTAACTTCATTTCTTTTAGTTTAAAAGAAAGAGAAGCTTTAAAAGTTTTAAAGCATGTATCTTTCCTCATTACAGCCTAGAGGAGACTAAGGGTGTTGCACGTTTAATAGATTGACAAATCTTGGGACAGACGAGAAGTTTTTAAATGTTAAAAGTTTTCAAGCATCTATCTTTCCTCATTACGACTTAAGGGGACTAAAGGTGTTGCACATTTACCTTTGCTTGCTTGCAGTTGTTTGGCTGGGGAGAGCGTGCATTTCTATGATGATGTCCATGAGCTTGGTAAAATTACTGTAAATGACTCCGTGCGGAGAATCTACATGACCAGAGATATCATCGATAAGTATATAACTGCAGGTTGCTGATTTACTGAAGGAAATTTGTTCTTATCATCTCAGCCTCCTAGAACCTTATGGACCAGAATTCGGAAATTACTTTCCCCTCCCAAACTGAGAATTTTCAAGTGCAATCTCTGTCAAGATGCGCTACCAACAAGAGAGAATCTCTTTGAGAGAAAGGCAGTCCCTGACCCCATTTGTCCTATTAGCTCAAGCTACCCAGAAACTGTGGAACACATTTTCCTGCTCTGTGAATGGACGAAAAAAAGTAAGGTCAGATCCAAGAATCAACCTCAGTAGCAGCACGCTCAACATTACTAGAATGGATAGATGGCTTATGGACTAGTTCGATGCAAAGATGGACTCACCAGAAGAGGATTTGCTCGCGGCCGTGCTCTGGCTGATTTTGGAAGTCCCAACAACAACAACATTTTCCTGAGCCCGGCCTGCAGACCCCAATTCCATAGTCGACGCAGCTCAAGCGCAAGTTAAAAACTTTAGACGATGGAATCCGGAAAGGGAGGAAAAATCCAGCAATTCGAGCTCAACTGTTACATTGCAAGCGGTAGCCCAAGCTCTGTTGCACGGGCTAAAGTACTGGGAAACAGAAAGGTGGAATGCACGTGGGAGGGGCAGAAGACTGTGATCTGTGCTGGGAGTAGTATTGGCGTGATAGCTTATCGCTTGTGGAGATCATCATGGGCCGAGCGGGGACATTATAAACGAGAGCAAGGTGCTCTTAGCCCGGATGGACATTGTAACATTAGCCCACTGTTCGAGGGATGCCAACCAAGCTGCGGACTGGGTTGTCAAAGCCCACCGTCTTAACTCTCTTCCTTCAAACAGGGTTCCCCCCCCCCCCAAGCCTCTACGAAACATTTTGCGTACGGAAACTTATATATTGTTTTCATGCAACTCTCGTTTTATGAATGAATGAAAAGCAAAATCGGTGTCACTCTACACGCGAGATAAATTAGTATGTTTGATCAAATAGAATGAAAACAGAAAATGACTTCAAAAGAGAATCGATTTAAAGGACTCGTTGATAGAGATTTAAGAGTGGAAGCGGGAGGAGAAGCCTCTTACCAAGGAGAAAATAAGAACCAATAGTATCATCGGAGATCGCTGATCTCCACACGGGGCTACCAGCCTGAGGAAAACCATAGCTGAAAAAGAGAGAAAGTAATAAAAGAAGGGCTTTCTAGTCTTTCCACCCGACGGACCGGTTTCGGGGTGGGCCGGGTTTTTTTTCCTTTTGGGGGAACGTGGACGGACGCGACGATTCCAGATAAAGAAGAGAACTTGTCTCGAAGCCACCCCCGGTAGGGTTTGTTCTCCCTCTCCGTTGTGGGTACCGTCTGCAATTGCATCGGGATGGATCCAGAAACCATAGATCGGATTAGAGCGGAGGCCAAGCTGTTCATGGAGGACTACTACCGGAAGTTTGACACGAACAGGGCGGACTTGGTTAGCCTGTTCTCTATGTTGTGGGCACCGTCTGCAGTTCCATCGCGCACGGAACCAGAAGGGAAGGGAGGGGGGAGATGGAGCCGTCGATGGATCCAGAAATCATGGATTGGATTAGAGCGGAGGCCAAGCGGCCGTCGCTGGATCGAGAAACCTTTGATCGGATTAGAGCGGAGGCCAAGCGGTTCATGGAGGACTACTACCGGACGTTCGACGCGAACCGGGGGGACCTGGTGAACCTGTACCGGGAAGAGTCGGTGCTGAACTTCGAGGACCGGGAGATTATCACGGGCAAGGAGGCTATCGTCGCCAAGCTCACCTCCGTTCAGTGCCCGTACCATATCAGCAATTTGGTCTGCGCTCCCGACATCCCCCACCGCGGCGCGTTCGCCCAGGTCACCGGCTTCATATGGCTAGACGGCAAGCAGGAGGCCGTCCATTTGTGCCAGGTCTCTCTCTCTCTCTCTCTCTCTCTCTCTCTCTCTCTCTCTCTCTCTCTCTCTCGGTCGAAGGAGGATCCATTCGTATTTCTATCTAATTCTGTTTGAGCGTCGAAGGAGGTCGGTGGATTGGATGAGATGGGCATTTTTGTGGATTTCAATATCACCACCTCGGGCGATCCCTTCGTTCGTAGTTAGCATGAGTATCCCTTCGTTCATAACAAGATTTATTCATAGCGAACCGAATGGTTGTCTAACGAAATCGGACTCCTCGTCCTCAATCGATCAGTCAATCTGTCAATCCCCCTCCCATGTCATTTTCATCGGAGGTGAAATTCTATGTTACCCGTCCCTTGGAAGTTGCCAGATGCCCCTCCTTGTAAAAGCTTGCACAGTCTAGCAAGATGTTTTTTGATGCACAAGGGTTCGTGATATCTTATTAGCAAGTATTTGGATTGAGATTAAGATATGACCTTCCGGCCACTTCCCCACGTTCTTCACGTTGTTGCTTCTTGATGCCTCAGCTATATATGTTTGTTTGTTTGTTTGTCTCTGTGTGTGTGTGTGTGTGTGTGTGTGGTGAATTGCATTTCGGTGTACCCCTGCACTTCTCAAGTTTGTCTAGTTATTTCTTCTACTTCTTCTTCGCCCCACCCGCTCTTCGTTTGCCTAACGCCCTGCTGTGATTCTGCCCGCAGTCCTTCTATTTGTCCCCAACACCACAAGGAGGCTTTTGGATATCGCAACATAATTGGTCAACCCACGATTTTAGACAGAAGGGGGATCTTCTCTGCAATGGCTTCACCGTCTAGACCGGGAGTTTCGGTCTGTCTGTTTTTTTCTTTTTTTTCAATAAAATTTGCTGGGGTACCGTTTGAAACAGCTTTCTATATGGTTTGGTAAGTTCGAACCGAACTTTGTCTAAGTGGTGTTCATGTTCGAATTCAAACTTAGTCTAAGTGGTGTTCATGTTCGAATTCGTGTCTGCCTTATGCCAGATTTGCTTGCTGTTTCTATGTTTGAGTTTCATACTCCTCTTCTCGTTGGTGCTTGATACGATGTGGCCTTACATTTATCCTTGCTATTCGGATTCACTGGGATTGGACTGCACCGCAGGAGTGTCCTTAGACCGTCATTATTGTTGATCATGTGTGCGAGTGTTCATGGTATCATCGACTGATTTGGCCCATCATGATCTTCATCAAGACCTTGAAGGGCACCAACTTCGAAATCGAAGTGACAGTTCCTAATCGATGCTCCCGTGGGGTCTTTGGGCTCTGTATCTATTTGGTGGTTTTGGCGTCGATTATGGCTCCGACATTGATATCTAGTGTGTCTGTGCGGCGAACCGTGTGTGTTCATGTTCGAATTCGAACTCAGTCTAAGTGGTGTTCATATTCAAATTCATGTCTGCCTTATGTCAGATTGCTTGCTATTTCTACGTTTGAGTTTCATACTCGTCTTCTCGTTGGTGCTTGATACAACCCCGCCTTACATTTATCCTTGGTATTCAGATTCACCTGAATTGGACTGCGTGAAGTAAGGGCCAAAATGGTGAGGGATGCCGTTGATGTGGAAGGTGGTGAGGCCTGAAGATTTGAAGTCCGGAGATCCTATCTACGGATGTGGATTGTATGGCTTCTGCAGCCATCAGGGTGAACTCTCATTCACCTTGCTGTTGCATGAGTGTTTGTAAGCAAAATTAGACCAATTTTTCTAAAAAGAGTGTACCCAAAACGTCTATTAAGTTTGAGCCACACACATTTCAGAATGCAACATTCGAAGGGACGACGGTTACCTTGATCTATGCATAGTAAAGATTGCAGATGGGCAGAGTTGGTAAGGCAACTCTTGCCAAGCTCATTTACGAGCAAATTCCCTCTCGATTCCACTTTTGTAGTTTCTTTGCAAATATTGGAGTAGTTGCGAAACATGGTAGTGTTTGGTTTTGCATAGCAAGTTGATGTGCGATATCCTAAAGTCAGGATACGAGATTGATCATGTTGCGAAAGGATTTGGTTTTTTTTTTTTAATTATTTTATCGAATACAAAAGTCTTAATTGTTCTTGATGTTGCGGAGGCATGGTCGCATGTCCACAAAATTGTTGGACAAAAGCTTGATTGGTTTGGTTGTCCTAATTATGGAATTAGGATAATTGCAACACTAGTATCAAATCTATTCTTCCAAAGTAGGCTCATGTTTACAGCATCAACATGATGAAATGATGAAGCCCTCGAGCTTTTTCAGAAGGGATACAATGCAAAGAAATATTTCAATTCTTGGTTTTGATGAATCTGCAAAAGATATAATCGACAGTGAGAATGTGATCCATCGCTTATCGAAGTAATGGTTCGCTCTTATATAGTCAAGTGGTAGAAAAATTGATTGGAAGTGGGGAGCTAATTTTGCAATTTACCGGAACATCGTATTATGTTATTCCTAGCCTCCTGAATTCAACTCGAGCAAACCTTGGTTCTTGACTTTGGAAACATTTACACGCAACAATAGTAACTCAAGCCAATTAACTCACCTGACAAGGTACATAAGTCGTTAACGATATTGATGAATAATGTTGAGTGCTGCGGGTTCAACAGAAAGTCTTGAATGGAAAATAAGGGTTAAGGTTGCTATAGGAGTGACTGAAGAACTGAAATATCTCTCCACTACAGTTGCCATAGGAGGAGCATCCACAGAGACATCAAAGCCTCAAATATATTTATTGCTCACCGAAGACTATGAGCCTCGGGTACATTTTCCCCTTTTTCACTTAAGTACAAAGAGTTACAGCAATAGTAAGTAAGAATGAAGAATAAAAGGAAACCAAATAATAATCACTTGTTTTCAATGCCTTTTTCTGGTGTAATTTATATTTTTTTAGAAAAAATGACACAAATCGTCTTTAAACTTTGGCCCAATGTTCAATGTGGTCTTTGAATTTTTAATTTGTCCGATGTAGTAGGGGTGAGCGGTTCCCAGTTCGGTCCGGTCCCACCCAAGAACCGGGAACCAGACTGGTTCCCATTTTCTAGGACCGAGGACCGGACCGGCTAGTCCTAGGATCATGGACCGGTTCCAATAGAATCAATCACGTACTTTTAAATTAGGCTTTTTATTTTAAATAAATAAATATATTTATTTTTCTATTTTGGAATAGAACCGATCACGTTCCAATGGAACCCATTCCATTTTCCAACGGAACCAATGGTACCAATCCTTAGAAAAATTTGTAAAGGCAAGAGGGAATAGATTAGGCTTTCTATTTTTTTGAAAAAATTTAAAAAATAAATATATATTTATCAATCCGGTCCAGTCCGGTTCCCACCCTAGAACCAGGAGCCAGACCGCCTGAAAATTGGTTTCACTTTTCGAAACTGGGAACCTATACTCTCAAAAACCGAACCAAACTGGTCGATCCGGTCTGGTCTTGATTTGGGTGGTCCATCATGCTCACCCCTACAATATAGTCCCTGAATTTTAACCCAAAGTGCAATATAGTCCCTGAACTTTTAATTTATTCAATGTGGTACCTGAACTTTTGGTACATGTTCAATTTAATTCCTAAACTATATGAAAATGTAGTTCTTCCATTAATTCAAGTTCAGGGACTACATTGAATATATATAAAAAATCCAACATCATATTGAATAAATTAAAAGTTCAGGAACCACATTGAACATTAAGTTAAAGTTCATGGACTATATTGAACAAATTAAAAATTCATGGATCACATTGCACATTAAGCCAAAGTTGAGGGATTAATTGTGTCATTATCCCTATTTTTTTATAGTTATTTAGCCCCGGAATATTTCATGCACAGAATAGTGGATGAAAAGATTGACCTTTTTGCGTTTGGAGTTCTGCTACTCCGAGCTCATCACAGGTCGCCGCGCTGTTGATTCAACCCGGCAGAGCCTAGTTATGTGGGTAGGTCACTTTCCTCGAATCTTCTTCTGAAATAGTCGTCAATTTGATTAGTCAAAGGAACGGTCATTTGTAAAATTTTAATGAAGGTTTTCAACCTACTTCTCCTGGGTAGTTTTGTAACTGCCAATGTTCTGGAAGTTCTCTTTGGAATGTCGTCACTGTTGTGCAGGCAAAGCCACTCCTCGACGTAATTAACATCAGAGAATTGGCAAATCCTCGGTTGAAAGACACTTATGATATTGCAGAAGTGAAAAGAGCCACGCCGATGGCTTCAATGTGCGTTCACTGCAGATCCTCCATGCGTCCAGATATGAAGAAGGTAAAATAAATAAGCACAGCCTTTTGGTACCAAATGCCGCAGCACAAGCGAAAAGCATCGTTATCGATGAATTTGCACTCATTAGTATCATGGCGTTTAGTCGACAAACGGCACGCTGTCTTGAAGCTAGAGAGCCTGATACTGATGTCATGTTGGTTTTTCCGGGCTTCAGGTTGTGCATATGCTGAAGGGTGAGGATGGTGCTCAAGAGTGGAAGTAGAAATCAGTATCAGGAGGAGCATTTCTCTTGGATGCCTGCGACCTGGAAGACTATTCTTGCACTTCGTATCTCAAGGATATTAACCGGCACAGGCAGCTTCTTATGGAGTAAATGCTCAGTGCATCGGCATTCCTCGCAATTATTTGTCATTGACAAGAAGAATTCTTTGAATGCGTCATATGGAGGGTGAGAATTAGCAAGTTGGCCAATTGCTCATTACCTCTAAAAATGTAAGCATGAACGCATCACCCCTCCTTTTTTTTCCCTAGGGAGTGAAAATATCGAAAAAGCATGTAAAACGGGTGCTGGAATACAATCAATATGTAATCTCTTCCTCATTGTCGTTACTTACGAGAAATACTAAAGATTTGAGCGATTATACTAATGGAAGTATGTCCTACTTGCCAGGTCTGTCAGATCAGAGAAGAGATACTTGAGCAATTATTATCAAAGTCTAGGGCTAATAAAGCAATACAAGAAGTCATCCAATACGAGTGTTTACTTAATGGTTAGGTTCACGTACAAATAGGTATATTTTGAGAGTTACATGATGAGGTGGTATTTGAGGCTAACTAGAGGCTTTCGGCCAGTCATCTGGATAAATCTAGCATTTTTCAAAAGACCAGATTCAATGGAACAGTCTACAAAATATACCCAATACAAAAGAATTTTCTTTCCCTAGATCCAAAATCATACAATTGACTTCTAAGGTAAAGCATCACAACTCTGTCTATGGTATAACCAAGTTTTTAGTTTGAAATCAAGAGCTTACCAACATAGGGTTTCTTCACAATCAGCTGTATTGTCTCAAAGAATAAGAGCGCTCTATTTTTCAAGGCTCCTTAACAACAAGTACTATACAAGAAATCTTGCAGCACACAAGCCATCATCTGCCAAATTTTTAGGCATTCAAACACCTTGAGCAACAGAAGATCCAGGCAACTTTTCTAGGAAGGAAGTAATCAGCAAGCAAAGATGGATCTTCTGCTACATCATCCCGTTGTGACCATATATACACCCCATGCTCTTGGCGATTGCCTGGAACTGTGGTGTCCAACACATTCGCCACCAACAGAGTCACAACCATATTCAACGACATAAGCGCGTCTATTGTGAAATCAAGCCGGAGGCATTCACATCAGACGCAATATGTGAGTTTTGCTTTACAACTGGAAAGTGTTTAGCTCTCTAAGCACTTAATTTCAGCAGTACAGTGTAACGTCTTCAAAAATCAGAGATGGGATAATCATCATCGCACATGCAGAATCTCGAAGAAGAATACCATAGTTAACAGTTCATCGAAAAAGTTTTGGTACTTTGGCTGATCCAACGTCATGCAAAGAGTGAATCTACGAGGAGTTCATAGAAGTATTGTAATATAAGTCGGTTGTATTCAGTATTCAAAATTGCTGACGTGTGACTTCAATGTTGTCCCCCTAAGTCTTGAAATGATTATTTTCAAACTAGAGATTGACAGATCAAGCACTCTGCAGCTGGAAGAGACCACCCTGCCGAAGCGATTTGAATTTAAGTCCAAGGAACCCTCGTCCAAACCTAATCTAGCAGGAGAGTCGAAAGGGAAAAAAAGAAAAGAAAAAAGATGGGATCAAAAGGAGTATGAGTAACTTGAGAACTGCCACTGTGGACTGGACCATCTGATGCTGCAGCATAAGGTATTAAGTAACCAGGCAACATCAAGCTCGATTCCCGTTGGTACTGTAAAAAATAAGCGGGAATAGACAAACCAAGAAATAGTGAGACGCCAACTATTATCATGTTTCTAAAGCTTGCTGTCTGAGTATATTGCAACGTGGAGAGGCCCAGTGCCACGATAAGCGCCCATATGAAGCAGAGTATAGAAGCAACCAGGGATAGAGGTAAAGAAGCAAGGATAGCACCCGCCCCCCCCCTTTCCTGGGAATGCATAAGCAGTGAGTGAGGTGGGAGTATGAACCACTAGGACAAGATGTAGAAATGTATACGTCCAACTACTTTTAGATGTCGAGTGATTTATCCACAAAGTCCATTATTGAAGATGAAAGCCCTAAGAGAAAGAAATGAAGATACTTAAAGCCAGCTTAAGTTTTACCCTGGCTGACTTAACTAAATACTTTCTTTCAAGGTTCTCTTTCTCTTCCCTGTTTATTTCTAATTGGGAGTCGTCAAGCATTATGCTAATGAGGAACAATAATAAAGTGCACGAGAATGTGGATACAATACGGGCTGCTATAAGAGGATGTGAAAGGGTGCTATACCTATAAATGAGAAGAAAATCAGGAAAACGACACCAATTTCTACCGCCTACGATTGGCAACCTTTGTGATTCTATCGTATAAAGGTTCTCGGTCAATGTTATCGACCCAAAGTGCCAGAACCCCAAAATCTTGCCGGTAGACCGCAGAAACCCTCCACCTCCAGTGCGATTCCTCTGCTAACAATTCCAGGAATGGGAGGCTTCAAATTGACTAATATTGAAGATATCAACGCCTATCTCTCGTGACTCTTCGTGTTTTGGTCGAAAAGACTATTCTGTTTGGATGGAAGTCTTTTTGGCATATACGTTAGAGTGTCTTTATTGCTTTGGAGTTTTCTAGAGTCATTATTAATGATGCGCATATGTTAAAGTGTCTTTATTGCTTTGGAGTTTTCTAGAGTCATTATTAATGGTATGTTAAGAGTCTTGTAATTGTTAGATATTCAAGAAGGAGTAACTGTGAGATTCTCGATATTCAACAATTGGTATCGAGCCCAGGAGCCGAAGGGACCATTGTACGTGAGCAACCGGTCGGGGACCGGAGAACGCCAAAATTCTGTCATTGCAAAGACAGTAATGTGATTTATTGGTTTGGGACCAAGCTGAATTGGTGTAGTGACAAGTATTATATCCAAGTTTGATGGCGGATATTTCAAGTTCGATGAACGGGTCGAGAAGCTCAACAACTCCAATTATAATACTTGGAGTTCCCGTGATGCAATATTACTTCTTTGGGACAAGATTTGTGGGATATCGCTGGCGGGGGCAACACCACACCACCCACGAACGATGGCGAAAGTTAAGGAGATGAAACATCAAAGTGGGCAAAGCTTTATGCTCTTTCCGCGGGACTGTTGAAGATGAATTAATGCAGCACATAAAGAGCACGAGGACTCAAAAGAGGCATGGGATAACTTGGCAGCGCTTATTCACAAGGTCGAATGATGCCAAGCTACAAAGGTTGAAGAACGAGCTGCTGTCGATGTCACAACAAAATATGACAAAGTGAGTCCTGTATTTCTCCAAAGTTAAGTCTATTTGTGACGAAATTTCAAAGTTGGATCCCACTAATACCATCTCGTAAACAAGAATGAGAAGAATTATTATTCATGGGTTAAAGCCGGAGTATAATGGTATTATTACGGCTACTGTGGATGGGCAACTCAACCAACATTGACCGATCCGATTAGTCGCTAACCAAGAGACTTTAGATAGTCAAATGTATAAGGTTTCGATTAAGAGAGAAGAAAGTGACATCTTTGATAAGAGAGGGTTTAAGGGTCATAGGTTCTGACAATAAAGATGGCAAGTCGAGGAAAAGCTATGTCTAATGGCAAAAGCAACCAGCTCGTGAAGAATGGCAAAAGCGCCCAGAGAGACGAGTCTTCGACCAAGGGGAGCCCTAGTGAGGCATGGCAAAAGACGAGTGGACGATGTTATGTTTGGCGGCAAGGAGGGCCACTTTGCTAGAGATTGTTGAGTGAAGAAAGTTGAAGGAAATGTCGCACATCATCGAAAAAGAATGATTTTGATGAAGATGAGGAATGGGATTTCCAATCGCTCATTGCAATGGTGGTATCGGATGAGCTCGCTGCCTCTTCCACAGTCAAGTCAAGCGATGCGATGGCATTAATCTCGTAAGTGAAAACTTGATTAATTATGATTTCGATTGGATTGTTGATTCGTGGTGTTCGAGTCATATATTTGGAGATCAAGGCAAGTTGTCGAACATGCATGAATATACGGAGGATGTGTTGTTAAAGACGCAGACGACTCGAGGCTGCCGATTACATATCGGCAAGGCGATGATTCCTCGATTCCATTCACAATTAGTTGAATTGAAAGTGTGTATCACTGCGGGAATGAAGAAGAATTTATTGTCTATAACTCGGGTAATTATGTGATGTTAGGTAGATGTTAAGGTGGAATATGAAGCCCACTAGTTGACCAATCATAGAGGGAGATCGGATATGATCAAAAAAACAAAAAAAGGAATGATAGCTGTCCTGATTTATGGTGTCTGCGAAGCATGGGCATGTAAGTTATCACAAGTTGAAGGTGATGATGCGTAAGAACATCTTTGAGGGGTCTTTCCTAGTTGAAGTGCAAGAAGATGTGATTTGTGCTAGGTGCCGTGATGGGAAGGCACATCAACTTCCATATGAGGAATCATCATTCAAAACTCGGATGCCTCTCGAGCTTGTTCACTCGGATGTGTTTGGTCTAGTGAAAAGCGGATTCAAGTAGGACTTCTCCGGTATGTCCGGGTTGTTTTCATGAGGGAAAATCCGAGTTTATTAAATTTAAGGTGTTTAAGGAGAAGGTCGAAAGTGAAGTAGGCAGAAAAAACACGCACCGATAATGGGGAGAATACACTTCCCATGAGTTCACGAAATATTTGCAAGAGTGCAAGATAAAGATACTTGTCCGTATACACCACAGCAGAACGGTGTTGCCGAAAGAAAGAATCGGCATCTAGCTGAGACATGCGGGAGCATGTTGCACGCAAAAGAATGTTCCACCAAGGTTTTGGGCTAAATGTATGAAGACAACGGCTCACGTGATTAACAAGTTGCCACAAGCAAGGTTCGATTTTATGTCACCATATGAGAAGCTATGGAATTGCACGCTTTGTGGTAAGTCACTTTATAGTTTTCGGTGCGTATGTTATGCATTTGTGCCTAATCATCTTCGCAACAAATTTGACAAGAAGGCGGTTATTTGCATATTCGTGGGATATGGTGACGAAAGGGGTGGAAGTCTTTGTGACCCTACAACAAGGAGGTGCAGCAAGGAATGTGGTGTTCGATGAATTGTCGTCTTGGTGGTCACCTCAAGCTATTGAATTCCAAATTCATAGCCTAAGAGGTCAAGAAGGTGAAGAATTCAATGAGAATCAGCCTGTTGAAAAAGATGTCGAAAAAGATGTCAACACACACGGTACCGAGGATCGACAAGTTCATTTGACCGCGTCCAAGGTCAGCAGAAGAACTTGACCAAGTCAGTCGAAGAACTTGAAAAGGAGGAGCCTCAACTTCAAAGATCGACGAGGGCAAAGGAAGCCAAACCCTAAGTATGCCAACGGCAATGTTGGATGGTCGAGCCCATATGAAGAAACCTCGCGTAATGGAGGAAGGCCATGGAAGAAGAAATCACTAAAGAAGAATGAGAAGTGGGACTTCAACCAAATCAAGAGAATATTTCCCCGCAAATGGGTTTATAAACTTAAAACAACTAGACGGATCGATTGAGAGGCACGTCTAGTGGCTCGAGGTTTTTCAAAAATATGGGGTTGATTATGAAGAGACCTTTAGCCCGGTAGCAAATGTTACCAGTTAGAGTTCTATTAGCACTTGCAAGCAACGTGGGAATGGCGGATGGATGTGAAGAATGCTTTCCTACATGGAGAACTTGAGCGAGAGATATACATGGAGCAGCCGGATGGTTTCAAGAGCAAAACTTATCCAGGATATGTCTGCAAGCTAAAGAAAGCGTTACAACCGGCTTAAAGCAAGCCACGAGAGCGTGGTATGGAAAGATTGCAGAATTCTTGTTGAAGAGCGGTTATAATGTAGCTCTAGCAGACTCGAGCCTGTTCATGAAGGCAAAAGATGGAAAGGTTGTCATTGTGCTTTGGTTTATGTGGATGATCTCATCATTACTGGAGATGATGAAGATGAGATATGTCAAATTAGAGCCAACCTCTCTGTGCAGTTCCAGATGAAGGAGCTTGGAGAGCTGAAACACTTTCTGGGGCTCGAGGTTGATAGGACAAAAGAAGAATTATTCCTATGTCAATAGAAGTATGCATGAGATCTCTTGAAAAATTCGGGATGCTCGTTTGCAAACCTATATCTACTCCTTTGGATGGGAAGCATAAAGCTATGTGATGAAGAAGGTCGAGAGATAGAAGATCTGGTCTATGTTTGGTAGGTAGTCTAATCTACCTTACCATAACTCGGCCCGACATCGCTTTTGCGATTGGGAGTAGTGAGTCGATTCATGGAGAAGCCAAGGAAGCCTCACTTTGATGCAGCCAAGCGGATCCCAAGGTATGTAAAGAAGACTTTTGATTTTGGGCTTTTGTATAAAAAGAATCATCGGGTGAGTTGGTCGGTCATTGTGATCTGACTATGCTTTGGAGATCAACACATATGACGATCAACCTTTGGATTCGTTTCATCTTGGATTAGCGGTAGTATCCAGTGCGAAGAAAAGACAGTTGGCTGTATCTTTGTCTACAACAAAAGCTAAATACAGAGCAGCAGTAATGGCAGCTCAGGAGAGACGTGGCTAGTGCAATTATTGGATGTTCTTCATCGGTCGATAGATTATTCGACAATATTGTATTGTAATAATCTATCCGCTATAAGTTTTGGCAAAAATCCAATTTTCCATGCTAGGACTAAGCATGTGGAAGTCCACTATCACTTTTCATGAGAGAAAGTGTTGGAGGGCGAGATCAAGGAGTACACCAAGATAGGTGATCAAGTTGCTGATATCCTCACCAAAGGTCTTGGAGCTGCAAAGTTTGAAAAGTTTCGATCTCAGCTTGGTATGGTCGCGAGGAGTATCCTTAGAGAGAGTAGTCAGTGAGGGGAGTATTGAAGATATCACCGCCTATCTCTCGTGACTCTTCTTGTTTTGGTCGAAAGACTATTCAGTTTCGATGGAAGTCTTTTCTTGCGATATCGTTAGAGTGTCTTTATTGCTTTGGAGTTTTCTAGAGTCATTATTAATGATGCGCACATGTTAAAGTGTCTTTATTGCTTTGGAGTTTTCTAGAGTCATTATTAATGGTATGTTAAGAGTCTTGTAATTGTTAGATATTCAAGAAGGAGTAACTGTGAGATTCTGATATTCAACAACTAACACTGATGCAGAGTGATATGTTCCAATCTGCCAAGAAGATGCAACATTGACAATAGCTTCTAAATTTAAAGCTGCAGTTCTCATGTTTATGTTATTCCCCAATAAGTGGCTTTTGACTGTCTATCTCTATGATCTGCGTCTCATCTGGCATAGCAAAGCACCCAAAAACACTGGTAAGAAAGAGCTCAGTAGCTGAGAACTCATTTTGATGCATATTCTGAAATTGTTCTCAAATGTTGTCTAATAGGAATTAAAGCAAAGATATTAAAAAAAAAAAAAAGAGCTCAGTAGCTGTCCTAAAGTTTAAAATGTGTCTGAGGAAGAGAAGATACTAATTTGAGAATTATCTCCACGAACTGATTTCAAGTCATTTTCTGATACATCACTTAGAAATGTTCTCATGCTTGGTTCTTCTCAAATTAGGACGAAAAATAGGCAGACAATTGAAGAAAAGGAACACTTATGAAAAATGATATCCTAGGAAACAGCTTGCCAAGTTATATCCCCTGTTATTTGCTTTAAGATTTTCTTAGATGGCTTATAACCAGGTCTCTCCAGCAAGTTCTCTTCACCTCCGTTCCATTTCCTGAATGCATTGCATTATTAACTGTACAATGTACCGACTACTGACCGAATCCACAGACGCGACCAATGACCCGACGATCATGATCACGGAAGTCCTCAAATGGAATATAGGTATACCCCAATGCAGAGGGTATGGAATTCTGACCCAAGCAGAAGTTCTCATTGCATTGCAGACATCGGTTCTACGATGCTTCATACCGTACGCGTGCTTTCTGCACCTTCTTCTACAACCCTTTGAAGAAGGCCGCGAGCGTCGCCTATGTACTGCTTGTACACCAGAATGATGAACATGCACCCTAATTTTTAATGAGCGCTTGTGGAAGGAAAATTGAACTTTTTTTTTTATTAAATGTGGAATTCGATGATCTTAAGTTATTTGAGACTTGGATCCTTCAACGAGGATCAAGCAGGGTCGGGCCAAGCGCAGTTGATGCATATTGGTTTATGCAATGGGCTAATGAATGATACAATTTCAGTGTTAGCTGTGGCAGGTGGCCGCGAGAAAATTGGGTTTTATTGGTGAGGTTGTGCAAGGTTTCGTTGGACATTGCTATAAGAGTATTTTGGAAAGATGACATAAATGATCCATAAACTTTGGCTCAATGTGCAATGTGGTTTTTGAACTTTTAATTTGTTTAACGTGGTCGCTAAACTTTAGCTCAATGTACAATTCCATTCCTGAAGTTTTAATTTGTTCGATGTGATCCATGAACTATGCGTACATATTCGATTTAGTCCCTTAACTATATGAAAATGTTCAATGTTGTCAACATTGAACATTTTCATATAGTTAAGGGACTAAATCGAACATGTACGCATAGTTCATGGATCACATCGAACAAATTAAAAGTCCAAGAACGGCATTGCACATTAGGATAAAGTCCAAGGATCATGTTGGAGAAATTAAAAGTCCATGGACTATATTGCAAATCGGGTCAAAGTTCGGGAACCATTTATAGCATTATCCCGAGCATATTCTAAATATGGTTAGTTTGGTCCTTTTTTTTTTAAGTTAGTTTGGTCTTTTTAAGTGCTAGGATTTAGGCCACATTGCCAAAAATGTGTTCTAGAAAATAGAATATACAAAGCGATAAAACTGCGAAAGTGAAGATTATTTTTAGCCCTGAACCCAGTGAAAAATATAAAAGAAATCTTCATAAATATTAGACAGTCGGACTTTTATGCAATATGCCAACGATGTAAACTTTTCTTTACACCGAGCAATGATTAGACCATGATGTGCTTATACACTGGAGTGATGAAAATGCACCCTAATTTTCACGAGGGCTTGTGGAAGAAAAAAATGGCACCTTCGTTTATCAAACGTGGGATTGGATGATTTTAAGTTATTTGAGGACTTTGGATCCTTCAACGAGGAACAAAGCAGCATCAGGCCCAACGAGGTCAGTGCATACCGGTTTACGCAATGGGCCAGTGAATGAATCAGTTTGAGCGTCAGATCTACAGCTCAGTCTTGTGGGCCTAGCCTAGCAACAACAGACTTTGCGTGCAAGTATCTAGAAGAAAGGAGAGAGTTTGCACATATCCAAACCCGTGACCTAATTTGATATTTTATTACTAAGCACTTCTTTTTTGAAAAATCCAAGTTCAATCCATGTGGGTTCGTGACCTTGACCTAGAGGGCTCTGCCTTTCATGCTGCCTATAGGAATGGATTTGCACCATCAAAAGCCAAAACTTTAGGAGGCATATATATCTGCAACTCACCATCATCATGCACGAGCTCTTTCTTTAAGGTCCTTTACCAAATCATGCAACATGGATTTAACTAGGAAGCAAAGTATTCATCCCAAGAGCATATTCTTGTCTCGTTCATACGACGAAGAAGCCCTGCATGCTATATATACAAATATATGAGCTATATTGATCGGGGATTATTGCTTCTCTCAGGACCTTATTAAGTCTGTACAATAAGTGGATAAGCAATTGCTAATGTTGCCTCGGATCACATGAATCTTAATTAAGAAGTAAAGGATAACACAATCATTTTGAAGGAGATTGCATAGTTCACCGAACAGTAGAAGTTTTTCCTTTAATGGGACGACTTTTCTCGAGTAATGTGTTGTCAATACACTGAAAATCAATGTTCCATATTAGGTCTTCTTGACGAGTGCCCCAAGGTTGAGGGTACTTGTTTACATGATCATGTATCATCCTTGGATGTTATCGCTATTCTTGAAACTAATCGAGTTAATTTAAGTCTCTAGTCCGACAACATCTTAGTCCCCTCGTCGTTAGGAATGTGAGTTGGAAACTCAGTTAGTCTGATATGCATCCATGCAATGTGGCAGGATAATCCTAATTACCAAACTCTATATTCTCAGCTTAACTAGTTAAACTGACTAATTTACAATTTGCTTGAAAGGGCCATAGAACTACCACGTAAGTACATCAAAGTAATAATTTTGACATCTTAATACATTATGCTCGCAACCGAGATTTCTCTTGTATATTTAAGACCATGTCAAGAGATACTTTATGAGGTGATTGATCCAAGACGAGGATGGCACGACAAATCAATGGGTTCTTCATCTCCAAGGAAAGCCTCATGTATTCCGAAAGATCCACGGGCTTTGTCGAATTCCATTTGAACTGATGAAGAAGCTTGATGAAGAAGCTAACTAAAAGGATAATATCCATAGATTTCATGGTACGAGCTAACTAAAAGTGAAAGTACACGATTTTGAAAACGCAAAAACTACTTTAAAAAGTCATGAATTAGTTTACAGTGCCTAATGCATATCAAGTGAGATTGACTATAGCTTCTCCTAAAGTAAGTGAACTTTTAAGACTAAATGGACATGTAACATGGTTAAAACTTCTAGTGGAAACTAATACTTTCACACATATGCCATGTAATATTTATACCTTCACGATTTTTTATCGGAGCTTTTTTTAGCACGATTTTTTATTTTCTCGTCATCTACTTATGTGTAAAAAAAGTAGTAATTATTTGCATTTGCTTGCACGTACACAAAATAATAGCATGTCATGTCTATTGTGGGTCTCGCGTGAATTACATCGGATCTAACTACGATGGCCCATCAAATTCAGCCATTCAAAGCATATGCATCGGACCGTCAAATGATGAGTGTTCTTGAGCAATGAACCTTGGAAGCAAGAGTGATCGAAAAATATGTAAAGATCGAGAAATTAAAAGATCATCATTACCCAGTACAAACAGCAACCCTGTCAGAATCACTCAACCGGTCCTCTTGAGGCAAGATAGCAAGGCAATGAGAAAATCATTGCCGCCATGAACAACCCCACCTCTTCTCCTTTCTTCGACAATCTGACCCACCACGCTTTTAACCTTAATGGCGAGCTCATGACACCTCTTCACGCCATGAAAGTCCAAGAACCTCGGAGGAATATGGTCCTCCCAGTTGAATTTCGCTATCAACTCATACCCTTCTCCGACCATATGCCTCAACAGCATCTCTCTCTCCAAACCTATCTCATTCCCAGACACACTCACCTGCACTTTCATCTAAGAGCCTCCTTGCAACACCCCCCTCAGTTCCACAGGCCCTCTCTCCCCCATCTCCCTCCGCACCCTCGTCGACATTTCCCTAGCCACGCACCCCTAAGATGTGCGAGGCCGCCAACCCTCCTCAGGGAGAACATGTGGCTCACTGCAACACGGCGAAGGCAGTGCCAGTAGGTCCCCGAGGGGGCGAACCCGATGGCCCACTCCAACATGAGCGAGTGAGCTGATTCCTTCACGGGGCAGTCCGAGAAGGCTGAATGGTGGAGGATGTTCTTGGCAATGTCGGGGTCGCTGCTCATGATCACTAGGGTCGGGCTGAGGCTAAGCGCCATGAGGCTCTTCACCCCGAGCGAAGTTGCCATGGAAGCTAATTTCCCATGAGCTAGTGGAGAAGCCATTTGGGGCATGCTCCCCACGATAGGCCGACCGATCGGTCCCTTGAGCTTCAAGTGACCTCCATGGCGGTGGTTCCTCCATCCAAAGCCGCCGGGGACCAAGAAGTAGCACAAGGAGGAAGGGAAGAGAGAGAGAAAAAGAGAGTAGCGAGAGAAAAAGGGGAGGGTATGAAGATTGGCCTACCATGAAAGAGAGGAGAAAATCAACAAGAAAGTGAATTTTACTAGCAAGAGGATGTCCATTATTATTATTTTCTGTTGATGAACATAGAAAATGTGAGGGAGAGGGAGAGAGAGAGTGTGTTTGATTAAAGCTGATCTTTAGAAAGATCGCTTACAGAATTGTCTAGAGATGGACGTTGTCCGAGTGAGGATCGCATGTGAGGATTAGTTTGTATTTATAGAGTAAGTGGAAAGTGATTGCGAGTTAAATGTCCGATTAGTTTCCGTAACCAGGGTTAGTGTCCCATGCCTTCATGTTTGCTTCTTCTCCAGAATCGCGAGAATCTTCTCAAGGATATGGTAAAATAACAACGCCGGATATCTAAAATTCTGAAGTACGGGTCACAAAGTTAATTTATAAAGTAAAATGCAATAAATTCTCGAATAGTTCATCATCAAGTCGTTCGACTACGCTAGACTCGAATTCGGACGATACCGATACACTCAACATTCGAGCTAAATTGGGCTATCCCGTTTGAGGTTTGACCCTAATTCATTTTGAAATGTAAAACATACACGAGACCATGGCCAAAGTGTCGTTCTATCAATATGAATCAAGTACGCAAGAAATAAGGTAGAATAGAGTACTTGATACTTGGCCATATATACATGGCCGAAGTAATCATAATGGCTTCAACATGCAAATTCACGTGGAGATGATTAGATTAGAACACATTGCTAATGCCTGGGGATAAATTTTTTTTTTATGATCGGTACACATTGTCAACACATTCTCAATGTTAGATTGAGCTTTAGGGGGGAAAATGGTTGTTCTGACTCTTGTGGTAGAATGTTATGCACCTTTCACGAATTACACCACATTTCACGAAGCACAATCAGAACAGAGGAAAAAAGAAGGCTAGAGGAAAGAGAAAGCGAGGTAGGAGAAAATGTGTCAACGTGACGTAACGTTATATCACACCGACCTTTCCGTACAATCAGTGCGGCTTCATCTTTTCAAGCATTTCGCACCACGAATTGGCCACGTTTGGAACGAGCAACATGGCAATCCCGATATGCCATCATCGCAGCGAGGTACCATGACAGAGGGTTCTCTGCTTCCCCCGTGCAAATTTCCCAAGCCCTTGAACATCCCAAATCTAAGTCAAGCAGCCCAAAGCAAAACTGCCTATACAAGCGCGACTCTTCCTCAAGAATTTTATTGTGGAAGGGCCTATGAGCAAGAGAGTCAAATCTAGAACAAGAAAGTCCCCTCCAGAGTCTCATAAATTTAAGAACTAGGACAAGGAAAATGTAGGACACTAGTCCCAAAAGCACCTCTTTTCCACGCTCAGCCAATGAAAGCATCCAATATAATGGCACAACACATAGTCCAATCATGTTTCCATGTCATTGATCACATAGGCACCCAATCATCCTCATGAGCGTATAATCATATCTTTCAACCTTAATCAATATCACCATGGTTAAGGAACCTAAGAATCCTAAATATCAATATACCCACCAAAGCTAAAGGAGACGCGTGGATATCTTCTCCCCCGCAAAACCTCACTAAAAGCCTTCATAATGCAGGATCTAACGACTCCTGCTTTCCTGAAAGCTGCTGCAGGGACATATAATACGCCCCAACTAAGTAATTTACCCATTAAGCTATTGTGAGGGACAATGCACTAGTGGCCTCTCGGGCAAGGAAAGCAATATTCTGGGGCAAATTAGCAACAAATACAATTCGTGACAAATTAGCCATCAATTTTGCCACATTTTTTCACAAAAAATTAGAATTTTTTTTTGTTTTTTTTTTGTCAAATTAGCAATGAATTTTTTGACGAATACGTTTCGTGGTAAATTAACCACAAATTTTGCCATGAATTTTTTTATAAAAAAAATATTTTTTTTTTGTTTTTTAGGGGCAAATTAGCAATGAATTTTACGACGAATACAGTTCGTACAAATTAGCCACGAATTTTTTTAATAAAAAAAATAAAATGTATATTTTTTATTTTTTCTGAGCAAATTAGCGACAAATATATTTCGTGGCAAATTAGTCATGATAAAAAAAATAGAATATTTTTTTTTATTTTTTCGAGGCAAATTACAAAGAATATAATTTGTGGTAAATTAGCCATGAATTTTGCTATAAATTTTTTTATAAAAAAATAGAATATTTATTTTTGTTTTTTCAAGGCAAATTAGCGATGAATACAATTCCTGACAAATTAGCCACAAATTTTTATAATAAAAAAATAGAATATTTATTTTTGTTTTTTCAAGGCAAATTAGCGACGAATACAGTTCGTGGCAAATTAGCAACGAATTTTTTTCGTCGCAATTTAACAACGAAAATTAAAATTTTTCGTAGCAAATTCATATAGTGACAAATTCTTTCAAATTTTGTGGCAAAACTTGTGACTAAAACCTTTTTTTTTTGTAGTATTCGACCATGCGAGGGGCCAAGTAATGCAATATTTTCATAAGTAGTCTGCCTTCATTTTCAATGATTTGCTTGTCGTTGGCATGATGCAGATACACGGTCTTTTTAATGACATTGATCCATGCATCCATAAGGTGCAAAGTTTCGTCATTAGGTCTTTTAATTCGGTAACCCTACAAACTCTGGTGGAATTCTTTGGCAACCACTACACCATGCAAGGGGGAGTGAAACCGTATAATATATGAAAATTCAGACATCAGTAATCCATCTAACATAACGCACAATTTTAAAGAAAAGAACGAGTCTAACTAATCTGCTTGCTAAAGTCTATCCTCTCGAGCTAAGCTACTTGATTAGAACCCATGTTGCTGCCGCTGCCTTTTGCATTTGTGGCCCTTATTCATGTGGGGGTGGGGTGGCCGGTCTTCTTGGTGGGCCGGCGGTGGTGGGGATAGCAAATCCAAGTACATGAACACGGAGACCCGAATGGCCACAACGCCCATAAATGGCTGCAGAAGGAAGGTCTATGCAGAAATTCGAATTCAATTACAAATTAAAAAACCACAACGATGAATTATTGTTTGGAAAGATGCCTAAATGACTTTTTAATTTGTAATTGAATCCGAATTTATGTATAAACTTTCCTTCTGCAGCTATTTATGAGCGTTGTGGCTATTTGAGTCTTCGTGTTCATACACTTGGATTTGCTATCCCCACCGCCGTCGCCACCCGCACCGCCGGCGCTACTGCCACCCCCACATGAAGAAGGGCCACAAATGCAAAAGGCAGCGGCAGCAACATGGGTTCTAATCAAGTAGCTTAGCTCGAGAGGATGGACTTTAGCAAGCAAATTAGTTAGACTCGCTCTTTTCTTTAAAACTGTGCGTCTTGAATGGATTGCTGATGTCTGAATTTTCATATATACACGATCTCTCCCCCTTGCACGACATAGTGGTTGCCAAAGAATTCCACCAGAGTTCGTAGGGTCACCGAATTAAAAGATCTAATGACGAAGCTTTGCACCCTATGGATGCATGGATCAAGGCCATTAAAAAGACCATGTATCTATACCACGCCAACGGCAATCAAATCATTAAAAATGAAGACAGATTCCTTAAGAAAATATTGCATCACTTGGCCCCTCGCATGGCTGAACACTAGAAAAAAATAAGGTTTTAGCCACGAATTTTGCCACGAAAAATTTGGCAAAATCCGCCACTAAATGAATTTGCGACGAAAAATTTCAATTTTCGTCACTAAATTGAGATGAAAAAAAATTCGTAACAAAATTCGTCACTAATTATTCGTGATAAAATTCATCACTAATTTGCCATGAATTTTATTCGTGACAAAATTTATTGTTAATTATTCGTGGCCAATTTGCCACGAACTGTATTCGTTGCAAAAATTCGTCGCCAACTTGCCCAAAAAAAAATAAATATTTTATTTTTTATAAAAAAAATTCGTGACTAAATTCGTGGCTAATTTACCACGATTTGTATTCGTCACAAAATTCGTCGCTAATTTGCCGCGAAAAAACAAAAAAAAATTCTATTTTTTTTAAAAAAAAATTATAGCAAAATTCGTGACTAATTTGCCACGAATTATATTCGTTGCAAAATTCGTCGCTAATTTACCCCGAAAAAAAAACTATTCTATTTTTTTATCGTGGCTAAGTTGCCACGAAATGTATTCATCGCTAATTTACCCCAAAAAAACAAAAAATATATATTCTATTTTTTTATTAAAAAAATTCATGACAAAATTCATGGGTAATTTACACGAACTGTATTCGTCACAAAATTCGTTACTAATTTGCCCCTTTAAAAAACAAAAAAAAATCTATTTTTTTATAAAAAAAACTCATGACTAATTTACCACGAAATATATTCGACGCAAAATTCATCGCTAATTTATCCCCAAAAAACCAAAAAAAAAATCTATTTTTTTATAAAAAAAAATTCGTGGAAAAATTCGAGGCTAATTTGCAATGAACTTTATTCGTCGCTAATTTTGCCCTAAAAAAACAAAAAAAAAATTCTATTTTTTTATTAAAAAATTCGTGGCAAAATTCATGACTAATTTGCCACGAATTGTAACTGACCACAACTATGTAACCCAGAGCCAGCAATCCACCCAGTGTCATCCGTCCAACCTGTTTCAATATAAGATCAAAGAGAGACAAACCTGAATAACCACCCAATTCATCAGAATTTTAGTAGGAACACAATTGAAGGATAAAAAAACAGCCAAAGTCAATAATTTTATTAAATCGCCAAATTGCAAAGGCAAGTCTGCTCAGACAAAGTTAGTCAAAGCTATGAAATGACATTATCCGTTGAGATCAGACAATTATCTAACATGCAGCATCAAGTATAACATAATCATTTGTAGCCATACAAATTGACAACTCAAAAAATGAAGCAACTATGACTATTAATCGGAGTACCACCAAAAGTTTCCGTCTTCATAATTCCTTGATACAGTTGTTTGGAAATATTCTATGGACACGTTACTCTCGTGGCTACTATCAAATATGTGTGTAAGTTGATTCTTACATATGCCAATTCTCAAATTGCATAAGAAAACTGTCTCAAATGCTATATCTAGCTGCATGTCAAGGTTCATAGGAGTGAAATAGAAACCTTACAAAACTGATAAAGAGGACAAGACATCAGCACAGTAAATCATCAAGTCAACTCAAAGGACGACTATTTAGTGTAATGAAATATGAGATGTTTCTTACCTCAAACTCTGCTTTGGGTCGGATAATGAAACGCTTGTCCACAATCCTCTAGTCACCCATGGAAAGATAGTACCTAATACCAGATTGACGCACCTTAATCCAATCGTTTATTCATGCTTCTTCACTACCTGATGTAGGTCTCAGGTACATCTCAATAAAGCTAAAAGCAAAAGAGGATGTCACCCCCCACAACCAAGTTCACTCGTTACAAAAGAGTAGCAGCTTGCAGATATACCTACTTATCTGTTTGAGCTTCATTTCCTTGGAGAACCTGGGCAGGAAAGGAATCTGGAGACTGTAAAGTTATGTTGCACTATTAATTCAAAGTTCCCACCACAAAACACATAGGAAAAATTTATTCAAACAGGGGATGGCATTCATAATAGCATGATTTGTTTATAACTTCTTGAAAAACTACCACGGATCATGACTTTCAATACGACATACTCTTAACACAGCATTTTAAGTAATGATGATGTAAATACACATCACAAGCAACAGTAGTTACTTGTGAAGAAGGCACTATTGACAAAAAAGTTTGTTGATTATACACCATGAAACAAATTTTAAAGAATCCCAAGAACAACTAAAGTATCGAACAATAAAATGTGTCAAGAATAACAAGTAGATGACTGCCTCTTTTTGTTAGTTAAACAAAAAAGTACTCACAAGTCCCAATGGGGTTTACATATAAACATTGGATCATAACCCTGCATCAGTCCCACTAAACTAAATTAGTCTTTTCAGAGTATTACTTTAATATTGCAATTCCTGAATTCAAAAAAAATTACTGTCCGACATATCAGTAATAGGCCCTTTCGTATGGTCACGCATAGAAAGGTTCACCAAAACAGTGACCATCTCAGAACTTTTGTACCCTGAGATGACTAACATAGGACAGGTTCCATCATGATTTTAACTATCCTCACTCTTTTATACCTGCATTTCATGGTTTACACAGGATAACTTTTTGCTATATGAATTTTACTGTTGGGGTGGGAGGGGAAGCAGCGAGGGGGGGACAGAGTAGTGGGGTACACAAATTAAAAGAATGTACAGGGAGAAGAAGCTAGAGCAGAACTACCACTCATTAGAGATCCACTGTAACAGATGGCAAGAAATATATGACCAAAATACACACTCAAACAAAAAGACAAAGTAAGCACATAAACATGAATGAGGTCAAAGTCTTATCCTAATGAAGGTAATGATTTCTCTCAGATTTAAATTTGAAAATTGCACAATACGAACATCGCTTCTGCATTTTATCTTGTAGATTGCTTCCCTGAATGATGAAACAAAGCTATTGTTGATTCTAATCTGCATAGAAGTCCAAAAAAAAAAAGCAAGGACAGCAAGCTTAAAAATGGCAAAAATGAAAGACCAACCTGTGCATGGTGTAAATCTGGCTCAATGCGTCTCCTAAACAATGGAAAGATGCTGTCAATGAGAGAATCCAGTGAACGAGAGTCTCCAATATCATATTGGACCTTTGAAAGGAGGCTAAAATGGACACCACCAACCTGATCCAGAGAAGAGACGAATCTGATCATACAATTATCTTTAAGAACGAATCAAATGAGTCGTGCAATTTTTGAAAAAGAAATTACAACAGCAACCCGAATGTCTAGCAAAGACCGCAACCTCGCATGTAGAGCATAAGTACCATCGACAATCACCTAAAACAATTAATTGAAGAACAAATGAACCCACTGCAACAGTGCCAAGCAACATGCCAACCCCCCGAGTTATAGAAGCATACCACACCAGAGGAAGCACTCTTAATTGTCTTTGAACCGACACATCTTCTGTGCTGAAAATCGAACGCAGGTACCAAAGTATCTTGTCCATTTGTCAGATCCTATTAAAAAAGTCTAAATCATTAGACACAGCAAGCAGAAATGGAAAAATAATGTATAAGACATTCACACAACTCAGTCAACAACCAATATCCATAGGGAGAATAGAAATAAATCACCACTAGAACAATCAAGGAGATCACAAGAACAGCTCACAATCACAACTTTGAGAACACGTACTCCCAGTTTCACATTATGAATTCAACTCTTCATGGTAAAGTCAAAACCTCATATAAAAAGAGAAAAAGGGGAAACAACTTAAGATTGGCAACCTGGATTTAGAGTCCCAATCTCCTCGGCTGCCCCCCTTGAAACCCTCAAGCTCGGCCCGCACTCCACCGAGGACGCATCAATCGAATTTGCCGCTGTGTTTATCTCCACCCATAATTTGCATGAATCTACATTGTTGGAGCGACCCCACTTTCACCTTGTAAGCTGGTACATCAGTGTAGAACTAAGAGTAGAATTGGTATGTCTTGGCCTGGAGTATGATCTGCCTCAATCCTTCAATAGGCACTAAGACCATCAAGAGAACTCCAATCACAATGCATATCTGACATGATAAACAAACCCGAGTTAGACCGGCTCACTTATAAATCTTAAAGGAAGAACAATGAACAAAAATCAAATCAAAGAAAGCATACCCAGTTTGTCCACCAAGACAAGCTGAACCTCCTCGGCTTAGAAATTGCAAGCCACATTATGCAGGGAAACTAAAAACAGAAATGGTAGAAGCCAGAAGAGTAAGACTAAGTGATTATACACATTGGCAATTTGATAAGAGATTCAAAATACATGTCTTGCTTATAAGGGTACACTTACAAAGTATGCGGTACGGGCAAAAGCGAATCCTCTGAAGAAGGAAAAAGGACCACCGAAGAAGGGGAAAGTAATGCCAAATCAATTCCAGAGGTCAATTATCGCCCAATAAAAGTGAAAAGGCCATCTAATTTGAAAGGAGGAGATATCATGGAATGGAGTCTAAATCCACTTACCAACAAATATATTGCACGTTACAGACCGAAGTGTTTGAGCGCTGTTAAAGTGCAATTTCTTCACCAGTACACTTTCTATAATGTCAAACACCGGCATTGCATAAATCTGCCAGGAGAAATCGTACATGAGATCTAGTAAAAGCGGTCCAACCTCTCCAAAAATCGCAGGAGGATTAGGGGAAGAACATGAAAAGACGCAATATCTACCTGATAGCTTCCAATCACATGGACAATCACAAACATATTCGCCAGAGCAATAAGCCAAGCGGGTTTTTCCAACAAGATGAGGATGTTGTCCTGAACCGAGTTCCCAAACATCCAGTATCCAATTAAGGCGACCGGGAAATAGCAGAGAGCGACAATTACGTATGCGACAACAACTCCTCTCCATGTCGGGCCCTTTGATGGCTTCTCTGGTGTGGATGCTTGGATCTCCAACATGACATTGTGCCCGGCACAAGCAAAAGCAACATCACCCAATGCAGAGAAGAAGTTGAATACCGTTCATGCTGTTGACTTCACTGCGTACCTGTATTGTACATTGGGCCGAACACCCTTGTGGAGTGAAACTGACCAAATTTATAAACGAAAAGCTGTACCTTTTGAGCTCTTCTTTAATTTCCAAGCAAAGCAAAGAAACAAAATCCTCACCTGAAGGAGAGAGCAGATTCGTCACTGTAAAGGGGAAAAAAACCCTTCAAAATATATCCTCAAAATTACAAACGAAGTTGCACACCTATTATTCGAACGAACATGCAGTCCATGATATCACCGGCAGAAACACGCATCTATCAAACAGATTACCCTAAATCATGCCAACTACTTGAAGGAGGGAGCAGATTAAAGGGGGAAAAATAGGAGAGCCCCCAAATCAGACTCATTGTTGATTCGACAATAAGACCGACTGCATCTTTTTCTTGGCGTGTAGAATCTCTCGGTATTTTCTGATGAATCCAAAGTAACATGTCTTAATCAAGTCGGATGAGGCTCGTTTTCCACAGTACAACATTAAAAACAGGAAAAAAAAAATCATCAGACGAAGGTTCCGATAGACAATGAGACCCTTCATAGTGGGCCTGGGTGTGGGATTAAGCTTGTGGTGAACAAAGATGCAGCTCATTCATTGGATCAACACCAATTCATTCGTCTCGCAAACTTGAAAATCGTATTCCTCAATTCGCCGTTACCAGTGGGTCACAACAGATTCCTCCCAAACAAGTGGTATGCCATGTTTTGATAGCTCACTATCATGTAAACAATCCATTTTTTTCGAGAACTGTCAACAAAGCCACCATTACAGTAGTGGACCTTGTTGTTACTCCATGCTGATCAACCATTAATAAAACGCTAATATGACCAACTGGACACTAATGATGATGAAGTTCTCATGCAAAACCAAGACTTTTGATGCAACACAAACATGAAAAATTTGAAACCGATACATCAGCCAGGCATCACGCATCAGCAATATAGGCACTAAAAATTTATACCGCAATGATTCTGATACGGGGCTCTCCTATCAAACAAAACCCTCACTTGAAGGAGAGAGAAGATTCGTCGGGAAACAAAAACCCTTCGAAATATATCCCCAAAATTACAAAAGAATGCAAAAATTACACACATTTTGGAGCAAATCTAAGAGAATCTGCACCTCTCGAGGCTTCGTCGGAGGCGGCAGCGTGGTACACTCATGGTCCTTGAAAGTGGGAACAATTAATTCTACTGCTTCAAGGCCTGTGATATGCACCGCTCACGTAAACTAACTAATACAAACAGGAGGAGAAACGAGATCCAGACGAAAGGATACAGGTTGTGCAACAATCTACTCTTAAAAAAAAAACGCCGAATCGGTTCAAATCTGTACCTCTGGAAGCTAGGGCGGAGCGGGGCGTGGTACAGCTTCGTCGGACGGCGGGGACAACTGCAAGGCGTTGAGGAGGAGGCGGAGGCGGAGGCGGAGGCGGAGGCGTTGGCTAGGGCTAGGGCTAGGGCGACGGCGTCGGCAGGTGCAGAGCGAGTCGAAGCGGGGCGGAGGGCGTCGGCGTCGGCCAGGGCGTCGTGCTTCGTCGTTGGCGTTGGCGTCAGCTAGGGCTAGGGCCGTGGGCCTTCGTCGTCGGCGTCGGAAGCGGAGGGCGTCGGCGTCGGCTAGGCCTAGGGCGTCGGGCTTCGTCGTCGACATCGGCGTTCGCTAGGGCTAGGGCCGTGGGCCTTCGTCGTCGGCGTGGGAGGGGGCGTGGGAGGCGTCGCATCGGCGTCGGAGGCGGCGTCGAAGGCGTCGCGTCTGGGAGGAGAGAGAGACTATGCGCACGGCGTCGTCGTCGGCGTCCGCCGACGCGTCGGCGTCGTCGTCGGCGTCGGCGTCGGCGTCGGAGTCGGCGGCGTCGGAGGCGTCGGCGTTGGAGTTGGAGGCGTCGGCGTCGGAGGCGGCGGAGGGAGCACAAGCTCTGAGAGTAGATCCGGGGGGGAGAGAGACTTTGGGGGGGCGCGAGAGGAGAAATATTATCCGGAGGAGAGAATAGAAGGTTGGGGGCGTGGGCTTCATCTGGAAAATTCCGGGGGGAGGGAGATGTTTGACCGGGTGGGGCCCGAGAGACACGTGTCGCACGGAAAAGGACTCGTTTTTTGCCACGGTGGAATGCGAGTTGTACCTAATATTTTCTCGCGAGGGGGAGAGAGAACAGAGAGAGAGAATCGGGGTGAGGGGGAATATAAAAAAAATTTAAAGATTCGTGGCTAATTAGTCATAAATTTGAAAACAGTTTTCCGCACGAATTTGAAAAAAATTTTCCGCACACACCTAATTCAAATTTTTTCAAATTCGGGGCAAAATTCGTGATAAATTTACCATGAATTTAGCAACGAATTTCATTTTTACTAGCCTATTTTTAAAAATTCGTGGTTAAATCCGTGGCAAATTTGCCACAGATTTAATTTCGAATTTGAAAAAATTGCCCATACACGCCTAATTTAAATTTTTCAAAATTTGTGACAAATTTGCCACGGATTTAATCACAAATTTCATTTCTACTAGCCTATTTTCCAAATTCGTGGCTAAATCCATGGCAAATTTGCCACGGATTTAGCTACGAATTTCATTTTTACTAGTCTTTAATGAAATTTGTAACTAAATCTACAGTAAATTTGCCACGAATTTGAAAAAAAAAATTGCCCACACATGCCTAATTCAAATTTTTTCAAATTCACGGCTAAATTCGTAGCAAATTTACCATGAATTTAGCCACGAATTTCATTTCTACTAGCCTATTTTTCAAATTTGTGGCTAAATTCGTGGCAAATTTGCCACAGATTTAGTCACGAATTTGAAAAAAATTGCCCACACACGCCCAATTCATTTTTTTTCAAATTCATGGCTAAATCCGTGGCAAATTTGTCATGGATTTAGTCACGAATTTCATTTTTACTAGCCTCGATCTTTACTTTCATACCTCAACCTTAATCTTTACTTTCATCGTAATCCATGGAAACAGTAGTGAAAATTCGGGTATTTATAAAATACAAAATATGAAGAAAATATATCAAAAAGTGTATTTACTCTTATTATACCTTGGGACCTTGCAAAGGATTTTTTTTTTAAATATCATCTTTTTAAACGTATTAGCAACTGACGACTTTTTAAGAACATTCATTATCAGCGGTTGAATACTACCAAACAGAATTTTAAAGAAATTGATTTGTGTAATTTCATTGTAACAGTTGTCATCACAAGCCTCTTTTCTGCATTTGTAAAACATTGTTAATGTCAAAACGTAAATGGACAAACTTCTCTATAACTTATTTAGTAAAAATAATCATTATGAAGGAAGAGAAAACTTTACCATGGTTTCTTCAAATGGCTCCGTGACGTTGTTATTTTTACTATGATTGCTACAAATTTAGTCATAAATTGCCCACACACGCCGAATTTTTACTATATTAATTTCCGTGTTTAATTAGTTACAGATTTAGCAACGGAAATTAAGTATTGCGGCATTTCCCTACTATATTTATTTCCATGGCTAAATTCTTGGCTAATTAGCCACGGATTTAGCCACGGATTTAGCCACGGAAATTAAGTATTGCGGCATTTCCATATTATATTTATTTCCGTGGCTAAATATGTGGCTAATTAGCCACAGATCTAGCCATGAAAATTAAGTATCGTGGCATTTTTCTACTATATTTATTTTCGTGGCTAAATCAATGAAAAAACCTAAGGGCTCTCCAAAAAAAAAATTTGGGGGCGTAGCAACATTTGCTCGCTTACTCCAGCTTAGGCAAACCACCATAGAAATTTGTTCGTGACGCGGAGGGTTGGGGTCACATAAAAAATATGTCGGGTCGAATGATAAACCGGATCAAATACATAAAATTCAAGACATATTTTACAACTAATTTAGCCAAAAAAAAGTCAAAAAAGTGAAGCAAGAGTTTTTTTTCGTGGCTAAATCCATAGCTAAATTATCCACCAATTTTTTTTCGTCGCAAATTTCGTTGCAAATTAGCCGCGGAAAATTTTGTCACAAATTCCATCGCAAATTAGCCACTAAAAATTTTTCGTCGCAAATTCTATCGCAAATGAGATACGGAAAATTTTTCGTCGCAAATTAGTTATGAAAAATTTTTCGTCACAAATTAGTGACGATTATTTTTTTTTATCGCTAATTTTTCGTGACTAAATCCTTATTTTTTTGTAGTGGAAGATGCCATAATAGCAGCCCCGAAACATGCAACAAATGAGCGGAGATCCACGAAGCAAAGAGGAAGAGTGGTTTTTCTCTGGGAACGGAGAGGAAGGATGGTTTTTCTGTGGAAACGGAGAGAAAAGCCCTATTGGGATTGTGGTATTTCTACCCGACGGACCGATTTCGAGTCGATCGGGTTTTTTTATTTGGCGGGAACGTGGGACGGACGCGACGACTCCAGATAAATAAGAAAACTCCAGAAGCCAACCCCCTAGGGCTTTTCTCTTGTCGTCCTGTGGGTTCCGTCTGCAATTGCATCCCGTACAAAATCAGTCAGAAGCCTTCTAGTTTTTTATGGAGGCTGGGGTACAGAGCACCAGCAGTAAGCAGATCAGGAGACCCCAACCGAGCAAAGCGAAACCCTACCTTGCGTTGAAGCGCAATCACTGCTAATACCGATGCCGCCGCCACCCCCACCGCCGTTCCGGGTGCCGGAGCTCAGGTTCGCGGCCAGTGGAGACTTCGTCCGGTGACGCAACACCCGCAGCTCCCGGTGCAGCTTGCCAAAGCTGGAGGACGCGGACATCCTGTCGTCACCAGGCCACGAGGCGGTGGCGGTGGCGGCGGCGGCAAACGGCCAAGATCGGAGTGGCATGGTGGCGGGGGGGCGCCTGATGTGCCATGATTGCTAGCGCTGTCGTGGCTTCTCTGAGCTTCAAAGGCCTTAGATTTAGGTTTTGTTGTGTAGAGACAGAGAGGAGAGAGAAGGGGAAAGTGAGAGATTTGTGGGTGGTATCAGGGTGTCAATGGTTCGGATCGACCCTCCCCCATTTCTAATAATATCCATAACTAAAAAGCCTTACCCAAAAAAAGGCAAGCCTTAACCACAAAATAACTCAAATTGGTGCTATGAAGCGTATTGGAAGTCTTGAAAGGGCAGTTCATTAAAATAAAAGTTGAAGAAGATGCGATGATTTTTTTGAAGGAGAGAATAAATGTGATTTGGCATCACTCGAACAGATTTCTTTGAAGAGACACTAAATCGAGATAAAACCGGGTCATGTCACATTCAAATCCAAGAGTTCACAACATGACAACTTGCCGGACAAACTTTTTATTTCTCTGCTCCCTACAGACTAAAAGGATAACATTGCTACATCCATTATTCTAGGATTTTGGCAATCCTCCGCTTGATACAATCATGATTATTAGGAAAATCAGCTGTTACATGCAAGGAAAACAAGAGCGCCCGAACTATGAGCGATTCTTGCCGAGGATTGTAATAGGCTTTAACGGGAAAAGTGTCGAAAAAGTGTCGGAAAAGTCCCGAACCTATTGCATTAGTGTCAATTTAGTTTTGTGCCAAATATGGCGAGGCCAAGCGTCGCCTGAGCGAGGGCGGCCTCGCCGGCTCTCACCCTTGCCTCGGTGAGGCCAACGCTCGCCTATGCCGATGAGGGCCAGCCTTCCTCAGGCGAGGCCAACCCTCGCCAGCCACCGGAAAGAGAAGGAAAAAAAGAGGAGAAAAAAAAGAAAAGAAAAAAGAAAAAACAATTAGAATATTGTTAAAAATTATCCACGTTAGCACCAGCGATGCCACGTAAATCAGCCGACTTTCACTTCAGCAAAATCCGGCCAAAATTAGCCAAAAGGACTGAATTGGTATTATGACAAAATATTTAGGATTAAATTGACACAAATATAATAGTTTTAAGGCTTTTTTTACCCTTTTCTTCGGGTTTAACATCAAAGAGTACTGTAACTAAACATTGGCTGTCTAACTAAAGAGGTAACCCGCTTTTCTGAAGTCACGAGGTCAATGGGGTTTGGTGCAGCTGGTGCAACGGCACCAAACTTACAACGTGTTCCATCCCACCCCTTGGAAACCAAGGGAGGGCATTGCGGTGGATTAAGTGATCATCAAATGTTGAGAGGCTGGTACAGGGTTAGGATAAGACGGAAACCCGACAGTTATCTCGGATGATTATAGAAGGAAAGAAGCAAAGCCTCACACGAGCCAACGACGACAAAAATGAAGAACCCTTAGCAACACAGGACCGACGCGATAGCCCTTTACCTTTCTTGGCGGTGGTTTCAGGCACAGCTCCTCCGTTAGTAATATTCTTTTCCAACCTGTCCACCTTCTCATCTGTGAAACGCCGCGATGTGGTCTGAGAGGGAATAATCGTTCAGCACCTAAAGTATTGCACGCCAACTTATCTTGTAACACGCTTGGTCTGAATTCTTCTAAAATGAAATTTGGTGATGAGAATCAGCGTCATTATCCATGCCTAGCAAATTTGCTCACTGTGGCTTTACCAGCACGAAACAAAAACTACCATACAACAAAGACCATGTGTCACAACATTCTTCCAATAAAGCAACTCTTAAGTTATCAAAATTAGCAACATGTGATGGATTTCCACATTCCTCTAACTTCAGCGAATTTCAGGCACATTTGTCGAAGTTTGAAATTTTTTGTCAAATTCTTTGATTGACTCGAGGACTAGTCGAGAGTCGTTGGGACGAGTTTGGAATGAGACCAGCCGTTGCAAACTCGTAGAATTTAATATTGTTTCACGCGATTATTAAGTGGGTTCTAAATTTCAAGTTGATCTATGAAACAAAATTCAGTAGAAATGTTCAGATCAAACTTTGGTCGATCTAGGTTTATATATGATTTTATCCTAGGGCCATCCTTGTGTAAGAGCATTCATTTCACATTCTTCAAGTTTTGTCCTGGATGCTCCCAATGAGGAAAATATGAGGATAAATTGTCCAAAAAATCTTAAACATATTGTATGATGACCAATTCAATTCTTAAACTTTTCAATTTGATCAATTTAGTCATAAATCTTTTGACAATTTGCCGATGTAGTTCTTTCAATCAATTTTCATCTAAAAATTGTTGAAGTAGGCGCCAACTATCCTATGTGGCACATACGACGTTATCGACGTTGATGGTTTTTTAGATTTCTTTTTTTTTTTAATTTTTTATTTCATTTTCCTTTCCTTTTCTTTCTTTTTCTTCTTTCTCTTCTTTCTATTTCCCTTCACTAGTTCGAGGCCTCGCATGATAGATGGCAAAGGTCACTAGCCATAGGTGAGGGCTGCAACGTCACTACAAAAAAACAAGGATTTAGCTATGGAATATTAATGAACGAACACAAATTCATCAACAATTTGCGATAGAAATAGCGATGAATGCCAATTCGTCGCTAATTTGCGACGAAAACAACAACGAAAATAACTTTTGTGGCGCATTTGTCGCAAAATAACTTTCGTGGCATGTTCGTCGCGACAATTTTTATAGTTCTTCGCTAATTTTGCAACGAATATATGTTCATCGCTAAGTTTTCGTCGCTAATTATAATTAGTGACAAATTGTAATCATCACTAATTTAGCGACAAATTATGTTTGTCGCTAATTAGCGACGAAATTAGCGCAACCCTTTATATTAACAATTCAGTAAATAAAAATGTCGCAAAATATCGTCACTAATTTTCCGATAAAAATTTATTCATGGCTAATTGGCAACAAATAGTGTTCATCACAAAATTAGCGATGACATTTGCAATATTTTTATTTGTTAAATTGTTAATATAAAAGTTAGTCGCTAATTAGCAACAAATATAATCCATCGCAAAATTAGCGACGACATTGGCAATATTTTTTTATTTGCTGAATATTTAATATAATAGGTCGTTGTTAATTACGTCGCAAAATTAAACTACAAAAAAAAATAAGAATTTAATCATGAAAAATTAGCGAGGAAAGAAAATTCGGTACTAATTTGTGACAAAAATAGTAATGAAAAATGTTTTTCGGTAGCCCCCTTCCCCCACGGCGCTTCCTCCCGCGACTCCTCATCGCCCATGGCCTCCGGAGCCCTAGAGGCCGAGGAGCCCGAAGGGGCGGCGGCTCCTCCCCCGTCGAGGGCAAGGAGGACTGGAGGAGGAGCTCCCCGAGAAATTAGAGGCGGAGGAGGCGGAGCAAGAGGACCGAGAGATCGCCGCTCCGGCGGAGGAGGCCGAGGCTTCCGACGAGGAGGCTCCGCTCAGCTCCGCTGGTCGCCGCCGAGGCACCCCCTCCCACCCGCGCCGGCTGCTTCGCTGCCGAGAGGCCATGCCCGTGATGTCCATATCCTGAGCTGCAGCTTCTTGCTCATCTTCTCGGCCTCCGGTGCTGCTCAGAATTTCGAGAGCACCGTGAACACCGGGAGTTTTCCGAGTCTATTTCGTTGGAATTTTGGGTAAATCGAGAGAAGAAATCGACGGTCGTGAGATGAAAACCCAGGGGCGGATTTTGCACTTCTGGGTTTGAGGTTGCTTGTAGGAATGTTTTTTTTATTGGGTTCGTTTGACGTTGCGTTTTGGTTTGATGAGTTTCTTGATTTTTGTTGCAGGCGGATAATTTGGGCACGATCTCGCTTGGGATACTGCACGTGTCCTTTACATTCTTCTCCTCGGTGGCTTCTTTGGTGGTTCGTTCAATGGGTCCCAAAATGCTATTCTTCTTGGGACTACTGGGTACTGACTGTTCCTAACTAGCGAATTTGAAACCATCCTGGTATGCCCTTCTGGGTCTGTAGGTTGTCTATACTACTCAGTCTGATTGCTTATAAATTTTCCAGTCCCGGTATCTCAACAAGTCCGTGAATTTATTGTATACATTGGTCAGGCCTCTTATTCCCCCACAATGGGGATATATGAGGTTGCTCACGGTCACGGTAAACATAAGAGCCTCCAGGCATCTTAATGAGATGTTGTCGCAGGCAGATCACTATGCTTTAAACTTGAGAAATCTAGTTAGTTAGCTCATCATAGGCATAGCTTGTCATCTAACTTAGTGCAAATGAATAAATACCTTGGCTCTGTAGATTAGAGGGGTACTCGGTTTTGCTATTAATGTTTTTGGCCATCATAATGCCCCTTTCTCGACAAAACGAAATAGAAATTGCCCGATAGAGACAGTGAAACATCCTTAGTTTTCAAATTAGACAGTTCAGTTTTGGGCTGAAAAAGAAATCAGCAGTTTACGTTTCTGTTCATTTATGCATAAACTGCATGGTGGACTGCACATTCTTCATCTTTTAGCTGTTCTTGATGCGGGTACACAATGGTTCCAGCTTGTTTATATCTTGGATTTGCTGCGTCAATAGTATGGGTTGGGCAGGTGGATTTGCTTCCTCTTGATTTGTTTGTAAACTAAGTCTGTCTTTGTTTCAGGTCCGCTGCTGTTATCTTGCTAGCAGTTTTTTCGCTTACCTAATTTTTTTCTATCAGGGGACATATCTCACCTCTACTGCATGTACTCATGCAAAAGTTGCAGCTTACATGAAGGAACAATTATCGGTGCCTTGAATGGAGAATTTTGGGGAATGTTTGCCAGTCTTCAGGTCAAATTTGCTAACTGATTTTTTTAAGATAGGCTTTTAATCTTAAACATTCAGCATGTTGTCCTGCTCTTTTTGACATGTCTTTGCAGGTTGTTGGGAATCTAGTATCGCTAGCGGTTTTGAGAGAGGAAATGGTATTTGGCATCATCCCCTTACTCATTCCTTCTTTTTTCTATCCTTCTGTTAACTTTCTAATGTCGTTAGCTGTTTTTAGAGAGGAATCTGTATGGGGCATCCCCTTACTCAATTCTTTGTTTTTCGATTTTTTTCACTTGTTCATTAACATACATAATCATACCACATGAATTTTTTCTCATTATTTATAAAAGGAAACCAATACTGCCTTTCAGTGAGATCTTTTCTTACATATGGAAAGATGATTATAACAAGCGTTTCTGCATTTGTTCTTATCTTCCCTTGATTCTAAGAGTGTCATTATCCTTCATTGTGGATTTTGTTTCCCTTAAATGTAGGATGGGAGTGCAAGCGGAACGAAATTACTGTTCATTGTGTTTGTTTGCAGTATGACCTTCGGCACCATACTTATGTGTTTCTTGAGAAAAAGAGACAGTAGAGAAGAAAGAGCTTCCCCAGAATACCCTGCTAGTTTCCATTCTTCTCTGGTGTCTCTATCAAAGTCTGTGATTACTCCTTTGTTTGACGTACGAATGCTTCTGATAATCCCGCTGATTGCATATTCAGGGCTGCTGCAAGCATTTGTTTGGTAAGTACTGCATTACTTAGTTGTTAAGATGCCACTTGTAATATTGAGGAAAATAGTAGCGTGGCTTGCTTGTTGTGGAAAAGGATTATTCAAATGAACTTGTGGTTTAGGCTTTAATGTTTCCTCATTATATAGATTTGACATTGACTATTATTATCATTTTGAAAGCAGTCAAATGACATGATATATAGTGACTATATACTGTTAGCACAAGATTATTGTGCCTTTAACATATGGTATGATTCATGTTTTAGATGAAGTCGAAAAGTAGTGATATATAGTGAGTACTTATTATTAGTGAAACCTTTTGTACTTTGAAAGGCTATGCAGAGGTTCAGCTAAAAATGCTAATGACTTAGTCCTCATACTTGGATGTTTCCCCAAGATGGTTGTGCGATGGTATCTTCATTTACTAAGCAAGTGAAAAACATTGTCAGGTGTCGTATTGTTTAGTTATTTGTATTAAACTTAACAGCTTGCTTAAATTTGAAGTGGTATTTGATTCATATCATAGTTTGATTTGTATGGAGAAGAATTCCGTTTGTAATATCATATGAGAACTGATGAAGTTTTTATTCAAACCAGCATCTTAGAATGCATAGCAAGTTAAGTTGGGTTAATAAAGAACCTTGTGCAATGTGCATATTGATTGGTAGGTCCGTTAATCTAGGCTTCTTAATTTGCTCTTTTGGAGGATCAATTAGACTGAAAATGTGTCACCAGAAATTTCTAACAATTGCTTTCATGGCCTGAAGATATATAAATGTTGTAAGTGCAATCCTTTTAATTTTGGATGCAAAATTTTGGCAATGTAGGTAATTCACTTTCTTCTATATGCTTGTGGGACTTTGAGTTTTCCTTGCTTTTGGGAATTTTATGGTTTTAATTAAGAATATTAAATAGTAGATATGTTTTGTTTGGCAATCAGGTTAGTTATTATGTGTTGATATGCGGAGGGGGAGATTTGTGAAGGATGGTCTGATTCAGTATCACATTGTATGTAAACAAGTGAACGTCATTTCTTTGGAGGAGGTGATTGAAGCACTTCATGCAAACCTTATAGGAGAAAGCAGAGCAGGCACAAGATTGGAAGTATCTTTTCATATCCATCAGGGATAAGCTTTGCTTCAACATCTTTTATGCCAAAAGTGCAATTGGCCTAATATGTTCTTGCCTTGAAAAGAATTTGCCGACTTGAGGTTGCTTAAGCAGGTGCTTTAAAGTGCTTGAGATTATTTATTTTCTCATTATGTGTATTATAAAGAAAAATGTTTATGTCATTCTTGTGGAAAATGTAGATGAATATATTTAATTTTCATATTATTATAATATTTTGATGTTATTAAGTGCTTAATTAATGTTAAATATAAATTTTAGAAATTAATTTTGCTTTTAATTAAATTTAAAATTGAAAAAAAAAATAAAATGATTTTATCATACGATCACAAATTATAAAAGTTCGTTGCAAAAATAAAATTTCGTTGCTAATTTCGTCCCTAAACAATATTCGTCGTAAAGTTCGTCATTAAAGAATTAATAAAAATTCATTGCTAAATTTGTTCTTGAACAATGTTTGTGGCAAAATTCATTGCTAAAGACATATTATCAAATACATTGTAAAAAAAAAAATTTCATCGCTAAAATATTTCAAATTTCATCGTTGCTATCGTTGCTAATTGGTGATGATTTTTTCCACGAATAACATTCGTGGGAAATGAGCGATGAATTTTGTGGTAGAATTTTCGTCACAACTTCATTTAGCGATGAATTTTGCCAAAATTTATGTGACAAATGCCGTTGCTAAAACCTTTTTTTTTTTATAGTGTGTCCTCACAAAATCATTTAGAAAACTTTAAGAAATTAAAGAAGAAATTTTAAAATTTTAAAAGAATTGCACAAATCATTCACGTCAACGTCCACCTTGCACGGAAGACACCCGGCATCAACTTTAGTAATTTCGGGCTAAGATTGGCCAAAAAGACTCATTAGTGAATCGTTAAAAGATTTATAATTAAATTGGCCAAATTAAAAATTTCTAGACTAAATTAACCCATGTATAATAAGTTTAGAACTTTTTGAAAAATTTTTCAAGTTATAATTCTTTGAACAATTTTCCTCGGGAAGAGGTTATGCAATTGAAATTCTCGATCTTATTCTATAGCTCCTATACTTTTTCCTCTCGAAGATGCAAAAAGAAATAATTAGGATGCGCCAATGACTTTTTAACCGTATAAGATAAGATCCGTAAGATAAGGGTATAGATAGGTATCATTGGTAATCTACATAATAAATGGACGTGAGTATCTGATATCCGAACGAGTGCTTGCTGTACAAGGAATAGAACAAGACTAAACATAAAAAATAGTACTGATGTTTTTCGAGATTTGGAAAAATAATTGCATCAGGACAACCGCGAGGGGGTTCTAGTACCGTTCGCCTCAGGACCGGGGACCCCAACTTGGCGGTCACCTGAAAACACCATGAGGCGATCGAGCTTCCGGAGCCAAAATTTGGCGGAGAGAGAGAGAGAGAGAGAGAGAGGGAGAGAGAGAGAGGGACAACAGCGATCAATCACGCTTTGCCACTTGGGAACTGTTGCCATTTCCTGGCGGTTGTGCGATTATTGCAAGGTAGCTGCTGTCAGAGCGCGCACGACTGAGAGAGAGAGGGGGGTGGGACGGGGGGTCGGGCCATCGTATCTGCCAAACATAGCCTCCTCAGGAGCTAAGCTCCTTCTGCCAGATAGTGGCGGATTGGATTTTAACTTGCGATCAGATTCTATGCTCGCTACCAATATCGACGTCCGCACTCGCATCTTGCACGAGACGTACCACGGCTTCTCGTTCCTCTAAAAGATCAAAGTCCGGCCATGTTCTCCCCCCACATCGATGCGGCGAACCGTCCATGGGGGTCGCGTGCGACGGCAATCCAAACACGCCCAACCGTCCATGGAGGAGCACCAGCATCCCGCGGTACAGGGGGACAGAGACTCGGTCAAAGCGAGCGGGGCGATATCGTAAGGCAAAAGCGAACAGCGAGAGGCGATACTGGTACAGTACGTCGCACGTTTGCAATGTTGAGGTCACTCATGGCCGAGACTTTATTCGGAACTGTACGCAAAGCGGCGCGCGTGGAAAGTCGGGGAAGGAAGAAAGACCGGGCATGCCTTCCCAGTGAACGGGGCTGAAGTGGGTTTAAAACCGTTGCGTGGGCTCAACCTTCTTCTGTAGCCCCCACCTTCTTCGTCGCCTTTCTTGCCCCGACTGCTTCGACAACAAGGAGCCTAAGATTTTTGCCCACCGATTATCCAAGTTAAAAGCTGTCTATTCGACCCTAATATCACGGCTGATGGATCAAGATTCTCTCTCATGTCCGATTTCATTTGAGCTAGGATATTATAAAGGGCTGCCAAACTATACCTGCTGTGACACATTTATCATGAACTTTTCTGTGACATCAGAAACCCAAAAAACTATGCCCGCTGCGACACGTTTTCCTTAAATCTCGAACTTGTACTTAGTCGACAGATGGTTTTTCAGTTAAAACAATGTCGGTTTTTATTTCACTTAAGTCACATGAGTACCATGTGAATGTCATCTGCTTTCCGACATCCATGTAGATAGATTTTTAACAGGTATTCATTGACGGAAGATAAACGTGTCACACGGATATAAGTTTGGAATTTAGTAAATTTATCGTATTGAGCATAATTTCGACGTTTTTGATAGCTTTTGCACTAATATAGTATAGATGGGCTCGTTTGGCGGCACAGGTAGTGCACATGAGCTGGTAAGAATCGTGGGACACGAAGTCAAATTCCAGAAGCCATTACCTCGTAGAATAAAGTAGAAGGGAAGCCTCGCATAGTTTTACGAGTGCACGATCGTTCATCAGCTAACTTATTTTTCTACTTTGAGGATTAGATGCCAAAGTATTCGGTCCCCCTCGCACTCTTCTTATCCACAGTCCGGAATCCAGCTTTTGCCCTACTGGGCTTCTTATTCTACTCCTTTATTTTATTTTTATCGCACGGGCTCGGAATATTTAGGGATTTTTACGTTACGCGCATTTGGCACGCATGTCTACACGAATCACGCCGACCGTATGAGATACGGCTTACTAGTAGTTTATTTAAAACCGGGACCAAAACTTTTAGATCCAACCGCATCGGCCGCGTCGTATCTATTGACATTGACGGCCAGGGTGCAAATGTAAGTATTCTTTTCGTAGGGCAATGAGAAAGAGGCGACACTTGAGGGATGATTAGTGTTTTCAGAGCATCTTGTATTGCTGATCGGGGGCCTTCGTAGTGACCAATGGAGTTGAAAATCAAGACTCGAGTTATTTACCATCCGAGCATTCTTTTTACAGCTAGATCCCATCTACTGGTCGCTGTGAAATGGAAAAGGAATTTCGCGTTCTTCCTTTTTGGAACGGAGGATTATATAAAAATCATATTGATTGCAGCTTTCTCCCGACGTCTTGGAAAGGTATGGAAGGAAGGCTCGAATGATGCGATCCCTCGGTCACCCTAGAATGAAGGGGGGCGATTTCACAGCCTTTGGTCTGCGAAAATACGTCGTTTGGTGCTCCATTTCATTTTCCCATCGAGGCCGAAACCGATAATGTCATTATGGTTTAACGAGGGAGAGTCCCTCGGGTCCATATATAATTCGACATTCCCGCGATAAAGTAAGGCGGCTGTAAAGCTCTTCCCCCAACGAGGGAGTGACTCCAGAATACTTCGTGAGACGAGGGCGGTCGCCGTCTCTCCGGTTGCTCGACAAAACGAAACCATCACGGCAGTCTCTTTCCAGAGAGAGAGAGAGAAAAGCTTCTCTCCCTTCAACTCACTTGACCTGTCCTGGAAAAAAATTTCGGTTCACTCTCAACTTTCATGAAATTTGGAAAAAGAAGAGGAGGAGGAGGAAGAAGAAGAAGAAAGAAGAAACGGAACCATCCATTCCCCACGACAAGCAAAACAAACAAAAAGAAAGGGGGTTGTGGGTTTGGGGTGGCCCCCAACCGAGGGGGGTGTGCTCGGTTGGGCAAAAGACTTATTAAAATGCAGCACCAGGGAGCAACGTGCGACACATGGGTCTGACAAGCAGTAAAACCACACGGTCCGATGCAGCGTTGACCACACCCACCATCCCAAGTTTCCATTGGCCACATCCCCCCCCCCCCGACACACCCCTTCTCACACGTTTGGGTCGAACCGTCGAAATTGAAAAGATTGAGAAAAAATCGAAAAAGGTCGAAAACCCAAAACACTACACCTACGCTCCTTGTCAAAGAAGGAGAGTGTTCACGAGTCAGAGATAGGAGCAGCAGCTTCCTTCACTCTCTCTCTCTCTCTCCCCTACCATCTTGCATATAAATAAACCCTCGTTTCGCCTCCCTTCTTAACCCACCACCACCGCTTTTACCCAAATGCGCCTCTAGTGTCGTTTTTCCAGCCGTTTCTTGCCTCTGGGTCTCTCTGCTTCTCCCCCTGAAGCGTTGTGGCCATGCGTTCTCGGGCTCTAGCTTGCTGAGCCGAGAGGGGTCGTCGCGGGTTTCCTCGTTCTGTCTCTTTGTTTTCTCTTTTCGGGGGGCGGGGAGGGGAAGACATGGAGATGCCGAGGTTCTTCGTGAGCGGAGGGATCAAGCTGCCGATCGGGTTCAGGTTCCGGCCCACGGACGAGGAGCTGCTGGTCCATTACCTGAAGCGGAAGGTCCTGGCCGTCCCGTTGCCCGCCTCCGTGATTCCGGAGCTCGATGTGTTCGGGACCGATCCCTGGGGCTTGCCAGGTAAATCTTTGAATGACAACCCAGCTCCGGCCTTTGACCCTGGTGTCTGTATCGTTGCCCGTTGTTCTCCTGTCTGCCTCGGTTGTTAAAGTTGTCTCCCTTTTTTCTTTCAACATATATTGAGTTTGGGGGAGAAGTTGTCGTTATCGTCCTAGTTTTTGGAGGGTGTGAGGCGACTATTTTAATGCTTTGGGCTGTGCAATTTCCGATTGCCCGTGCAATTTGTTGCTTTATAATATCTTATCACCTCTTTGTGTCCGAATTGATCGAATAATGTCCAGTTAGACGTTGCCCCATGAGCTCGAGCATGTGCTCAGGACATAGAAAATTGGCTGAGACTTTGAATGGTCAAAATGAAAACGTTGAAAACTTGGGATTGTCTTGGTCTATGTGTATCGTGTTGAGGAAATTTGTGTGTATTTGATTGCGTTTAGGCAATTTGAGGGAGAGGAGGTACTTCTTCAGCAGAAGAAATAGGAGTTCCAGTGGCCATGAATGCGTAAGAGTCGCAGCTGGTTTTGGCTATTGGAAGTACAAGGCCAAAACCAAGCAAATCTCAGCTTCTGATGGCATTGGAAACCAAGTCACTGGGACGAGGAAGACTCTGGTTTTCTGTGAAGGGAGGCATTCCACTTCCAATGTCGCCGGCACCCGATGGATCCTGCACGAATTTAGCCTCGCGGGCACTCGCGAAAACTCGAAATTGACCACGGTAAAGAAGGAAAAAAGAAAAATCTAAACCAAGATAACTTAATTTCGTTTCATCTTGTAGCAGCAGTTCACTTGTGCTTAGTGGACATGCTGCGTGGTCTGGCCTGTTCCTTATGGTGTTGTCTGGATTGACCCAAATTTTGCAGACGGCTCATGTGGGAGATGAAAATTGGGCGGTCTATCGGCTGTTCCAGAAGAAATTGAGGCCCAGGAGAAATGGCAATGGCAATGGCAATGGCAATCTTTCTCATCTCAAGAGGAAGAAGAGAAGTTCAGTGATTGATCTTCAGAGTGAAGCCATAGCTGGTGATTCACTAGGCACTCCTCCTCCATCATCTCCATGTTCGAGCTCAATCACTGACAACGCCTCTCCTTGCAACATGTTGGATCAGGAGGACATTAGCAGTTCTTTTCTCTAGTTTTTCATCTGATTGGATTTCAGATGCAGTGAAATCGGCCTCTCCTTTTCCCGAATCATTAGACCTTTCTTGCGCAGCGAAATTACAAATTCCCAGCCCAAAAGGGATGGGAAACAAAGTGCATTTTCACATTTCAATTGGAGAATTTTCTTGCTTTGGCTTTTGCAAGCGCGATCAATGTCTTCTTTACATTGTTCTCGCCTTGCCACATCGTTTCCACACGAAACTAAAATGACCTTTCAGACCAATCAAGGAAATGGGCACATGAATCTTACACGATATCTAAGATCGCGATTTTGCGTGCTCAATTCGGAACCGTGACTTTGTGCCAGGAGGTCATGCCCCCGCAATCTGGCCTTTTTATCCAAAAATGGCAAACGACTTTGGACGCAGAAGGGCCGTCCAGCGAAGATATGTTACATGAAAAAGCACAAAAAAGAAGGCATCGGTACAAAGAGAGAGGCATCCAAAGAAAGGATGGAAGATGTTGCGTGTTACTTAATCATGACTTCACCGGAAAGTTATCCCTTATTTGTGTGCGTACGAACAATAAAAGAGACGAAAACCAGACAAAACTTAAGGAAGGAGGGCATCTCCACGTGGGTCTACTTCTCCCACCCATATTTTTCTGTCTCTGCAACTAACCTAGTCCACTTATAAATGCTTGCTCGAATGGAATCTTTCAGTGCATCATACATGGAAACCCATTAAAAATCCACTGTTCAATTCGGTTCCCTGTTTAAATTATAGGGATTGCTCCATGTTTGCTTGTGAGAGAGAGAGAGAGAGAGAGAGACAGCATTAAAGAAAAAATTTCATAGCAACGGACCCAGTGAAGGTGGAGTCTGCAAGAGCATAAGATAGGAAAATGCTTGCAGCTAGCAGGATTCTTCTTCATGATTCCCGTGATGGACTTGTGTTGTGGCTATTCCAAATCATCTGTTATGGACATTTAACGCCAAATTTCAACCATAGGAAATCTTGCATGATTGTCTCAAACTAAAATATACATGTTTTCGTTTACTTTGACCAAAAGTTAATAAACAAATCTTTAACTTAAACTTATCTAAACAGGCCGGTTTTCGAAGCATCCGAAGCTTCTTTTCTACGGATGCGCTTGATTCAACAGAGTGCTGCGAGCTGCTATCCATCCTCTCCATTCACACCATTATTCAAATTGATCATATCACGATCGCGATCATGCATATGTGCACTTGGATCCTAGCGACACAGTCCCTAGACATACCCTTTGCGGTTGAAAGGTACTCATAATCATCGCTGTCTTTCCACCGGAATGATTTGATTCTCCATGCACACGAAGTAAAAGGATGGTGTTGGTTGAGTTGGAGAAAGGAAGAAGGCACAACCATGTATGCTTGCTTTCTTTCCTGAATGCTTCAGAATCAGGATAAACGCAAATGCCCAAAAAGCAAACATAGATACACAGAGAACAAGATTCCCTTGCAAAGAAAGATTTAATGTAATAGCGATGTAGCACGATGAATGCTGAGCTTCCCTAGGCAATCAACAACAACAGAGAGACAGAGAGAGAAAAATACATTACACTGCAGAGATTATTAATTTAAGGAAGTGGAGGTGATGACAGTGGACCACGGCCTGCGAGTGAATAGAGCAGAGAATGAGGACAATCGGGTTCCGTTGCTCACAAGAGGATGAAGTTTTGAAAGAACAAACGTATGATGTTGCAGATTTGATTATTGATGGGAGGCGTGTGATCTCTAAAAAGGATGGACGACAGTGACTTGACATTCAACAACTTGGTTGGACTTGGGAAAGCCTTCCTTCCTTCAGCAGTTATAGTTGATTCGTCCACTAGGCCTGGTGTCGGTGTATAGAGTGAGCAAAACATTGATCAGAAAGACACAGATCCATGGGAAACTATGTGCGTGGTTTACCCCCAGCGAAAGCGTGAAATCTGAAGTTTGATTATTTTACGGCGCGACATCTTTGAGCGTGGATGCGTCGCCGATTGTGTTTGAAATTCGAACGCAGTCTGATTTCGAGCCATTTAACACATGGGAGCATATGTAGCTGTAGATGGTCTTTAATGGCGTCGTGAAGAGCAAATGGGCTCCACAGAAATGACGATTTTGCTGCGCCAATCAACTTACACTGGGAAAGAAGCTTTGAAAAGACATAGCAAGCTTGTATAACCTAGGGGTGTGCAAGATGGACCGTCCAAATTGGGACCGGACTGGAATGGACCAACTGGTTTGGTCCGATTTTCGAGAATATCGATCCGATTCCCGGTTCCTAAAAGTGGAATCGGTTTCCGGACCGTCCGATTTCCCGTTTTAGGGTGGGAATCGAACCGGACCGATAAATATATTTTTTTAATTTTTTCATATATATATTTATTTGCATTTTAAAATTTTTAAAAAGAATAGAAAATCTAATCTAATTTCTCCAATTCCCTCTTGCCTTTACCAATAAGTGATTGGTCTCATTGGAATTGGACTGATGGTCCGGTCCGGTCTACGGTTCCAAGACTAGCTAGTCCGGTTCCCAATCCTAGAAACTGGGAACCGGTCCTCCTGGTCCAGTTCCCGGTTCTTGGGTTGGACCGGATCAAACCGGATCAAGAACCGCTCACCCTAGTACAACTTAGAAGAACAAGATCACACATGCTTTTAAGACCCTCGGGATCGGTGCAAACCCGTTCTAAGTAAGGACCGCCTTAAAGACCAAATGCCTAAAACCTCATGCGACCGGTAGAACTTGCAGGATGTTTCATAGCGTTCACTTTCCGTGCCCGCACCCTTTCGGGAAAACCCTTCGCCATGCCAGAATACCGTAAAGAAAAGGAAGACTCCAATCGTCCCAAATTCCTTGGAAAGTGAAAGGGAAAGTTAAGCCGAGGGCGGTTTCTTGCCGTGGAGGTTTAGAATCGTAATCTGGTTGAATTCTTTTCGCACGCTAGGGTCAATTTTTGCTCTTGCTTGTCATCGATCACGTCACGACTAGAAAAACATTGAACAAAAGTTCAAAGCAGATTCGTGCTTGGGCCCCTTGGGCGTAGAATCCTGACTTTTGCCACACGGTCTATTTTGTCAAAGGCAGGCAGGCATGGTCGTTGACCCCATGGTGAGAGCACGAGGTCCGCGAAATCCATGAAGGTTGTCCGTGTCATCTTCGTTCAACGCCTGTGGTTACTTGAGAAGGATCGGTTGTTGTCCCAAAACAATTCAACGGAGAGGTAATAAACAACTATTTTGTGATAAGAAACACTTGGCGTTCGCAATCAGGATGGAATTCGTGATTTTTGGATAATGTTCGATCCTTTATTAGCACAGACGAAACTGGGAGGCCGTACTACAAGCTCGACTTAGCTAGTGAGAAAAATTCATAATCGAATATGAAAAGTTTGTGTTTTCTTGAATTATTATCTTTACTGAAGCGCTTATGATACACGATGCTTTAAACTGATTTACCACGACTCATCGTCTTGAAATACCGTATCCCAAGAAAGTGAGGACTTATTGGATGCAATGCATAGAGACCTTTATGAGCACATTATTGAGTGCGCCCGGATCACGTGAGTCCAACTCATACCCACAATCGGATCAAATGGGCTCCACATGAAATGAACATCGTCTAATAGTGAAATATGACCTGGGGTTATCTATGTCAAATGAAGTTGGGAAGTTTTGCCGACTTTGACGCGGTCGAGCCGCACAAAACCACGAAGAGGAAATGCCAACAACGCTCTTGTCATCTCGGTTTAAACTCTTGTGAGATGCTTTGCGGACTTTGACATGGTCAAGCCGTACAAGTACGAAGAAATGCCGAAAAGGGTCTACTCCTCTTTGGTGGAACTCAGGTGGGAAAGGTATATTTAGCCGAACGGACGGAGGAGCGACCAAGTGTAGAGCGATGTCCAATCATTGCCATAACGATTGGCTATGGACATTGCCGACTATTGGGGAATATGTTGTATTCACGTGCGCGTTTCTTGTGAGCGAAGCATCCTTAATCTTAGTTAAACTTTCTTCTTCTAATGTTTTTAGGGTGCGTTTGGTAACTTGTCAAATAGTAACAGATTCTATTCTTTTGTTCTCGAAAAAAAAAAGAACAGAAATCTGTTTGGTAAATTTTTTTGTTCCTGAACACAAATTTGTTCCCAGAATCAACTTTGGAACAAAATCGAAAATAAAAAAGAGTTGATTCTTGATTCTGGGAGCAAGAATTATAAATAGAAGCGAAATTTGTTTTTTTCCTTTTCTTCTTTCCTTCTTGGCTATGGCTAGTTCTTCTTCTTTCCTAGCTTGTGGCCGATGGCCGGTGACCGGCGACCAGCCACAGGCCAGGGCTGGCGAGGGCTAGACCCTTGCAGCCTGGGCGAGGGCCCCGACGCCCTCGCCGGCCATGGCCAAGAAGGAGAAGAAGAAAAAAAGAAAAAAAAGATAAATAAATATTTAAAATATTAAAATATTATTAATAAAAAGTAATTTTGTACGGTTACCAAACGCATTTATATTCTTTTTCAATTCCAAGGATGGAAATTTTGGGCCATTACCAAACACTTTAAAATGCTTAGAAATTATTTTTGGGAATAGAATAAAAAAAATTATTTCTGAGCAGAAATTATTTTCAAGAATAGAATAGTTACCAAGCGCACCCTTAGTATTATGATGTACTCTGAAAAAGGTTTTTGAAAGCTACGCCTCGTTCATGTGACGAGGAGGTGCTCTTCAAAGACGTGGATGAAACCCTAGTGTGTATTACACATGCATGTGTTTCTCATGAGTGAAGGCTTCACTAACCTATACTTATCGAAATCTTAACAGCTTCATATAAAATAAATCAGACTACAAAAAATATTAAAGCCAATCTTTTTGCGGTCCCATTATGGCTACATTTGGGAGAGCATTTGCCCAAAGCCTTTGCATAAATACAAAGGGCTTTAGATGGAAGAAGTTTTTCAATTGCAAATAATATTTGCCAAACACCATTTGAAATGCTAGAAGTGTTTCGGAAATAGTCTTGGCATTTGTCAAACCCTTTACTTTTTTTTTATAAGCACAAAAGGACCAAGGACCTTCATAGACCCTCGGTAGCTCAGGCGATCGCTCGTCGCCAAGGTACATGACTAGGCGAGGCAACGTCGAAGTCACACAGCCCAACCACCGAGGAGCCAGTAAAATTTCATTTGACTGCAGGGCCAATCAGCACAAGAATGTCTACCGGTTTCTGGTCCAGGCCGGCATCATGAAGAAATACCATATGGAGATTTATGGTTTTTGAGGAAGTCCGAGGTTTATTATCAAGGATTGTGTTGTGTACCCTATAATTACCAGAGATGATTGCTTTCAAGGGGCAAAAGAGGAATACGAAATATTGATGAGGGCAAAAATGAAAATTAAAAAAAAAGCATTTATTAGGAGCTTTAGCGGTCCGGAAATGCTGAAAGTCTAAGGCAACTCCTGACCTGGGCTGACGGACTTTAGAAGACTTTGGAAATGCAATGCATCTCCTCAAAGTTATCCAAAATAATTTACCAAACGCCCTGTCGTTTGCCTAAAGGCCTTTAGAGGCCTAAAATTTCAGAAAGTTGTTTCTAAATGCAGTCATATCATGTGAGGTTCAAGTATATTGCATCTATCATGCACGCTTGTAAAGGGTATCTCGATGTAATATCTTGTCAGACTCATAGGCATGAACCAATTAATTAGATCTCGCTAGAATTGGATCTCTCTGTGGAATGAACTTCCTTGCACAAGGCACCATTAAGGATAGGTTATCTTAGTTTATTTTCAACTACATGTGACTTGGGGTTCATTTGTTTCGAAAAAAATTTATGATTTAGAAAATATTTTCCCAAGAAAGGTCACTTATATTGCCTACAAAAATATATAAATGAAAAGAAATTTCGTTGTCCATGAAAATATTTGGACATAATAAAAAATTTCATTAATTAATTATTTCAAGCTATAGAAGCGATTATTTTTAAGAAAATATTTTTCAAGTCATTTATTTTTTTACGAGACAAATGGAGCCTTATTTAGTTTTGATTCTACGTGTGCCTATAGTTTTGATTACTTTTTCCCCTACAGAGCTTAATTTATGGCTGCATCTTTGATTTGATATAGTTTCAGTTCGTGTTTAAAATCTAACTTAGAACTTTTAGCTTCACAATTTTCTTTTCAATTTAGTTTTGATTTGGAACTTACGCTTGATCTAGCATGAGCTTCTATCTCACTTAGTACCTCCATTGGTGTCTCAACAAATCTCAACCATCGATACATTAGTCATAAAACCATAATTCAAATGGGTTGCTAATTTGAATAGAGACACCAACGGGGCAAGGGACCTCACCCCTTCAATTAAATTTACTTTAATTTTGATTTCAAATGGTTTAATACGTGTGCTTGATTTAATATGAGCTTCAATCAAATCTACTTAAGTATCGATTCTAATTTATGCCTTGTGTTTTAGTTATTTTGTATCAACTTCAGTAAATTTTATTAAATTTTGATTTTAGTTTAATAACTTAGCTTTATGATTTTTTTTTTCCTCAACTACTAAATCTCAAATGGAATTTTTTCATAATCTGATTGATCTTGGCAAATTAGAGCTGACTATATGTTCCTACCCGCCAATGAAATGGTCTCCCCCATGTCAAAGTAAGGTCAAATTTGTTCAAGCTCTGTCTTCCCATACTACAATTCAAATATTATTTAACATATGTGATGTTTACAAATATTTGTCTTTACATAATTATGTCACAATATAACTATATGTTTGTATTAGGTTGAGAATTTAAGAGATTTTCCTTTAATTTTTCCCTTTTCTTGGAAGAATACAAACTGTTAATTTCAAAAAATAATATAAAAAATCATTAAATCTAATGAATTAAACGGCAAAAAGTCGCTTTTACTCTCATACATCAGATTATGGATGGTTGTCGGCAAGCGCAGGGTTGATTTACTACCTGGGCCTTGTTAACCTGACAGCCCAACTATTTGGTCTCCTACAAAACTCTCCCCAAAGGCCCAAGTGAGCTTGTATTTGGGCTTCATACACTTCAGGCCCATTTTGGAAATCTCTATATGCCGTAAGGTAATCTACACTCTTCAATCATTGTAAGTGATGTAATTGCTCGTACTAAAGTTTTAGCATTGTTTATTGCAAAAATTAATGAATATTAAAGAGCTTTAACCCTTTTTTTTTGACACTTGATATTTGCATATAGTCACTCCCATTGGTAGTATGTAAATTTAAATTTGATAACGAAATGCAGTAAATTGATTCGATAGTCGATGAACAAATCGACATAAGTGGGAAATGTGACGTACGAACTCACGTAAAGATAGATATGTTTGTATCAACAAGAAAAGTTGACTCGAATTAATTTCGCAAAGAAAACTGATTTGCTATCCACAAATTATTTCCGTGCGCTGTTTATCAAACTAATTTCTTCATTTTTTTAAAGCAAAAACCAATTTAATAAAGAAATGAATATACCCAAAAGGATGGCGCCTCATATCTATTTCAAGACGCCAACAAGCATGCGGCCCTGCTAGTAAATGGACTAGGGGGGGTTGGGGACGGAGAGCACCGAGTCCGAGGTTCGATCTCCGTGAACACCGCACACACGTGTACATAGTAAAGATGAATTGCACATCATTTCGAGGTCCAAAATTATGGCTGCACGTAACTTTAAACTGAAATTTCAGCTGCCATATATTAAATCCTCTATATGGAGAGAAATGTCCTTCTCGTGCTGTCAAGCATGCCATTTATGCAATCCTTCGTTGTTTTTAAATCTTTTTCTAGCATAAAATCCTAAGTCCTTGCCCTCCGCATACTAGACATAGAAGAATCCCGACTTGATTTCTAAGTGGCATCTCATAGTACAACAATGAAAGTTAGCTCGAAATCAGCAATAGCTACGACTCGAACCGAATATCGCGAAAGTAGGCAAATTTTCTTTTCAGAATAATGCCTAAAGGTGGCTGGAGACATCCTCTTTCGAATCCTTTTTATATTATACAAAGAGGAGGTTGCGATAATAGAGATAGTTGAATGCTTTGAAATTGTCCGATAAAAAAAGCAGTAATATTGAAATTCACAAAGGCATATGAAAACGTGCCATCATCCTTCCGAAGGGAAAGACATTGGTTATACTCGGTTTGAGTATAGGCCGTGCGAATGCGATCCGTTATATCGTTAGAGAGTCCGGGCAAAATCACATATCAATGGATTATATTTATTGGGCCTATTGCTCTTGGTGCAGGCGACAACGGGAGCAGTTTTCGCATGCACCCGGTGCATGCGAGCCTGTGACATCCTGACCGTCAGATCATGTTGTGCCTATAATATTTAATGGCCGAGATGAAGTGGATTCACACGCTACAAGACATCTAATAAATAGAGAAAATGCACGATCCTATCTCATCCTCTACCCTGAGGTGAATTGGCCATTTCTTCGTGTTTTCCGTTTAGAATTACAAAGGTGGCCTGAAGAATTCGTCCTTGCTAATTGCTTCCATACATGTCGAGGCGTAGAAATGCAGATATCATTGAGGGGGTCGGTTGAGTTAGATAAAACTTACATCCGTGGGGGTTTTAAAGCCCCTTCGATCGCAAGTACGAATCCTCCGGTCACTTCCCGATCTCATAAAATTTTGATCGTGTCGCAGGCTCGGCTTGCGTACCCGACGTAGGAGAATCCCGACTTAATCTCGAGCGATATCTCATGGAATTATAATGCAAAAGCTCGTTCGAATCCGGCAATAGCCACGACTCGAAATGGATATTGCGACAAAGCAAGCGACTTTTAGAATAACGCCTGGAGAGATAGTCGGATGCTTTAACATTGGCCAACAGAAAAATGCTTCGAAATGGAAATGCCATCCTTAGTAAGGAAAATGTATCAGGAATAATTAGGGATTTCTCCGGGATAATTTCCTATATTAGAGATATTTTGATAATTCTGTTGATTTCTCGTAATTCTTCAGATTGCGCGTATCTCCATTCGATTATGCGCGTCTTAACAAATCTGTTTATCTTAGATAGTCGTCTATGGAACCCTATACTCTTCTTCTTCAACGTACACAGAAATATACAAAAAAAAAAATCCACCATTCTTTAGGCCTCGTCCATAAGATCCGTTAAATAATGAGGAGCCTACATGAAAAGCACACGATTTTGACGGATTACATCCACCGATCGTACTCGGTGTGCCGCGTGAACGTCCTCGACTACTAAATCCGAATGCCCGTAAAATTTGATGTTGAGATTCGAGTCCAAGCGCTTCGGACGTGTAGCGATCGATTCTCCGACGGCGCCTCTCTCGGCAGACCCACCACGACCGCTCCTCCGAAGCGCCTCGGCGGCACAAAAGTTTCGGGCGCCTCGGCGGCACAAAAGTTTGGCGCGGCCCAGTCATCCTAACCTCCTACCTACCGCCAGCTTTTCGGAAATTTCACATGCATCGGTTTCTTAGAAGTCGATGCTCATTTTTCTAAGGTATAAAAAGAAAATCGATTCGTGTTACGTGTACGGACGTGTAACCGGATCAGGTTTATTCGGGAATGGGACCGGACCACCCGAAAAATAGGTTCGGGAGCCGGTTTTCGGACCAGTTCAAACAGGACCCGGTTCTCGGTTCCAAGTTAAGATCCATTCGGACCAGTTTTGGAATCAAGTTTTTAGCTTATGTTAAAAAAAAAATCGTAAATCATACTATTACCATATTTTGGATTGTTTGCTTTTAGTGGATGGTAATTTTTATTGCTTGTCTTAGGGATTATTGCTTTTAGCGGATAGTGATTTTTATTATTTATCTTTTACTTTGAATCGTTCCATTGCTACTCATATTATTTTGCGTTGGAAAAAATGAAACAAGAAAAAAGAACAAAAGAAAAACAGGTTCTCGGGTAGACGCTAAAACCGGGTCGGAAAAATAGGGTAGGTTCCAAGACAAATAGGGTAGGTTCCAAGTTCCAAAAAGTGAGAACCAGTTATAATAAAGTAAGTTCTAAGTTTCAGGTCTAGAACCTACCCACCTTGCAACCGATCACCCCTAGTTACATGTTATCGCGTGTCTTTAGTAACACTTGTCTAAAAAATTCTGTGCGAAATAATTCGTTTTCTTCAAAATACTGATAATAATTAATACAGCTTATAGGATGTATGTTCCGTTTGTTTGGCAAAAAATGAATGATTTGAAAAATATTTTATTAAAAATAATCACTTGTATCGCTTAAAATAATTAATCAATAAAAAATATTTCATTATCGACGAAAATTATGTCTAAACATTTTTGCCGGCGAAGAAAAACTTTTCTCGTTCGTTCATATTTGTAAGTGATGCGAGTGGTTATTCTAGGAAATGTTTTCCAAAATTATTCATTTTCTCGAAATAAATGCACCCAAATTTTCCAACCTTTTTCTTTTTCTCGTAAAAATTTCAGATTTTTCAAAATCTTTTCATCCAAATTTTCATTTTTCCCGTTTTATCCCAAATTATAAGTGAAGCCCACATTTTTAATGCTGGACTTACTTGCATATATCTCCATTTAGATCCAGAAGTGAAAGTCAACCGAAATGACATGTAACCAAACTACATATAATAGCAAATCGACATGATATGAACGTGTCCTATGATCTAAGTAGCAATAAATATTGTTTGTCTCCTGCATGATTAAATTTTCACCACCTTCCTCGTTTCACTTCTATAGATAGAAGACGGTTTCTATTCATATTTTTAATCGTCACTTGTCATGCATCAAACGTAAATATATATAAGGTGCCTTTTTATACCTTGATTGTGTCTGGAAACTAAATTTATTAGGGATAATGACATAAATAGTCCCTAAACTTTGGCCCGATGTGCAATGTGGTCCCTGAACTTTTAAATTATTTACATCGAATATTTTCATATAAATCAGGGACTATATTGAATATGTACCAAAAGTTCATGGACCACATTAAATAAATTAAAAATTTAGTAATCACATTGTACATTGTGTCAAAATTCATAGACTACTTATGTCATTTTTCCAATTTATTAAAACAAAACGAAGCTAAAAATGACTTCAGGAGGAAGCCGTGAACGTGTTGATGTCCTAAGTACGTGCGTATATTTCCTCAATCCCTCGTGTTTAGTACTTCATTTACTTTGATTTGGTCTCCATTTAAAGTCGCATAGGAAGCAAAGTCCAAGTTAGTCATTTAAACTTAAAGGCATGAACATGACCATGGTGCCAACTGCCAACCAAAAAGGCCCCGCCAATTCATTGCTGCTCTTCATTCAATGTTCCAATGTTTGGTGGCTAAAGAAGAAGAAAAGAAAGAAAAGCTTCGACACCCTTTTGAGCCATTCAAACGACAACAATGGCAAATTGATTTAGACAGGCCAATCTATAGCAAAATTCTCAAAGGGTCACTCTAGCCTCAAGCAAAATTAGCGAAAATTCTCAAAATTGATTAGACAGGCTAATCCATAACAACACCAGCCAATTCAGGTAAGATTGCCAACACCAACATCATTTTGATTGTATTAGCCAAATCAAAATGTTTAGAAATGAATTGACGTCCGTATAGTAAGTTTAGAATTTTTTTTTGTATAATTTTTTCTATTGAATTTGGTGAGCGTTCCGATGGTTTTCATGAGTGCGATCGGCCACGCGTATGCATGGATCACGAGACCCATCATTTTCGTTGCCCCTGCCTTTATTCTAAAATAATGCTAGCTAGTTAGACCAGGAATAGGATTTAGCTTCTTAGCGACGCTAAAGATTTTAGGCCCACCGGATTTGAATCTTAGTTAGGTCGATCGGCTCGTGGTTTTATCATTTATGGGGTACATGACATGACGCTCATTAAGGACATTCGTTTACAAGTGGCATTCGCTATGAGTACTTTGGATTTTAGTTGGCCTTCTCCTTACATTTATTTTATAAAATATGGGTTTAATCCGTTCTCTTTTCATCGATTGTCTTCGAGGAAAAAGATTAAAATATTGAGCTTTATCGAAACCCAAATTATTTTTGAAGGAACGATTTATGAATTTTAATCTAATGTGTAATGTAGTCCTTGAATTTTTAATCTGTTCAATGTAGTACGTGAACTTTATCTTAATATTCAATGTAGTTCCTGAAATTTTAATTCGTTTAATATAATCCATAGATTTTGAGTATATGTTCAATGTAGTCTTTGGAAAGTGTTCAATGTAGTCCTATGTAGTTCATGTACTAAATTGAACAAGTACTAAAAGTTTATAGACGATATTGAATAAATAAAAAATTCATGAATCATATTACACATTTGATTAAAGTTCACGGACCATATTGAACAAATCAAAAATTCAGAGATAACATAACACATTAAGCCAAAGTTCAGGAACTATTTGCATCATTTTCTCTATTTCTGATGACATGCATTTAGTGAGTCATGATCTGATAAGCTCGGGTTGAGAGATATCTCTACGACGAACTAGTTTTCCTCGCATGCTTGCCCAAATTCGAAGTGGATTTGTATAACCTCTAGCACGAGAAAATGAATATACAGTTCAAATGCGAGCATATGTGCTCGATGAAAAATACGATATCTGTCTAGTAACCACGCGGAGATATCGAGTTTTAATCTTTAATGACATGGGATACAGTTTTTTACTTCTTTATATAAATCGAGATGAAATAAAGGTGCATCGATGATTCGAAAGATAAAATTCCAAATTTCGAAAAGATTGGACTCCGGCGCGCGCGTGGCAGCACCATCTGTCGTTCCGTATCTAATATTTTCGTGCCGTGCCTTTTTCCCCGCGACGTGAAAAATAGGAAATAAAAATTGGGTGGACACGAGGACGAACAACGTGGGCGAGGGACCAAGCCATAGTGATAATAAGATCGAGAGGCCCAAAAAAAAAAAAAAAAAAACAGAAAAGAAAGGGAATATATTATAAATAAACAAATCACTTATTCGCGCGATTGCGACATCTAAGATTATAAACTCTCGTCATCGCAATCACGAACAACTTGTTCAGGAAGAACTTGGAGCAGATCGATGACCCGTCGTCGGGACATGGTCTTTTTCCGACGCGAACATTCGATCTCCAAAAACATCAGGCGCGCATATATATTGCCACGGCAAAGGAAAAAAAAAAAGGGAGAAAACATTAACGGTTCAAAAGTCAAGTTCTAAATTTTAATTTGATTATTTGTGCGTCGCTACGATCGTAATCATGATTCATTTTTCTTCGCTAAGAGCACAAATAAATTGCGATTAATAATAATTAGGATAAATATCACGAAAAACTCTAAATTTATATATTTGTATACTAATCAAAAATTCCAAACTGGTACGCCGTTGATAATTTTGCCCTCCGCTAGTTTCCATTAAATTCTACCGTTAAATTGCTGAGTTGGAGGACATATAACAGTTAACGGATATATCCATTTAGGGTTTATAGGTGTACCGATTTGTAATTTTCATGATATTAATCAAATTTAACAGGAGATAAATTTATCACAAATATATAAATTTTTAGATTTTTGATGATAAAAAATTAATTTAAGATAAATTTACTACATTCATATCAATTTATGATCTTCCGTGATATTAATCCATTGTAATTAAGCCGAGTTTAATCCAAATTCGAATCGCCCAAAATCAAATCGCGGCCGGAAAAGTGGAGAAGAGAATTCTCGGGATTTCGCAGTTTTTTTTTTCTCCTCTGCAGAGCATCCGCCGTTATTAAACGCAATCCCCCACCGAGCCCATCCACCGCTTTGACCTCTGCCCCCTCCTGTCCTTCCTCTTCCTCAGTTTTTCTTCTTCTTCTTCTTCTTCTTCTTCTTCTTCTATCGCCGCTCGATCGGGCAACAGCCCTCCGCCCGCAGCCGATCGCCGCCGTATTCCGGCGCGCCCCGGGGACACCGGCGGCCTCCTCCGGCGAGGCGATGGATGCGCCGATGGCATGACTCGCCGCCCGGATTATTGCCCCGTCGCCGCTCGCATTATCGGCGCGTCCGGGTAAAACCTTGCTCGTCTGCTCTCCTCCTTCTTGCCTCCGCCTCGCCGGCCGGTCGGTGCGTGATCGAGGCCTTTGCGGGCGGCGGCGCGGCGGCGGCGGCGGCTCCGGTTCGGAGCCGTCTTGGAGCTTCCGATTTCGGCTGAGTTTGCTTTTCTTCGGTGAATGTGTTGCCGTACAAGGCAACGCTTGCGTAGCTCGCCTCGCGTGCCGTACGATCGTCTCGGTCGATCGTCTGAAGCAATCGGATGTTCTTTTGTTTAAGAAGCTTGTCCTCCTAGTCGATTAGTTTTCTTCCTTTTTGTTTTTGTTTTGGAGAAAAGAATTGCGAAAGTTGCTGCATTTGTTTCGCGATGATGGTAGGATCAGAGGCCGATCGCGCTAAAGCTGTTTTCTTAGCTGCGGTTGCTGTCTTCGTCGAGTAGATGCTCGCATTACGAGCGCGAGTTGCGATGCTTCACGAGATGCTGATCGTTTGGGAATTTCATGGTTTCGAGTGCGCGTGATCGTCTGAATGCGAGCATTTACGGGTGTAGTGACTTTGCGCGTAGCGCGTGGGTGCGGTCATTTGTTGGTCTGAATGTGGGCATTTACGGGTTGTGTGGACTTTGTGCATAGTGCGTAGATTTCAGTCTTTGACCCTTTATTTATGTGCTGATCGACGCATAAGCAGCTGAATTTCACTCGTTTGTTTTTGGCAGTCTCAGTTGCTGGGGTTAATGCTCAGATCAAGTATGAAGCAAAGGCCCTTCATCCCCTGCTGGAACATATTTCAGACACCGTCGCGAGACAGATTCTCATGGATGCTTAGTACATGCTTGTGTTTCTATATACATTCGTACAGTGGGAATCTGGTTGAAACGTGGATGCCTGTTGTAGATACATGAATATGGGTTCTTTTTAGATCAGTGCGGTACTTTTCGTAGCTTGTACTTCGAATTGTGAAATCTATGGGCATATCCATGTAATGTTGTTGATGTGACTGGAGACTGTGAATGTTGGTCGACAGTTATTTGATTGTGTCTAAGGTAAGAAATTAATGGTTAGAAGAGATAGTTTAGCCGCCTAGGTGAGGTGAAAACTGCACTAAGGAGATTGGGACAAAGGACTAAGAGGGGAAAGCCAAGCATATGTAGTTTTTCCAGGGAACAAGGCGTAAACTAATTGGATTTCAGCAATGGGGTTGCCGCAAGTTTGCCCCAGTGAAGGCGCCGATGAAAATGCAGCGGCCTCATTTCGTTTGTTAGGTTCGCGGCAGTTTGCCAGTGTGAGCACCTGTGATTTGGATGGGATGCATGGAGAAGATATGAGCAGGAAGGATGGTGACCCTCGAGATACTGAGAAAATGATTAGCTCGGAGGTTTCTGAGTTTCAAGGTGATTCGTTTAAGTACGGGATAAAAGCTGCATTCAATGCTAATGGGTTTAGGAGCAATCTGGCAGATAAGGCAAGTTGGCTTACTCCTAAAAGTGAGAGGAGCATTCAGGATCCTATATCAAGAATAGTGGGCTTTGAGTCTGGTGGAGTGGCCCGCGGCTTTGATGGGATTTCAGTTGAATGTGAACAATCCTTTGACGCGCCTGGTGTGAAAATGAATGAGACTGATTCCAGTGGGTCATTAATTAGGAAACGCTTGTTCTCACCTTTGAGCCATGATCTATCCTCAGAAAAAGTTGGTGACGATTCTCTTGAAATTGGCAGTGGCAGTTTCCAGAAAACTTCCACTGCCTTAACCGACACACCCAGTTCTTTTTTGGCGAAAGACTACAAGAAAGCAAATTTTGGAAGGACAAGATACCGTACCATCTCAAGCGGGGCATTGTCAAGAAGCTTAGAGAGTAGGAGCACTCCCTGGGATACTAAAGCGGCTTCTTGCTTTTTCACTGATGGGCCTTTGCTGGAAGAGAAGGAACCCCTAAGTTATACTTGTCGTGTATTGTCATCTGCAGTTGAGGACTCGAGAAAATTTAGTAAGGTAAGATCTGAAAGCATGGTGGTACCATTGGCTACTGAAAAGATAACCTCATCTACTCTTTCTTCATCTCCTCTTGGCCGAAAATTTTCTGAAAGGATAAAAACTGGAGGAGGAAATAAGAATCTAATGAGCGTTACTGATGATTCTTCGAGCTTGATGAACGTAGAGAGTTTTTTCCACAAATCAGATACGAACATTAGTGTTGACACTGAAGAGGATGACTTTAGTGCGGTAACCAGATCTTTTGAAGATGTTGATCTCTTAAACAAGGAATTTCGTCCGTCTTCCTTGGAAAGTACCGCTGAGGTGTTTTGGCCTTGGTGTCGAGAATCGACTCCTAAATCTCGAAATGCATTTAGGAGCTTCAGTAGACTATCTGTTAGGAGGTCATTGGTTGGTTCCTTTGAGGAGTCTCTGTTGTCTGGTAGACTTCTTTCGGGGAAACTCTGTCAGGTGAGTCTTGATTGTATGTTTCATGAGTTTTGGCTTAGGATTCACACCTAATTAGTTGATAATTATCTTTTGAAGATGGACAATTAATCTTTGTAGCCCCATTTTTGCTTTTGATCCATGCAGAAAATTGATGGTTTTCTTGCTGTGCTGAGCGTTGTTGGAGGGAGTTTCTCACCGCAGTCACAGAAGCTTCCATTCTCTGTAAGCAGTGTGGATGGAGATTGCTCTCTGTTGTACTTTGCATCCATTGATCTCGCTGGATCCTCATCTTCAAACAAGTGTGTTGGCCACAAATCTGGGAAGAGTCTCAGCTGTGACGATTTGCAAGCTGTCAAGAGCCGCCTGCGCATTCCCATGAAAGGGCGCATACAACTGGTACTTGGCTTCTTCCTTGTGGAGTGGCTTACCCGGGTTAATATTATCTCAGGAACTGACTGTCTAATTTGAGCAAGGACATGGCAAATTCCCTTTTAATCACTCTACTCTCTGTTATGATCTCTTCCTCCTATTAGGAAGATAAAAACCTGTCACATTGGCCACTCGTAATAGTTAAGAAATTTTTATTCGACTCTAACAGGTAATGGTGTTTTATAGGTTCTCAGCAATCCCGAGAAGACACCTGTTCACAGATTTCTTTGCAACTATGATTTGAGCGACATGCCGCTGGGTACCAAGGTATGCGTAAGAATCCCCTTAATGATCTTTACTGGATTTTCTGTCCGGAAGTCACGATAGCTGAATGAGACTGAGTAAATTGAATCGAGGTATCTGGCTTGTTTTTGGTCCAGCTGTTTTAATTTAAGCTAAACCTGTTTTTTGTGCTTGCCTTTCATGATTATTTGGGACCCAACGTGGTACAAAAGTAGACCCATGCTTGCGTGAATGAAACATAAATTCACTATGGTTTTGCCATTAGCACAGATAGAGTCTTGCCATGCTTTTAGTAGCCATAACCGTGTCTATTAAGCTTTTCATTTGCACCGCACCCAATCAAAATGCTATACCATTCAACGGCAAATAGGAAGCATTGTGAGATAAGGACATGTAGTGAATTAAAGTTTGGCTGAAATTTTAAATACAACTCTAAGATTTATACCTGATGAGGTGCTCGTGTTATAGGGCTGATCTTCAAGGTCCCTGTATTGCTGGAAAAATTTGGATTTTGGATATTACTTCTTGCTCTCGTTTTCATCCCCGAATCTTTTATTCCTCCATCGGGTTGTTGCTTTGTCCTGGTAGTTACGTTTCTCTGTCCGATGATCCCCATTCTGCTACATCTGAGCCCAGCATGATATACCAACTAGCTTTGAACATACCACTACTTATGCACTCATACACTATAAAGATGATTAAAATAAGTAAATGGGCTTAGGAAAAATTAACAATCAGGCAACCACTCATTGGACATCGCAAATCTTCCTTGTAAAGTATACTGGAAAGCATTCCAAGAAAGATATGTATTTTCGAAGCATTAACATTTCTTTACTTGGCTTTGATATTTCTATCCTGTACAATATCACCTGTCGCACGATAATTTGAGACATCTAGGTGATCACAAAATTGTCTGCTGGCTAGACTTCCCATGAAAGTAAAAAGAACAGAATGTCATACCCCTAGGGCCAAAAGAGTCAATTCTGCTAAGTCTATCATCCTATCAATACAATCAACCTGCTACAAGAATAAAGATAAAAGGTTGACATTGATCCCAGTATGGGTGGCAATACCACACAAGCAAATGCAACAAATAACAATATAATAGTATGCTGTAAATGCATCTCTCATCAAAACAATGTTCTGTACGAACATCAACTGCGGATCCTCCTCAATCAAAGCCCGGCTCCACCAGGTCCAACATCAATAACATCTGTGCTTGGCTTAACATATCAACCAGTTCGAAGAACTTTAGAATGATTGAATGTTTTACTCTCACTATACCTACCTGTTAATTAGGGGAAATTTTGAAAGTGTTTAAAATAATCCCCTGGCCCTTTTATGTGTTCAGATATCTTAATCTTCCCATTTTTAAACTATCAGATATAACTACATGCACCTCCGTTCATTAAAAAATGTACTACAAAATGGGGGAAAGAACAATGAGGAATTTCCTCCCAACGGGGCAACAACACCACACTCATCTCATGTGAATACCCATTAGAAACTTGAGGAGCTACCCCCAATCATCTAGCCACCTCCAAACTACAATGTGCACTACTAAAACAAATACGCGTCTCCTCCTTTTTATGCACAATTTCTCTCAAGGTGTAGATTGACATATTTTCTCCAGTATTATATTGTCATCCATAAGCTTGTGCTCACAAATGCAAATGCCTAAATAGCCGTACCTTGTGGATTTAACCGATACTTGGAATGTAACAATTTTAAAGCATAAAGCTATTCATCTAGGATGAAATTCACATTAATATCATATAAAAATTAGATATGTATGACACAATATTACAACATTTAAAGTTAATAAGCTCCATGGGAGTTGTAATATTGCAAAGCTAGACAAGACATCTATTTACTCTTTATCCTCAATTGGATCAACTTCTCTATAATAAAGAATGAAAGGAACTGGCTGTGTGTAAAGACTGAATATAATTGGTCTCGTTCGGCCTCAAGCTGGAGAGAAGTGTCTTGACGTACAAAACGCAGTTCCCCACTTAAGGTTAGGAAGTGGAAGATATCAAGCAGATTGATCCTCTTAAAACAGCGTGGTGGGGAAGGTGCCTAGCACTCCAGAGTTAAGGAACTAAAAAAAGTTCCCAGCCGAAGAAATTCATTTTCTTGTGGATTCAATTGAAATTTTTTGGTGTGCACTAGCCAACCATTTTCATAGGTTTGATTGAGGAAAACCAAACAAAAGAAAGATTCTTGGCTTTTTCTTGTCAAGACAATTTGGAAGCAGATTGGCGTTGTTGGGATGTTAGGGATTGGGTCACTCTCAACCACTTAAAGGAGAAAACAGTGACACATTTATTACACTGCTGACGTGGTGCAAACAACCATGTCTGTCGCCCGGGAGGTAGCATCCCATCCAACTTTACGTGTGGATTATAAAACCTCCCACCTCTCTAGTTATCACCGCCATGTGATGCATTAGATGCACAAGATATTGCCTCCCTCAAAGGACACATTGTAAGGGCTCTTGAACTTATGATACTAGATGAACCTAGGTCTTCAGTCCCGTAAAAGAGGCTGTTCAATCAATGTAATAAACTACAGATATTTTGGGGGTACTACATTCAGTAGCATGAAGAGACTCAGTCAAAATTTTTTTTGGTACCATCTTCCACACAACCTGAGTACTGCTTAATTTTGAAAGTTAGGAATTGGAAGTAGTTTATGGGGTTCCTTGAAACCTCCTTAGCACACAATTCATTTTCTCATGCGATAAGAAATGGTTTAGAAGGAGCTTGATATAGGGGATGAGTGTTGGTTTATGAGGATTGGAATTAAGACAAAAGGAGGTTACAGGACGCTGGGGGGGGGGGGGGGCGGCGGCGGCTGGTGTGGAGGAGGAGGAGAAATACAACCTTAAATTTTGGTTTAGTTGGGGAAAATGCTCAATATTGTTGCAATAGGATCCGGTGGGCTTTTGTGCCTGAAGTCCTGCCTTGTGTTTATACTGAAAGTGAAGTCTATTTGTCAAATTGAAGCCCACTTTTGACTTGTATCAGACTTTCATGTCAATTCAAATTTTGGAGCATTCAGTTCTGGTTGAACATTTTTTTCATAGGGGTGTAATTTGTTGTACTTATTGGTACCTGTGATCTCATGGCTTTAAGCGGAAAGAAAAAGGCTTCAAATTAATCAATTTAAGATGCTGGTTTGTGTTCTCCACCGGCCTAAAGAAAATGTGGGTTTCTGTTTACAGTTTCGCGCACTTAGCGATGGTATGATTACTCTGACTTGAATCTTCTTCTTTGCTTCACTTTGATAATTGAAACAGACATTTTTGCGCCAGAAGGCCACGCTAGAATCTTCTTGCTTAGCTTCTGCACAGCTGAAAGAGCAGTTAGATTTGAACTCAAAAGTCACAGAGGTAGTGACTCCAATGTCAAACCATCTTGTACAGCCTGGAGATGATGCTACACAATCCAATGCTACTGGGAATGAAACCTCTGATGTGGTGGTTTCAGTGGAGGCAGGTGATCAATCTGAGAAACCTGACAGCTTTGGGAAGCAAAATATTCCCTCTTCTAAGTTTAATGATGGGTGTAGGAGCAGTAAACCTGGCAACGACTGTTATTGTGAAGATACTTGCAACAGTAGCGACAGAAAAACCTTTCATAGTTGTTCAAAGGTCAATGAGAACATGACTGGAGCTGGTGCCTTGCGCTATGCTCTTCACCTCCGTTTTCTTTGCCCTTTTCCTAAAAAGATTAAAAGGTCAGTTGCGAGATGTAAATCTGATCCCCTCTCTGTACCGAAAGAAAAGTTGTTAGATAGGGAAAGGAGATTCTATTTATACAATGACATGAGGGTTGTATTTCCTCAACGACATTCAGATGCTGATGAAGGCAAGGTATGTGATCTATCTTTGACTTATTCTATGCCTTTACTTGTGCTGGAGTGCTTCTAGTGTCGGTTCTCCAAAAATCACGCGTGGCATCACTGTGGCACTCGATGCCTGACTGAATTTTTGCCCTTGTAGTGTTATTTCAATCGTCATTTAACATCTCACCTCAAAAAAACTTCTGTCGTCCTCAAAAGTATATGAAGAAGGCACATTCTGTACATTTTTCTGTGTTTGAGGGTTTTGGACTTTCAAATCAATTTCTATCTCATTTTTGGCCCCCAGATATCTTCTGATGAATCCATGTTCTCTTTGAATTCCATGTTTATGTAGCCAGGACTTCACCGTTCTTTCTCTCTCTCTCTCTCTCTCTCTCTCTCTCCTCCTCCTCTCCTCTCCTTATAGTGACCCTATAAAGAGTGCCATCTGATGCTTGGTTTCATTTCTTTTACCATACAACAGGACTGAGATTTTTTTTTTAGTGTCTGTCTAAATCTAAAATAAAGGAAAACCTGAATCTGTTTAATGATTCTAAAATTAGCTCATTGAAATGTGGTGCATTATGTTCGATTGGCCATATTCAGTCGACCTTTCATGCTAGACCTGAATTGGTAAGAATATGAAGCTATAGTTCTGATTATAACCGCAGGGTGCACAGTTGCACACATCAATGCTCTTGGTTTGACATCCATCGGGATTCGCGTCTTTGGATTAGTAACTCCGTCCATTATGGTGTTAATTTTCTGTAACACCTGACGAGTGTGCCATGTCTAATGCAGTTCAAGGTGGACTATCACTACCCAGAAGATCCAAAATACTTTGACCTCGGCAATTGAAATGTCTCCAAGCTACCTCCTCAATTGAATCCTGGAGGTGCTGTACATAATTCAGTCTTCCTTTTCGAATATCTTCATTTCTCCCCTTGTACAGATCTCAGTTTCTCAATAATGTTAACCCTTGTAATTCCATGTACAAGTTAACTTTATCATCACAGCCTTCATATCAAATATGGGCTCACTGCCTCTGGCAGTTGTTGCTTGAAATCAGTGTACTTTTGGGGCAGGCATTTCTTTGGTTCAATACAGCAGCATCGCTCCCTTTCTGACACGGAAAGGTTCTGTCATCCTTTTCTTACATTAATCTCCACGTGGCACTACCTAGGACCCTGTAAGATATACTTTTCTTTTCTCTCAAGGTGATTTGAATTAAGGGATGATTGTCGGAGACTGGTGCGCAGAGATTTCATTTCAATGGAGGCACATTTCAACATTCATCGCATAAAAGCTTAGAAGTAACATCATATTGATTTAAGATACAAGAGAAGAGAGGGGTTAGCAAAATCAATTACATGGTAATAACATGTCCTTAATTCGAAGAGAGGATCCTGGGATTGCTACGTCATTGTAAGGCAGTACCCACCATGGGATTGACACAATAGCAAGGCATTTCCATGCTGTTGGCTGGAGAACCGATGGTCGTGTGTTCGATTCCTGCACTGGGGAACTCTGACTTAAATTGCAGAGTCATGTTGGTGGACTGCAGTACTAATTTTCCTTCAAATAGCCGATTAACTACGGTTCCGCCCCTGGATCATCGATATAATATATATGTTGGGACTTATAGGTCAGTTTCAAATGGTGGTAGCTTTATGTAGTATAACCTTGATACTATATTGCACTGTTATATGCTGTAGAAACTTTTAAGCTAAGATTTTAGTGTTGCTTTGATTAATGAATTTGGCATTATAATTTTAGAACCAGTTAATAGAACAAGGACAGTACAAAGCACTCCTCCTGTCTGCCTTCTGGAGAAGGCGCAATTGTTACTCTCTGCTCTAGCTTTCGACTCCTTTTGCTTGGTAACTTAATAAAAATAGGAGCAGTCGCAATACATTGTAAATAACTTTTCTAGAAGGGCAAAAAGCACAAAAAATCCTAAACTATGCTCACTACGACATATTTATCCTAAGTTTTTTTTTTGTGATACAAAAAATCCCAAACTTGTTTTTCTGTGATACATTTACTCTCTATCAAAGTTCTGTCAATGAGAACCGTTAAAAATCTACTCATATGAATGCCAGAAAGGCAAACAATCTTTACATGGCACCCGCGCAGCTTAAGTGAAATAAAAACAATATTATTTTGACTAAAAAGTCATTTAACAAAACCTTGACGGAGAGTAAATGTGACATACAAATACAAGTTTGGAGTTTTTTTTGTCAAAAAGCGTTCAGTCTAAATGTATCATAATGGGCATGGTTTGAGGTTTTTGATGTTAAAAAAAAGTTCATGATAATTGTGTCACAGTAGGCATAATTTGGGATTTTTTGTGATTGTTTTCCTTGTATTTAACCCAAAACTAGAGCTTGAATAAGTTACATGATTTGTGGATGGCCCGGGCCGAACTTTCACCATCACCTTCACGCCCCCATTCATAACTTGACCCTAGAGCTCTCTTACTAATTTGATGAGCCGATCCATGGAACCATCCATTCTTCAATGCAACAATATAAGGAGAAATTTTTTTTTTAAAAATGAATCTCGAGACAGATCGGGTAGAAGTCAAGAAATTTGCATTGGAAATAAATGGATCAATTTTGATTAGAGCATATATGACCCGATCCAATCCACCCGGTTGACTGACCTACTCAACATATAAAAGGGTGTGCATCTCATTTTGCTTTGTTCTCAAATGGGTTTATTTTTTGTTAGAAGTTGTGGCCGATTGCTTCCCTCTCTCACATACAACATGCTTCCTTTATATCAAGGAGCATGCCGGGCTCAGTAATTTTCATTTGTCACTTGAAGTACATGTCGAGGTAGGATGTACAATACTGCTAAGGCTGGGATATGCAAATCGGGTTACAAACTAAGTCTAAATCACAATTCGTGATTCACAATTCGTGATTCAGAAGATTAGTGAACGAGGATAATTAATTCTTTCTCAAATTCTCTAAATCAATTCCCCTTTTTCTCTAGGGCCAAAGAAAAAAATCCCATGTTTCACCAATCTCACATTATTGCATCGGGATCTTAACTAAACAGTATCATGATATTCACCATCATTGTATATGCTGCTTCATGATGTAGAAGGTATTCGAAGTTATAATAGTACAACACAGAGGTCATAAGTCATAATAGTACAACACAGAAGTTCATGTCTGAGCCAGCTTTAGCTCCCGCATAAAAACCAACTTAACAAAGAGCAAACCGCAGCATCTAGGGAACCAGAAACTGTCACCATTCTCTAATTCGCAATGAATGCAAATGCCATCAGGATACAGAGAATGACATCAGGCCAAGGCATGTCACCGTGCATGATGTACATTAACAGACCGCACTTGAAACTTTCAAGCCCAGCCTCGATGACAGCGGACACAAGTCGGAACCTTGGGTCTATGTCTAGCCCTGCCGTCATGACCACTTTAAGCAGTCCACAGAAACGCAAAATTTTTGCACAGGTATTGTTGGCTGGAACACCCATCAACTCGATGACTAGATTTAGGAACCCCACCAGGAAACGAAGGCGTCGGGTATATGGAGCGATTCGATCTGCAAGGTCTACTCCACGCCTTGGAAATAAAATTAGAAAACCAGCTGTTAGTATGCATTGCAGAGAGTCTAACCTCTGTATATTCTGCAGGTATTTAACCCATCTAGTGATCCACGGCTAATTAAGCCAGTGAAAACTCTTCTTTTCGACAAAATGGAACTCCAGAGTACCAGGAAATACCTCCTTAACGCCTGCAAACCTTTCCTAACCTTCTCTTACAACACTCGTTCACAAAACAAGATCACCCAGACTCACAAAACTGCCAAGTAAGCCTAAGCCCCCGTGCTTATCGGGTAGAAACAGAGTAAAAGCTAATTCCAGGTCTTATCTTTTCTTAGGAGGAAAAGCTAGCAAGACTTTCAACTAATACGATGTTCTTAATATGAGTTTCTGCTGACAAAAGAAAGAAACAGATGTATATAACGTCGTGTCTCTTCATCAACGTGACAGAATTTTCCCTCCGAGAAACAGAGTGTTTATACAAACCAGACAAGGCCCGGGTATTCGGGTAGAAGAATCAAGCAGAAACAGAATCTCAAGCTACCCGAGATCGTGTACAAGCTCGGTGGGCCGTCTTGTACTGAGCATGAAACTGAGTTTCGGTCCGGAGAATACCCAAGCCTCTGTTCTAGCTTCTACTATAGACTCGAGCAGCTTGTGCCGGAGTCTTGCTTTCTAAGTTCTACACCGAGAAGAGGGCTCTTCATAGCAGAACATGCGAGATCAAAATGCATCGAGACAGGTTCACCTAAATAAAGGTCGGTTTTTTTCTTAACAAAAAAGCATTCCCGTAATGAAATATACACAATGGACATGATCAGACATACGTTCAGGAAAAGAAAATCAAGATTTGTAATGATCTTGAGGTCGCTGAAGAGGCTATGATAGCTTGACGTCTGGCCTCAAGTAAGTTTTGACATGCTCTGATGTCCGGCCTCAAGTAAGTAATGTTTGAGTTCGCTAGAGCTTACCTCTGACCGCCGAGATCTGCTGGATTGTCATTCTCCATAATCTTCCGACGATGCCTTGCCGGAGAGTTGGAGAAGGAGAAGAAACGTGGGAAGAAGGATGGTTCTGACTTGTGTGCGTGGTGTGACGGACGGAGAAATATTTTTACGGGCGCTATCCTTGGCATCCTGTGCTTGGGTTGGGTGTCCGTTCACCCCTAGGGGGGTGTTCCGGTCCTTTCCTTTGTGGCTCTCGAAAAGCATAAACAGAAGGATCGTTTGACTTAATGACTTGTGTGAGTGTGCGGGTCCTTTCACTAATAAAAGTCACTTTCGCGCCGGGCATTAACAAAATTCAGATAAGTGTCTACAGAAGAAATATTATAAAGGGTAATATGTAGCAAAAATATTACATGATATAATCCTCTCTTGGACCTAAAAATGATAATCGATATTTACATCGTTAATTGATTAACGAAAATATTTCTAATAAGGTAAGACTCAAAAATTTTATCACGAGTGTAATGGCGTTTATTTTATTTGCAAATTTAGAAAGCTTGCAAACAATGATAAGTGTTATTCCTTTTTGGCCCAATTGAGGATATTTTATGAATCGGAATCGGTGTACCGGACATTCCCAGAAAATCGGACCGAGCCGACTCATCAGTCCCAAACCTCGCGCACGGACGCGGGCGTAATGTCGCGAATTTTTTCGCTGTAGAACGGCATTGACGTAAATGGAATGCGCAGTTCTTGACATGATACCCAAGGAAAGGACATCAAGATTTTGACCGACGAAGCTGGACAACGGTGTTTCAATCATCCTCCGATGACCTGTTCTCGGAGATGAGCTAGTCCAGCTTCCTTCTCCATGCGGAGATCTCCGGACTCCTTGTGCTCCACCTCGGCCTCCGTCTTTTTCGTCGTGATCTCAGCTCCGCCAGCTTCAGCGTCACTTGTGGGGAGAGGTCGAAGCTCCTTCTTGAGGAACTTGCGCTTCAGCTCCGAAGTTTGCTTCGGCTCGTTGACGACGATGCCCCTGGTTCGCCTGCCGAATCCGCCCGCAAACGGGCTCTGGGTCTGGGCCAACTAGAGCTCAGCGTAGGCCCGCCTTGATGGTGGTCGCCACCGCGCCGGCGTGCTCGCGAGCGAGTCGTCCATGGCTGGCCGGGGCGGTAACGCTGCAATCCAAAAAGCGTCGCCCATGGCCTCAAAAGGCAAAAAGAAGAGGAAGAAAATGGTGAGAGGAAAGAGAGAAACGAAGGAGAGGAGAGAGAAAAGATTTGAAAAGTGGGGCGCATTATGGCCACGTGTTGATCTCCGGATGGTTCAATGAACATCCTACGTGAAGTTGTTGAATGCACCTATTGTTTTCCTCCATGCACCCCAACGTGAAAACAGGCTAGCTTCGTCCCTGCCTGCAACGCGCATGTCGGTTATACTCATGCAACGATCCATGGACTCATTGGATATGATTTAGGCTAAGTGCCTGGCATTATACCACGCATTAAATTTCTCTGTGAATTTAGACTTGCGGTTCTAGATGTGTTCACGAGAGTACATGAAGTTTGTAGCATCAAAAGTACGCACGGTCTTCATTTTAGATGTGTATCTCGATAACTTTAGCTATTAAAAAAGAAAGAAAGAAAGAAATGTTGTCTTCTATGATAGTTAATGTGTTCGAATCCTTACATCTCATATCTCATGTGCAATGCCTGTTTTACATAAGTATTAAGGCATATTTCATTTTTGGAAGTACTTGAGAAGCGTGCTTAACAAACGAGCCGCGGACACATTTCCCGATAAATTGAGCTCTTGCGAAAAAGACTGCATGCCATACAACAAATATTTTGCTGATTTTAATTCCTAGATACCGAGCAAAGCATGCGGCTCAAATTGCTACAATGTATAACCAACATCTTTATTCTATGGAGGAGTCCTTGGTTCAATGGTTCAAGCCATTAGGGACATGTACACCCATAGCAGTCCGACGAACATTGCTGGAACACCCACCATGCTTAATTTTGTACACCTTGGTCAAAATCGTCCGGCGAAAAATGAGACGGAGAGATAAGATTTGGACCCGGTTTCGATTTTTTCTTTTGGTGGGGGCAGCTTCTTTTAATACTACTTGGCGAGTTTATTTAAATATTCACTTACAATTTATCACACCACCGAAACTCAGATTTTACAAAGAAATCTCAATTTTCTGAGTATTACCTTTTCTTACCTTAGCTTTTCTTTTTGAATTGATAAGAAAACTAGTCGCGTGGCTTGTGAGTCGACAACTATTTTAATAGACTAATGTCTTACATCGAATGAAAAATGAACGATGATGATTTTAGAGAAAAGAATTCATTAAAGTATTCAAAAATATATCATGGAAAACTCACAAAAATGATTGGGATAAGTCATTAGAAGTCCTAAAATTTGTCATGAAAATGCAATTGAGTTCTAAAGTTTTCAAAAAGTATAATCAAGATCAGTTAATATATTGCTCGTAAAAAAGCAATAAGAATTTCGATGGAGCATCCCATCCTCCTCGATCCCAGGAGGGCATGAAAAGCGACAAGTCGTGCCGTGGGGAACTGGCCAACTATGAATAGATCTTATTTAGGGCTAAGATCGAATGGACCTCCTCAAGTGGTCATTTTAATGTGGCCAATTTCCCCTCTTTTGCAACCAGTTTCGATACAATGTGGCCCTACCACTTTGATAGGATCAAGTGGTCATTTTAATGTGGCCAATTTCCCCTCTTTTGCAATCAGTTTCGATACAATGTGGCCCTACCACTTTGATAGGATTTTTGTTTGTATTGGTACCGAATGAATATGTCAACTGCATTGCTAATAGAGCTGGGCGGGCAGGCGATACTAGTGATTAGGTCAGAGAGACGCTTGCCCCCGTAAGCTGGCCTTCCTTAACGGATCATGTGGCTTGGAATACGTTTTGGTTTTTTAATGGCAAATTGAGAATAGCCATAAACTTACATGATTTGAATGTTGTGAACTCTTGGATTGATTTGTTTTATGAATAATAGCTTGTTGATTCACGAACGATGATAAATGATTATTTGGTTTCAATTTTTAATATAAGAAACGTCAAGAAATTAGCGTGATATTAGTTGCACTGTTGTAGTCTAAAGATGTGAAATTGTAGTCTCTGACTTCGTACCTCTCGGATTTTGCAATGAAGATCCTTGGTATGCAATCCATCGATTGTACCACACACCCCTTTAGAATCGCTTTGCGTACGGGTACGCGCTTGAGCCATGCTTCACTTGTAGATGAGGAACAAAAATTTACCTTAAGTAAGCGTACACAACGTCGCATGTTAATGCGATATCAAAAATCCAATCGAACATCTCAAATTGCCTAAGAGACGATTATCGACTATATCCTTACACTTGAGAAAGAATGGCCACTCGATTAAATTATAGATATAACATGGCGCATCACGTGTTGTTACTGTTATTAGATAAATCTATCATGCTATTGTCGATTAATCCACGAGCACTTACGGCGGTGTCGACTAATCCCACATCGAGTTAAACATCGTTTCTTCGTTTTAGACGGACAAAGTGTTTAAGAATCAAAACATTTGTCTACGCTTGTAAAAGGTTTGTTTATTGTCTTGAAAATGTTGGATGCGAATGAATTTAAACATTAATATTTTGATTTTTAAATCCTTACAGAATGCAATAAATAATTGGTAAAAAATCAAATCGGAAACATAAAGAGAGCTACAACTCAAACTTACCCTCAAACACAATCTAGCTTTATCACGAAAAGCTTCGTTGCAACAACTTCATTTTACAAAACACATAAATGCAATACGCTCCTCAGATGAGTTTCGCTGATTTTCGAGACAAAAGCAATTTTAGTTCAATTTATAAGTTAGGTCTCGATTCTGACCAAAAAAAGAAAAGTTGGGTCTCGGTAGCTAGATAAATATTTCCATAATTCCCCACTCATTTAAATCAATTTAGAATAATGTAGATTTTTTTTTTGGTTGAATAGAATAATGTAGATTAAGAAGTTAAGAACTTGTCGGGGTGATTTTTCGAATTATTCATTGACTTTTTTCCCCAAGCAAACTGCATTAAATTATATATTTTTTAAATTCTAGAGGGCACTAGGCTCCCAAGCTCGGCCTCTGTGGATCCAGTCCTGGGCACTAGCCATGCAGGCCCGGCCTCGATATATTTGAGGTCGGGATTCGGGGCCCTAGGTGCGGCCCGATAGACCAGGGCACAGGCACTGAGGTCCCTAGCCCCAGCCTCGATGAACCCTGGTTTGGGCGATGGAGATCAGGGCACAGGCACTGGGGTCCTAAGCTTGACCTCAATGGACTTGGGTCCGGCCTCTATGGACCAAAGGTCGTGTGCTAGGGACTCGCGCATGGACACTAAGGTCTCGGGCTCATGCACTGGGGACCCAACACGAGCGCCAAGATCCGACACCTAGCCTAAATGAATTCGGGTGCGGGTGCTGGGAATTTGGGTATGGGCACTAAGGTCCCGGGCCTTGGTCTCAATGGACCCTGGCTCAGGGTCCAAAAAAGCTTATATTTTTTTACCGTCACATAAAGAACAGATTTTGTTGCGAATGCACAAGATATCGATGAATAGTTCATATGTGAAATCGTAATTATTGATACGGCCCTTTTTTCCCATAAGAGCGGAATTTTTTTTTTTACAATAGAAGCATAAGTGACGTGAATTATTCAAGAATGGAAGTCGATTTGTTTTATAAAAAAAAAAAGATATCGATCAACTTTTATGAAATGATTTCACGGGACTCGATCAATTATCTTAAACGCGGGATATTATCGAGAAATAGGATTCAGTGTCATCGAAAGGTTTTCGTGTGATTTATTTGCAGCATGTACCTTTGCGGGCGGAGCCTTCAGGCGAAACCGCCGATCCGGGGGAAGGGAGATGCAGTTCTTCGGGGGCTCCGACATCAGCCCGTCGCCGCCCGCGCCGACGGCGGCGGGGCACAACGCGAACGTGGTGTACGTGTTCAACCGGAACGGGGTGTGCTTGTTCTACAGGGAGTGGAACCGCCCCCCTCCGGACCCTGAATACCCACAGCAGGACCACAAGCTGATGTTCGGCCTCCTCTTCTCCCTCAAATCCCTCACCGCCAAGATGGATCCCACCACCTGGTATTCCCATTTTGCTTCGACCCGCGTCTCCCATCCGATCGTTTCGTCGATTTTGCGGGGAAGTTGAATTCCGAGTGGGCGGATGGCGGATCGGGCGATGCATCGAAAATGTTGTGTAGAGTTGTAGGTCTTTATGCATTGTGTTGAGAATATGTGCTGCCCCGGTTGCTTGATGACCTGCTTTGACTTGGATCCCTTCGTAATTGGTCTCTGAACACTCTCCCAAATTGTTATATGCGATTAGATTTCGCTGAAATTGCTGAAATGAGTGACCTTTTTGAATCTTGTGTATTCAATTCAGGCACCCTTTGATGGTAATCCGGTTTTTACTTTAGTTGGTAATTTACTTGTTCTTTTGCTGAATTGCTGTTGATCCTCACGAATGTTCAGCGAACCTTCGATTGAAAGGACTATGAAAATTTTCAAGTTGAGTTCGAGCTCGAATGAAAAGAAAAATCTAACGGAAGTCGATGCGCACTCACAGGCTCCCTCTTACATGCAAACGCATCACAAACACACAAAACATAACTACTCAATAACTCATTGGTTGGACAAGTTAAGCATTGCTGACCTTGAAACTCAACTAAACTTAATGTTCAAGTAGTCACTTAGTCAAGTTCATGTAGCTTGTGAGGAGGTGGACTTTTTAGTGCCATGAGCTTAAAGTTGCAAAAGCTTCCTATTGCCAAGTGCCAAGTATGCAGGAGAAGATGCAGGAGAACCGGATGATCAGTGATTAACTTACACTCTCCCTGTTTTTTCCTCTTGCAGTGGAGACAAAGGAAATCTTGGGGTGCCGCAGTTACCAGGCCAGGGTTGTTCATTTCACAGTTTCCGCACTAACACATACAAACTTAGTTTCATGGAAACTCCTTCTGGTATAAAGGTTAGTTAAACTAATTCTGCCGTCTTTGGAGTAATTTTTCAACCTCGGATGTTGCTTGTAAAGAGCTTGCGCTAAAAAACTTCAATAATCTTAGCAAATTAGCAAGACCTGTTGAAACGGAGCATTATTAAGGAACTGACACTCTTCTGATGTATCTAAAGGCACCACAAAATTAGAAGGTGTTTGTGGTTCCTGGGATGCATGGTATGAGAGAGAAATGGTTTGCTCGTGTTAACTTCTATTATTTGTGCATTGACTACTTATTATTTTGTTCAATAATGCAAAATGAATCTGCTGAGAATCGCATTGCCAGATCATCTTACTTTTACAGTGTTAAGGATTTGCCTTATGCTTTTATTGCTTGCAACTTCAGCAAATATATTAATGTCAATGCATTTTGGATCAGATCTTTGCCCATTAGTGTACTTCTCTTTAGAAGACTCTTACCAACCATCAATCTGCCTTTTCTTTGGTTTCTTTTAATCTCATTCCTCATGCCTTTGCAGATAATATTGGTTACACATCCTAGGACCGGTGATCTACGCGAAGCTTTGAAGTATATATATGGTCTATACGTTGAATATGTGGCTAAAAACCCTCTCTACGCGCCAGGAACTCCTATCAGGTGACTGATAAACTTTTGTTGGTTTAAACTGGTCGATTAGATGACATGGTCAATGTTGATGATCTATTATTAAAATAGTGTTCTATAGGGGACCAAAATAGTCAAATTGTCTACTAAATATATCTGTCTGTTAAAATCCCCAATGATTTTTTTTTTGTCATTTTGAAAAATAACCTTGCACTGTCCCAATGCTTTTGATACGGTCATCAGTTTCAGCACCTAGCTTGCCTCTTTTTGATATTAGTACTTCTGTGGACATATTATTTAAATTTGGGATAAACACATTCCGTGGTGACCATTGCTTTTCTTTCCGTGACTTGTATTTGCATAATTGCAGAAGCTGTTATTTTCTCTGCTTACACCTTTTCTTATCCTTTTTGAAGGTGTGACCTTTTCAATACAAATCTTGACCAATATGTAAGGAGCATTTCGTAAAACCTCGGTATGTAGCTAAATATGTATATGCTTTTTGGTCATGGATAAAGCTTAGTGGACAATCTGTAGAATTGGTTGATTGTGATGTGCCTGCTTGGTGTATTATGTGCCTCTCTCTTTGCTGCCAGTGCTAGTCCAACTCCAATCTTCCTACATTTGTGTATCAGCCGCTTCTTTGGTGACGGATTAACAGAGGAATTTTTCTATGCTCCTCTTTCTTCTATATGAATGATAGTGATTGTTGCGGTGGACATTACTCTGTAGCCCTCTTTTTTTTCTTTCTTTTATGGCTTATCATCGGGATGTGCAAAAGTTTTTGGAAGGAGTTGATTCTCATGTCTTAATCCAAATTTTGAGCCCATATAGCTTTACACGACTCAAAATACACAAAGCTGCAAGCATCTGCAGTGGACTTTTATATTGCTATATTCCATCTGCTGACCATCTTCTCTGTGGATTGACTGAGGAAACCAGGGACTGCTTGTTTTTTGAATCTGGATTTGCTTCTCTTATTTGGTTGAGAGTTTTGAATTTGCATGGTCTTGATATATTGCCTGGCTCATAGCCTTCTGAATTTCCTTGGATTAAACTTCATAATAAGAGGAGGGCTTTTCCTACATTGCTTACGAAGATATCTTGGTGCGCAGTGGTTTATCATCTATGAAAAGCGCGAAATAGAAGAGTTCATGATGCCGGGTTCTTTCCTGATGTTAATACTATCTTTCGAGGTGTGGTAGATAATGTAAGGCTTAGACCGACTGGTTGTGAGTCTGTTGCTTATGGCCAAGATTGATTTGTGTCATGCTCGGGTGTGCGCTAATTTGGGCTTGGTAGTCAGCTGGACTTTTGTATGGTTAGTGCTTGATGTGGCCCTGTTGTCATTGTCCTTGATGTTGTTCCAATTTTCACCAATCCTCACTTTGCCAAACAAAAAGTCAATCTAATCCGCATATCGGGACACGGGAAATGACACTAGTAGTCACATTTTGACACATTTTGACAACACGGCATCGGTATGACCTGACGGATTTTTTAGCTTGTACATTGAGAGAGACGTATGGACCGAATATTGACGACTGGCGGCGGAAGCTTCGGCTTATGAGCATGAGTGAGCGTGAGTCTTTTTCTTCAATTCAGAGAAGATGGTTTTGTGAGAAAAAACCTTCGAAAGATAGAGAGAAAGAAATGAAGAGAAGTTTGCTATTCTGAATAAAGCATCGAAAAAGTAGAGCAAAATGAAGAAGATTGCATGGACGTTACACTTGAAAGATAATTAACAGATCAATGTCAATTCTACCTGCCTAGCTGTGCACGGCTTCTTCATCCTGTCCAAATTAGGCAAAGTGAGTCTCACTTGGCATTTACATCTCAAAAATAAAAGTGCAATGAGCTGATGCGAGTCTGCAATACATTCTCTCGAGCTTCCTAGCAACGTGGTACTCTTGTCACTAATCCCTCAACTTCCAACTCTCTCGAGCGAATACAATAAATTGAGAGAGAAACTAAAGTGACGTGAATGAACTAAACCCAGTCACCGGGAATTGTATGAGGTATAATGTCCTTGCTTGTGTCTGAATTACCAACAAATGACAGTATCAATAGGATAGGAAAGGCAACTCATGTTGCAAGACATGAAGGGGCATGGATTTGCCAAAGATTGAAAATTTAAAATCCCAGCTGCTAACAGCAACCTTGCTTACATTGCAGAGTTGAAGAGAATTCGAAGAATACATAACTCTGTAATTCTGAAGACTGCTTACAGAGAGCATAGATTGTTGCCAGAGGCGCATGTACGGATACAATCGAAAGTCTGAATCTATAAGTTATGAAGGGATACACAGTAAACCCAAATATGGCAAACATTAGTGACTGAACCATATCATCAGACCTTGCGGCGAGCCAATCTCACATGCACTATGGAAAAGAGACTTTCTTTAGTTGGATGTTGATAGAACTCGATCTTTTTCATCTTTAAATCTGGTCTACCACAAACAAAAAAACCCGTGAATTTATATGGTAACTAGAAGATTACAAGTTCAACTTCGACAAAGATAGCAAGATAGATATGGTTAAGAGGATAAACACTCGCAAGATCATGATCTCTGTTCTAGCTAATGGAAAATTCTGTCATTTTTACTTATTTATCAAGCAGATCGTGCATCATATTTAAAAGCTAGGATTTCAATTGAGAATCAAATAAATATATGTCAAATAGCAAGAGATAATTCTTTCCTCGCTCTGCACTGAGCTTGAAGTAAGTGTAAACTGTGCCTACGTTCCTGCTCACCTGTGTTCCAGCACGTAATATTGGCAAGGCGCAAGGGCCATGACTCGTATTCGTTCAAGAACAGCAAAGGAACAAATTAGCCATGATTCTGTACTGAGATATATTGTACAGTGGTGCACGGTCGAAACACCACATCCCTGTACCAATACCCGTGCGTGTACTTTCATCATATTCTGCTCTTTGGACTTTTGAAGGGTATACTTCATAGAATTTCACTTGTCAAAGGTGTGATCTTTAGCCTGTGTTGTATAAATAGACTTTTAGAGAAGAAAATGAATAGTTTAGATCCTGGTTTTGCAGCTACTTCAATAATTAATTTTTTTCCCTGTTACTATTCACCTCTGGAATGATTAAAGTCCTTCACAAATCCATGACTCATGACCTTCGGATAAGTGGCCACTCACTTGCACGTAATTGAAACTTCCTGAACTTTGATCCATCGCCTCCTATCTAAAATTGGATTATAATTTATATCAAAGTGTTTGAGTAATGCGGAAAGCTTCCTCTTTTTTTTTTTTTTGGTAAGGTGCTTCCTCATTTGTTCATCTTTCTTGCAAAATGTAAAAAATGGCCTTATGCTATGAAATGATGAAAAACCGAAGAGGTCCTTCATCGGTAGATACTTCTTAAGCATCTGATGCAATCTTGAGTTCCACCTCACGAAAGCACTTTATTTCTTGAGCAAATCCTGCATCAGTTTTGTACAACTGGAGTTACATTGTTCTGAAAATGCTCTAGCATCGGATTCTTAGTTGACCTGTAACAACGTTTGTAGAAGCAACTCTTGATTTGAGATTATGTGTCATGAGAAGGCAATTGCCAATTTAGTCAATTTAGCTAACTTTGGCCGAATATAGCTAACCTGACGGTTTAGTTAGCGCTTGCCGTCCTACGTGGCGCATGTGGTGCGGCCGGCACTGACTTGGACAATTTTTAAATTTTTAAAATTCGTTAGAATTTTTTTATTGATTTTTTTATTCTTTTCTTTTCTTTACTTTTTCTTCCTCTTTTTACATAGGGCCAGCGTTGAGCAAGGTCCGACGACCCCCGCCGACCCTTGGATGAGGGCCACAAAGCCCTCACCAACGTGGGCAAGGGTTGTGGCCCCTTGCCCTCGCCGGCCACAAAGAAAGCCTCAATGCCCTCGCCGTGGCCCGCAATGGCCTAGGTGAGGGCTCACAATGCTCCTTGCGACCCTCTCCCAAGGGCAGCAAGCCCCGCCGGCCCTATGTAAAAAGAAGAAAAGAAAGAAAAGAAAAAAAAAAATAATAAAATTTTAAAACAATTAAAAAATTGTCCATGTCAACGCTAGCTGCATCACATACGACGACGGCCAGCATATCCGACTATTGGACTATCACTAAAAGGGCGATATTAAATCTACATTGGCAATTCACTAAAATGTTTAGGATTAAATTGACACATTTGAAAAATTTAGGATCAAATTATATGCCATATAATTGGTTTATGACTTATTGGACAATTTTCCCTCATAGTGACAGAGCGAACCATATTCAATTTTGTTAGCCAATTAGATAAAATTTGAGGCTAATGTTGTTTTGTAGTATCTCTATTCAATATTTTGATGACATATTCGTATTGTTTTATCGATCAATTAGAGAAATAGAAACAACATGATATGATGTGAACTTTTTCTAAGAAACACAACATCGTTTATACAAATTAATCGACGATGCACGAGCGTAACTAGTCAGACATCACATCAGTTCCCTTTATTTTCTGCATTTGAGTTATAACGATTATGCCATGTAACCATCGCACATGGTCGAAGTTAATTCATCCTCGTTTCGCCGCCTGCGAAAAGGAAAATTATGTTTCCTTTAATTAACAATAACGTAGAAACATCATGCCTGCATGCATGTGTACGTAATAGTCAGAAAACAACACGCCGCTTTTTTCTTTCTACGATGATATAAGTGTAAGGTGGGACTTCATTGAAAAAATTAAAATACTCTTGCTGAATAAGAAGCCAGCAATTAGAAGCAGCCTGACCACGTACAACTTATTATTCATGTCGTCCTCGAATACTTTCTATGGTTAATCCTCGGTCTTGTGGCCCGACTCGATCTTCTTATCAATAGGGCAAGCCAAGCTCGACTACCAAGTGCTGATTTTTATGGAAAGATCTTTTCTATAAATGTGTAGACAATTCCCCTTATTTTATGCCAAATGACCGCCCAAGGAGAACTTTAGTTAATGCATAGCACACTTTTATCTTAGTGAGATCATTCTCGACCTTCATCGAGGGGCTAACTCTACGCGAAAACGTTCAAGTACCGAATAGAGCGCCTGATTGCCGAAATAGCTTTTAAATTACGGGGTGGACTGCTTAATACAGCATAAGAACATCTCGATATTCCAAATTTCTATTCATTTGTATTCTCGTACAGAAATTTGATTACTGCCTTCGCTTCCCTTCCATTTTGTCCCACCAACTCCGCCCCATATATTCGTCCTTATTATAAGTTGGAATATATACAATTACCAATACAATATCATGTTCCAAACTTGATAGAAAGGAGAAATTGTACTTTGGCATGTTCCTTTAAACAATGTGGTCAGTGTAAACGATTTTTAGAAAGTATATATAGAAATAATGTCTTGGAAAAGAGTATCTGTCAATTAAGTCAAACGCTCAATGTTGGAGAAGTGCTGTGATTTCTCTTAGGAAAGAGTCATGTTTTCTTCCATTTATATGCAATCTAGAAGATAATCTCTCAACTAAATACTCATGAAAGAATCAAATGATCAACCGCTTAATGTGTGAGGAGTACTGTGATTTTCTTTAGGAAGAGTCATATTTTTATCCACGACATTTACACATAAATTTAGCGAAATTTAAACCTGCGTGATATCCATGTTTACAAGTCACAAATCATAAGACTAGCGCGAGAAGGCTTCCTCCGATCATGGTCGGATGCTAACGTGTGCATTTAGGAAAAAGGTGACCCAAGGATAATTCATCAAATCGTGTTGAATTTTACAAATTAAGCTCTTCTCTCTAAGGTAGGCGTAGAAATAGGAATTGATTCATCGGCCACTCTTATACCATCATGCAATGTCACATATTATAACTATTTACCCACTTAATGAATAACAATATGAAATGTCAAAAAAAAAAAGTTTGCGTTTCAAGAATTTAATAAAAAAAACATGTGGTATCGAAAGAGTGTCGCGGGATGCTAAACCCTCCCCCACGTAATCAAGAAAGTAGTCTTCATAATCAAGAAAGAAAGTGACTTTTGAGCAAGGAAGCACGGACACTCTCCGGAGGCCTCCGTGTCATGTCGGACACGTCGGACACCGACACTCGTTTGACACTTTTATTATTTATTTATTTATTTTGGATTCCAATCAAATTAATTTGATTGAAATAACCATAAAAATGATAATTTATTATGTATAAATAAAAATATACAATGAATATACAATGTGTCCCAACGTGTCGGATTTCTCTAATTTTTGAGAAATGACGTGTCGTTGTGTCATGTCGTGTCATGTCGCATCGCATGTCTCGTGTTGGTGCTACTTAGCTTTTGAGAAAAGCAGTGCCTACATAACGGTAATGTTATTGCTTCAAAATGATGGTATATATATTCTAAGCCACTACTACAATTTCAAGAAGAACTGGCCACCGAATGTTTCTCTGGCCTGTTCAATTGCTTTCCATGAGAAGATAAGACAATTTCCTGAGAAGAAAATGAAAATAAAAAAAAAATCATCCTTTATTCTTCTTGAATCTCAATCATCATCCCGTCTTTCTTCTATGAACAATCTTGCACTATAATCTATTTTTTAGTTTTGCTCGATCTTGCATTTTGTTCACATTAACAGCATTTTACCCTTGGTAAATGCTGAAAGGTCTATACCTAATAATTCACATTTTCTGATAATTTATAGTATGTCTCACTCGCTTACGATAGAACATCGTCCAAGAAGTTGCAACATTTCAGAATCTAAAAACATAGTGCACTTTATGACATTCTTGGTATACTTATTTACGGTCAAACGTTATAATTCTCTTTAGAATGCCGTAAAATAAAGGAACGCGTATTTTATGATGTTTTCACTCGTTCATATCCTAACATCATGAGTGCGCAAAATTTGTTTCTTTTTTCTTACGTTTTATGAGCTACATTCATCAAAATTAAGTGGAAAACGTCTTAATAATTTCTTTTCGTTAGAATGTGCTGTAGAACGGCTAAATCTTACCACTTTCGGACCGCTATCGGGGGCCTCCTCTATTTTTAATTTATCGACGGGCTCCCTTTAGGCCGGAGTCGACGAAGTTACATCAGTGCATATAAAGAGTTTAGTCAATTTCATTTATTACAAAGTAAGTTTCTCCCATCACAATTTAATTAGTAATTACGTCATATATACTCAGTAACTTTTTGAAGTATATGTGATGATTTTGAAACTACTAAAAGCTAGTAAATTTTAGTTGCGGTTGGCAAGAGCAATTTTCAATAGATGTGGTAGGCATCTAAGTTCTTGGTAATTTGTTTCCAAGCCCAACAAGGAGAGGCCATTCTGATGCTGTGTATCTGAAAAGAGGCCGGGTACCTGAGATTCCAACGCAAATCAAGAGAGCCGATGGATCGCAGGAGACGGTTAGGATAACGAAGTTCTGTATTGCATTCCGAGCTCCGGCTTAGGTTAGGGCTAAATAGGACCGGATCGTATGCGTGCTTCCACTTATCCAATCAAAAGGAAGATCTTTTCGTAATGGACGACCCTCGAAACCATAATTTGGTGAAGTAAGACCTCGTCGGCGCCCGTGTCCCGTGCTTGTTAAGGTAGAGGCTGACCCTGTTCCTTGCAATTTCCTTCTTTCTCCATGAAGTTACTCACTAAATGGACTGATTGATTGCCCCAACCCGGAGGAAGGTCAGCCAGGATACAACGTTTGTTTTAGTAGATACAAGAGACGAGAGCCTGGCCCATGGAGGATTATTGTAGGGGACTTGTTAAATGTGTTTAATTAGGAAAATTTCTCAATTTTTTTCGAGGATTGATTGCACATAAAATACGATAAGCAACTAATTAACTAATCAAATTGCTTTGATTAATAATCGTATCGCTGAGTCAAACTCACCACTCAACTGATGAACGAAGCATATTAGATTGCCAAACAATGTATTATTGTCCTTATAAGGCCTGAAAATGGATTTTAGAAAGTTTGGATTGAAATTTTCTCAGGAAATGAAATCACTCTTTCGAAAAGATAAAACATCACCACAACAAATTATAAAAATAGACGTGGTCGGTGGGCAGGTTCGACCCGAATCTGTTATCCAAGCCCGTCCAAAACCCAAAAAAAGAAAATGTTGTCTCCTAAACCTTTGGGCCGGGCTAGGCTATCACAGGCCCGACCGTGCTGAGCTTCACAAGTAAATAGCCTTACAAAACCTGTCCAAAAGTGGCCCTCGGGCCCTCGTGCCCCCACTGTAGCCGGGACAGACCCGTGGGGTGCCAAGCATATATGATCAGGTCTACCACAAAGGCATCTCGACGACACCACTATCTTCAAGGTGATTATACACTCTCAAATGGGTGCACTTAAGCAGCCTTGGCCATGCCTAGGAAAAAGTATAGGGTCCGACGTCGAGCCTAGAAAATCCTGTCCAGATTAGCCCGTAGAAGCATCGAAAAGAATCTCTTTGCATAATCGATTTGCCCGGTTCGGAATGACTAGTCGAAGATCTAGTCCACTTGCAGGACTGCAAGGTTGAGCCATACTTGAGGGGATTCCAATCTTTATGTGCTGATAAGTCCAGGATTTTGGGGAAGTCTCAGTCTACTGATCTATCATGACTTTAAACCTGTAGACAACGTTGAGGGGGATTAAACATTAAACTATTGGGACAAAGAAACTTGGCCGAATATTTCCTTAAACAGCCATCTGTCCTTCCTGCTGGGGTCTCTCTCTTTAGTCCTCAAACTGCTAGAGAGCTCAGTGAAAAGATGGCGACACACTGGGCCTGCACATCATAGGAATTGCCAAAACTTGCACCGTTTCTCCAACCTTTGGAGGACTCCTAGGAAGAACAACCCTCCGATGACCAAACCATTTGAGGAAATTGCTGCAAACGCCCCCCATGATGCCCCTCAGATCACATGTCCTTCGTGTCATCCACAGGAACACATCATCCCAAGAAACTAAGGACTTCTGCTTTTTTCCTCGAAGCCTCTGGGGATTGGCCCTCACCAATTCACTTGCTTCTCCTTTTTGGGGCTCAACCGAGAGAAATGCTTTGACAAGATGCCATCTTTTGGGTCACCAGTCTCATCAAGGAATGTCACCAGGAAGGGGGAAGGGAAGCTTGGGAAAGCGTCCCCTTCGTCCTCTTGCTTTCTTGGCTTAGTGATTAGGCCATTCAGCTCCCGACAAGAATTTGTGTAGGGTACGTGTCCTCTAGTTAGCCCTAGGGACGGTCCTGTTATTTCCTACGATGCAGATGCAGATGGCGATGGGGAGTGAGAATAACTGTTTTTGTTGTTTTCTTGCGACTGTTCGACCGTGACCCCACGATGGAGGATCGTCCACAGTCGAATGTAATAAAATCCTAGAATTGGTCACCAGACATGACGGCAGTCCCTTGGGCCTCGATTTTTCGCCCCTACCTTAGCAACAGCACCAATCGCCACATCACCTCTCTCTCTATCTCTCTCTCTCTTCAAAAGGTGAAACTGACCTGTTCCAGTGAAGCCCTAATGAGGGCAATGAGTGGATAATGCTAACTAGGGATTCTTAACACAGAAGGAGAGAACTACAATCTTCACTTCTATACGGCATTTTATGTCCCGATTATAAGTTTTACCTTTCAATCCCGTGGTTAGCGTACTAACGCATTGTCTCCATTAAATACCGCGGTTGCATTATCTCTTTTTTGCGAATCTCTGTTCCTGCTCTCTCTATCATCCTAGAACATGCATCACCTAATCTAGAATTAAGTTCTTAAGACTCTAAAGTTTTGTGTTAAGTAAAAGCGACGATTGTTCTTTTGCACATTCAAGATTGGGAAGGACTCTAGTGAAACAAGAGTCTTCGTATAGGTCATAGATGACTGATAAATACACTTGAAAAGGACCTCCTTTGTCTTGTTATTATTGTCAACCATCTCGACCGCGAGACACGGAAAATGGCAGACATTGTCCTAAACGATTTCCATCGATTCTGAATCTTATGTAATCTCGCACCTTGTTGTTAAAGCATATCCCACATCACTTGAATACGAGATCGCAATGGCCTGCATGTTGAGATAAAGTTATATACGCCACCGTTTCATCGGGAAAACTTAAAACTATTGGATGGAAGGAGGACTACCCATGCTAATATATAAACTCATCAGAATCCGTAATCAAGTCATGTGGAATATTCTTTTAACAGTCTCATTGTATCTGTTACATAAGTGATGGAACAAGTGATATGTTTGCATCAACTGAACAAACCCATCACCTCTCATAGGCCTTTGGGAAGTGCAACGTGTGCTTGTGTGGTGATAAGGGAATGTAATTACAAGGATTGCGAAATTGGAAAACTAAAGATTCTGCCCCCTTTCAAATATGGGAATAGGTAATGACCAAATCAGCAGAAAAACCCAAAGCGAACCTATCTAAGAGCATGCCATAGATTACTAAAGTGGGAAGACTTTTCTGTATGCATGCGCGGTTCAAAGATTGGATGATTATATCTACAATTTAGTTTGGAGTAATCTATGCTAGCCACAATTATGAGGTTCGTTTGTACGGAAATTTTTTTGTCCTTTATGCTCGCTCTCTCTCCCTCTCTCTCTGTCCACAGGATCCCCCACCAATGGAAAACCGGCCCACCAATGGAAAACCGCATGCGTTGGTATGAATGTGCTTCACAGAGTCGATTTCATTTATGGGGACTTCACTCCAGTAGTCCACACGCTAAACAGTGTCATTCTAGATGGAGCAACGAGAGACGCACAAACACTAATTCAAGAATCGGATTTACAGACTCATTTGCAACGAAACATCCGCGAACCCACTCCTTGAAAAAGTTCAGATCTTGCCGCGAACCAACTTTTGCAAACCAATCTCGAAATCTCTTGACGCAGCTCCTTCTGCGTGGTCTTCGTTCCCACTTTCATGCAGCAGTCGTTCGGATATCGAACGTGTAGGGTCTCCAGACAAGTCTTCATATTCACAGAGAGAGACAGAGAGAGAGAGAGAGAGAGAGAGAGAGAGAGAGAGAGAGAGAGAGAGAGGTGCTGAGTTAAACCTCAGAAGAGAGCAAGACAGCAATGATAAGGACGGTAATGGTCAATGATTAGGATGCTAATGGAGGGTGGATTCGTCTTAATCTAGCTTGGGTGCGAAGCCTGAACCATGTGCAATGTACGCTGAACGGATTTCACTGGTGGATTGGTGGGGAAGCAAACGGGAGGAAGCGTTAAAGGAGAAGAAGGGATTTTTGGGTCATCAGATGATTGGCTCGCCAATCCCTCCTCGTCCACGCGTCTGCCCTTGGCCGTCTCTCGCTGCTGCAGGCCAGGCAGCATCGCGCACAGAGAGTGTGAGAGACAGGGGAGGCGTGGCCGTACCGCAGAGAGAGAGCGAGAGAGAGTTGCCACTTCACGTCCTTTTCTGTCATCATTCAGCTTTGATTCCGTTTCGATTCTGATTCCATTTCCCGTTTCTTGGTTGGTAATTCAATTCCATGGAGATCCCACATTCTCTCCCTTTCGATTCCTTCCCATCGCGACTCACTTGGCTTCTCCAACTTTAAAGTCTTGGGATATAAAACTTTGAAAGATTAGGCATTTGTTATTTACACACCTCAATACAGTTCGTGAGTATACGAAATTAACGGTTTAAATTTCAATGGGGCGATAAAAATTATGCCTTTTTAAAGCTGAGCTGCGCGAATTTCGTTCCTCTGATGGCGTCCATGGTTTCCTAGTGAATTTAGGTTAGTTACTTGAGAGTTGTTTTACGGTAGAGCTTTAAAAAGTTGATTGTGAATGATAATTTTGCAGAAAAAAACGATAGCTCGAACCGCCAGGACTAAACCGAGTAATTTCGGTCTTGGCCTTTTTTTTCCTTATCTCGGTCTGGACTCATAGACCGGGCCCAAAAGAGTCCGGCCCGATTTGGTCAAGCCGGGTCAAAAGTTGCCCTTAGTCCCGTCCGGCTCGATCGGTTTACACCTCCGTTTAAATTCGAAAGGTGGAGGCCCAAGAGGACAAAGAAAATATACGATATGATAATGAAACGGGATTACTCACACACGTGAAGGTTCGACAGGACAATCATCATTCGACCTTTTCTAAGACCGACAAACAATTTTGTAATCTCAAATTCGGTCCCCATATCCCTAATAACATATGGGTTTCCATATTTGTCTAGAAAGAACTGGAAAACCTTGTCTCTAAAATAAGATTAGAGAAAGTTTGAGAGAAAAGATTCCAATTTTTTGGAACTTCTTATCCGGGTACGGGGAGGGGGCCTTTTCGTCCTTCCACACTTAAACCCCCATTTAAACCCCCTCTCCTCCTCCCAATCTCTCTCTCTCTTCTTCTCCTTCTCCTTCTTCTTCTTCTCCTTCTCCTTCTTCTTCTTCTTCGAGCAGTCGTCGGAATCCACCGGAGAAATCAATGGCGGACTCCTACAACTTCTACGATTTCCTTAGCCACACCTCAAATTAATTTGATTGAAATAATCATAAAAAATGATAATTTATTATGTATAAATAAAATATACAATAAATATGCAACGCTGGTCCCCAACGTGTCGGATTTCTATTTTTGAGAAATGACGGTCGGTGTGTAAGATCGTGATCGTGTTGTGTCGCATCGCATGTCCCGTGGTTGGTGCTACTTAGCTTTTGAGAAAAGTAGTGCCTACATAACGGTACTGTTATTGCTTCAAAATGATGGTATATATATTCTAAGCCACTACTACTATTTCAAGAAGAACTGGCCACCGAATGTTTCTATGGCCTGTTCAATTGCTTTCCATGAAAAGATAAGACAATTTCCTGAGAAGAAAATGAAAAAAAAAAAAATCATCCTTTATTCTTCTTGAATCTCAATCATCGATCATCCCGTCTTTCTTCTATGAACAATCTTGCACTATAATCTATTTTTTTTTTTGTTTTGCTCGATCTTGCATTTTGTTCACATTAACAGCATTTTACCCTTGGTAAATGCTGAAAGGTCTATACCTAATAATTCACATTTTCTGATAATTTATAGTATGTCTCACTCGCTTACGATAGAACATCGTCCACGAAGTTGCAACATTTCAGAATCTAAAAACATAATGCACTTTATGACATTCTTGGTACTTATTTACGGTCAAACGTTATAATTCTCTTTAGAATGCCGTAAAATAAAGGAACGCGTATTTTATGATGTTTTCACTCGTTCATATCCTAACATCATGAGTGCGCAAAATTTGTTTCTTTTTTCTTACGTTTTATGAGCTACATTCATCAAAATTAAGTGGAAAACGTCTTAATAATTTCTTTTCGTTAGAATGTGCTCTAGAACCGGCTAAATCTTACCACTTTCGGACCGATATCGGGGGCCTCCTCTATTTTTAATTTATCGACGGGCTCCCTTTAGGCCGGAGTCGATGAAGTTACATTAGTGCATATAAATTAAGAGTTTAGTCAATTTCATTTATTACAAAGTAAGTTTCTCCCATCACAATTTAATTAGTAATTACGTCATATATACTCAGTAACTTTTTGAAGTATATGTGATGATTTTGAAACTACTAAAAGCTAGTAAATTTTAGTCGCGGTTGGCAAGAGCAATTTTCAATAGATGTGGTAGGCATCTAAGTTCTTGGTAATTTGTTTCCAAGCCCAACAAGGAGAGGCCATTCTGATGCTGTGTATCTGAAAAGAGGCCGGGTTGAGATTCCAAGGCAAATGAAGAGAGCCTATGGATCTCAGGAGACGGTTAGGATAACGAAGTTCTGTATTGTATTTCGAGCTCCGGCTTAGGTTAGGGCTAAATAGGACCGGATCGTATGCGCGCTTCCACTTATCCATTTAGGAGGAAGATCTTTTCGTAATGGACGACCCTCGAAACCATAATTTGGTGAAGTAAGACCTCGTCGGCGCCCGTGTCCCGTGCTTGTTAAGGTAGAGGCTGACCCTGTTCCTTGCAATTTCCTTCTTTCTCCATGAAGTTACTCACTAAATGGACTGATTGATTGCCCCAACCCGGAGGAAGGTCAGCCAGGATACAACGTTTGTTTTAGTAGATACAAGAGACGAGAGCCTGGCCCATGGAGGATTATTGTAGGGGACTTGTTAAATGTGTTTAATTAGGAAAATTTCTCAATTTTTTTCGAGGATTGATTGCACATAAAATCGATAAGCAACTAATTAACTAATCAAATTGCTTTGATTAATAATCGTATCGCTGAGTCAACTCACCACTCAACTGATGAACGAAGCATATTAGATTGCCAAACAATGTATTATTGTCCTTATAAGGCCTGAAAAATGGATTTTAGAAAGTTTGGATTGAAATTTTCTCAGGAAATGAAATCACTCTTTCGAAAAGATAAAACATCACCACAACAAATTATAAAAATAGACGTGGTCGGTGGGCAGGTTCGACCCGAATCTGTTATCCAAGCCCGTCCAAAACCCAAAAAAAAAAATGTTGTCTCCTAAACCTTTGGGCCGGGCTAGGCTATCACAGGCCCGACCGTGCTGAGCTTCACAAGTAAATAGCCTTACAAAACCTGTCCAAAAGTGGCCCTCGGGCCCTCGTGCCCCCACTGTAGCCGGGACAGACCCGTGGGGTGCCAGGCATATATGATCAGGTCTACCACAAAGGTATCTCGACGACACCACTATCTTTAAGGTGATTATACACTCTCAAATGGGTGCACTTAAGCGGCCTTGGCCATGCCTAGGAAAAAGTATAGGGTCCGACGTCGAGCCTAGAAAATCCTGTCCAGATTCGCCCATAGAAGCATCGAAAAGAATCTCTTTGCATAATCGATTTGCCCGGTTCGGAATGACTAGTCGAAGATCTAGTCCACTTGCAGGACTGCAAGGTTGAGCCATACTTGAGGGGATTCCAATCTTTATGTGCTGATAAGTCCAGGATTTTGGGGAAGTCTCAGTCTACTGATCTATCATGACTTTAAACCTGTAGACAACGTTGAGGGGGATTAAACATTAAACTATTGGGACAAAGAAACTTGGCCGAATATTTCCTTAAACAGCCATCTGTCCTTCCTGCTGGGGTCTCTCTCTTTAGTCCTCAAACTGCTAGAGAGCTCAGTGAAAAGATGGCGACACACTGGGCCTGCACATCATAGGAATTGCCAAAACTTGCACCGTTTCTCCAACCTTTGGAGGACTCCTAGGAAGAACAACCCTCCGATGACCAAACCATTTGAGGAAATTGCTGCAAACGCCCCCCCCATGATGCCCCCTCAGATCACATGTCCTTCGTGTCATCCACAGGAACACATCATCCCAAGAAACTAAGGACTTCTACTTTTTTCCTCGAAGCCTCTGGGGGATTGGCCCTCACTCAATTCACTTGCTTCTCCTTTTTTGGGGCTCAACCGAGAGAAATGCTTTGACAAGATGCCATCTTTTGGGTCACCAGTCTCATCAAGGAATGTCACCAGGAAGGGGGGAAGGGAAGCTTGGGAAAGCGTCCCCCTTCGTCCTCTTGCTTTCTTGGCTTAGTGATTAGGCCATTCAGCTCCCGACAACAATTTGTGTAGGGTACGTGTCCTCTAGTTAGCCCTAGGGACGGTCCTGTTATTTCCCTACGATGCAGATGCAGATGGCGATGGGGAGTGAGAATAACTGTTTTTGTTGTTTTCTTGCGACTGTTCGACCGTGACCCCACGATGGAGGATCGTCCACAGTCGAATGTAATAAAATCCTAGAATTGGTCACCAGACATGACGGCAGTCCCTTGGGCCTCGATTTTTCGCCCCTACCTTAGCAACAGCACCAATCGCCACATCACCTCTCTCTCTCTATCTCTCTCTCTCTCTTCAAAAGGTGAAACTGACCTGTTCCAGTGAAGCCCTAATGAGGGCAATGAGTGGATAATGCTAACTAGGGATTCTTAACACAGAAGGAGAGAACTACAATCTTCACTTCTATACGGCATTTTATGTCCCGATTATAAGTTTTACCTTTCAATCCCGTGGTTAGCGTACTAACGCATTGTCTCCATTAAATACCGCGGTTGCATTATCTCTTTTTTGCGAATCTCTGTTCCTGCTCTCTCTATCATCCTAGAACATGCATCACCTAATCTAGAATTAAGTTCTTAAGACTCTAAAGTTTTGTGTTAAGTAAAAGCGACGATTGTTCTTTTGCACATTCAAGATTGGGAAGGACTCTAGTGAAACAAGAGTCTTCGTATAGGTCATAGATGACTGATAAATACACTTGAAAAGGACCTCCTTTGTCTTGTTATTATTGTCAACCATCTCGACCGCGAGACACGGAAAATGGCAGACATTGTCCTAAACGATTTCCATCGATTCTGAATCTTATGTAATCTCGCACCCTTGTTGTTAAAGCATATCCCACATCACTTGAATACGAGATCGCAATGGCCTGCATGTTGAGATAAAGTTATGTACGCCACCGTTTCATCGGGAAAACTTAAAACTATTGGATGGAAGGAGGACTACCCATGCTAATATATAAACTCATCGTAACTCCGTAATCAAGTCATGTGGAATATTCTTTTAACAGTCTCATTGTATCTGTTACATAAGTGATGGAACAAGTGATATGTTTGCATCAACCGAACAAACCCATCACCTCTCATAGGCCTTTGGGAAGTGCAACGTGTGCTTGTGTGGTGATAAGGGAATGTAATTACAAGGATTGCGAAATTGGAAAACTAAAGATTCTGCCCCCTTTCAAATATGGGAATAGGTAATGACCAAATCAGCAGAAAAACCCAAAGCGAACCTATCTAAGAGCATGCCATAGATTACTAAAGTGGGAAGACTTTTCTGTATGCATGCGCGGTTCAAAGATTGGATGATTATATCTACAATTTAGTTTGGAGTAATCTATGCTAGCCACAATTATGAGGTTCGTTTGTACGGAAATTTTTTTGTCCTTTATGCTCGCTCTCTCTCCCTCTCTCTCTGTCCACAGGATCCCCCACCAATGGAAAACCGGCCCACCAATGGAAAACCGCATGCGTTGGTATGAATGTGCTTCACAGAGTCGATTTCATTTATGGGGACTTCACTCCAGTAGTCCACACGCTAAACAGTGTCATTCTAGATGGAGCAACGAGAGACGCACAAACACTAATTCAAGAATCGGATTTACAGACTCATTTGCAACGAAACATCCGCGAACCCACTCCTTGAAAAAGTTCAGATCTTGCCGCGAACCAACTTTGCAAACCAATCTCGAAATCTCTTGACGCAGCTCCTTCTGCGTGGTCTTCGTTCCCACTTTCATGCAGCAGTCGTTCGGATATCGAACGTGTAGGGTCTCCAGACAAGTCTTCATATTCAGAGAGAGAGAGAGGTGCTGAGTTAAACCTCAGAAGAGAGCAAGACATCAATGATAAGGACGGTAATGGTCAATGATTAGGATGCTAATGGAGGGTGGATTCGTCTTAATCTAGCTTGGGTGCGAAGCCTGAACCATGTGCAATGTACGCTGAACGGATTTCACTGGTGGATTGGTGGGGAAGCAAATGGGAGGAAGCGTTAAAGGAGAAGAAGGGATTTTTGGGTCATCAGATGATTGGCTCGCCAATCCCTCCTCGTCCACGCGTCTGCCCTTGGCCGTCTCTCGCTGCTGCAGGCCAGGCAGCATCGCGCAGAGAGAGTGTGAGAGACAGGGAGAGGCGTGGCCGTACCGCAGAGAGTGAGAGCGAGAGAGAGTTGCCACTTCACGTCCTTTTCTGTCATCATTCAGCTTTGATTCCGTTTCGATTCTGATTCCATTTCCCGTTTCTTGGTTGGTAATTCAATTCCATGGAGATCCCACATTCTCTCTCCCTTTCGATTCCTTCCCATCGCGACTCACTTGGCTTCTCCAACTTTAAAGTCTTGGGATATAAAACTTTGAAAGATTAGTCATTTGTTATTTACACACCTCAATACAGTTCGTGAGTATGCGAAATTAACCGTTTAAATTTCAATGGGGCGATAAAAATTATGCCTTTTTAAAGCTGAGCTGCGCGAATTTCGTTCCTCTGATGGCGTCTATGGTTTCCTAGTGAATTTAGGTTAGTTACTTGAGAGTTGTTTTACGGTAGAGCTTTAAAAGTTGATTGTGAATGATAATTTTTGCAGAAAAAAACGATAGCTCGAACCGGCCCGGACTAAACCGAGTAATTTCGGTCCTGGCCTTTTTTTTTCCTTATCTCGGTCCGGACTCATAGACCGGGCCCAAAAGAGTCCGGCCCGATTTGGTCAAGCCGGGTCAAAAGTTGCCCTTAGTCCCGTCCCGCTCGATCGGTTTACACCTCCGTTTAAATTCGAAAGGTGGAGGCCAAAGAGGACAAAGAAAATATACGATATGATAATTAAACGGGATTACTCACACACGTGAAGGTTCGACAGGACAATCATCATTCGACCTTTTCTAAGACCGACAAACAATTTTGTAATCTCAAATTCACTCCCCATATCCCTAATAACATATGGGTTTCCATATTTGTCTAGAAAGAACTGGAAAACCTTGTCTCTAAAATAAGATTAGAAAAAGTTTGAGAGAAAAGATTCCAATTTTTTGGAACTTCTTATCCGGGTAGGGGGAGGGGGCCTTTTCGTCCTTCCACACTTAAACCCCCATTTAAACCCCTCTCTCCTCCTCCCAATCTCTCTCTCTCTCTTCTTCTTCTTCTCCTTCTTCTTCTTCTCCTTCTCCTTCTTCTTCTTCTTCGAGCAGTCGTCGGAATCCACCGGAGAAATCAATGGCGGACTCCTACAACTTCTACGATTTCCTTAGCCACACCTCTCCCTCCTCCAAGCCAGCTCTGAAGCACGCCGCCGCCGCCGGCCACCACGGCCACGGCCACGGCCACCACCACCACCACCCCAAGCAGCCGAAGCACCAGCACCCCCTCATCTACCCCGCTCCTCCTCCTCCTCCGCCCCCGCCCCCTCAGCCTCCCTCCCCGCCTTTCCAGCAGCAGAGGGTCTTCTCCTGCCTCTACTGCTCGCGGAAGTTCGTCACCTCCCAGGCCCTGGGGGGCCACCAGAACGCCCACAAGAGGGAGCGCGCCGCCGCCCGCGGCCACCACCAGCTCCTCGTCGACGTCGTGCCGGCCCGCGCAATGCCGCCGCCGCCGGCGCTGCTCCCGGCGACTGTTCCGCCCGGGTGGCACGACCCACTCCAGGCCGTCCCCGGCCACCGCCCGGTCCTTCACGGGTTCGTGGAGATGAGCTCCCCAATGGACTACGGCGGCGAGGACGAGGACGATGATGATGATGATGATGACGACGACGACGATGATGACGATAGAGTAAACCTCGATCTCTCTCTGCATCTATAGAAAGAAAAGATGGGTCCTTTCTTCTTTCTTTCCTCCGAACAGACTTCAGGACTCTCTGGGTTTTTGGTTTTTTTTTTTGCTTTCTCTTTCTTTCTTTCGGTTGGAGTTGGAGTATATTGGGGATGTGAGGGACATGGGTGTGATATGTCTGAGCTGATTGTTGATGAACTCATTCCACATGATGATACTCTCGAATAGGAAATGTCAATGAAGTTGATGAAGATGGTTCATTTCTTCCCTATCTTTTTTTGGAGTTCTGATGCATTCCATCGCCTTTTCCCACTCACTAAAGAAGCTAAAAACGAGGGATAAAGGAACAAGATAATGAAAACGAAAGTAATGGCGGATGAGTGGTCTGATGTGGAAATGCGTGTCGACACACTCCATGTAAGAGTTCAAGGCTTTGCGTCGGTATCATTCAGCTTTGTTTTCATAGGCACGTTTTGCTTCTTCTTCTTCTTTCTATCTTTCTTTCTTTCTTTCTTTTCTCAATGATTTTAAGAAAACTTCATCGTTTCTTTCCTTCTTTCTTTCGTTTCTGATAACGATAGCATCAGAGAGAGTCATAGCTCGTGTCGCGGCGAGCCTCTGAAACTGCTGCTGCCTGCAGACGCCGAGCATCAACCTAAAAAGTTGAAGCGCTCTCATCATTTCTGCAGGTCCTGCCAGAGAAGTTGCAGGGCTCTGTGGGAACGAGCCCCCCCTGGCCATCTTCAAGTGCTTTTATCGAACATTAAAATCGTGGAAATGGCTCCAGCACCTCCTTTTGCTTTGAAACTTTCTTCGGGTTAACGAAACCCTTTTTTCTCTGCTTGTAAATTACCTGGTTTATGCATGGCCAGAAAATAATTTTTTTTAAAAAAAATGCCTTCCCTAAGATATAATATTCATGATTTTGGCACTAGCATTGGTCACGTCCCTCTAGGTTTATCTTCCTTTTGTCAAACGTGATGAGCTCATAATCACTTGCGCTAACTCAAGTTTGTCACGTTGCATTATGTCAATCTTTGTACATTTGACCACACCGTAAAAAGTGTGCTCGCATGAATCTCATGGTATGAAGTATGTCCCACGATTTCAAACTATAAAACACAGAGGTTGCTGCTTTGGAATTTTTGAAATTATCGAACCTCGCAAGAGGTTGTGCAAAATCGAAATGATGAAGAATAGACGAAGGACTTCGAAGAGTATATACATTATATACAAGGAGTTTTGGAGTGTCTATCTTGTTTATATAGCATCCGAAGATTTTTATATATGTACATTCGCGAGATTTAATGAATTAGTGTCCATTGCTCTACAAGTAAATTACTCTTTGTTTTTTAAAAATCAGCTATTTGCGACGTACTTAGGTGTCAATTTTTGTTTTTGCCAAAAACCAACTTTAGTTCATTGTTAATGAAAAACCCGCGCTTGACGACTTGAGTATCATTTTCTCAACTTTCACAACAATGGATTTTGTTTCAGTCATCTTCTCATCTTGTTCAGTTTTTTTATTGATGGTACGAAAAGTTATTTTTCGATTAAATGGTTGCGTTGAATCATATGCTCATTTTTTTCTCAGCAAAATCGAGAATATAAAGCATTTGATTTCCCCCCCCTTTTTCATAGTTTTTTGCTTTTGATATATTAAAGCAACAAAGCATAGTAAACAGCATTGTCGTGCGCAAAATGTCCAGATATTTCCTTTGGCCAAAGTAGAAAAATGTCTAGCTAGTTTACTTGCTAATTTTGATAGATAACGCAACACGTGTAACTGAACCAACTTTCATCCCGATTTAATTGAAAAAACAAAGTCGCTTGCACATTTCTTTCTATTAAAGTACTTGAGAATATAAAAGTGGGGGTCCTTTTCTACTTATTTTAGTTAGGTAATACAGTTAAGTGAATAGTTTAATTGATCGAACTCCATCGCTGAAAAATCCTAAATGAAAAGATTATCCCATTTGTTATTATGAAAGGAAAAGAAAAGTTAGAAGATGGAAAGGAAAGAGGAGTTGGGCCAAGTCAAAAGACAACATAGGCCTCATCATTCACGAATCATAATGTTGATTCCACGGTTTAAGTGAATCCTTAATCACATACACGCACATTAACATGGGATTACTTCAATGCCTTTCCTTTTTAGTTTCAAAGATTAGGAAAAGATGTGACAAATCCGACATGAATGAAGAAATTACTAACCAGGCACCTTCCACCATTTGTCATATGTTTATGTAAGTATTTTGGAGATAGAGAACAAATAGACATGATCGTGATGTCTGGTGGCCCACAAGTTTGGACAAGACCATTTAGTCCTAAGCCCGACCTGACCCAGCCCGGTTGAGCTGGGGTCAAAGGATTACAAAAATTTTCTTTTGTAATGAGTAGACCTGAGCGATAAGTTAAACCCGATCTTATTGGTTGAGACCCAATCAATAAAATAAAGAAGCAAATTCAAAGTTGTGGATTGCTCATTCGATAAGGGTTAGTAAAGATTCGATCCTTTAAATTTCAATGTTTGTTCAATTTGGTCCTCTAGCTTTTATTTTGTTTAATCAAGTTCTCTGATTTTCTGAATTCATGTGATTTGATCCTCTAAGTTTTATTTTGTGGAATCAAGTCCTTACCTTTCTTAACTTGTGCAATCAAATCCCTTAGTCAACCATCCAAACTAAAATATCATATAAATTGATGACATGGCATTGCTTATGCAACAGAAAATGACGCGTATTGTCAATTTGGTGCAAAAGGAGCAGAAATCAAACAAGAAAAACAAGGAAAAGGAATCTTAATTTGACAGCATTAGTCAGAGTGGGTAAGCAAAGCACTTGATTGCACAAATCAAGAAAGTTAAATGACTTGATTGCACAAAATAAAACTTAAGAAGACCGAATTACAGAAATCCAGAAAGTTAAAGGCACAATTAAACTTAGAGGGCACGAATGCTGAAATTCTAGAGGACTAAATCTTATACTTAGCCTCATTCGATAGTAAGGTTAAAGCAGCCACATTGTGTGTGGTGGACCAAACTTGTAAAATTCAATATACCGGCCTAAAGATTTGATTGCTCCCTCAGTCGAACAAGGTTAAAGACAAGAACATCAATGGCAAGAGGAAGGAGAAGATCCAACAAGCTCCATTCTTAGTATCATAAACCGGTAACATGACCATGTTAATGGTCAATGAGTACCCGAATATACAAAAGGTGTCGCATAATATCATTGTCCCAGGTACAAAAACCGAACCGAACCGAACGGTCAAAACAAACAAAAACTGAAGCAGATTACTTCTTGGCTATTTTCAGTATATGTATAGGTTTATAATTGATGAAGGGGGCTGTCTTGAGGCGATTACTTGAGCCGATTCTTCACAATCTGACCGGTCATGAAATAGGTCTTTTCATAACAGATTATTGCTTGCTGCAATGTGTTGCTCTCCTCGAGTAATCTATCAGCTACTCTAAAACTGTCATGGACTGTGAGTAGCAAGGAACACTAGCAGTTTCAGTCAGTCATTCAAGCCGAGTCCTCAAGGTTCGACCTCATCCTCATAATCCTTGAGGTGTTCTTTGAGGGTCTGGTTTTCGATCTCCCACTTTCCACAGTCCCACGCGGGATCAATCTCAGGTAATTCGTAGTCATCAGGTCTCAAAGATAACTGAAACTCCGGCAGATCAGGCAGCGTCTGCAGAGACCTGTAACACCACAATAGAAAGAGTTCTCTGAATTTATGACAGGAGTCACTCTAAGCTGTGTATCTGTCCCGTAAGCAAGTATGATTATCGAAATTAGAGGGAAGTACTAAGAAAAGTCCTTACTTTTCTTGTTCTAAAAGGTATCCATATGTTTGAGATTTCCTCGATGCGACTTCGGGGATCTTCTGATATAAGTACTTCATTACGCCCCAGAGCGGAGGGATCCTATTGGCGAGGGAAAAGAGGAGCCAATCGATGATGAATGGGCTCAAGAGAATAAGGAAAATTGATATTGGGACTAAGGCAGCGTCGCGGAAACCAACCTAGAGACAGGATCCGCAAGGCAAAAGGTTAGGCATGCCTTCTTGCTTTCTGCTAGGAGTTCTTCAGCGGCCAGAAAGCAACACACAGCGCTAATGTGACAGGACAGTTCGTTTCCCTTGTCAAAGATTAGTCCATGGTAGTAATAAGCGGCGGCCTGATGATTTTCACAGCAATTAAACTTCGTACTGCTGCAGAACTGACGGACACCAAAGTTCTTTATTTTGAATTGAAACGAATGAAAATACACAGAATTAGGAACCTTTGCTTCGAGGTACTTCCATTTGATGAACAGCTGTTGCTTCTTTCCATACCCGTGACTGAGGTCACCTTCGGACAAGCAGGTATGAGCCTAACTAACAGAGGAGAGACGTCAGTCATAATTGAAATTAAATTCATACTACAATCAAATAAAACAGAACAGCTATTATACAGAGCCCCAAATGAATCAATGGAGAAACTTTTGCCGTGAAATCAAAAGGGTTAATATTAGTACGACAAAAACATGTGGGCAATATTTTTCGTCAATCCAGAGTCAAAATGAGGCGAAAAGAGTTCTCACTGACCTGACTAAGATAGGTTAATTGCTCGCACGCCAACCTCCTCTTGACCGACAAGCTGGCCTTTTGGCTCTCAACAGCCAATCCCAGTTGAATTTCAGTTCCCTGAATATGTTGATACAGTAAATGCGCAGAGCAACTCATGAGCACACTAAAATATCTAACTGTATTTGTGCTTTTTAGCATCATATGATTACTGATTCTTCTTTGAACCTTGCCATCTTTAATTACACAGTAAAGAGCCTGAACTATAATTTATTCACCTGAACACACCCCAGTTCTGGGATTTGTAATATAACATATTTACCTGTCCTAGAGCTTGAATGTATGTAGCCTCCAGTACACCGCCCTGCAAATCTTTTGGCAATCTTTCCCTATCAATGAATATAGCCCCAAAACTTCTTATAAGTATTGAGCGTAGAAGACATAAAATCTGAGATTTGGGTTAAGTGGCATACTTTAACTCGGGCGGGATGCGTATTAGCACCTCCCTTATGCAAAATTCCAAGTACCCGATGCCTTCAACAACAAGTCGACAGCGTCCCTCTTGCAGTCTGATAACAAAAGCATTTATCAGGAATCAGTAAAGATAGAATGGACATCAGTTATGGCTGCTTGGGTAAGAAACCGAATCCCATACCTGCGGAAACAGTCCTCACTTCAGAGCCAGAATGATCCCTGGGGATCATCAGCGAATTCGCCTCAGATAGCGTCACCATGGCCATCATGTGAACAATGGACAGTAATTCAAACCAGGAGTTCGCCACGGAGGCTTCCTACTCATCAAATTTTGACCACACTTATCACTCACAACTCACAAGACAGAAATTTCAAGGTTGCACGATCTACATAAGGTTCTTACTTGCCGTCCATCGCCAAGGTTTTTCCACTTAAATTCCACCGACTCCTTGAGACTCTGTTCTGCAAATCAAACCCGTAATTGAGTTGCAAAGAGCAAACTCCCGCAGCATTCACATGCAAAAGAGAGGGAGCAATTCTAAAATCCAAACCTTTCTTTGTCAGCCCAATTACAAGAGACAAGTACTCCTCTAGAGCTTCTTTCAATTCATTCGTGGCTGATCCATCTAATTTCCAAAAAAAAGAAAACAGAAATCTGTCACTCTTTGCAAATGCTATGAAGGTGAAATTTTTATACTGGCTACAATCTCTGAAATTCAAACAGAATCAATCACGATATCACTCTATTGATTCGAATCCAACATTCAGAATCCAATGAAAACTCAACCCTTTCCCCAAATCCGCATCAATCAAACCATACTTTCAAATGTTGCAATCAATAGCTATTTCTAAGAGCACTAACCAGTGTCCTCTGCTAGTAAAAGAATCTGATTCCGCAGCTCCGATAACCTATCGACGAGATACCGGGGAACTAGTCCTTTGAGAGCCCTTTGAAGATTGGATTGGACCGGCACTCGCATTGAAGGGACGAACACGGCGATTTCTGGGATGCTCAACTTCTTCCTCCCCCCACCCATGCAAACAGAAGCAGCACAACCCATTGTTTCTGCAGCGCTCAGCCTTCAGCATCCTAAGCAAAATCAATCATCTGAGCCCTACCCTTTTAATTCCATCACTCAGCAACATTGACTCGAAAAAGGAATTGCCCTTTTTCTTTTTCTGAACAACTAGATTTTATGGAAGCGTGGTGGTGCAGTTTTAAATGGCAAGAGCACATGAAGCGAGTGAGAAGTCCCGACAATGCAAAATCCAAGCAACCTCTGTTTCTACGGTTGAAGCATTAAATAGAGGTAAAAACAAACAATCTTTCGCTATGCATTATGATCATCTAAGCGAAGCAAAATGACAGAAAAGAAAACAAGAAGCAAGAAAAGAAAGAAAAGAAAAATAAAAGCAATAACAGCACAGAGGATCTTGAAATTGTCTTACTGACAGCAGAGTGGAGAGAAGGACAGAGATGGCAGTGAGGCTTCGAGGATGCATTACATTATAAGAGTCGAAACCTGCATCACATAAGGCACAGAGAGAGAAAGAGAGAGAAGAGCTCAGGGATCGAGGCACATCTCACATGGCGGAGACGTAGGAACCCTGAAACCAGGTCCGTATGCCAAATTTGTTTAAGGGCAAGTCGTCGGAAGTTCAATCAATCACCTGTTGTACGATTTCGCTTCTTGGGTTATTTTTTCCCGGTGACAACTCAACACGTATCGCTTTTTTAATCCAGTTTAATCCCTGAACCGTCATGTGTGATTTACTGTGAATCTGAATGAGCAGCGAGAACACTTTCTTTCTTCGCTTGCTCGTGTACAGTTGGGTTTCTTGATCGATTCATCTCTTTATTTTTTCTTTCTTGCTGGGGGTTCTTGAAGAGCGTGAGCCGTGACTTCTGCAGTAAGCATGTGGAAGATGGCAAGATTTTAAAGAGGGACCATGCTCTGCTTTGCTTTGCCCAGTGGGCGGGACTGATGGGTCGCGCGACAAGTGGCGCGTCGCGATTGGTTGACCGGTCTCCGCTTTCTCCCATGAAATCTGGGCCCTTGATTTCCCGCATCGCTTTTGCTGATTCACCTCTTCGAGTGTACTCTTTTGCGACTCTTTTGACGATCTTCGAGTGCCCTCTTTCACTGCATTTGTCTCTTGGTGTGGACTAATTGTCAATGTGCACCGAACGAGAAAGCGTTCGATGAAATCAATATATCTGTTGAATATACATGCTCAGCATAACATAGTTCATTGGAAGGCCTCACTTTTGTTAAATTTATCACATTTAGACATAAAGAGAAAAGCTTATGTGCCGCATCCCTTATGATTAGAATTGTGATTTCCAAATCTAGTTTATACTGTGTGAAACTATCGAAATATAGAGTAGATTATGAAATTGGTACGAAACCACCTCTTTTCGATAGGTCAAAGAACAATGAACCATGATACTCGGCGTGGACTAATTATCAATGTACACCGAACGAGTAAGTGTTCGATGAAATCAATGTATCCGTTGAATACATGTTCAACAATCGGCATAACATAGTTCATTGGAAGGCCTCACTTTTTTTAATTGTATCACATTTAGACGTAAAGAAAAAAGCTTACGTGCAGCATCCCTTATGATTAGAATTGTGATTTCCAAATTTAGTTTATACCGTGTGAAAGGAATAATGACGCAAACAGTCCCTGAACTTTGGCTCAATGTATAATTTGATCTCTGAACTTTTAATTTGTTCAATGTAGTCCCTGAACTTTAACCTAACATTCAATTTGGTCCCTGAACTTTCAATTTGTTCAATTTGAATCCCTGAACTTTTAGTAAATGTTCAATTCAATCCTTGAATTATATGAAAATATATAATATAGTCCATGAACTTGAATTAATGGAAAAACTATAGTGAACATTTTTATAAAGTTCAAGGACTATATTGAACATGTACCAAAAGTTCAGGGATCACATTAAACAAATTGAAAGTTTGGACCATATTAAATATTGAATTAAAGTTCAAGGATTACATTGAACAAATTAAAAATTCAGGGATCAAATTGCACAATGAGTCAAAGTTCATGGACTATTTGTGTCATTTTCCCCTATGTGAAACTATTGAAATATAGAGTAGATTATGAATTTGGTACAAAACCACCTCTTTCAATAGATCAAAGAATAGTAAACCACGATACAAACATGCTATGTCGGCAGTTTCAATATCGAATCGCTTAAAGAATTTCATTTCATTCGTTCTATCAATAGGTACGTATTGTTTAGATTTTGAATGAAACCGAATCGAATCATACCAATATCGATCGAGAATCGGTCGATGATGATCGTTACTATTATAACCCTAACCTGCAAATTAAGGGCAATCAAGGCAAACGGAGAGAGAACAAGAAGATGCATCGTGTAGCTGGGAAGCCCATACGTGCACGGGAAGCACCTTAAATGCATCCGGATCTTTGCCCTAAGGTGAGAGAGTGCACATAAAGGAGACAGGTTCACCAAACCCCACAATAGATAAGTTTTTGCAATTATTTCTTTGGAAGAAGTTTTATCGTGTTCACTATAAATATAAAGAAATATTTGTTTAAGTGATGCTACTTTAGCCTACACTCATAAATAAAATTTTCCCTCATGCTAGGCTCACACTTGACCAAATTGACAAACAAAACTGACGCTTCCGAAAATAAGCGAGTCTTTGGTACGAGCATTTCTCGAACTTTTAAAATTTACAAAATCGGGCTTTAATTTAGTTTTCAATTACCCGAAAGGTTTAAAGCATATTAACACGATCATTGTGAAAGTCGTTAAAAATAATTTACACGTTCTTTTGCGCGAAAATAATTATGCCTAAAAATTAGAAAAAAAAATGAATATATTTTGGTGGGAATTTCAAATGGGGCCTTGTGGCTTGGCTATTGAGTTTGACGAATAGAACATAATTGACACCATCGAGGCCGAATAATTAAAAGCCCGCATTTAGCATAATGCCCTTCAAAGCCTTTACGAGATTGTATTCTGCCTTTGATTTCGCAAAAATCAGAAGTCAACCAATCTTTTTTCGCTTTACTGCGAATTCCGATCTCCGCGACGCCGAAAGACCAGTAGACCAAAAGCCTCGTGTATAATTTTGCCAATGGTGTGACCATCTAAAAATCACCTTTTAAGGTGCATTAGACTTTGCCAATAGTCATGCGGCTCTGCTGGTAAATGGATTATGAGATGGGGTCGCCAAGATTGGGAATTTGGAGTTTGAGTTGGGATTCCGGGATTCTGCTCCGCAAGAGGCAGAACTAAAGTTGAAGAGTAGGAAGAGTTAAAGATAAGACCAAAAAAAAAAATGTGCATTAAACTTCTATCTGCAATTTACATGTGCCTTTGAAGCCCGTGAGTTAGTCTCACGAACTCTCTCAAACTTGATCTTAATCTCACTAACTCTCTAAGTTTATTACCAATTAAAAGAAAGGTGTGCACCGGTGACAAAAGAGGCCTCTGGGTAGGGATGAAGTCCTACATCGCTTGACCGTGTGCACAAGTGAGGCTGTGGATGGGATGTCTAGGCGTCCTCCCCTTTTGGCATGCCTTAAGGTTCTATATAGGCACTTCACCTATATCCCTCGAGCCTGTGAACCAATCTCACGGATTTTGTAAAATTCGTATTGACTTTATCGCATCATTATAATTACCGGGAGTAAGCGGTTTGTCGAGAAAATTATCAAAAAGTCCTACACCGATTGTACGGATGTCAATTCAGTCTAAAAATTTTAAATTTGGTCAATTTTGGCCAAAAATTATTGGCACGAATAATTTTTATAATTTTTTTAAAAAATGATTTTTAAATATATATTTCTTTTTTTTTTTCTCTTTCCTTTTCTCTTTTTCTTCCCTTTCTTCCTCCAACGGTCATCGAATTAGGTCATATCAAGGGGCGCCTTTTAACACTTACTACGCATGTGAATTAGAAATAATTTAATTTTCAAAATAGTGATTACATATATCAATACATGGAACATTAAAGGCGTCCATTCTTTTTTTTTTTTTTTGTTATTCTATTTGGGAACAAGTTTGGAACAGAAATCCGTTTGGTAACGCGATTTTATTTTTCTACTTTTGAAACAAATTTTGATTTTTGTAAAATAAGTTTGATCATTATAAACGAAAAATTATCAAAAAAATGAGAATTAAAAATATTCTAATTTTTATTTCTAGAATAGAAAGTAGAATAAAATTTTTTTTAAAAAATGATTTTTAAAAAACTTTTTTTATCTCTTTCCTTTTCTCTTTTTCTTCCCCTTTCTTCCTCCAACGGTCATCGAATTAATATCAAGGGGCGCCTTTTAACACCTACGCATGTGAATTAGAAAATATTTAATTTTCAAAATAGTGATTAGATATATCAATACATGGAACATTAAAGGCGTCCATTCGCATAAATCCGTTTTAGCCGCCTTCCAAATTTTATTTCAGGTTTCAGAAATGAAAAGTAAAAATATTCTAATTTTCTATTTCTAGAATAGAAAGTAGAAATTAAAACTCTTCTTATCGCCATCCTAATTGCCACCCGCCCCGCCTCTGTCTTTCACCCCGCTTACCTCCTCCGCCATCAACCGCCTCCCGCCTCTCCGCTCTACCATCCTCCATTGTTTGTTGGTTGTCGTTCGTCACTAGGCCGTCTACTGTTCTCCATTGTCCATCACCGCCTGCCTACCGTCCACTCGCTCGGGAGGAAGAAATTTTGGGTCGTTATCAAATACATATTTTTGCTCAAGACCTTGTCCATTGCTCGGGAGGGAAAAATTTTGTATTGTTATCAAATGCATATTTTTGCTCAGAAACTCATCCAAAGAATAGATATAAAAATATATATTATTGCAAGAAATTGATTTCTAAAATATAATGATTATCATTCGCGCCCTAAATAGTTTTTTTACTTTGTTGTTTGAAAAATGCAAAATGCTCTAAGGCACTCGCTTACAAAATCCCTTTTAACTTTAATTGAGAATTTTCCATTTTCTTTAATTTTGACTCAATACTCGTGACTTAATTTGAGGGTGTGACAATGCAGTAGGGGTGAAGAGATTCCCAATCCGACATAGCATAAACATGAATAACTTGAAAATGATATGACTTTTACAAATTTTGACCCTTTTAATCATGAAAATCATTTTCATCATATTGGACCAAACTTTCACTTTTTTGCAATGTCATGAAAACTAACACCAGCACTCTTACCTTACCAAAAAAAAAAAAACACCAGCATAATGACACAATTCAAATTACTACAATGCCTCACAAAATCAATTAACGGCCAAAGGTTTCTTCGTGTAAATGTATCTTATTTTCCTTCTAGCTTGAATTGTTATTTACTGAGAATTGTGATTCTAATGTACAAAAATTCCTTTAAACAAATCAGTGGGCTTATACTTTTTTTTTTTTTTCTTTTTTGGTTGCGAGTTGCATAAGCATTAACCAAATCCAACCGCTGGCCAATGCCATATTTGTAGCCTTGAGAATTAAGAGGGGCGTATCATTTGGGAGGGACAAGTAGTCATGCGAGAATTCCCTCTCTATTTTCTCTCTAGGGACAATATATTCCAATCGTTGAATTCTTCATCTTTGGAAAATAGGAGGGAGAGAAAACAAGGGGCAAATAGTTGAAGGGGCAAAAGTGATGTGGTAATTTGGATCAGATCTTTATTCTTTGATTGGCTATATAAATTATGCAAGAGTCAGAGGCCAATGAATAGCAGGGAGTTAGGGCTTGATTGGGAAGAGAGGCCTAGACATGAAGATAAGAGTCTCGGTTTGGTAGCCAAGGATGAATTGCCTGCTCCAATGTGAGAAATGTTGCCAATACAAATGCAAAACCTTTTGGAAGTGTTTTGGGGCTTGGTTTCAGGCAGTCTCCTTGGCTAGCTAGACAAGCTCTTCTCTTTCATGTTAGGCTCCATCTTCCACGATGGTATTAGAAGTCTCATCGACATTGTAACGAAATTGGTTGTCAAGGAACGGATTGTTCGTCTGAGGAAAAGATGTCCAGTTGGCAAGGACGAGTTTCATTTAGCTGTCGACGTTGACTCCACTTCTCTAGCTATGAGATCTCTAAGGTAGGTTGGGAAAACTTGATGTGTGCTTCGAGGTATGGTATTCTTTGCTAAGTTGCCGAGCTCTTGTCGTCCATACTAGACCCCCTTTTTTCTTTTTTTTCTCCTATGGTCCCATAATGGGGTTTTGAAACTACCTTGTATAGACGTCGTGGGTAAACAGGGTTCATTTCAGCGCCAAATTAAGGATTTTTGGAAACTACATCGATGTTGATGGATCGATCGAAGTAAGTTAAGCAACAGAAAGTACTTTAAGATGGAATAAATAGTTTCGTTTCAGTACCTAATTGACAGTAGCCCTTGCTTGCACCATGCACAAGGTCTCGAAGTACAGGCCGCGCTGGTCCCAGCTTGACTAGATTTTCATAAGCTTCCCGATTTACCAATTCCAATGTTGATGCTTTCGCTGAATTTTAGAGATCCTAAAAGATTACACGACCAAATCACTCTCTCTCTCTCTCTCTCTTAAAAAAATGGGAAAACATAAGCAACATACGACTCTTCCTTATGGCCAAATCAGCTTCAAGATCGAGCAGTTTCGACTTCTTCCCCTGCCCCCTGATCTTCAGGGATTTACAAAGCCCACGATCAGGAAATGATGCGAAATTGGATGCGTTTCGTTCAGTTTTTTCAAAGAACTATTTACATGATTACCTCTTGGATTCCATTGCTCGTGATCTCATCATCCAACCAAGAAAAATATAATTTAACGACATAAAAGCAGCTAGGTATTCACTGACAAGATTAACAAAAACCAAAACCCTTTACTTGTTTTTGTTTTGCATTTTTTTCCGTTCTTTCCTAGGACTTCTAAATAAACAAAGGAAAGAACTGGAATCAATCAATCGACCACGACGAGGTCCCGGTACTTCTTGCCCGAGATGGCGGCCTCCATGATGGCCACGGGGCTTCTGCACCCATCCTCCTCCAGGAACATCTTCATCAGGTTCTTCGAGAACCCGCTCACCAGCGCCACCCCCGCCTGCTACGCCGAAACCGGCGTCGAACTCGAGTCCCTCAGGTTCCAGAACACGATCTGCGGCACCGCCACCCCGTACCCACGCTCCCCGAACTTCCTCTTGATCGCCTCGTAGTCCGTCTCCCATGGGTTCGAGGAAGCCCGGTCGAATTCCATGTCGCTGAACACAAACACCTTCTGGACCATCTCCTCCGCCTTCAGCTTCCCCGCGGTGGCCACCTCTAGAATCCTATCGAACACACTCTGGAAGTTGGTGTTGCAACCCCATTCCATCGTTCTGATGAATTCGGTCTTGGAGCGCAAGTCGTCGCCTTGTATTGCGTGGAGCTGAGGGCGCTCGCTGAATGTGATCACCTTGCCCTTCCACGGCTCTCGGCTAAGCTCCGACACCAACAGCCCCAGCGCCACTGACACCTCCATCGGGGTCCCGACATGCTCCCCGAGACATTGCACACCGTGATGCAGTTCTCCAACTTCCCCTCCTTGGATAGATCCTCCACCATCCGCGTCCACTGAAGCTCCGCGACCTCGCCCCTGTCGGGGTTGCCGAGTGAGGCTACAATCTCATGAGGGAGCAGTGCGCCGGCGGTGATCTTGGCCTTCCCTGACTTCACGCCGGCCAGGTAGCTCTGGAACCTATCGCCATCGTGCTCCAGGAACAGTGGAGTTTCATGGCCACCGAGGCGACCCGGTTGTACGGGATGTCACCCCACCGCCCTGCGCTCATGTACACCTCCGGCAGCTCCAGGACCCTCTAGAGTGGCACAAGGGCGTCCTTCCGGAGCCGGTCCCGGACCCTGTACGCGTAGGGCGCCTCCTCAACGCCCTCGTACTCGGGAAACCGGTCCCGTGGAAAGACCCGCTTTGCAATGCTCTCACAGAGCAGCGTCACGAGGTCAAAGGACGAGTCGAGCGAAGGGCACCACTTGGCAGCGAGGCTGATCCTGTTGATCTCCCCGGATTTCTGGAAGTCCAGGTCCGCCGTCAGGCAATGGGCGAAGTGCCCAGACACCGCGTCATGGAGGAACCGGAAGTCCCCATCGCGCTTGTACCTCTCCAGGAGCTTCTTGGCCATGGCAATCCTCTTCTTGTTCCTCAGCTACCTCGCCTTTTGCTTCTGCTCCCGGTTACGCGCAACTGCATCCGCGACCCTCACTTCCTTGGGCACCTAAACCGTGGCTGTCGTCGAGCTATATCTCCCCTTCTTTCTTCTGGATTTATTGCGGCAGCTGAACGCTGGAAATGATTGCCATCGCCGCCTGCTTTTGGTGCCTTTCCGCTGTTGCCTCCGCCTTCAGCTTCCCCGCGGTGGCCACCTCTAGAATCCTATCGAACGAACACACTCTGGAAGTTGGTGTTGCAGCCCCATTCCATCTTTCTGATGAATTCGGTCTTGGGGCGCAAGTCGTTGCCTTGTACCGCGTGGAGCTGAGGGCGCTCGCTGAATGTGATCACCTTGCCCTTCCACGGCTCTCGGCTAAGCTCCGACACCAACAGCCCGAGCGCCACCGACACCTCCATCAGGGTCCCCGACATGCTCCCCGAGACGTCGCACACCGCGATGCAGTTCTCCAACTTCCCCGCCTTGGATAGATCCTCCACCATCCGCTTCCACTGAAGCTCCGCGACCTCGCCCCTGTCGGGGTCGCCGAGTGAGGCTACAATCTCATGAGGGAGCAGTGTGCCGGCGGCGATCTTGGCCTTCCCTGACTTCACGCCGGCCAGGTAGCTCTGGAACCTATCGCCATCGTGCTCCAGGAACTTTTCCTTGTGGAGTTTCATGGCCACCGAGGCGACCCGGTTGTACGGGATGTCACCCCACCGCCCTGCGCTCATGTACACCTCCGGCAGCTCCAGGACCCTCCAGAGTGGCACAAGGGCGTCCTTCTGGAGCCGGTCCCGGACCCCGTATGCGTAGTGCGCCTCCTCAACGCCCTCGTACTCGGGAAACTGGTCCCGTGGAAAGACCCGCTTTGCAATGCTCTCACAGAGCACCGTCACGAGGCCGAAGGACGAGTCGAGCGAAGGGCACCACTTGGCAGCGAGGCTGATCCTGTTGATCTCCCCGGATTTCTGGAAGTCCAGGTCCGCCGTCAGGCAATGGGCGAAGTGCCCAGACACCGCGTCATGGAGGAACCGGAAGTCCCCATCGCGCTTGTACCGCTCCAGGAGCTTCTTGGCCATGGCAATCCTCTTCTTGTTCCTCAGCTCGCTCGCCTTTTGCTTCTGCTCCCAGTTACGCGCAACTGCATCCGCGACCCTCGCTTCCTTGGGCACCGAAACCGTGGCTGTCGTCGAGCTATATCTCCCCTTCTTTCTTCTGGATTTATTGCGGCAGCTGAACGCTGGAAATGATTGCCATCGCCGCCTGCTTTTGGTGCCTTTCCGCTGCTGCCACTCGCTCTTCTGCCTCGCCCTGATGTCAGGGCCCTCGAGGAGGCGGTAGAGGATCTCGGGCAAGTCTTTGAAGTACCCGAACTCCGCGAAGGCCCCAACGTTGCAAGCCAGGGTCCGTGGGTGGTCCTCGAATAGCCACCTCGCTTCAGCGTGGAACCCTTCCTTATCCTATTTCCCGGTCCTGCGGACGCCCCAATGGGAGGTTTTCATTATACACACGATCCGAGAATATGTTGAGGGCGACCCAACCTCCGGCGGAGGGTCGTCGGCCCAGGCTGACTTGAGCCTCCGGGTCAGGGACTCGGGCGGGGTGTTGGGGACCACGTGGAAAAAGAAGTCGAGGCACGGGTTGCCGGTCGATAGGAATGTGGCAGAGTTGTTCTCTGTGTAGCCCTTCCAAGGCAAGTTGCCGTCATCGTGGTTGAAACTGGCAACCATCAGGTCGGTGAAGGGATCGGCAGGAGTGGGCCGGGCTTGGGGAGACGGCGGGTTGTGGCATTCGGGCGGGCCGAGGAGGGGGTTGAGAGATGATGGGGAATAAGGAGGAGGAGGAGGAGGAGGAGGAGCCATTGATGATGAATAATTGGAGGGGGCTTCGGGAGATTGGATTGAGTGGTTTGGTTTCGTTTCGAGAGTAATATTTATAGGGACTGGTTTACTTGGGGGTCGACAAGGACTTGGCCGACTTAGGAGGGAGAGTGTGTTTGGGAATTTTCTTTGGGATTGACTTCAAATACGGACTTTTCTTTGAGAGAATGTTCATATCCGTCGCCTTTTTCCAACGAGGGATGACTTGTATTAGTTAATTGGGCATTCGATGTTTTTGATGATTCGGGGTTGGAGGTCTCCATCAACCGAAGTACACGTTCTTGTTAAGCATCTATATAAATAAATATTGCAACTTTTAAGGCATAAAGCTCTCTCCATGATGTGTAAAACTAATGCTTTTGAAAGTGGAATACTTTGCTATTAAGCATGTTTAACAGGAATTTTCTTTTTTGTCAAAAGAAAATTGTATTCATTGCTCAAAAGGATATATAAGAAATTTCATAGCAAAGTAAATCGAAACAAAGTAAAACCCAAAATATTACAAAACAAAACCTAATCCAAAAAATTATGAGGATTAACAGAATACCAATAAGGTTAAGCATAAAAACGCATTTGTGAAGCAAAATGATTGGCGTCCGATCTCTAGATTCGTTTCATTAAAACATGGATTTTCTCCAAAGAAGCATTGCGGTTGGTGGTGCACAAAACAGGTTGAGGAAACACAAATCTAACATTTGGAAGATGATCACATGCCGGAAATTCCTTCTCAAAGTCCTCAAATTTTGGGACCGAGGGCGTTGGTTCCATGGACCCGTTCGGGAAAGGGACCGGACCGGGTCCCGTGTTCCTGTGTGGGTCCTAGACCGGTCCCACTAAGACTTTCGTAAAAAAAAAAAAAAAGAACATAACATACAATTCCTATACTATGATCGGTTCTATTAACTACATTATCCATAAACTAGTCCCCCAAAACAGGTTGAGCAAACACAATTTTCTAACATTTTAAAAATAAATATATTATTATTATAATTTTCATGATTCGGCAATATGGCAAAGTTCCTGTGATCACCATTGAAACTGGAGGCAGAGGACATATACATGGACAGAACATAGGGATATCAAATCCTTGAAAACATATCTATTAAACTCCCACATTTGAATAAGAAGAGATCTATCAACAAGATTCTTATAACATGAGAAATTGAGGAGTCAAATGAGAGTCCTCCTTTAAAAGAAAAAAAGGTTAAGAGTGGAGGTGGACAAGGAGGAATTACCGTATGAATCATATCACGCGATTGATCTCAACCATTAAATTATCTTAGCCAGCCACATATTGAATTTTACGTGATCAAAAGATTAATGTGAACTGAAATCAAGAGCGTGCAAATGGGCCCCACGTTATACAGAGGAAAGTTTTCTAGAAGTGGGGTATGTGGCAATGCTGAGAAAAGTATTATGCCCGGCGGCACCAGAAAATAAAAACCATGCTGTAGAACATTTGATCATAGATTCATAATGGACTCATTCCTCGATATAGAGGACCCAAGGAAAGACTCTTTCCTATTAGCTTTTTCAACATAGATTAGGAAGAAGCACCGATTGTATTGAAGCTCTAAAGGGACTATTGGAAGATTGCCACGATAAGCAAATTCAATTGGCGTCATCCAATGATAACTGACGCAGCTACGACCGATCCTTAAGAGAAGATTAAGATTTACATGAACTGAGCGTTTATCTATTTAAGCATCCAATAAACTCTTCCATCACATAATGCAATCACAAATGAAACTAAACATCGATTGCCTTTGACATGGCTCAAGATCCCACGTCTCGTACATTATAATATATGAGGTTAAAATGTGTGAGATTTGGTAGGACCACTGTCAACTATTCTAAAAGCGTAAGCTGGTAGATGAAGGCGTGAATTAGTATTTAAATATTATGTCACTTCCCCTCACGCTTAGTCTAATCTTTTTGCCTAGTATTAAGGATGAACATAGTTAATTGAGAGGCAAATGAGGCCTGTAAAGATTTGAACTCAAGCACTCTTGCTTTAATACCATGTGAGAGTTTGGTGGAACCACTGCTAATTGTTCTAAAAGTTTAATCTGTTAGATAAATGTGTGGTTTAATATTTAAGTATTCTATCGCTCCCCTTACACTTAGTCTAGTATTTTTGCCTAGTACTAAGCGTTAACATATTTAATTGGAGAGTTGAAGAATTGGACAAGATACGCTTTGTTGTTATTTCTCACATATATTTAAAGTACAAGGCAGCTAATGGTTTATAGAAAGACATCAAAAAATAAATATAACACAATAACTTTCCTTGTTATATAGCCTTTGTATTTGGAAAGATAAAATCCTCTATAAAAAAAAAAAGAAGATAAAATGAATTTGTCAGCTTTGGAAACTCTCGTTGCACTTGCCAAGAGTACAGGGATTGCTTGACTGGTCTTGATCTAATTGAGGGTAATTTTATGAATTGCTTTGCTGTTAAGAAATGTTTTCTCCAATACGCCCCCGTAAAAGAGGCGTTCCATTGTGAATGTCGATCTTGGACCGTAAATGAAGAAACCGTTGTCGTGCAAGAGGCTTTGTTAGTGCATCCGCGAGTTGATCATCAGTGGACACGGGACAAGCGGCTTTTGAACAAGCTTTGGTTAACCATGTCACGAACAAAATGATAATCAATGGCAATGTGGCTTATCTTGGAGTTAAAAATGGGATTAGTGCACCAATATGTAGAACCAATATTATCACAATAGACACTAGTTGTGGTCGAAAAAGATACTCCAAGTTCATGCTAGAGAGATTGAATCCATGTGAGCTCAGAAGCTATCGCAGCAACAACACGACACTCATCTTTAGTTGCTGAACGAGCAACAGATGGTTGTTTTTCAGAGCACCATGATATAGGATTCTGGCCAATATAAGACTTACAATCATCCAGATTGCCTGCCCAATCAACATTAGAGGATGCATGAAGCGATGGGGAGGGACCACTTTGCAAGTGCAGGCCAAGATTAATAGTCCCTTTAAGATAATGTAAAACACGTTTAACAGCACTTCAATGTAACTCTGTTGATTGATGCTTAAACTAAGAGAGTTTGTTGACGACAAAAAAAAACATCAAATCTTGTGAATGCAGGATATTGAAGAGCATCGATAACCTTCCTATATTAAGTTGCATCAGTATGAGGTGATCCATCAACAACAGTGAGAGAGCTATCGGTAACCATTGGGTTGGTAATATCCTTGGCTCCTAACATGGTTGCTCGATCAAGAATGTCCCTTATATACTCGTGTCGTGTGAGAAAAAGACCGAACTTTATGTGTAGCACCTCAACTCCCGAGAAAATAATGTGGATCCCCTCGATCCTTTAGTGAGAATTTACATGCAAAAGCTCTCACAAACTTTTCCAAAATTTTGTATCATTTCTTGTCAGGATCAGATCATCTATATAAATCAAGAAATAAATAGTGATGCCATCATGTTTTTATATAAAGTGTGAGGAATTTGATTTGGATTGGATGAATCCAAACGAGATGACAAAGGAAATAAGTGTTTGATACCATGCGTGAGCGGCTTGTTTAAGACCGTAAATAGCCTTCTTCAATCGACATATGTGATTCGGATGCGACTAATCCACAAAACCTGGTGATTGGTGTATATAGACTTCCTCCATAAGAGTGCCATGTAAGAAGGCATTGTTGACATCCAATTGTAGAAGGGGCCAACCATTTGATAAGGCTAGACAAAGAACAACGTGCATTGTGGCGGGTTTAACAACTGGACTAAACATATGATCATAGTCAAGTCCTGGCCGTTGGTGGAGTCCCTTGGCGACAGGCTGTGCCTTATACCAATCTATGCTACCATCTGAGTTTTGCTTCGAAATATCTACTTGTAGCCAATAATATTATGATGAGGCTCAAGTGGTACAAGTTGCCATGCACCATTTCAGAGAATTGTGTTAAATTCCTCCGACATAGTTACTCGCCACTTTGGATCCTTTTGAGGCTTGGGAAACACACATTGGTCCAAGTAATGGAGGTAAATCATGCTTGGTGGCTGAATGCATTTGTTTGGGTTTGTAAATGTTATTCTGAGAGCGAGTGATCATCGGATGAAAACATGTGGGCATTGAAGGAATTGTGGTGGAGGGGCGGAATGAAGTGTTCGAGTCCATTGGAGGCATAGATGAAGCTGCAGTGGCTGATGATGGATTTGCATTGGGGGACGTTAAATTGGTGTTCTCCACCAAAGTTATGAGGCCATTCAACTAGTGATCTAGAACTTCTGCATCCACTGAACTCGAAGGACTTGTTGGACCATGCATATTATGGCTTAGTCATCTGGCGTCGGAAGAGGTGGCTGAATTCTTTATTAAAAAATGAGATGGTGCACAGATACGTTGAGGTGTTAGAGATAGGGATTGAGAACTAGTACGATGGAGCGGTTAAGCGTGTTCGGAGTAAGGAAAAATGGACTCCTCAAACACTACATGACGTGAGACAAAGACTTTGTTTTGTTGATGATTGTAACGTTAGTGAGCACCTTGATTAAGAGTGCAACCAAGAAAAATTCATCGATATTCAAGTTTATGCTTGCCATATGGTTTAAGCCAAGGATAATAGTGACAACCAAAAACTCGAAGTTTTGAGTAATTTGGACAGAAGTCGAAAAAAGTCTCAAAAGGAGATTTGAGTCCTAAGACCGGTGCAGATAGACGATTTATTAGAAATGCAGCGGCTTAAAATGTGTAGGACCAAAAGGAGGAAGAAAGAGACGCTTGATGAAGCAATGTAAGACTTGTTTCTACAACATGCCTATGACAACACTCCGCAATCCCATAATGTTGGGGTGTGTGTGACGGTGTTTGTAAATGTGTAGTCCCATGAGACAAGAAAACCCTTTTAATTTTTGATATTCTCCACCACCATTATAGTAAACTGATACTATGGGATTTTGAAAGTAATTTTCCCCAATTTCTTGAATTTTGGAAATAGAGAGTAATTGTTGGATTTTTGTTTAATTGGGTAGAGCTAGATGTATCAGATTTAGAAATCCACAAAAAAAAAACATAATACGAAAAGTCATAGATTGATTTCACGGAGCGAGACCCAAACCTCATTGTCGCCAAGTGAGGCTTGCACTCACCTTTGGCTGATCACTGAGCTCCGGCGACTGACAAGAGGAAGAAGGGAAGGAAAAAAAAACATAGAAGGAAAAGAAAAAAAAAAGGAAAAAAGAAAAGACTAAATAAATAAATAATTCAGAAAAAAATTAAAAAAATTATTAAAAATTATCCACAACAACGCCGGCTGCACCGAGTAGGATGGCAAGTGTCAATGCTAGCAATTTCCGATCAAAATTGGTTAGATAAACTAAATTGACAAAAATGCAAAAGGTTAATGGCTCAATAGGCAAAAAAGAAAGGTTTAGGATTGAATGAACATAATTACATTATGTTTAAGACTGTTTTGATAATTCTCCATGCACTTGCTTACAAAATCCCTTTTAACTTTACTCGAGAATTTTCCATTTTCTTTAATTTTGACTCAATACTCGTAACTTAATTTGAGGGTGTGACAGTGTAGCGGGGGTGGCAAACTTTTTCTGGGGGGTCAAAAGGGGTGACAAACTTCGACTGGACAAACTTACGAAGAGAATCCCCATCCGACATAGCATAAACATGAATAACTTGAAAATGACATGACTTTTACAAATTTTGACCCTTTTAATCATGAAAATCATTTTCATCATATTGGACCAAACGTTGACTTTGTCTGACGATAACATGAAAACTAACACCAGCATAATGACACAATTCAGATTACTACAATCCCTCCCAAAATCAATTAACAGCCAAAGCTTTTCTTCGTGTAAATGTATCTTATTTTCCTTCTAGCTAGAATTGCTATTTACTGAGAATTGTGGTTCTAATGTACAAAATTCCTGTGAACAAATCAGTGGGCTGATACTTTTGACCTTTTTTCCTTTTTTGTTGCGAGTTGCATAAGCATCAATCAAATCCAACTGCTGGCCAATGCCATATTTGTAGCCTTGAGAATTAAGAGGGGCGTATCAATTGGGAGGGACCAGTAGTCATGCAAGAATTCCCTCCCTTTTCTCTCTATGGAGAATATATTCCAATCATTGAATTCTTCATCTTCGAAAGAATAGGAGGGAGAGAAAACCAGGGGCAAATTGATGAAGGGGCAAAAGCGATGTGGCGATTTGGATCTGATCTTTATTCTTTGATTGGCTATATAAACGATGCAAGAGTCAGAGGGCAATGAACAGCAGGGAGTTAAGGGTTTGAATGGGAAGAGAGGCCTAAACATGAAGATAAGAGTCTCGGTTTGGTAGCCAAGGATGACTTGCCTGCTCCAAAGCGAGAAAATGTTTGCCAACGCGAATGCAAAACCTTTCTGGAAATGTTTTGGGGCTTCGTTGCAGGCAGTCTCCTTGGCTAGCTAGACAGGCTTTTCTTTATCATGTTAGACTCCATCTTCCACGAGGTATCAGAAATTTCATCGATGTCATTACGAGATTTCTACTTTCTACATAAACGACGTTGCAGACGAAAATGGTTTGTCAAGGAACAGATTGTTCGTCTAACGAAAAGATGCCCATTTGGAAGGGACGAGTTTCCTTTGGCGGTCCGTTATAGCTCGGCTTCTTTAGCAATGAGATTTTCAAGGGAAGTCGGAAAAATTGGATGCGCGTTTAGGTATTGTCTTCTTTGCTCGGCCATGTGCTCATGTCGTCTGTGCTACTCTCTTGTTTTTAACCTGTGGTCCCAAATTGGGATTTTGAAACTACCTTGAATATATGTCGCGGGGGCAACTACATCGGTGTTGATGGATCGATTGAAGTAAACTATTAAGGAACCGATATTGCTTGAAGACGAGTACAATTAGTTTCATTTCAGTACCAAATGGAAAGTACTGTTTGCTTGCACCCATGCACAAGGTCTCAAAATAAAGGCCACGCTGGTCCCAGTTTGAGCAGACGAATTCTTCCTTTCATAAGCTTCCCGATTGACCAGTTCCAATGTTGATGCTTTCACTGAATTTTAGAGATCTTAAAAGATTACATGACCCAATCCCTCTCTCTCTCTCTCTCTCTCTCTCCCTTTAAAAAATGGGAAAACATAAGCAACATGCGACTCTTCCTTATGGCCAAATCAACTTCAAGATCGAGCAGTTTCGACTTCTTCCCCTGCCCCCTGATCTTCAGGGATTTACAAAGCCCACGATCAGGAAATGATGCGAAACGTATGGTTTCTTAAAATGGGGAAATCGGATGCGTTTCGTTCAGCTTTATCAAACAACTATTTACATGATTACCTCTTGGTTTCATTGACAGTGCTCTCGTCATCCAAACAAGAATAATATAATTTAACACCATAGAAGCAGATAGGTATTCACTGGCAAGATTAACAAAACAAACAAAACCCTTTTTTTTTTTTTTTTGCGTTTCGTTCCGTTCTTTCTTAAGACTCCCAAATAAACAAAGGAAAGAACTGAATCAATCAATCAATCAACCACGATGAGGTCCCCGTACTCCTCGCCCGAGATGGCGGCCTCCATGATGGCCACGGGGCTTATGTTCCCCTCGTCCTCCAGGAACATCTTCATCAGGTTCTTCGAGAACCCGCTCACCAGCGCCACCCCCGCCTGCTTCGCCGAAACTGGTGTCGAACTCGAGTCCCTCAGGTTCCAGAACACGATCTGCGGCACCACCGCCCCGTACCCACGCTCCCGAACTTCCTCTTGATCGCCTCGTAGTCCGTCTCCCACGGGTTCGAGGAAGCCTGGTCGAATTCCATGTCGCTGAACACAAACACCTTCTGGACCATCTCCTCCGCCTTCAGCTTCCCCGCGGTGGCCACCTCTAGAATCCTATCGAACACACTCTGGAAGTTGGTGTTGTAACCCCAGTCCATCGTTCTGATGAATTCGGTCTTGCAGCGCAAGCCGTCGCCTTGTATCACGTGGAGCTGAGGGCGCTCGCTGAATGTGATCACCTTGCCCTTCCACGGCTCTCGGCTAAGCTCCGACACCAACAGCCCGAGCGCCACCGACACCTCCATCGGCGTCCCTGACATGCTCCCCGAGACGTCACACACCGCGATACAGTTCTCCAACTTCCCCGCCTTGGATAGATCCTCCACCATCCGCTTCCACTGAAGCTCCGCGACCTCGCCTCCGTCGGGGTCATTGAGTGAGGCTACAATCTCGTGAGGGAGCAGTGCGCCGGCGGCAATCTTGGCCTTCCCAGACTTCACGTCTGCCAGGTAGCTCTGGAACCGCTCGCCGTCATGCTTCAGGAACTTGTCCTTGTGGAGTTTCATGGCCACCGAGGCGACCCGGTTGTATGGGATGTCGCCCCACCGCCCTGCGCTCATGTACACCTCCGGCAGCTCCAGGACCCTCCGGAGTGGCACAAGGGCATCCTTCCGGAGCCGGTCCCGGACCCTGTACGCATAGTGCGCCTCCTCAAGGCCCTTGTACTCGGGAAACAGGTCCCGTGGGAAGACCCGCTTCGCAATGCTCTCACAGAGCAGCGTCACTAGGTCGAAGGATGAGTCAAGCGACGGGCACCACTTGGCGGCGAGGCTGATCTTGTTGATCTCTCCGGATTTCAGGAAGTCCAGGTCCGCCGTCAGGCAATGGGCGAAGTGCCCAGACACCGCGTCATGGAGGAACCGGAATTCCCCATCGCGCTTGTACCGCACCAGGAGCTTCCTGGCCTTGGCAATTCTCTTCTTGTTCCTCAGCTCGCTCGCCTTTTGCTTCTGCTCCCGGTTACGCGCAACTGCGTTCTGGACCCTCACTTCCTTGGGCACCGAAGCTGTGGCTGTCCTCGAGCTATTTCTCCTCTTCTTTCTTCTGGATTTATTGCGGCAGCTGAACACTGGAAAAGACTGCAATCGCCGCCTGCTTTTGGTGCCTTTCCGCTGTTGCCACTCGCTCTTCTGCCTCGCCCTGACGTCAGGGCCCTCGAGGAGGCGGTAGAGGATCTCAGGCAAGTCTTTGAAGTAGCCAAACCCCGCAAAGGCCCCAACGTTGCAGGCCAGGGTCCGGGGGTGGTTCTTGAATAGCCACGTCGCCGCAGCATGGAACCCTTCCTTGTCCGACTTCCCGGTCCCGCGCACGCCCCGGAGGTTGCACACGAGCTTGAGGGCGATAAGCGGGTCGTGAGCCCAGGCTGCCTCGAGCCACCGGGTCAGGGACTCGGGCGGGGTGTCGGGGACCGCGTGGAAGAAGAAGTCGAGGCACGGGTTGCCCGTCGACAGGAACGTGGCCGAGTTATTCTCTGTGTAGCCCTTCCGAGGCAAGTCGTCGCCGTCGTCGTTGAAGTTGGCAACCATCAGGTCGGTGAAGGGGTGGGCGGGAGCGGGCCGGGCTGGGGGGAGGCGGCGGGTCGTGGCATTCGGGCGGGCCGAGGAGGGGGTGGACAGATGATGGGGAATAAGGAAGAGGAGGAGCAGGAGCCATTGATGGAGAATAATTTGAGGGAGGCGTTCGAGAGATTGGATTGAGGGTTTAGGTTTCGAGAGTTAAATTTTTATAGGGAGTGGTTAACTTGGAGGCCAAGGACGGACTTGACCGACTTTTTTCGTTTTTGGTCCAAAGCCTTGACCGACTTAGGAGGGAGAGCGTGTTTGGGAATTTTCTTTGGGATTAATTCCAAATAAATATGGACTTTTCGTTTCTTCTTTTGAGAGAATGGTCATATCGTCGCCTTTTATAATGAGCGATGACTTGGATTAATTAGTTTTTTTTTTTTTTGGGTCGGAATTAATTAGTTGAGTATTCGATGTTTTTGAGAACCAGGCTAGCCTAACGTACGGTGGGGCTTTTGTGACGGTAGGAACGGACCATATGGAGGAAACTCGAAGATTGGTTCCACCAATTTCAACCTTGCATATTCTTGGCTTAGATTTAGGATTAGATCAGAGGATTTAAAAAGGCCCAAGAAGCATTAATTTGAATGGGAAACTCTCACAAATCCGAGCGAGTGGAATTAATTTGTCCAATGTGAGGAACGAGAAAAGCAAATTAAATATCGAAATATAGATCATCACGAGTAAAAAAAAATATTATCATTTGACTAAAAAGAAATCATCGATATCATCTATTAAATTTTACAGATGAAAAAAAAATTACTTAAGATGTCGGTTTTACAACTAATATTGTAATCCTTGTGCAATGGAATGGCTAATCATTCCTTTTGCTCGAATCAAATTGCTCTAAGGGGGACTTCCCGTGACCAAAAATTTAAAACCTGCCAATATCGATTATGCATAAAAAACAGATGATGTTAATAATTGATTTGTAGATGAAAAAAATTAGCCCCGTTGATTCAAATCTCATAGATGAACGTATGCAAGGACCTAAAACATTACAAGATTAATCTTAGGATCACATGAGTCAAAGCTAAAGTTAAAAAAAAAAAAGATTTTCGATCAAATTCCATATAAAGTTTCTTTTTGAGTTATTAAGTTTCTTTTAAAACAAATTTTGAGCCTACTTAAATATTTTCTTTGGCGGAACAACAATATCCACCAAAACATGTGGGTCAATATCCACTGGATATTCGCCTTAAATCAGGTCAAGTGAGTCTCCCATTTTCCATCTTTAATACCTGTGGATGACGTTGCACTTTTGTGTAATAAAACTCATTTTGCTATAAATAAATATTGCAACTTTTAATGCATAATCTCTCTTCTTTTGTGATGTGTTCGGTTATTGCTTTTGAAAATCGAATACTTTTTTAGTAAGCATGTTTTAACAAGAATCTGGAAAGACCTATCACTGAAATTCTTATAAGATGAGAAATTCATGAGTCAAAATGAGAGTCCTCCCTCAAAAGAAAAGAAGCTTTTAAGTGGAGGTGGAAGAGTGAGAAATTACCGTATGAATTATATCACCCGGTCGATCTTAACCATTGAATTATCTGAGCCCGTCACATGTTGAATTTACGCGATCAAATAGTAAAACATTTGATCATAGATTCATAATGGACTCATTCCTCAATATAGAGAAGCCGAGGAAATAGTAGAACATTTCCTTGATTAGCTTATTTCAACATAGATTAGGAAGAAGCACTGATTGTATTGAAGCTCTGAAGGGACTCTTGGAAGATTGCCACCATAACCAAATTCGATTAATGTCATTGAATGAGAACCGACGCAGCTACGGCCAATCCTTAAGAGAAGAATAAGAGTTTATAAACTGAGCATTTATCTATTTGAGCATCCAATTAACTCTTCTATCACATAATGCAATCACAAATGAAGCTAAACATCAATCGCCTTTTGACGCGGCTCAAGAACCCACGTCTCGTACGTTGCAATATCTGAGGTTAAAAGATAAAATGCGGGTTTCGTTTTCTTGTGCAGATTCAAGTTAGTTTAGATGAATACAGAAGGATGTATTATCATCAGAAACAAGCACAGGACATTTTCTTTTTCTACATGGTAGTGCTGCTAGGCTGAAATCTTGGCCATTATCATCGCTTCGGATCAACAGCCCGGAAAGCCTAACAAATCCGGATTTTCGCAGCAAATTATGCCTAAAAGCAGCACTCCTCCAATACACTGCAGCAACAGAGCGCAGCCAAGCTGCAAATGCATAGAGATGGTTACGAAAATAAATTGCATAATCAATAACCAGAATGACCCCAAGAAGCAAACAGAGTCCTAGTACATTGAGACATACGGAGTCTGTCAGTTGAATCTTGATCACGAGCCGACAAATAACAAAAAAGGTCGAACCAAATTGAACCAAATCAAGTACAGTTTTTCATGATTTGATTCAGTTTAAGGTGGTTTTTCCGAAAACCTTGGTCATAAATGCTCTTTATATTCATATGATCTCCCTGCACCTATCAATTTAAGCTTTTTGATTGGATATTCTATCATGATATTAGAGCCTACTAAAGTTTTTTTATGCATCCCATCCTTTAATAAGATCAGTACAACCGCAGTAGAAATCATCTCCGCCGCCTATCACTGAGGCTGGCGACTAGCGAAGGGAAATAAGGAAAAAAAAAAAAAAAGAGGAAGGAAAAAAAAAAAAGAAAAGAAAAAATTAATGAAATATTTTTAAAAAATATCCACGCCACCGCCACCATGCCGCGTAGGATAGTCAGTATTCACGTTAGCAATTTCATGCCTAAATTGGCCCAATGAACTTAATTGATACCAATGTGAAAAAGTTTAAGGACTAAATTGATCCAATTGTAAGGTTAAGAACTAGATCGATACCAATACAATATATTTATGACATTTTGGATACTTCTCCTGTGCAGCTAACTCTAATACCTCATAAAATTTTATGGTTACAAACAATGTGGTTTAATATTTGAATAATATGTGGAGTTTGGTCTAAGACTAAGCCTATATATAATAAGGGAGGCCAATAAGGGGCATGTAAAATTTAAACTGGAGAACTCTTTCTATATCAAAGAAAGTTTAATCCAAAAATTTAAACTAATAGGCGGAGGAGGACCACATGTATATAAAGAGTGTGTAACCACGACGGACAAGAGATGTAAGATAATTTAACAAATTTCAAGATTGCATTGTATAGACTTACTCGATAGTTGATGTGATTGATATATATAAGAGGTATTTCAAAATGCAATTGTTTCTTGCACTTCCTCATCTCTTTATTTATGAAGTCATTCTAAAAGCTTGATGATGATGACAGCAAAAATTTGGAGATGGGCTTGTCTGGATCGAGCCAATGTTCCAAGAACTGGTTATTCAAATTCCATCTCAAGATATTATCATTCTTTTATTTATTAGCATTGCCTTTTCTCCTTATTTTATGTCCTTAATTAATGAAAACCATCGAATGTAATTTTTAACAACTACGAGAGATAAGATCATGTTATCTATCCATCTAGATTATTATGCTAAAAGTGACCTTTACTTCGCTTTTAGATTTCCTAAGTTACTACTTTTCACATAATAGAAACCAGCCCACATGCACGCGTTATGTAATTGCTTTATGAATGCGCACTTGTAGCATATTCTTCAAAAAAAATTCAATTGTGATTAAAATATGAACACAAAAACATGTGCCACAGCGAAAGAGAGATATTGCGTGACATAAAGTATTTAGATCATATAACCTGATCTTATGGGATTTAGAGAAACCTATAGTTTCTGAAAATGGGGAAATCGAATCACCTTCTGGTCTGAGCATATATTAGTCTGACTGAAAGTCTTTGCAAGGTTAGCTTATGTACTTTAAGGCTGCGTTTGGTCGTCCGGATTTCTAAACAGGATAGAACTGGATAGGATAGGATAAGAAATCCTGGAATTTTCTTCATATCCTGTCCACTGTTTGGTGGACTACGGATTTAAAGTCGGATATGATAATTTTTATTTTTTTTTTTTCTATTCACGGGTCCGGAGGAGTCGGTGAAGGAAAAAAAGCCAAGAAATTTTTTTGGTAAAAGCGCACAAGGTGTGGGGATGAAGATGACGGCGAGTGGAGCATAGGATTTCTGGAAAAATAGGCATTAGAAATCCTATCCGGGTCTATCTTACCCTCTCCCGGATTTTTTTATCCGGGCTATATCCTGGTCTATATCCGACCTTATCTTATCTTGGACCACCACCAAACACAGGATATGATAAAATATATCTTATCCTGGCTTTTATACGGTCGACCAAACGCAGCCAACATGATTACCTCTTGGATTCCATTGCTCGTGATCTCATCGTCCAACCAAGAAAAATATAATTTAACAACATAGAAGCAGGCTAGGTAGTCACTGGCAAAATTAACAAAAAAAAAACCCTTTTCGTGTTTTTGTTTTGCATTTGTTCCCGTTCTTTCCTAAAGACTAGGGGTGTCAGAACCGAACCGAAAAACCGAACCAAGATACGAACCAAACCGAACCGAACCGAACCGAAAATTTCGTGCATTTCGGTTCGGTTTCGATTTCGGTTCGGATCATCAAAATAAATCAATTTTTCTTTTCGGTTCGGTTCATTTTGGTTCGGTTCGGTTCGGTTCGGATCGAACCGAACTAAAACAAACACTTCAGTTTAGGGCTATTTTGCCCTCTCTCTCTCCCCTTCTCTCTCCTCTCTCCTCTCTCCTCTCTCTTTATGCTTAATGAACTTGAAACCGAAAACTGATCCGAACCGAACCGAACCAAACCGAACCAAATCGATTTTTCGGTTCGGTTCCAATTCGGTTCGGTTCAAATTCTGTTCGGTTCAAGGGGCATCCTTAATGGTTCGGTTCAGTTCGGTTTTTTTAAAAAAACCGAACCGAACCAAACCATTTACACCCCTACTAAAGACTCCTAAATAAAAAAAAGGAAATAACTCAATCGATCAATCAACCACGACGAGGTCCCGGTACTCCTCGCCCGAGATGGCGGCCTCCATGATGGCCACGGGGCTTATGCACCCCTCCTCCTCCAGGAACATCTTCATCAGGTTCTTCGAGAACCCGCTCAACAGCGCCACCCCCGCCTGCTTCGCTGCCACTGGCGTCGACCTCGAGTCCCTCAGGTTCCAGAACACGATCTGCGGCACCGCCGCCCCGTACCCACGCTTCCGGAACTTCCTCGTGATCGCCTCATAGTCCGTCTCCCATGGGTTTGAGGAAGCCTCGTCGAATTCCATGTCGCTGAACACAAACACCTTCTGGACCATCTCCTCGGCCCTCAGCTTCCCTGCGGTGGCCACCTCTAGAATCCTATCGAACACACGCTGGAAGTTGGTGTTGTAACCCCATTCCATCGATTCGATGAATTCGGTCTTGGAGCGCAAGTCGTCGCCTTGTATCGCGTGGAGCTGAGGGCGTTCGCTGAATGTGATCACCTTGCCCTTCCACGGCTCTCGGCTAAGCTCCGACACCAACAGCCCAAGCGCCACCGACACCTCCATCGGCATCCCCGACATGCTCTCAGAGACGTCGCACACCGCAATGCAGTTCTCCAACTTCCCCGCCTTGGATAGATCCTCCACCATCCGCTTCCACTGAAGCTCTGCAACCTCGCCCCCATCGGGGTCGTCAAGTGAGGCTACAATCTCGTGAGGGAGCAGTGCGCCGGCGGCAATCGTGGCCTTCCCCCAACTTCACGTTGGCCAGGTAGCTCCGGAACCGCTCACTGTCGTGCTTCAGGAACTTGTCCTTGTAGAGTTTCATGGCCACGGAGGCGACCCAGTCGTACGGGATGTCGCCCCACCGCCCCGCGCTCATGTACACCTCCGGCAGCTCCAGGACCCTCCGGAGTGGCACAAGGGCGTCCTTCCGGAGCCGGTCCCGGACCCTGTACGCGTAGTGCGCCTCCTCAACGCCCTCGTACTCGGGAAACCGGTCCCGTGGGAAGACCCGCTTCGCAACGCTCTCACAGAGCAACGTCCCGAGGTCGAAGGACGAGTCAAGCGAAGGGCACCACTTGGCAGCAAGGCTGATCCTGTTGATCTCCCCAGATTTCTGAAACTCCAGGTCGGCCGTCAGACAATGGGCGAAGTGCCCAGACACCGCGTCATGGAGGAACCGGAAGTCCCCATCGCGATTGTACCGCTTTAGGAGCTTCCTAGCCTTGGCAATTCTCTTCTTGTTCCTAAGCTCGCTCGCCTTTTGCTTCTCCTCCCGGCTACGCGCAACTGCGTTCGCGACCCTCACTTCCTTGGGCACCGAAGCCGTGGTCGTGGTCGAGCTATATCTCCCCTTCTTTCTTCTGGATTTATTGCAGCTGCTGAACGCTGGAAATGATTGCAATCGCCGCCTGCTTTTGGTGCCTTTCCGCTGTTGCCACTCGCTCTTCTGCCTCGCCCTGATGTCAGGGCCCTCAAGGAGGCGGTAGAGGATCTCGGGCAAGTCTTTGAAGTACCCGAACCCCGCAAAGGCCCCAACGTTGCAGGCCAAGGTCCGGGGGTGGTTCTTGAATAGCCACGTCGCCGCAGCGTGGAAACCTTCCTTGTCCAACTTCCCGGTCCCACGCACGCCCCGGAGGTTGCACACGAGCTTGAGGGCGGTAAGCGGGTCGTGGGCCCAGGCTGACTCGAGCCACCGGGTCAGGGACTCGGGCGGGGTGCCGGGGACCACATGGAAGAAGAAGTCGAGGCACGGGTTGCCCGTCGACAGGAACGTGGCCGAGTTGTTCTCTGTGTAGCCCTTCCGAGGCAAGTCGCCGCCGCCGTTGTCATTGAAGTTGGCATCCATCAGGTCGGTGAAGCGGTGGGCAGGAGCGGGCCGGGCTCGTCGAGGCGGCGGGTCGTGGCATTCGGGCGGGCCGAGGAGGGGGTGGTGAGATGGTGGGGAATAAGGAGGCGGAGGAGCCATTGATGATGAATAATTCGAGTGGGGGGTTGGATTAAAGGGTTTGGGTTGGAGGGTTATACTTTATAGGGATTGGTTTCCTTGGAGGCCAAGGGACTGCGCCGACTGACTTAGGATTAGGAGTGAGAGTGTGTTTGGGAATTTTCTAATTAGCGATATCATGTTTTTAAATTGATTGGTGGTCTCTGTTATGGAAGATTTGCTAAAGATTTACGTTCCATTATTCTAATATTTGGTGTATATCTCTTATCGTTTAGTTAAGATTTTTTTTTTTTTTATCTTTAGTTAGGATAGTATTTAGTATATCTTTATAATTGGTTAGAGACATGGCAGTTATTTTCTTTTCGGGTTAATACCATGAAAAACCCCAAATTAATAGACTTGTGATAAATTTACCCAAAACTAATTTTTTAATCACGAAAAACCCCAAACTGGTACACATGTGATAAATTTACCAAAAACTGATTTTTTAACCATAAAAAATTCTAAACCGGTACACTCTTGATAAATTTACCCAAAATTAATTTTTTGATCACCAAAAATCCCAAATCGGTACACCTGTAACAAATTTACCCTCTATTAGCTTCCGTCATATTTTACAGTTACATTTGCCGATGTGGATGACACATGGTGACATGATATGGTGATGTGGCAAGTCCACGTGGACATCCATAGGGTAAATACCAATAAAAACCCCAAATTGGTCCGCTAATGAAGGGTAAATTTGTCCTAGGATTATCAGTTTAGTGTTTTTGGTAATCAAAAAATTAGTTTGAGGTAAATTTGTCACATGTGTACCAGTTTTGAGTTTTTTATGATCAAAAAATAAATTTTTGATAAATTTATCACATGTGTACCAGTTTGAAGTTTTTATGATCAAAAAATTAGTTTTGGATAAATTTATCACAGCTGTATCAATTTAGAGTTTTTCGTGATATTAACCCTTGCTTTTCATTCTCTATTAAGTGAATACGTTGCATAAATATTTGTACTAATACAAGCAAGCGAACACGATTTTCTCAAGCAAAATCAGCGACTTTGTCTCTCGGTGTCCACCCCAAAGTGTTCTTAAGCATGTGGAACAAGAGCCAGGAAGCACTTATTAGTAAGACCCTTGTAAGAATGAGGAATTGAGTAGGTAAACACTCCCTCTGAAGAAAAATTAAGGGTGGAGGAGGATAAGGAGAAAGAATTGCATAATCGTGTTACGTACCGTACGAGTCACATTCACATAAGCCACTAAATTATTCGAGCCACGTGTTCGGTTCACATGATGAAACGATCGATCGATGTGCTCTAAAAGATTATGTGAACCGGGATCGGGAGCATGAAGTATTGCACGATCTCCATGTTAGAGTATTTGATCTTAGATTCATAATGGACTCATAATACAGAGGATCAAATTGAAACTAAGCATCTCGTACATTGCAATTATGTGTGGTTTACATGCAGGTTCTGTTTTCTTCTGCAGAAAAGAAGATAGTTCAGATGAATACAGAAGGATGTGTTATCAGAAACAAGCACAGGACATTATACTTGATTCCGGATGGTAGTGCTGCTAAACAGCAGATGAAAATACACTAGCCATTCTTGGCCCTTTATCGTCTGCTTCAGATCAAGGCTCCGAGAAGTCTAACAATTCGTCTAGATTTGAAGTGACTTAGTCTAAAGGAGGCGGTTTCGACTGCGAAGGACGCGAATTCGCCTACAAGCAGCACTCCTCCAATACGCAGCAGCAACAGAGTGCAGCCAAACTGCAATTGCAAAACCACCCATGTGAGAAATCAGACACTCCTGCACACTGAAGAGACGGTTTTGGAGAATAAATTCCATTTTCCATAAGTAGGACGACGCTAAGAAGCAAACAGAGTCCTGGTACATTGAGACATATCAAGTCTCTTAGTTGAATCTTGAACGCGAGCCGACAAGTGACTACAAAGGTCGAACCAAATTGAACCAAATCAAGTACGGGTTTTCATGATTTGATGCAGTTTAAGGTGGCCTTTTCGAAAACATTGGTTCTCATACTGAACCGACAAGTAGTTTGGTCCAACATATATCGGCTAGTCCTGAATGATATGGATACAGGGAAGCCAAATGAAGCAGCTTTTTTACATAAGTTCTCTCGGGTACCCACCATTTGCACAAATGGAGATTCTGTCGTCCGTAAGCAGAAAAACAGATGCAGAGGAGTGATTATTGTCTAGACTATTCTGACTAGATCAAGCCAACAACATTAAGAAATCACAACACCGACATATCGCATTGAATCTCGGAAGCAAACATAATTGATTGGATGAATCTATTCATAGGTAATCCTTTCCTTTTAGTAGATGACAGAGTTATGCATACCATCCTTTAATGAGATTCGTACAACCACAGTAGAAATCATCTCGCTCCTCCTCCTGTGGAGGCCCCGGCGGAGGTGGAGGCGGCGGAGGATCGAAGTAACCTTGGTATCCACCAGGAGGCGGCGGTGGAGGCGGGTATCCAGGTGGCGGTGGCGGTGGCGGAGGCGGGAACCCCGGCGGCGGAGGTGGATAGGGCCCTTCGGGACCTGAATTCCGACGATCAGAAGTCGAAATCTCGAGCAATCAGACGAAGCCCCTGCTATACTCTTAACCAACTTTCCACCCACACAAGTCACACTCGTACTTCCTAAACTCGAACTGCGAAAGATTCCTAGCGATCACAGCACTGCTAACTAACGTAGAACACAACAAGCGGCGTACCCGGTGGAGGCGGCAGCGGCGGCGGGGGGCCGTACGGATCGGGAGGAACCGGGCGGTAACTCATAGGCCGAGGAGCTCCGGCGGACGAGACCGGCGACGGTCAAGCGAGCTGAGTGAGCAATCAAGCGACGAAGGTTTTATCGATCCTGGAAAGAAAGAAACGAACAAACAATCGATTCACCGCATAAACAACGAGGTCAGTGAAACTGTTTTCGTCATCAAGGCACTTATCAGTAGGTAGGTCGCGGCAAAGTTCGTGTGGCTAACTCCGCTTTTCCTCCGACTCGGTATAAAGACACGGCAATGCCCATAGGTCAATCACCCTTGCTTTAAGTGCACCAAACATTCAACCCAGCTACCCCCGGCAAGATCTGGATCTGTTCTAATTGAATCTTAAATTTGGTCAGAAATTCAACCCAAAAGTTAAAGTTTATAGTCGAAGGAAGAGACTGTATAAATCACAGACAAGCAATGTGAGATATTTTAACACCTCTCTCGTGGGCAAGCCGAATCGGAAGCGACACGTGGAACTTGACGAATGGGGTCCGAACATGCGGAAAAAACTGGACAGAACCCGACTCCGATACCACGTAAAATTTTATGATTCTAAAAGTTTAAGCTATCATATGGAAACGTGAATATTCAATTAATCTAACGCTCTCTCTCACGCATAATTTGGACTATAATAAGGGAAGCAAATAAGGAGCATGTAAAAATTTAAACTCGAATACTCTTACTATGATACGATACTAGAAAGTTCAACTCGAAAGTTTAGATCAATAGATAAAAAGGGACCACATGTAAATAAAGAGTGTATGAATTCCATGACGGACAATCGATATGAGATAATTTAACAAATTTCAAGAATACATTGCGTAGACTTAGTATAACAGTTAAATGTGATCGATGTACAAGAGGTATTTCAAAATGCTAGCGTTTCTTTCGCTTCCTCGTCGCATTGCGGAAAAGTCTTCCTTTTCGTCTCTATATTTATGAAGTCACTCTAACAGCTTGATGCCAACAAAAATTTGGACGTGGGCTTGTGTGGATCGAGCCAATGCTACAAGTAATGGTTTTTCAAATTTCATCTCAAGAGATTATGATTCTTTTATAGGTTAATATCACGAAAAACCCCAAACTAGTACATCCGTAACAAATTTACTCCAAATTAATTTTTTGACCATCAAAAACTCCAAATTGATACACCTGTGACAAATTTACCCTCCGTTAGTTTCCATTAAATTTTACTATCAAATTGTTTAGTTAAATGACATGTGACAATTGACTGATATACTGGTTTGGGGTTAATAAGTGTACTAATTTGTGATTTTTTATTGTATTAATCCAATTTAATTGAGGGTAAATTTGTCACAAATGTATCAGTTTGGGGTTTTTGTTGGTCAAAAAATTAATTTGGGGTAAATTTATCACAGGTTTACCAGTTTTGAGGTTTTCGTGGTATTAACCCTTCTTTTATTTATTAACATGATATTTCTAGCATTGTCTTTTCTCCTAATTTTATGTCCTTGATTAATGAATACCGGCGAATGTAATTTATAACAACTAAGAGAGATATTATTATACTATCTATCCATCTATGTTATTATGCTAATAGTGACCTTCGCTTCACTTTTAGATTTCCTAAGCTATAACTTTTCTATATAATAGAAACTAACCCTCGCACACGCGTTATGCGATTGCTTTTGTTTACTTCTGCAGTGAACAAAAAAAAAAATGCACACTGTAGCATATTATTTAAGAAAAAAAATTGATCCTGATGAATGAACACAAAAAACGTGTGCCCCGATGAAAGTGGGATAATGCATATCTCCAATGAACTTATTTTGAAAACATAAAGTACATTTAGATCATAACTTAAAGAGCCAAAAGATCACATTCTTTCCTTTGTTGCAAAGAGATTTAGAACAAATTAAAAGTGTGGGGATCACATTGTACATTGAATTAAAATTTAAGAAGCACATTGAACAAATTAAAAATTCAGGAACAACATTACATATTGAGCCAAAGTTTATGGACCATTTATATCATTATCCCTTTTTCGATGGATGCGATTTTTTTACATTTCGATCCAATTGTAAAAAGCACATGACACGACTTGCTTTCTAAGAATCATAGACTCACTTTGGATGTAGAGTATACTTGATCCAAACATGCTTTAAAATGTTCTTTTTACCGGTTAATAGGGGTCATCGGCCGAGAATTTGGAAATGGACCGGGCAGGGTCTGCTCCCAGTTTGTGAAACTAGGAATTGGCCCACCCAATCTTAGATCAATTGGAATGGTTTGGTCAGAGTCGGTCTCGGAACCGATGATTTCTTCTTCTTTTTTTGGCTTATTATATCCCCTACAAGTGGGAGTTTTCCAACCTTAAACGAAAAATATAATTTACTAATTAGGGTTTACTTTAGAATAAAAATTAAGAAATCTTGTCCAATCTAGGTGATCCGATCGGTCCAATGCCTTATTTGGAACCAAGAAACATCCTGAACCGGTCAGTTTTATTCGATCCGGTCTAGTTACTGAGTTGGACCGGGTTTGATGAAAACCCTTACTACTTACTAGTTAAGCCAAACAAAATTTGGTTCTAGCTAAAATTTAGAGATAGATAGGCATAATAGATTTCCGGGTTAATACCACGAAAAGCCTCAAACTAATATATTTATAACAAATTTACCCTCCGTTAAATTGGATTAATATCACGAAAAACCACAAAATGGTACGTCTATGATAGACAGAAGATACAACCCCAAACTGATATACCCGTCAATTGGTACGTGTCATCCAATTTAGAAATTTAACGGTAAAATTTAACGGAAACTAACGGAGGGTAAAATTGTCACAGATGTACCAATTTAAAATTTTGTCGTGGTAAAAATATTACTTTGGAGTAAATTTATCACAAGTATATCAGTTTATGGTTTTTCGTGATATTAACCCTGGATTTCTTATGATCACAAGCATCTTCAGTAACCATTCGCTTTTTCCGATGCACAACCACCCAATTAGGAACACGTGCACAGCGCGTGCCTTAAACCCTTGATTCTCTCCAAACTCGATCTACGATGCCCGAGCTCGGGCCGGCCCAAGTAAAATATTTGGGCCGAGCCCACTCCGTACAAATTTCTCTGTACCCAACTCTTTGGGCCGGGCTTTCCGATTAAAATACCGTCATCCGCACACCCAAAAGCCTTCGCGTCCTCGTGATCCAGGCCGGGCCTGGCCTTGCCCGGGAGCACACCATTTTCCGAGACTTTCTACGGCAACTCGCGCGACCATATTTTCATTTTGCCACATTATTATCAGCTCCACGTTCTTAGCTTGTCATGATTTTTTCCCTCATTATTTTCACATCGTAGCTCGTGTGACGCATGGACCCACCACATTAATGTCACCCGCCACGTGGCAAGAACCCACGCGAGCTGCTGGGTTTCGTGGAGGATTAGCTGCTAATCCCGATTCGCGGCGCACCCGGAAGCTTCTTTCAATTTTCTTGCCGAGGCAAAGCACCCCGCTGGTCAACGGGCCACGCAGGCGAAAGGCATCTTCGTTTTTTTGCCAATCCGTTTACTCAAATGCCCCTTCTCGAAGGAAACAAACGGTGTTAAGCCAAGCTTCGATCTTATAGATCCAATCATATCATCTCATGTGTTCCCATATCATCCTTAATTGCAAAGGAATCGACAGAACCGTGTGCGAAGAAAAGCTGCAGGTTGCATCGCAGGGAGTCTTTCCATACATGCTCCTCTATAAAATCGCCTCTTTGTCTCTCTCCGTGTCATATTGCAAAGCGACGCAGGTCTTTTGTTCGTCAGACGCAAAGTACACATACCGACCCTCTTCTCTGTTCGACCAACCATGACGGGCACTCCCGAGAAACCATCGTCGCCCAAGGCGGCTGCTGCGCCGGAATCCCACCAGCCCTCTTCTCCGTTCGCCCCGACCGAGCCGGCGCCACCCTCCTCCTCCTCCTCCTCTCAGCCGCAGCCGCCGAGCGAGGAGGAGGCCAAGAAATGGGGCACCCACGTCATGGGCACGCCCGCCGTCCCCACCGTCCACCCGGATAACCAGAAGGCCGCCTCGTGGAACGCGGCCGACCACCAGCAGATCAGCCACCAGCCCTACGTCCAGTACGAGGCCATCGATAGGTCGAACAGCAGCCCGCTCGAGTCCGTGATCCACATGTTCAATACCTGGAGCAAGAGGGCCGAGACCATAGCCCGCAACATCTGGCACAATCGTAAGTACCTAAGTCCATACCATGGCACAAACTTTTCCCTACGTATTACGTACTGATGGGCAAAGTTTTAAATTTCAAGATGCTAGAACTGAGCTGAATTATGACCTAGTTGAAGTTTAAGATGCAGTTTGTTCGATTTAAAATTGGGAAGGTGTAAGAGACTAGAGTCTGCAACTTCTCGCAGAGTCGTATGTTGATTGTTGTACGAAAATTTTGTGCATAAACTAGTAGAAGATCGAGTACGGAAATGATAAACTACGTTCAATGTTCTTTTGCTCCATTGATACTGATAATTGCTGTGCGCATAAATCTGCAGTGAAAACGGGGCAATCGGTTTCCGGAGCTGCGTGGGGCAAGGTGAACCTGACGGCGAAAGCGATATCGGAAGGAGGATTTGAGTCGCTTTTCAAGCACATTTTCACGACTGATCCGAATGAGAAGCTGAAGAAGATGTTCGCTTGTTACCTCTCAACATCGACCGGCCCCGTTGCGGGAACACTGTACCTGTCCACCGCTCGCGTGGCGTTCTGCAGCGATCGTCCCCTGTCCTTTACTGCACCATCGGGTCAGGAGGCTTGGAGCTACTACAAGGTAAAATTTGTACAATTTCTAAAAGATCGGAATCACAAATCATTCAGATGAATTGGTATCTATAACAGATTTTGATCTAGCGTTTTCGTACTCGCTGACTGTATAATCGGTCATGTTTCGAACAGGTTATGATTCCTTTAGGGAACATCGGGACGGTCAATCCGGTTGTCATGAAGGAGAACCCCCCTGAGAAGTACATTCAGATCGTTACAACCGATGGTCACGACTTCTGGTTCATGGGATTTGTTAATTTCGACAAGGCATCACACCACCTGCTAAACAGCCTCTCGGAATTCAGAACAGTCCCGCCAGTTACAAACTAGTCGAATACGCCTTGATTTTGAGCTTGTCATCAGTTTGTTGCGTATTTTGCAGTTCTTGTGAGCATAGAATTTCGACATGATGTAAAGCAGTCTTGAGGGTGTGATATTGCTTCATTGTTTGTTGCTACTCTTTTTTTCCCCTGTTAGTTCAGTCTGTATTATAGAGACACATTCATGTTTGTTGTAAATCTTGTTCGTAATAAAACAGTGGATTAGACCTATGCAGTTTTGTCTACGGCTATAGAACTTGGTTGCAGATGCATAATTCTATGAAGTGACGCACTTTTTCAAAAGCATATGCAAGTGATGCAGTCGAGTGCACTCCAACCCAGCAGGGACCGTGGCTAGAAATTCGGACAAGGACAGACATTACTCAAGCGACGAACCACAAGTGGCCCAGAAATGAAGTTGTAATGCCTACTTTCTCTGCGTTCGCAAAGGACCAGAGTTACTACTTCTGTCGAGAAATTCAAATGGATGTTCTTTGTCTCAAGGCAAAGTAAGTGCACATTTTTCTGCTTCGGGAGTTCATGGCTGGTTATGCAATATGCACCTCAAATCAATGACACAAGCAAAGCTGGCGTAACCCAAACTTAGGTGGACGAAAGGCAAAAGCTCAGCCCAAGGTCTCCTCCTAGTTTCTGGGCTTTAATGGGCTTACCCTTGATGGAATGCACAATCAATGGGAAAGCCCAATGCAACATTCTCCTGTTTGTCTGCAAAAGAGACGAAAAAAAAGTGAAAATTTACTAAAATGCACGCACCACAGGGTTTATGTACCAAAACCCATCTAAACCATCAATCCCATGTCAAATTTGATGGATGATGATACTGTCGTGTCTGAACTTGGATGGATGCACCCGGTGCATGTGAACCGAAGCTTGGTGCTGGGATTAAACATTGATAATGGTTGAAACTTGAGCTTGAACCTGATCTTTCTCTAATGTCTCAGTGAGAAAAGACGAGAGTCGCCGGACAGCGAATATTTAGGACTTTGGACTGCGGAGGAATGTTCATAATCAGACCGATTGACCTCCCAAACAACACGCAAAAACAGACCACTTACTTTATCTGACAGAGACTCAGAACGAGTGCTCTCAAAAGCATTAAGTTTGTAGGTGAATAATCCTCTCATGTCTGCATTTTCAGAGGTCATTAATTATAATCTTGCCCGGCATAAGAAAACGAAAATCAGGCCTGATCGACACTGCCCCCAAAAAGTACCGCCTTTTGAAACCCGTTAAATCCCCAGAGGAAAGAAGAAAAACCTGACCCTGTCACTGGTTTCGCAATACTTACTCAAGATCACAGTGCGAGAAAGAAAGTGCACTGCCAATGTATCGTGTTTTAAGATGCTGAAGAGAAAGATGCAAATTGGGAAGGAAAGACAAGCGAATAAGGACGAGGGAACAGACACAGAGCACAGAGATTCCTCTCCATCAGGGAACGTCCCTCCAAGAATATATGATCAAAGAGAAAAAAAAAATATATAGGAAAGCAAAGTGGCGCATCTTATCAGTCGATTTTTGTCATTGACCAAACTGATTTGAAAAGAAAGACAGAGAAAGAACGAGGTCTAGGAAAACAGGAAACTTAGGGAGAATATTTTGCAGAAAACGCCCCATTGTATTATCTAAAACTCATTCGTGATAATTCAAGTCAATTAACAAAAAAGGATGTGACTTGCACTGAATCATTAAGAAAAGGATAAGCCCCTTTTTTTCTGTCTTATCTTTAGTTTTGGAAAAGAGAAATGATTGGAGCTATCATGTAGAGAACCATCAAAATACGTTTTCTTTACATGGAAACGTATGCGCCAGGGAGGAGAAAAGGAAAAGGGGAACTGACAAGGTAGTCCCAAAGCTGCACTGCTGCACACTTTCCATCAGTCTCTTTCCGAAGCAGGGGACTGCACAGATTCCCTCCTTTGTGCCAACCCACCATGGTAAAAAGGTTTTGTTCTTTTTTAAAACGAAGACAAAAGTCAGGAAAAGAGGGGAAGGAGCTGGGTGAGGAAGAGGAGGAGGAGGAGGAGAGGGAGGAGTGGTTATTTATGTCATGTTTCTTTCGACCCCTATGCTCTTCCTTTTAGTTTGCATTTTGTAGCTGTTCATCTCTCTCTGTCTCTCGCTCTCTCTGGGTGTCTGACAAATAGAATCTTTAAGAACAGAGGCCCTCTTTCTCCTCGGACAAAGCAACTGCAACTTCTCTCTCTCTACCCTCTTTTTGCTCTGATACAACGGACGGAGAGCACCATGCAATGCATCCATCGTCGGATAGTTACGTGTTGGGGCCCAAAAGAACCGTTCGGTCTGGCTCGGTTCAAAAGGGCTTCATGGATATTTAATTCATAAACCAAATGGCCTAATACCTTAAAAAAATCCCAATTTTAAGTTCAATTTCGATTATGTTTTAAATTTTTTTTGTCCCGTAAAAAATCTCCAACTTTAGGATCAGTTACCATTTTACCCTAAACTTTTTTGTTCCATAATAAACCCTCAACTTTAGGTCCAATGATCTAGCCTAAACTTATTTTGTCTAATAAAAACCACAAGTTTTTACTTGAGTCTCAAAATTTCTCTTGAACATCGAGAGCTCCCAAGCGCGAGCTCTCCAACCACGAGAGATAGAAGACGCCCGAGTGCGAGAGATGGATTACTGCGCACAAAATCAAAGATTCCCAAGCGAGATGACAGGAAGACTCTTTTAAAAGAAAAGGCAATTGAAGAAGGCCAACCCTAATTGTTTTGGTTTTTTCCTCACATTTCAAATCTAAGAAGACATCGTTTGGATTGACGTGGAAATTCATCTCCAAAAGAAACCTTCTTGAATTTGAAATTCGGGGAAAAACTAGAGTAATGATGAGGAAATGCCAAATCACTAAGAAATTTCGGGCGGGGTGTTAACAGGGGTAGATATGGGACTCAAGTAAAGTTAATAATTTTTTATCAGACAAAAAAAGTTTAGGGTAGAAGTTGGATCAGACCTAAAGCTGGTGATTACGAGGAAAAAAATAAGTATAGAATTGGGACCGGATCAAAAGTTTAAAGTTTGTTATGAGACAAAAAACAGTTTATGATATAATTGAGACTATAGCTAAAATTGAAAGAGGAATGCCCGAACAGTCATGAATCTATTGTATGGATGCCGATTTAGTTTTCAACTTTTCAATTTTTCCAATTTAGTCTTAAACTTTTACGCGAAATTCCAATGTAGTCCTTTCGAACAATTTTCGCTTGATATGGAGGTCCAGCCATCACCGTCTATCTTACGTGGCATACCACCACGTTAGCAATTTCCAGCGAAAATTGACTGGAATGACTTCATTGGAATTTCACATAAAGATTTAAGACTAAATTGAAAAAATCAAAAAGTTTAGGACTGATGACATCCGTGCAATAGGTTTATTACTGATCGGGTAATATTCCCCCAAAAAAGTGACATACATATCGAGAAAAAAACAATGTTGGCGGAATTTATAGTCATGGCCACGGGCGATTTCAGCCTGATCAAACCCGGGCCCAGCCCGCGGTTTGGAACCGGAACCGGCCCGTGCCTTACGGGTCCAGTTCCAGTTCCAGAAATTTTGGAACCGCCCGGACCCCAAAAAAAAAAAAAAAAAAAAAAAGAAAGAGAGAAGAAAGCTGCAGCAGATTGGCGAGGGCTCGACCTCACCCGACGCCGGCGAAGTCGAGCCTCACCAAATCTGGTGAGGGTTCGACCTCGCTGGCGTTGGGCAAGGCCGGCCTCGCCAGTTGCAAGCGAGGTCGAGCCTCGCTAGATCCGGGCGTAGGGTTCACCTCGCCAACCCGGGAGGTCGGCTCACCACTGCCAGGCCGTCGCTTCCTCGCCAAATCTAGCAAGGGTTCGACCTCGGCTGCCAAGCACTGCCGACGCAGGTCGCTCGCCGGGCGCCGGGCGCAGGCCGCCTTGCCAATTGCGCAGCAGGTTGGCCTTGTGCCCGAGAAAAGAAAAATTATGAACCGCCCGGAACCGGTTCGAACACGAATCGAAGCCCGATTCACAATGCAATTCGGGTGATTGGAAAAGTAACCTTTTTTGGCGGTTTAGGTTTTGTCGGTTCGATTCCATTCATAACCTAAACCGAGCCGCCAAAACATAGTGTCCTACGTTCATGGCTTAACTCCGAATTTAAATTCTCAAACCCTAAATTGAGAAGCCCTCTCGTCTCCTTCGAATTGCTGCTTCTCGTCCCCTTCGTTGCAGTCCCATGAAATCCACCACTGACTAAGAAGGCCCAGGTAAGTATAACATAGCATTCGCAATTTCAGGTCTAGGACCAGGGATTTGGTTTGCCGAGGCAGGGAAGTGGCCATGACTGAGAGAATTGTTGGGGTTTTGAGCTTCTTGAGCTAGATTCTAATGATTGCTCCCTTGAATCGAGAAACCATAGTAATAATCCAACGATTGCAACTCTAGAGAAGGCGAACTTTGTAGTTTGGTCTAGCGAAAGAGACCATAAATGAAGTTAGAGAATTAGTGTGGTATGAAACAGTCAATATATTTAAGTTGACACATAACTCATTAGCTTAAATTTTTTAGTGAAAGTAAATTGTCTAAAAGGAAAGAGAGAAAGGCCATCTTCCATCATAGTTAGGGTTGAACGAATACCATCTCCAGGTCATAGTCACCAAGATCAAAGGGACAACACATAGGGAAGCATAACAGGAAAGCAGTCCCTTACCTTGTGACCTCTATTTCCAACCCGCAAACGAACCAAAGGTAGCAAAATTCCTTGTTAGGTAAATTTTGACCTGCATGAAAGGCGCAATCGACAAAAGGGCTTTACAAGCAACATTGCCCTTCTTCACTCACGTGATATTGTTGGGTCGACTTTCACCCGTTGTCCAAGATTCTCCATTGCTGCCTCCCAAGATTTCGAGCCATGTCTCAATCTGGCACTGATAGAAGTTGCTTACTCTCCTAGTAGCGAAGGAAGAGGGCCAATCATTGTAGGTATAAGGGTAGATGCCCGAAACCAATTTATTATTATTCCTTCTTTTTCCGCCAAGAAGTTTAACAACTTCATCAGTTCGAACCTTCACTGCATCAACCATTTTTTTGGGGAAAGAGATGCCAGATAATTTCTAGGAACAGGTGGACTCCATATTTCAAAAGGTTGGCCTAGAGCTAAGTATTGACATGATATGTTGATGGGTTCGGACTTAGATTACCTCTTGACAATCTCCCTGACTGAAGTTATCAGACTTTTGCTTTGCGCTCCTAACATAACCCTCTTACCAATTTTGCCCCATTTGCAATTCAACTTATTGGATCAAAATCATAGGTAGCGTTGACCAAGCTACATGAGCTGCGAATTAACGAACTAAAGGGTTGCATAATCTTAAAAGCATCTGTTGCATATGCTTTGGAACCCTATAATTCGTGTAAACTTGATTGACATCACCCCCATCAAGCATGATTACCTCCTTATAAGGCGGGGGAAAATCGTGCATGATTGACTTCATACTTCGCACGGCTCGATTGGGAAGAAGTGACTTGTGAACGAAAGCTTTCGACTCCACAAAAAAAATAGATAATGTCGGTGACTTTCCATTAAATGACAAAGCATATATTAAATCTAATAAGAGTCTTTGTTAGTTAGCAACATGTGCATATAAGCACATGATACGTTGCACAACAAGTGGAAATGTCTGTCTTGATTTTCTAAAATTCTTGACAGATGATCAATCATGGTTTGCAGGCCGATGGACAGTGGGAGCATTTATTAAGGTCTTGAAAGAGATATTTAGCAGAGACAGTGCATTGATGATGTTACGAGGTTATCTCATTAAATGATTTTGTGCGGTGTGATCAATATTATTGGTGTTAATTTCCACTTGGAGTTGACTTTGTGTGCGTTCACGCGGTCTGGTTTTTGGCTGTTTATTGCGAGTTGACTTACATCTGTTTGTTGTGGCTGAACAATTAGCAATTTGCATGACTTTGTCCAGGAATCCTCCCCGACCACGTGTTAATGCCGTCCTTTTTTGTTTTGAGGGTTTGCTTCTTCGTTGTTGTTGGGTTGCACAGGTGAAGGTCCTCTATCTCGAATGGTATTTTCTCTTGGTATCTTGATACATTTCAATCGTTGATAAAGATCTCATTAAATTATTCCCGGACACGATATGGATAGAAGATTGGTTCCTATTGTGGAATATGGATCTTGTACCCGTATGTGGTCCTGTGTACGAAATATCGTAACATACATTGTATGACTCTATCTATATCAACACTCCACGAACCTTAACTCTCTCTCTCTCTCTCTCTCTCTCTCTCTCTCTCTCTCTCTCTCTCTCTCTCTCTCTCTAAGGAGTCATCACTTCGGATCTATACCTTATGTTGTAATTGTCGTCACCGCCATCCCCCATTCCTTAGAGACATGGAGTTCATCGCTTTCAAATCTATTCCCTTGTGGAAAAATGGAGCATTTATTGCCGGCGTAAAAAAAATTCTACACAAATTGAATTAAAGATTAAAATTAACCACTTTAGGGACTTGTGGTGACTTTTGTTCTTGTTTGATTGAACAAAAGGAACACACTAAACATTTAGAAATAGTTCGAGACCACATTGAATAAATTAAAAGTCTAATGACGACATCGCAAATTAGCCGAGATTTAGAAATCATTAGTGTCATTTTCCCAAATTATATTACATCGTTACTCTGTCTTTACATCGTTCTTGTTTTCCTTGATCCATTTTACCAGAAACTTGGTAGGTTTAGGGAGTACGCACTTGTTACGTTTGTATTGTCCACGAGCCAAGACATAAAAGCTTAACAGTCATTTTGACAATCAAATTTTGCTTATGCCTATCCTCTAATACATGTTCGATAAAGATACTGAAATGAATAAGGTCTAATGAGTTCACCTACCAGGATAAAAATTAACATGATTATGGTTGCAACTTTCTTGGCCCCTGTCTTGGTAAAGAACAATTTTTCGATATTGAGGAAGCCTATTGCGTAGATCTAAAACGGGTAATATCACGATTAATTAGAATCGGGTCAAATCTGAAGAGGCTTTTACATGCTTCCAGAGTATCATGCCACTCGTGCGAATAAATGAATAAAAAGGACCCAAAATTATAATTTTTATTGTTTTCCTTAAAAGTATAAATCTACGATATTTCGTGCTTGGTTATTGGTTGGGCTAACGGGCGACCTAACAATTTTGCAACAATCTAGAATCTCTTCCAAATATGTGATTGCATGTACTTAAATCATGCGAGAAATCAAATTATTGCCAAACTGCGTCTTATATTGCTTCACTAATTTCAAAATTCCATCGCAAAGCACAGCCATTCAATAGAAAAACATCGCAGACTTATTCATCTTCGAGCTGTTCAACCAATCACGACACAGAACGACACGTGAACCTGGAATCAACGCTTGCCAAGGAGATAGATACAATGTAGGCTGCAGCTCTTCTTCGCAAAGGACTTGGTCAGAGAGAGAGAGAGAGAGAGAGAGAGAGAGATTCTACATTTTCCTGTCTCCAGCTCAGTCTCGAAGAGACAAAAGAGAAATGAAAAAAAAACACCACGAAAGATTAAGAATCGCACATAGCTTCAAATTCTAGCTCCTCTGTCATTCACCGAGGCACCACAAATTGACCGAGGAGGATGCCCGTGAGTGCGATGACCTGGATTTCGGTGCCGCTGCAAGCTTCTCAAGTATACCCAGAAGAAAGAACTGTGGAACAGCAAGCATTACAAGAGAAAGAAAAACGGAAATGAACTCTGTCCGAAGTACAAACGAGGAAAGAGAATAATAAATGCGGGCGACATATGTTTGAGAAACCGAGGAAAATGAGGGGCACCAACTCCGCTCCACGTCGCAATCATTACGGACAACAGTTTGACCATTCGCGGTCTCTTCTTATCAGAACTCTCTCTCTCTCTCTCTCTCTCTCTCTCTCTCTGGAATGCCTCCAATGGTCCTCCCTAGATGAACTCCACACTTAGAGTAGAGATTAAAGTAAACAAGGAAAACGAGAAAGGAGATGAACTGAGAATCACTGGAACGCAACAGGACTGCAAGGAATAGGGGAGAAGTAATAAAAATCTTGCAACAGTTGTCTCACTTTTCATCAATCCGCACCAAAACCTCTTTCGGACCAGAGGGTTTGTGAGGGATGGAACAAAAGGGCAATCTAGAAAAAGGAAGGACGTGGAAGAAACAAAGGAGCAAGATGAAAGGAAGAATCAACCAAAGGGCGAAGAGTAAAACGGATGACAGGAGATGGGAACAAATCAAGGAGAGCCTGAGACGTTGTCGGACCGGTCAAAGTGCAGGAGCTGGCCGCCGCACTTGGGGCAATCCTCCACTTGCTTCGGCATCATGAAGTACATTAGGCAGATCTTGCAGCCGGCGACAACCAGGACGTGGTCCTTCTCGACCCGTTGTTGCTGATCCCTCGCCGCCGTCGTCCTTGATGTTGTGGAAGGCGAGGACTCCGACGACGATTCCTCGCTGTCGTAGGAGCTCTCGTCTGTCGAATAGAAGCCCCCATCGTCATCGTCTTCGTCAACATCCGGCTTTAGCCTCGGGTCTTCTTTCGCTTTCGTCCCATTTCTCCAGTTAATGTAGTATATCTCTCCCGTCTGGAAAACATATATATTTCGCACATTTCAGTCGGGAAAATCAATGTCAATTAGTTGTGAAACTCAACATAAATTATTCTGATACGGACCCAGAAGAATGTTCCTTCTACTGGAGAAAAGTATAACAAGGTCAAGCACACGAATCATAGTTTGATGATGAGATACCCCAGTCCGAAGATATGTATATGCACATATCATTCAGACTATACATCAAGAAACATTACTTAGATCCAGACCCAGTAAAAGAAACTTTACAATACAAGAGAAATACGCATGACCGTAGGGGCAAGTCAATACATTCTTCAAGATTCTTGGACTATCCTTTGGAAAGCGAGGACGATGATTAAAGCTGCAATTGTAACAAGTAATCACTGCAGACAATATTTTTGAGCTAGACCGAGAAAAACATATCCTTTTCTTCCTTGAAAAATCGCGACAAACGCCGCAGCTGATGAGACGAACCCCATACCTTTTTTAGCATACTGTGATCCCAGGAATTCTCAATGTTAAAACCCTTTTTTTTTTCCCTGCCCATTATTCTGCTAATCAAGTGGCGATTCGCAGACGGTCAAAGCTACGAGTTTTCTTTTTCAGCGGGCCTTTGGGGGAAGGGCAAAAGAGGGGCCAGATTCAACGAAAGCAAAGGGGGAAAAAAGGCAGGCGAAAGACTTGACCATTTCTAGGGTTACATGTCCTACTCCTGAACCCTAGTTCTGTTCCGGTTCCTGGGAGCAGCATCATACGTGGTGTGGAGAGCGAATCAACGAGCGCAATAAATGCATGCAGGGCACGCATCAGGAAAGCCCACCACCACGGAACGACGGGGAAGCGGGAAGGCACGACCCAGGAGCAGGGAAGCGCGAGATCTGGAACACTGGCTTTCGCATTAATGAAAAGCTGTAAGAGGAAAGGGACTGAAACGAGACAAACTGATAGAAACCAAAAGTTCTCTCTTTTATTGATACCCAGATCAGGCGAAATTCCAAAGACCGCAAAGAACACAAGAAAAGCAAGAAATATAACCCTAGGAGCAATCAATGAAGAGGGGAGAGAGAGAGAGAGAAGCGAAGGTAAAGATCGAGTCTTTAAGGGGGGAGAGAGAGAGAGGAAGCGGGAGACGATACCGTTAGATCGAGGCACTGCTCCCAATGGTAAGGGAGGGAAATATGGGAGTTGAGCTCGAGGGCGGCGTCGCCGTGGCGGTGATGATGGGCCGACGGGGCTAGATCGTCGGAGCTGGAGGAGCGGCCGATGCCGTCGCCGGAGGAGGAGGAGGCGGCGGGCTGAGGCGGAGGCGGAGGCGCCGTGCCGGTGGCGGCGGTTGAGGGAGCAGTTCTGGAGGGACTTCTCGAGGGAGGCGGTGATCGCGGCCATGTTGTTTGGAGCTCTCATCATCGCCTCCTATCCAGAGAGATGGTTGGTGGTGGTGGTGGTGGCGGCGGAGGAAGAGATTCGCTAAGCTTAGAATTAGGGGATTTATATCCTCCCAAAGAGCGCAGAGAAGAGAGAGAGAGAGAGAGAGAAAGTGTGTGTGTGTGTGTGTGTGTGTGTGTGTTGAGGAGTGGAGATTGTGGAATTATATTGGAACAGAATCTTGGGTATATAAAAAAAAAGGAAGAAGGAAGGAATGGGTTATAGAGAGAGAGAGAGAGATTTGAAGTGAAATTTGTGAAATGAAAACAGAATTTCTTTATTTCTTTATTTCATTTTTGCTAATTGATAGTTTTTATGATGGATTAATACCGCGAAAAAATTATAGACTGGTACATCCGTGACAAATTTACATCCCGTTAGTTTCCGTTTAATTTTACCGTCAAATTGTTGAGTTGGATGAAAATTGACAGTTGACGGGTATACTAATTTGAGGTTTTACTATCAATTTATCATAGGTGTTTCAATTTATGATTTTTTGTGGTATTATCCATTTAACGAAAACTAATCGACGATAAATTTCTTACAAATATACGAGTTTGGAGTTTTTTATGATGAAAAAATCAGTTTGAGATAAATTGGTCACGGGTGTACCGATTTGAGTTTTTTTATGATCGAAAAAATAATTTATGATAAATTTGTCCGAGCGTACCAATTTGAGATTTTTCGCGATATTAACCCACTAGAAATTTGGATCATTTGTTAATTTCTTTATTTTCTTTTTTGCTAATGGGTAGAATTCTAATATATGTACTTTTAAAAAGGATTTTGGGTAATTCAGAGAATATGTGGACGCAATTCTTCTTGCTTTCAAAAATAAAATAGAATAAACAAAACGAGTGTTCGTCACGCTCGGCCGTGAAACGGCGCGTGTGGAATCCCGGGGGGAAGAAACCTGAGTGCGGGGCCCCAGAGTTGGGGAGCAGCGTGCTCTGCGCTTCAAATATTCCCCGTTGATATCATACGCGCACCCGTGGGCGCGTGTGGTCACGCTCGGGGCTAATTTCGTATTAACCTCCTTTTTCTTTTTTCTCCAGGCATAATTAGTTAATAAAAAATTTCATTAATGAGCGTCTCGGTGAAACTTGCTAAGCAACTAATTGAGGAAAATTGTATGATTTGCGCACTGATCAATTATTCGTATGGTCCATCAGAATCTCGAAAATCGACCTGCTCTAAATAAGATATACTTAATCAAGCATCTCGAGAAATTTGTTAATCATGCCTTTAAATAAAAATAAAAGAAAAAGGTAGATTGTCATGGTAAAAGTGAAAGCGAGAAGCAGTAGATCTGGTTCGAGAAAACGCGCACGCGATTACCAAAGAGAATGCCGGAACTTTCTCTTGCAGTTTCTTGGGGGGGTTCATTTTGAAAACTCCAGCGCTTCAAGAAACGTGGCGCCATCATTTTCACCCTCCATTTTTTGCTTCCGACCATCCGGACGCTTAATTGAAATAATAAAATAAAATGATTTTGCATATTCTTTTCATAAATATATTGGATCGACGTTTTCAAATCTAAGTTTTCTCTCGGAAAGTAGTACTTGTACCTTGCATGTGGCTCCGAAAATTGCAGCCATAACTATGATCCGCGCTACACCGTGATTGATTTGAAGTATGATGGCAGATGGGAATTGCGCGATTAGATAGGGTAATACGAAAGTCTGGCTCAGGTGTTGGAACCGGATATTACCGACATTTGATGTCATGCCTCGGTACAAAATGCTCTAAGTCATGCCTCGGTACAAAATGCTCTGGTCAGAGATGCAAGCGGATCAAGCTACTCGGGAGCTACTCGAATTTGACCTGGGAATTGCTCAAAATTGGGTCGGGTCCGGTGTCAAGTCCAAGTAGTTTTGAGTACTTAATCTAGTTGAACTCGAGCTTTAAAATGCTTAACTTGAGTAGCTCGTAAGCTTGATCAAGCTGCCGTATTTACACATGGTTTGAGTATATGCTTCTATATGTATACATATGTGTTTATATATAAATTGTCGATTACATTGTATTTTCAGAATTCGAGCATGAGTTAGGCTAAAGCTCAAAATCGAATCAGGCCCAAATCGAGCTTATCGAGGACTCGATCGAGTCAAGCTCGACGCTTGAAAGTCAAAGCTCGAGTTGAGTATCGAGTCTTAACTTCGGAAGCGGAATCTAGCTTAAGTATCGACTCGAGTCGGCTCGGTTATAGGCCCTCAAGTCTCGTGAAAGAGTACGAATTGGGTCGGTAATTCTAAGAGTTTTTAGTTTACACACTCTTCTACCCCCCGTGCGATTCTTAAAAGAAAAATTTCACACTTTACATCCAAATTCTCATATCCCTTGGTTTGGCTACTTCTCCAGACATAGCATAAAACTTAAAAAAAAGAAGGGAAACGGACAGGAGATTCATCGTTTGGATTGTGGAAATAGAAAGTCCTTTGTCCTTTCGTTTTTTCGCTTTCTTCCAAGGATGGGGAGGAAGAAAGCGCAGGGGAGCATGTGGGTTGTGCGGTTTGCCAGAACAAGAAGCGGGCCACAAAAAAAAAAAAAACATGAAAAGAACGATGGGAAGGAAACCCCAGACTACGAGAATGTGCGAACGTAGCAGCAAAACATCGACACGCACGGGCGCGCATTGCCCAGACCACATCGTCGTTACGATCTTAGCACGACTGTTTTGCGGTAATGTCGGATTGGGATGCCGTGTGAAATTTTGAAGCTGAGCTCGGGGGGAGATTAGGATCACCACTGCTTTGTGTGGGGCTTGTGGAATCTCCACTGTGCAACCGTTGCCAGTCCCACTGACACCATCTTTGCCCTGCATCGCCTCTCTCTCTCTCTCTCTGTCTCTCTTTCTCTCTCTCTCTAGTACTGTAATATTCCTTGCGGCCTGCTGCTCTGTGGATTGGGGTTCACATTGGACAGTCTACGATCCATTCATGTCCCTTCAACCTTTCTTCTTTGGGATAATTGCGCAAATGGCCATAAAGTTCGGTCCAGTATCCAATACCGTCCCCCGAACTTAAAATCTATTCAATGTGGTCCACGAACTTTATTTCGATACTCAATGCCGTCCCTAAAATTTTAATTTTATTCAATTCGATCCATGAAATTGTAGTACATGTTCAATATGATTCATGAACCATACGATACTATTCAATGTTGTCCTTGAAAATGAATTAATAAAAGAATAATAATGAACATTTACATATAGTTCAGGAATTAAATTGAATATGTGCCAAAAAAGTTCGGGGACCACATTAAGAAAGTTAAAAGTTCAGGGAAAACATTGCACATTAAGCTAAAGTTCAGGAATCACATTACACATTTTGTCAAAGTTCATAAACCATTTGTATTGTATTTTCCTTCTTCTTTTTCCAATTCAGTTTGGCTAGGTTTAGTTAGCAAAAGCAATGGAGATAGGAATGTAGTTAGTTAATCACCTGTATATATCGTATTAGCTGGCGAATCTTGGCGATACAAAAGGGCATACATGGTATTCATTGATATGATTAAATTGCATTACTCATTGTCCTTTTCCATCATCGTTTTCGTTCACAAAAATAATTTGTTGCATAAAAAAGTTTGAAACACATGGGGGGGATGTTTGGGCGGGTTTTCCGATTCATTCCCTATGCACACGCAGCGATGAGAAATTGGAAATTATTTTAGTGGAGGACTTTTGAAAGGAACATCCTTCCCCCACCTGGCGTGCTTCTCGGGAGAGCTGTTTATTCCCATGGGCTCGCCTTTTTATAACCTTCCTCATTGAAATTTTTTAATCATCTTTTTTAAGTTAAGTATTCTTGCATTAACGAGATAAACCCATTTTCTTAGCATTAATCCATGTGAATTCTTAATATGGTTCGTTGACAAAATCCGCATCGTTGGCAAGGTTGGAGAAATGCGCTACTTGTTTTGAAACAGAGAGTAGCGTAGAAACTTGGGAAGAAAACCCTTTTTTTAAGGGTAGGTGAATGTTACGACTTAGATGCAAGTACGAGTTATTGAAAGAAAATTTGCAAGAACATATCTTTGCATATATAGGCCAAGTTTCGCATCTTTTGCACCTCATCTTCGAATCGTATTGATCAAGAGTCACCAACCTCGACTTCATCTGTTCACTAGGATTTATCATAAAAAATTTCATTAATTGCTGAACTTTTTGTTGTGACTCTCTCATATGAGTAAACTTTTATGGTCACGAAAAGAGGTCAAAAGGGAATCATCGTTCGGGTGGGAAAAGGGAGAAAAATTTAAAATTCTTATGAGGAGAGGGATAAGGGAATCAACACTCGGGGTAGGATTTTATGCCAAAAAAAAAAATCCTCGAAAACACACCTTTCGATCACCTCCATTACAAACAAGTGTCCAATAGTTTGAAAACATAAGCTTTACATTTCTTATCCTCAACAAGTACAAAGTTTAATCTAACTTTTGCAATTGATGATATTTATTCTCATGTTTTCGCATGTAGGGCTTTGTAACCGGATCGGTTCCATCCAGAATTGGACTGGATTGTCCTGAAAACCGCTTTGGTTCCCAATTCTAAGTGAAGAACCACCCAAGAACCGAACAGAATTTGGAATCCGTTTCATAAAGCCTAAAATCCTATTTTTTTTCTCTTGACATCTTCTTCTCTCCATCTCTCTTTTTCTCCATTCCCTAACCTCACTAGACATTTCAAGACACACACACACACTCTCTCTCTCTCTCTCTCTTACCCTCCTCTTTGCTCACTCATGGCTCACCTCCATTCATCTTTTACTTTGAACCGTTTTGTTTTTTATATTATTTTGCAATAAAAATGAAACGAAAAAGGTACAAAAGAAAAATAGGCTCTTGGGTAGACCTTGGAATTGGATACAAAAAACTGAGTAAGTTTTAGGACAAACAGGGTAAGTTTCAAATTTCAAAAACCGAGTACTCGTTTTACCCTAAAACCGATTATCATCCCTAGTCGCACGGCATAACAATAATTTCAAGTCTTGGAACTATTTGCGACAGTGGACAGTTGGGCTTGGGCCGCTGTGAAGACAAGAATATCTGAAAATGGGGATGCCCACCGGATTGGAACATGACAAGAGGACCTGCAAAACTTGAGTTGGCAAAATAGAAGGCAAATTTGAGTGAGTTGTTCTATTTGATGTTGACTCGTCCACAGATCAGATTCTGCACCTTGCTAGGAGACATTCCAATTATGTTTCTCTTATTAAAAAAGAAATTAGGCAGCCAAAAAAAGCCAAACAACTTTTTGCCCCTTTTGCTTTGCCATGAATGATTCATTTTTAGGCTCAATGGGCTTAAATTGTTTGTTATGTATAGTTTGGCACTGTTTTATGTTAAATTAGCTTAGATTTTATCGTCCTAAATGCAACTTTTAAGGAAATCTGGTAATACTTCCACGTGAATTTTCTAATCAAGTCTGGTACTTCTAAACTGTTTAATCAAGTTCTTCTAATTTTACAAATTTTCTAATCAAATCATTATGAGGCCAAATCCAGCTAACATGACATTCGGATCGCGATAGGCATAAAATTTTTCCAACATAGATGTCCATTTGGGTATCCACATTGGCTAAATCTAATTTGCATCATACATTGGTGTTGTTCACATAGGCTAAATTTTTCTACGGTGGTGTCCACATTTACTAAATTTTATTTGCATAATATCCTAGCGCTATAACACGGCCACATTAGCTAAATTTGGACAGAATTTGTGTAAGAGGGATTTGATTAGAAAGTTTATGAAAGTAGAATGAATTAGTTAGACAAATTAAAAGCACAGGGACTTAGATTAGAAAACACGTCAATGAACAAGGATAAAGGTAGAATGTGTTCAACATTTGGTGAATGATATCCTGCTAAGTACACAGCAAACCCAAAAAAAGTCATGGAGAGTAACGAAAGAAACATGAATTAGCATGCTTTTTTCTCCTTTTTGCTTCCGGAATTCGCAACAATTTATTCGGTGGCCAAGTTGGACTTGGAACACATCAAAATGTAGTGGCGGGTAGAATATATAGGTTTTCCATTAATTATTTTTGTTCATTTTTCTGGTGGAACTTTTGTTGTAAGTGGCAAGTGTGGTTATGCTCCTATTTGTTGTCTTGTTTGAAGGTGACTTGTATCGACTGTCGGTCTGTTCAATGGGAGGAACATGAGTGACTTTGATACTTGTTAAGGAAAAGATGCAAGTCATAGTAGAAAAAAAAAAGCCATAGAGGTGTAGCAAGTGCTGAAAATGTGCAATGAAACTCTAAATATAACAATCTGTGATGATTGCATAACGGGTCTTATTAACAAAAGTATACTTATGATACTAGTAAGATCAGAAAAGAAAAATAAGTAACAAGAATGGTTATTCATACATATTGATGCAGATCTGTATAATTAAAAAGAACTTGGTTTTCAACAGACATTAACAGTTGTAATCACCCCTCGGGGTTGGCATAGTTGATCGGGACGTGATGGAAGTGAAAATCATTTGTTCTCATCTCAACAGCTACATGCAAACTACGCTAGTTTAGGATTATATGCGGGATATTTCATGGGCCTATAGGTAGCAAGTTTCCACACCCGCGCCTCTGGTCAACTTAAAAAAAAAATAAATAAGATGCAATGAGTATGAGTAGCCACAACATGGGTACCGAATGGGCAAAATTGTTAATGAGAGGCAACAAAGTAACTTTGCTTGGCTTTAATTTTGACTTATAACCTCAGTTGGCTAAACGCAAATCCCTATTTCAGTAAAAGTTCGATTATGAGACCTTACCAATTGTCATTGTTGCGAAGAATGATACCGAACTTTGAGTGAATGCTCGTGCTTGCCATATCGATCATGAAGAATCCCTAGAGGCGGAACGATAGAAGACAAAGCCCGGCATGAGAGATAAGAGCCGGTCTCATTAGCCAAGGAGACTGCCTGTAAATCACCTAGGTCTCCATCACTCCTTGCTTCCTCTAGCACTCGGAAGCCTGCTCGAGCTCTACCTGAGCTCGTGTGCTTTTCGACATCGCTGAGACCCCTCGAGAGACCGCAGGCAAGTCATCCTTGGCTACAAAACAAGACTCTTGATCCTCATGTAGGGCCTTCTTTCTAGTTCTCTCGCTTCCAGATGCAACCCGCGTGTCTTGCATTCTATCCGGTCCGACGCATACTGCAACGACCTTAGAGCCCCTATATATATAGCCGGGATGATAAGCGGGAAGCATTGCCCCACTAGGCCGAATCCCTCGCAAAGTAAACGGGCATGACTATGCGTCAACATACGTACCAATTTGCATGATCCTTACGACATTGTTCTTAGTATGGAACATATTCGGGTCGTGGTCGATGCTGAAAAAGAACATTTTGGTACGCACTTGATGCGGAAAGCTCATAGATGTGTCTCGACTCTTTGCCATTTCCAAAGGTAATGGACTTTGGGGCTCGCAAAGAGGGGATTTAGTCACATTATCAGTTACGATTCTTTCCATCTTTGCAACTTTCATGGTCTCAATATTCTAATTCTCCTATCAACTCGTAGCCACATTTACACGTACCCGCAGCTCGCGAATAGTGAAAGTCAACCTCTCTTGGTGACCTCGCAATTCAAGTAAGCTGAAAAGCAAATCTGATTCGGCTTCGCAAGTAGTCAAAGCCACGTGTCCATTGGGATCTATGGTGGCGAATGTCGGAGTGTAAACTATTCGGTCCGGTTCAGGTTTTTGAAAATCCAAATTGAACTAACCGTTAGGGTATACACTTGAACCGAACCGAATTTTGAGCCAAACTATCAATCAAAAATATATTTACCAAATATAGGGCTATCAGTTTTGGAAGATTTCGAATCTTATTTTTAGAAGTTAGAAAGTTTTCTATTTTATGTATTTCTTTTCTTGCTAGTAAATCTTCTAGAATGTACTTTTGGTATATAAATACCCAACTAAGCTTGATGGAAATATACAATGATTTCTGTCTCAACACAAATCGAAAACCTCATTTCAGATCGGATCGATTTTGTTCGGATTTTGATTCAGATAAGAAAACCGGATATTAGAGTTTCTCATAGCGATTTTGAGAGGGATGAGAAAAAGTATTCGGTTTTTGTTGAGAATTTCAGTTCGGTTTGGTTAACCGAACTGAAACGAAATAACCCGAATCAGAAGAAAATAACGGTTATTTTTTCATTATCCGACCCGGAACCGAAACTGGAACCGAAACCGAACCGAACCGAGAATGCACGAAATTCTCGGTTCGGTTCGGTTCGGTTCCGGTTCAGTTCGGTTTTTGACACATATAGGACTTCTCTTACTAACTTTCTGTTGCATTCATGAATTTGCCAACTTTAGTCTGCAAAGGGTCTCAACGACCCAAAAGCAGAGAAGTGCTTCAATTGGATGAGGCAATTTGCCACAAGCGTCTTCGGTTAATGACCGCATCCATAACTTAGGGAGTGCATTAAGATCTTGAACGATAAGCCATTTGCATTCAAGTTGAGAGCTTTGCAAACGACGATGGATTTCTTCAAGTCGCGATCCTCACACAAACTTCTTGATTCTTTTGTGGGGAGGTCCCAAGCAAAATGACAAAAATTAAACATTAAAGAGCCAATCTAATTTATCAAAAAACCATGTTCATGGGTATTTTTTTTTAAAGTGAAATCCAGAAAAAGTAATGACAGTTTATTCATTTAGGATTAGGTTATGCGGTATAATTATTCTTAATTTTAAGAGTAACCCAATCCCGAGGAATGATCGTTAGCATCATCTAAGGTTGGGCCAAATCCATCTCGTGAGAAAGAGACGAGAGAGATGGAGATTGGACCCATCCATATACCGGAAAGGCAGCCCATCTAGCAGTTTCATGGGCAAGATCTAAAGAGAAATGCTTCCCAAGAATTATCTCAAGAATAGGCAAAAGACACAAATGGTTACTGAATTTTTTCTTTGTTCAATGTAGTCCTTGAAATTTGACCCAATGTATAATATGGTTCATGAACTTTTAATTTGTTCAGTGTTATTCTTGAACTTTTGGTACATGTTCAATTTAGTCCCTAAACTATATGAAAATATTCGATGTTGAACCTGATCTCTAAATAATGGAAGGACAACATTGAATATTTTCATATATTTCGGTGACTACATTGAGCATGTACAAAAAATTTAAAAACTACATTGAACAAATTAAAGTTTAGGGATCTCTAAATAGATTAGGCTAAATTTCAGAAACCATGTTGAACAAATTAAAAGTTAATAGACCACATTGCACATTGAGCCAAAGTTTAGTGACTATTTGTGTATTTATCTCTAAAGAAAAAGGAGAAACACTTGGTTTGCCTTTCAAAATACTATCTATCTATTGGCTAATCAAATGGTGATCTAGAGTATTGAAGGGGCCGAGTATGTTTGATCAGTGATTGTCAGGGACTCGATATATGTAACCCATGGAACATACGAATTGTTTTCGTTATTCTCTAATTAGTCTTGTGATCTGCAATCAACTCATTAAGTATGTCGACGTGCACACATCATTTAAGTCGCGTTAAGAATCCGCAACATGGAGCTAGATGTTCACCTCCCTCGATCGTAATTAGGGCGGTCGACTTTTTGATATTGCCATACCTTAAGCTTTCCTTTTGGACTAACATCGTAACTAGTTTGTTGCAAACATGCGACGAGCTTGCCTGAGAATGAAGAGGATTAGACCCCACTTTGCGAGTGCTTTTAGGAAGTGACCTAAAAACTGACCACTCAGACCATCGTAGACTTTGTTAGTTTTAAGAATTACAGAAGTAATTAAGGGTATTTCGCACGTCACCATTTTAAATAATCAAATATCTTATCGTGAGAGTACTGCAAAGTCATCCTTTTGGACGTGGGCTATGGAGAAATACCTAGCCAATTTTTAAGTGAGAGCCGTAGAGAAAGGCCTGGATGTTTGTTCATGATTGACATAAATATGTAGATGTTTATTTTTAGGATAAAAAGTCCATTTTAAGCAGGTATAACCTAGCTCATGAAATTCTGACCAAAAAAAAACCTAGTTCATGAAAGACCTTACTTACTTAATTCATAGATTTAGTAAGACGTTAGCCAGAGCCCTGATGGGCGACTACCTATAGATTTTGAATTTGTTCGTATGAAAAAGCAACAAAAAAAAGGCCAAATTATGCCCACGTGACATATTCCTTATGAACTTTTTTTGTAATATTAAAAACCTCAAATTATGCTCACCATGACAAATCTACTCTAAATTTTTTTCAGTGACATAAAAAAATAAAAAGTTATATATATGTGACACATTTACCCTCCATCAAGGTCCTATCAAATGATTTTTCAGCAAAAATAATATCATTTTTATTTCACTTAAGCCGTGTGAGTGCCATATCAACATTGTTTCCTTTTTAGCGTCCATAAAGACAGATTTTTAACTGTTCTCATTGACAAAACTTTGACGGAGGGTAAATGTATCGCATAAGTATAAGTTTGAGAATTTTTGTGTCACAAAAAAAGTTTATGGTAAATGTGTCATAGTAAACATAGTTTAGGATTTTTGATAGCTTTTGCCCTTGACTAATAAATAATTTTTCCTAATTGCAGCAACGCGGGTGGCATTAGGGGTACCCAAGGACCAACCCGCACATTGTTGGTTCCCAATTTTTGAGATCAAGGATTGACCTTGTTGAGCCTGGTACTGAGGACCGGACCGACCCTATGGGTCCGGTCTGATTCTAAGGTCAACCCAGGATCAATTGATTATTTTTTTGTTTCATTTTTTGTATTTCTTGAAAAGACAAACATACTATTTCAAATTACATATCCATTAATAATGCGACATTAAACAGCCAACCTATAAAAACCAGCAAATATCAAACATTAATATAAGATAAGATAACAACATAAAATTCACACTTCAAAATACATAATATAAATCATGAATTATACAACTTCATATCTTGTTCATTCTTAAATATTCACTTAAACTTCCTAACACCTAAAAACAAAATAAATAACACGCATAATTAGTACTTAACAAAATATATTTGTCCAGTTGAGTTGTGGTCGTCAATTGAGCGAAGTGAGTGGCAAGGTGAGTGAAAAAAGGTGAGTGGCAAGGCGAGTGAGACAAGCAAAGAGAGGTGAGCAGCTAGGCGAGCGAACATAGGCGAGCCGGGTGAGGCGGGCAAGCGAGGTGGAGACGAGCGAAGAGGGTTTCCATTTTTTTTTTGTTGAACTAGGGCTAGGTTGCTTTATACTTTTTATTTACATGGCAAACTGAACTGCATAAGAAAGAAGAGAATAAAGTAGGAGACGCTAGGATTTAAAATAGACAAAAGCATATAATATATAATATATAATATATAATATACAGAGTTAGTTCAGGTTTGACCAACTCTAAACTCCCAGGACCGAGAACAAACCCACACAGTACAGAATCCAAGGATCATAGGACCAAAGACCAATCCAAACCCCCTAGGAACTAGACTAGGGCTGGCTGGGTTAAGTCGGTCTGGGGTCGGTCCAGTGACCCTAGACCGATGCTCACCCCTAAGTGGCATTCTAATACAATTAAAAGGGTAGTTGGAAGAGAACGCTATGGATGACGGCGTTGTTTACCAATATTATTGCAAATCCCCTCTCTCTAAGGATGGTGACTTTGCTTAGGAGCAAATTTCACAATATATGAAAATGATTTTCTTTAGGGAAAATATTTTTCTCTATTTAGGTTAGAGAAATTATTTTTCCTAACTTTAAGCATGTCTATTTTCTTTGACCGTAAGAGATTACCTGTTGATTTATTATTTTCAGCAAATTAAACACTCACGAATTTTTTTTTTTTTCTCAAACGAACACACTAATAATTACACGAAAGAGGTGGAGGACACGTGGTGGCGATTTATAAATTCCTCTAGTGGGGTCCCCTCACTCTCTTATGGTTTATCTACCCAAAATCTTGATTATTTTTATTTTTCATTTCCATTTTTCACTAACATCATCGCTAATGTTTGTTTTGTTTTGGTTTTTTTTTATTATTATTATTTTCCTCAAGATTTCTTTCTCTTTCCAAAAAGTTGGCCCTTGGGCCAGGGACGGGCATCCAATACTAATGGAGGAAAGGAAGACGCCGAGACCGGTCAGGTCAGCCACGTCGCAACAATCGCCAGCTCAGCCAAAAGTTCTTTTGGGAGATAGTTCTCCCAAGGGGGGCTCCACTTTTTAGCATTATTTAATTTCTCTCGACAGTTCAATCACCCTTTCCATGACGTGGATGTTAATTCGTATTGACCGTCCGCTAATAGGACGATGACACGAATAGTTTCTGAATCACAACTTAATATTTAATGTGATTTTTAAATTTTTAATTTATTCGATATAGTCATTAAACTTTAACTCAATTTGTAATATTACCTTTAAACTTTATTTTACTTTTGGTCAATGTTTAAACTAGTTCCTAGATTACATGGAAATATCTAATATTATTCTTCAATTGATTTAAGTTCAGGAACAAAATTAAACATTTTCATATAGTCAAAGGACTAGTTTGAACATGTACAAAAAGCTTAAGGACCACATTAAATAAATTAAAAGTTCAGGGACAATATTGCACATTAGTTCGAAGTTTAAGGATCACGTCGAACAAATTAAAAATTTAGGGACCACATTGCATATTTAGCCAAAGTTCAAAGACCATTTATGTTATTTTTCCTCTACTAATTCTAGTATGTCTGTCATCTGTCATTTGACAATTTCTTTTACGACTGTCTGTCGGGAGAATCTATGTTGTCCTTACTTGCATCGATTGCAATAGGCAAACCCATTACAGAGCGCCTATGCAGGATCCCTTCTTTTGGCACTAGGTAAGATCGAACTGAGTAGATATAGAAGGAGTCGAACTTGGCACCCGAAGATGGATCGTAGCAACACCGACAAAGACGCGTCGATTGGCGGGGCAAGATAAAGAGCTCGGGCGACTTATGGTGAGATCCTAATCCACTCAAGCGACTTATGATATACGATGGCTAATATGCTACATTCGTGTCAAACAAAAGACGAAGGAGAAAAGAGAATAAAACCAATTTCCATAAATCGGTGGAAAGTAACAATAATTTTTTTTTATCTAGATTTTTACTCTTGGGAGCTCTAGAATTCATCGCCTCTCTTCCCAACAGATAACATAGTACCCACGATTTCAATATTTCGAGAAAGAAAAAGTCTAAAATTCTGTTACTTTTGTGGTTTGATATCTAGCTATATCTTTTTTTTCCTTCCGACACATAAATGGTCAAATGACTTTTTAATCAGACGGAAAAAAAACCACCTTTCCCACCGTAAAAAAAACAAGAGAGATTAAAATGGTAAGTGACATATTCTTCACTCCGCCTGCATTTTTTTTTGCTTGGGGCAATATTTACAGAAGAAAAAATGGAGGTGAATTTATAAAATCACGAACACCAAAAAACAGAAAAGAGAAAAAAAAAAAAGAGAAAAAGAAAATCGAAAGTCCACCAGTCCACCTTCACCACCTTCTTCATCACACTCCGAATCCCAAGTCCTCCTTCCTCCTCCGCCGCCTCCTCCATCCCTGGAATCAACGGCCCATGATCTTCGCCGCCGTCGAGTCATGAGCCGCCCCAGATCAAGAACCTCCGGCGACGGCGCCGCCGCGGCCGCCCCCGCCCCCTGCGACTTCTGCGCCGGCCGCGCCGCCGTCCTCTACTGCGGGGCCGACTCCGCCAGGCTCTGCCTCCCCTGCGACCGCCTCGTCCACTCCGCCAACCTCCTCTCCCGCAAGCACCTCCGCTCCCGGATCTGCGACGCCTGCTCCTCCGAGCCCGCCTCCGTCCTCCGCCCCGCCGGCGACCTCGCCCTCTGCCACGGCTGCGACCTCGACGCCCGCGGCGGCGGCGGCTCCTCCTCCTCCGCCTCGGCCTCCACCGCCCGCGCCGCCGCCGCCGCCGAGGGTTTCTCGGGCTGCCCGTCCTCGATCGAGCTCGCCTCGCTGTGGGGCCTGGCCTCGGAGACGTGGTTCGGCGTTCAAGAAATGACGGTGCCGGACGACAAGGCGTTGGGGTCGTCGTCCGAGGAGATTGGGAACAGCCGCAGCTCGCAATGCGGAAGGCGCAATCAGGCCGTGCGCAAGCAGCTGGTGGAGCTGTTCGAGAGGGATTGTTCGGTGGGCGGTAGTGGCGGAGGGGAGGATCTGGGGCCGGCGACGCCCAGCGCGGCGAACGCGGCGGAGAAAAGCGAGGTCGCGGACGGCTGTGATGGTGGCTGCGAGCGGTTGTTGGAGGGCCAGGGCGCGTCGTTCGAGTCGTTGCTCATGTTGACGTCTCGGAGGGACTGGGAAGAGAGCCTCGAGATGGACATGATCTGGGACTGCAATCCTAGCAATCAAACCACTCAGGTCTTCTTTTGTGTTTCTGATCGGCGGTCCTTGTTCATGCCTGGCTTGTTTGCTTCAGCTTTGCTCGCCTTTTCTTTCTGTTGAATTTGCATCTTCACTGATATATTTCTCATTGAATGATGCCAATTGCCAACACGAGCTTCCATGATGTTCAGTTCAGTGTGGTTCTGATGAATTATGAAGTCACTGGTTTAGTTTTACATGCCCATTGTTTATAGCTAAACCATCGGTTGGTCCTCTGAAGAATTGGTTTCTCTTGAGACATGGGTGTCCAGGTTACTCGGCAAGATTCATCCTTGTAATGTGAAATAGTAGGATTCCTCGTTCCTTTTGGTCGGTCAATGTGATAATAGTTAGGGAATGCCTGTTCTTACATGCTCCCCCCATTAGAGCGATTTTTATTCCCAGTTATTTCCTTTCTTGATTGGACTGCTATACTTTACATTCTTTGATGCTGATTAGGCTGTGAATACAGCAGATATGGGATTTTAACTTGGGACGGCTGAGGGGTCACGAAGAACCTGGCCCAGTGGAAGTTGAATTCGGTACAAACAGCGAAGGTTTCATGATCAAGAGTTATGATGAACTTATGAGAGAAGTGCCTTTGTTAACGTTGAAAGCCTCGGACGAACTGTACCACATGAATTGCTCTTTGGCGCACGAAGATATTGCATCATTGAATGTAAGCTTTTCCTATGTTCATGACCCGATTTTGCTTGCTCAAGTCAATTCTACGCCTTCATTATAGTCAGTCAGAATCAAGTTTGGCTGTATATCCTTAACGAGAAACGATCATGAGTAGCAGTTTTTCGTAGCCTTGGTCAATTCAAGTATGTAGTTGCTGCTGTCTGGACTTGAGGCGACATTTCTTATCTCAATTGTAGCCTGCTTTTTATCATGCCCTGTCCTGTCCTTAAGTCAGAAATGGACAGAAAAACTTTGTACCAAAACCTTGCTGGAGTTCCTAATTGTATGACTGAAAGAAATTCTTAGCGACTTCATAATTTCCAAGGAACAAAATAACTTTTTTATGTTGATAAAGCAAGATTGGGATAAGCGGGCAACCACTTGTTTAGCCTGCTGCTATACAAGATCTTTATTAGAAAAGGAAACAGATTAGTGATTGGTTTTAGTTGGAGATCCTCACTGATCTTTGAGAGTAGTTGTGAAAGGATTTGTCCATCACTTTCAGAGATCATGAGCTTCTTTTGACAATTAAACCTGATGGAAAAACCTACTCTTCCCCTCTGGCTCTTAACCATGATGATCACCTAGAATTTTGCAATTCAGGCATAATTATGATTACTCTTCAGTTCTTCCATTTCTGGCAGGTGAAGAATTTGCTTGCTCTGAACTTAATGCGAAGAGAATACACAATTTGTTCAGCCTAGTTCTCGCTTAATGACTTTAGAATACTGTCACACTGAGAATCTTTTTTAGTGGACTGAACTGAAGAGAATTGATCAGCGTGGATGTTAATCCTGGTTATTATTTGGCCAAATTACAGAATATTCTGAATAACCCAATTGCAAGGCATGGTTCGGCAATAATTGAGAGTGATATCCATTTAGTACCCAAACCCACATCAGGTACAACTCTTGCTAAATATGAAGCCTCGGTTTGCTCAAAAGAATACAAGGTTGGAGAACCAAATTTGCTCATGAATCATGACAGTGCAACAACAGTGGTTACATCAAAAGCCGACATGAAGTTACTGGCTCAGCACCGAGGCGATGCCATGCTCCGCTACAAGGAGAAGAGAAAAACTCGAAGGTAACATCCTGTAATTGCTTCTCTTATTCCCTGTTTCTTTGGCATGCTACATCTAGACTCACATGCAATATGTAGCACCTATTAAACTAAATCTTATTATGGACAGATTTGAAAAGCACATACGGTATGAGTCGAGGAAGACCAGAGCTGATACTAGGAAGCGAGTGAAAGGCCGCTTTGTGAAGGCTAGTGAGGAAGCTCCTGATTGTTGAACTCGCACCTGAACGAGGTGGTGCTTTTCCGTTTGTCAAAATATATGTAATCCTACTTTAATTTACACTATATAATTCGAGCGGTATTTTATCATTTGACACGACCTGAATTTCTGATTGAGCAGTTTTGAGCCTACCTAACAGAGTTCGCTTTTTAGGCTTCCGAATATTTTCAAGGGGTCGCTGACACGAAATTCTTAAATGCGGAGATCAATTCTGTGTATAGCGTACCTGTATGGCGTACACTACTCGATGAGTAGGTTGTTCATTGCAAATAAATCGTGATGTCGGTTGTTGCTCTTTCACAGTTTGGTCATTGCTGCTTGGTATGCGAGACGCTTGGGCAACAAGTTAATGTTGATGTTCTATCCCTTATTGCAGCAGATAAGGACCAGATCTCACATGAGACAATGCGTTTGTCCTTAGTAAGAGATTTCAGATAATCAATTCTTAAAGGAGTAGACTTTTGAACTAAAAGTTAACTGCACATGCTCATGACTCTGATCGTTATTTGACCATTGGAGTTCGACAATAGAGCATTCAAAGATGGCGCTTCTGGAATGTGTCCCAAATTATTATTTGAATAGTCAACTTTTTGCGCTTGCCCATGTGCAATTCTAGAACTCGAAGATTGATATCCATTCATTCATGCATCCGTGCATTCATTGGTGGTGCTATGTCTTGTAGTCAAAGGACTGAAAAGCGCGCAATGACATGAGGCGACATGAAAGTGTTATCTGACCATTCAAAGTTACCTTCAGTCAGCCGATCCAATCTGCAGAAGCTTCTCCTCTCAACTACTGATTAAATGATCGGAAGAGGACCGAGACAATCAATAATGTAATGTAATAGTTGGGAACTGGAGTGATGAAAATTCATAGTTTTGAATCCTTCCCCAGCTATGGTAGCTTCAAGTGGCGACAAAATTTAGCTAGTATAAATGGGGGATGTGCCTTCTGATGTAAAATGCACAAGGAGGAGTTTGTGGTTTTCTTGTATACTTGGGCATGATGGGTCCTAAGACGGTAGTTATGGCTCTTGTTGCCACAATTGCTATCCAATTTGCGAATTGTAACATGGAAGGTACGTTCTCCATTCCTCACTTTCTTACTGTCTAATTTTGCTTAGGATTGACATCCTATTCATCTTCAGATTCTTTCTAACTCAATCACGATGTTGTTCCCCATCGACACCAGTGGTGTTGTGGTCCGTTCAATATCTTCTCAAATTACCATTTTTGAGTCGAATATGGACTTGATCTATATATGAGCTTTGTGACTAAACTTTGATGTTTTTTTGTGCCCAAAAAAAAAAACAAAAGGAGATGTATTGCATGAATGGAAGACAAAGCTGATGGACCCTTATAAGGTGCTAGGAAGCTGGGATCCGGCTCTGGTGAACCCCTGCACCTGGTATCATGTAACCTGCAACAGCGACAACTCCATCGTCCGAGTGTAAGCTTTTAGTTTTGCTTCTACATTCACTCCTACAAAGCTCCTAAACGTTGGTGTTTGTTTAGCGCTTTTAAGAATCATTCTAGTTTATGTCCAACATAAGATCTATCAAAATGTTGCAAACCCCGCATGGATTTGGGCTTGTGCGATATAGATTCACGGGGACTAAACAATTCTCTTGAGGGCATTTGCTGGAGTATTGTTTGACTTGCTAAAAGATGTGATCTGTGTTATTGGTTGAAGGGACCTCGGAAATGCAGGACTCTCCGGACCTTTGATCCCGCAGTTGGGTCTCCTGGCTAATATGCAGTACTTGTAAGCAAACTCTCTCAGCTAAACATTTGATCAGCATAAGAAGAAATCAAATGGAAAACATACGTCTATTTTCATATCATCTGCTCATACCAATATATGATTCACAAATCTGATAGCATGGTATTCGGAAATGAGATCACCGGGACCATTCCAAAGGAGATGGGAAACTGGGAGAAGCTGGTGAGCTTGGGGCTTCACCAGAACAAACTCTCCGGCTCAATCCCTGCATCTCTGGGCCAACTGAAGTCCTTGAGGTTCATGTACGTACCCCACAGCAAACAGTAATCTATCTTCCCATTTCTAAACATTCAGATTCAAAAGTCCAAAGGCATGAGGGAATTTGTCTCCTACGCTGGGGTTTTACAGGACACTGAACAGTAACGAGCTGACCGGGACCATACCCAAGGAGGTGCTTGAACTTGTTCTCTGGGGCGGTTTGCAGACCCTGTGAGTTCTTTCATGCCTGGACACATAACAAAAGAACCCAAAAATTTACGATCATACGATGTGCTCGATAATCATCCGAGTCACTTGCTTATACCAAAGAAAGTCGGAACATATCAATAATTACATTTCTGATTTTTTCTTTATCTTCCATTTTCCGCTACCTTATCAAGTTTTAAGGAGTTTTCAACCCCTATGGCTGTATTATGCGGTGGATATTGGGTTATATGTATGGGCTGCCTATGTGGGGTTAACCCAGCCCATATTCAAATGGCGGTTATTTAAGAATTCAAAATAAAAGATAAAATATTATCTAATAAAAAAGTAAAAGAGATAGTGGTTATCAACAACATAACAAAAGGAAAGATTACGTTCGTTCCTTCTACGACTCTTCTCTTAAGCGATGAAAAACCGTGACTCCCAAGAAAGATCTCTCTAAAGATTGTTGCAAAGAGGAAACTTAATCTATGGACATCAAGGTACCTTCACAAATGTCATGTACCAATTTTTTTGATCAGTAATAGAACGTAATTCTTGGGCATGTATTCGATGATAAAACGTCATTTCTTGGGCATGTGTTGCATGTAGAATACGTTTCTTGTATTTAGAATTCAGAATTCGTCTTTTGAAAGTGAATTCATCAGTATGCTTGGCTCAATTAATATTTTTCAAAATGATTGGGATGGAAACTATTCATGTGGACCGGGACCAACTCACGGAAGACAGATTTGACATGGAAATTGGAGGGAAAGGCATTAGAAAGGTGTTTGCCTTCTTGGTGATAAAGTTGGTCAGCACCTTCATTGTTCAAACCGAAGGAAAAAAGAAAGGGTCCTTTTTCCCTCCCTCAGTTTTGACCATTTCCTCGTCGCTTTTCGAATTTGGACACATCCAAGCGACTATAAAGATCATAATGGTCGCTAGCTAACCAAACCCTTGCGACTCGGACCACCTTTTTCAGGTTGTTGGGTGTGTGTCATGATTAGCCACGCTTCCTTTTTCATGCTTTGGGGACGGCTATCTTAACTTTTTCGTGCTCTTATTGCTAACATTCAATGAAAAATCAACTTATTCAAATAGGCAGGATAATGCTCAATAGGGTTCTTCCGGAACTTTAAAGGTCAACATCAGCTTTGATTTTGCTTGGTTGTCCCGTGATAACGCATGTTTGGAGTCTTATGCAGAGCTTTTCATAGCCCAAAAATGAGAAGTGTAAATGATCAACTCGGGTTTTATTTCGTCTCTCCGGCCTTATTAGTTCGTGTTAGCTATAGAGACCTACTTTACTTTGGAAACGATCATGAATCCCCATTTCCTTTGAAATTTAAAGGCTCCATAGAGTTATTACACTCTCTTTAATTTCATCATGTTAGTTATGCTTTATGCAGATGCGAGATGATTTTTCATAGTTTGGTTTGAACCCACTTTTATCTGTCCTCAACTCCGATCGAACCCAAAAGAGGTTCGAAAGATCAAAGAAGAAAAAGCTGAGATTCTACCATCAGTGCTATGCATGGCTTAGTCAAGTCACTTCTTTTGAGAAGGGAAAAAGGGGGAGGAAAAAATCATGACCGGGTTGAAATTACAAACGATCTTTGTTTGTCCCACACGACAATCCATTGTCGGGTTAACAAAGATGAACACAAGTATGAGGTTGGCCTCAAGATGGTCCGTGGGGAGAGGATCGGCCCAAATGGAACCAAAGCAAAAATAACATCAAAAGACGAGTCTCCTCACATGGCAAGAATGAGTGTTTTGCTTCTTTTTGTGGACCTGCCTAACCTTGGATTAGTCAAAGCACTCCTGACTATTAGGTTTAGTAGCGTATGCTCATGTGTTCGGATGATGAAGAGAGGGAGATGCTCGATTGAGTTGGCCGAGTAGCCTTGTATTGTTACCATCACCGCATTTGAAGCTCAGCCAGAATCAATATTTAAAGTTACCATAGTCAGTCAGTAGGTTTAACTCATGACAGCCCGCTAATCACTCAATTCGTTCGAACCTCACCTACCTCAGTGCGAACGATGGCCAAGATCGTACCCCTGTCCCCCTTGCTGTTTCACTCCCGATTCCCCTTTTGACTCTTTCTTTTTCTCTAGAGAGGAGACCATAAGTGTCACGTGACAAAATATTACTGATAGTCATACTAAAAATATCAACCGATGATGGGGTTTTAGTTTTAAATGTTTGCTAAGGTTTAGGGTTTTTGGTTTCAGGTGCTCGATTGATAGCTTTTCATATGATAGTTGTGAAGAGGGCGACAAAGTGCATTTGAAATGACTAACCTTTCGTGAACGTAGATATAACTTCATTTGATATGTAACCAAATTCTATTTCAACTAGAGATAACTTTAAGTAAGAATCAATAGACCTGATCAATGAGCAGGCGGTCCATTAAGTCCACCTATGCTCGAAGGGCAAAATGAACAAATCTAGCACAAATCCTTCTTGGACCTGGCTAGCCTAGCCCTGACTGTCTATGCGTATATCTAGAGCGAGCGAGCGAGCGAGTGAAAGAGAGAGATATATCAACTTGGCTCCTCCTCATTAATGATCCCTACAAATATCTAAAATTGTTTTACCTGAAAAAAAATCTCAAAAGAAGTTATTACTTGGGCGAAATACGTCTCATAAATATATAAACTTGGCTCCTCCTCATTAGTGATCCCTGTAAATATCTAAATCTATTTTACAAAAGAAATATTTATTTAGACAAAATAAATTAACTCCTACTAATTAATAAGGTATACAATTATCCAAATGTTTATTCAATAAAAGGATTATGAATTTATCCCATTAATCAATCCGTTGACTATGTAGAACGAAAACGAAAACAGCCGGCTAATGAAAAAGAAACTGAAGGTATCAATTATAGAGATCGTAGAGGTCATATAGTGAAGATGCATCCTCCATGAATCCTTTTTATTTTTATAGCAGCTGGTGGAGTTGACTACTTGCACTCCAATTCATTGGTCAGCACTGCAAAAGAATGGATGCCAAGCACCATACATGTATATCTGAGATTCGGTTGAACTCCAATTTCTCTTTTTTTTCTTCTTTCTTTTCGGGTTTGAATTACAAATGTCATCCAACTAAATCGCGAAGACATCAATGCATTTTCCTCGGCAAAACAGCGCCACACGTTACGAGAATCTAGAGCATTTCTATTTGCAAAAACGAGAAGGAAAAGTTTCAGCACAAGCGAAAAGATAGTGGAAACAAAGTGGCAACAAGATTCACATTCTCAAGAACATCATCTGGACAAAGATCATCGGCCGAGGTAAACGCAGGGAAAACGCCTACCCGACGCAGCCACTGATCTCGAAGTCAAACGATTCTTCTCGTGCCAATGCTTCTTTTAAAATTAGTGCGCACTCCCAAAGTGGGCATGAAGAATTACGTTTGTTGTTGCTGTTGTTGCTGGAGACTGGAGTCAGATTCGACTCGAAGCAGGAGTCAAACACCCAACAGCAGTGGAGCACCCAGGAGGGGAGCGTTTCTTCCCCGTGTCTTTTTGGTCTTCTTTCACCTGCAACCTTTTCAAGAATGTGCATTCAAGAACACCCTCTGTTGTCGTAATGTATTTCCTACGCAGACGAAGGTCCTCTTCTTAGTGGGACCGTTCTTTTATGTTGCCTAACTTTCTCGATGCTTACTTTACACAAGGAGGTCCTCTTCTCTTTGGATACATTTTGATCTCTTTATCTTTCTTTCATCGATATAAGTAATTGTTACTTTAACACGATGCATAAAAAAGTAGTCCTCACTCAAGGCCTGTATTTGAATCACCATGCTTGCACATTCTCTTGGAATTACCTCAGGAGCATAGATCATGTCCCAAGTAATGATCCGGTATGTGTGGAATGGGAGGATTATCCTAGTAGGGTGCTCAAAAGCTATGTGCTTCTGATTCGAGACCAATTGATTTGAGTCGACACATTTAAAATATTCGAATTCAACTCGACTTAAATATTCAATGCTCATACTTGCCCCAAGCTTGATTGAGATTTACTTTGCAAATCCGACCTCAACTCAAATAAGCTCTTGAGCTTGATTCAACTTGAGTGAAAAAGTTTCACTTGAAACTCGAACTAGACTTGATTTCAAGCTCGAATTATAAAAAATAAATATGACTAAAACAAACTAGCGTCTACTTATTTATATTTATGTTTGTACATGTATAATTAAACAGATTACATGAAATAAAATTATTCAGGTTTGCAAGTCACTTGATTCAAATATTTTCAAACTCGAACTCAATTGGGCTGAACACTTTTGAACTATTAAAAATCAACTCGAGTTTGAAAAGAATCCGAGTCAAATTCGAGTGGCTAATGACTAATTTGACTCATTGCACCCTTACTTCGAAAGTCGTGACTTCACATGAGCAAAACAAAACAAAACAACAATAGTCCTTTGTTCTAATTACGTTGTACTCATCTATTCTCGAGGGCATACGTGAACATTCAAATCTTGCCCTTGGGAAGTATGAAATTAAGTCAAATATGACTAGGGAGACCACCCCCACCTGTTTCTTTTCACCAGTTAGAAACCTTGTCTATTCCATGCTTCCATGTTTTCCAGTTCCAGATCTAATGCCCCGTGTTATGAAATAACAAGAATGTTTTCATGCTACTTAGACATCCTATTGCGGAAAATTGCGACATCTAAAAAATTTCCCGATTAAAGAAATGTCTCTGCTCAGGACAAGTGTCCCTGTGATCTCGAAAGAATAGAAATCATCAAATTTTTCTTTTCATTTTGCCACAGCTGAGACTGTGAATGTGAAGGGTCGTGCTCAGCTATATAATAGTCTTTTGGGGTCTTGGTTCTTCCCCCTATGTCTGCCTCCTCCTCCTTCAAAGTGGTGAGCACTGAGCAGTGCCCTTTTTATGGGCTCTATGATAATTCCCCCCTCAACCCAACAGAGAGATTCTTGATTCCTTTTGGCTTCCCAGCTTTCTCATTTTAAAAGACTTCATCTCTGCTCTCTGTCTCTGTCTCTCTCTCTCTCTTTCTCATCTTTATATAACTGCAGGTTCCATCGTCTTCCTAAGCTCCAAGGTTCGAAGTTTGCACCCTCCGATGGCGATCTGTCTCCTGTTTCATCTCGCTCTCCTGATCCTCTCCTCCTCTTCGGCCCCCGCCAGCGCGAACTCAGAAGGTACGGCTTTCCGCTTAACTACTTAGAAGAAGGGGGGAAGAAAGATGTGTCGTCGTGTTCATGGTGTATTAATGGCTTCCTGTGATTGGAATGACCTGAGCAGGGGACGCTCTGTATGCGTTGAGGAGGGCCGTGAAGGACCCGGACGGCGTTCTTGAGAGCTGGGACCCAACTCTTGTCGACCCTTGCACTTGGTTTCACGTCACCTGCGACGGCGACAACCGCGTCACCCGACTGTAACTCTCTCTCTCTCTCTCTCTCTCTCTCGAAGAATAAGAACATTTTTGCCTCTACACAATCTCCTTCATGCATGTCTCCTCTGTTTTACCAAAGTGCATGCGGAATATTTAGCAGCAGTGACATATATCGATCTGGGCTTGATGCAAAAAAGAGAAGTCACCGAGCTGGGTACATGTTTTGTCTCCGCTACTTTCGCTGAAGGGATGAATGCAAATCAAGAATAAGTCGATAATGGTGGAGAGTTGTTGAGCAAAAGAAAGAAAACGGGTGTTAAATTGATGGCTTTAATCAAACTCGTGCAGAGACCTCGGGAATGCAAAGCTGTCGGGGAGCCTGGTTCCGGAACTGGGAAAGCTCGAGCGTCTCCAGTATCTGTAAGTGAAACTCCTCACAATCCATTGCCCTAGTCATATGAGATCTACAAGGTTGTCATTTTGTCAAACAAAATAGCACGGCAAAGCTAGTCTCTTCGTAACTCAAACTACCTAAGTTTGTACAAGTTTTTATTATGCGGATCTAACTGAGATACGATTTGGGGATGCAAGATGAGGTAAGTGTTTGGTATCTTGAACATCTTTCTGATACAAGTTCAAAGGGGAGGCAAAAGGACTAGGGGGAAGGGCAGAAGTGGGGTTTGCAACTGTTTTTTGGAGGACAATTAATAGAACGATGGCTGTTGCTGATGTGAATTAACTTTGCCCCCATCGAACACTCAAAAACCAGTCAAGTGTCATTATGGTCCAGGACCACGATAGATAGATGTCGGTCCTTGGGTTCTTTGCAATAAATTCATAGGTTGGGGAAATTGAATGTGTTTGATGGGGATGCACTATGCAATGCAGGGAGCTGTACATGAACTACCTGGAGGGCCCAATTCCAAAGGAGCTTGGAGGGCTGAAGAGCCTTGTGAGCTTGGATCTCTATCGCAACAACCTCACCGGCTCCATTCCTGCCTCTCTCTCCAAGCTCTCTAATCTCAAATTCCTGTGAGCTCTCTCTCTCTCTCTCTCTCTCTCTCTCACACACACACACACACACGCACACAACTATTAGGAAGGCCCATTGCTTAAATCTATTAAAGAGAGCGTTTAGATATACTTTTAACTTTTACTATACCGATCCCAAAACACCTGAAACTTTCACAATATACAAATAGCGACACAGAGATTTCATGTAAATTTTTCATAATTTGTTGAAATATACTTAATATTTTGAATTTTGGCGTTCCAAAGACACAAACAGCTGTGTAGGAGAACATCTAAGCGAATTTTCATACTGATAAGATGACACCATGCATAAACAGTTCATCCAATTTGGAAAAACTGAAAAAGGGATGTAAATGTCTTAAACAAACTCATCCAAATCACTTAGAGTTAAACATAATATTTCTCTTCTTCAATTTGTGTATGAACAACTTAGCTCTTCGATCTGTGGGAATAAATCCAAGGGGACACACATTACCCTTGTCATTATGAGTGGCACAGCCATTCTCATGGAAAACGTGAACAGGAGCAAATAATTTGAGGGGGTGTCGGCTCACGCAATGTTGTCTTACGCAGGCGACTGAACAGGAACAGACTGAGTGGAAGAATCCCAAGAGAGCTTACCAAACTTGGCAACTTAAAGATCCTGTAAGCCCGAATCACTTCAATTCTCTCACCCTTTTTGCTTCATTTCGCTCTCTTCTCTTAACTCACACTACCAAACCTGCACAGAGACGTGTCCGGCAACAACTTGTGTGGTACAATTCCTACCTCCGGCTCCTTCTCCAAGTTCTCCGAACAAAGGTTACTCAGAATTTGTTTTCATTGCAATCTTTTTCTGTTCTATCTCTTTTTTGGTTTCAGATTAGATTCAACTCTGGTTTTGAAGGTGTTTGGCTTTCTTTATATGCAGTTATGTGAACAATCCAAGATTGGAAGGACCAGAGCTGATGGGATTCGTGAGATACGACACCAGCGGGAGCTGCGACTGACCGCCTAGTAAAGAAAACGCTAGAATCGAGCTTTAACATACATAAAAAAAAGCTAGGAGGATCCTCTTCTCCTGTTTGAGTTTGGGATATGTATAGAAGTAAGAAACTGCTAAGTAAAGGAGTCGCGGTGGCGGTGTTTTTCTGTTGGAACTCAGATGTCTTATGGATACAACGAAATTAGGAAGGAGGTTCAGAAATTGCAAACGCAATTTCGTTAACATCGTGTTTCTTTTTTTCCGGACCTATATTACAAACTCCGTTCCTCGACTGATCAATCAATGAGATTTGTGCAAAGGTTTGTAATGGAAAGTATGTAATCCATTGCATGTCACAGAATCAACGTGCGGATCTACGCTAATCTCACAAAACCAACAGTGCAGCCAGAAGTGGCAACTGACCTCTAGTGAAGGAAGCGGATTTCGAAATACTTGTCTGCCTCGAACTAGCCGGCTCGAATCGCCCTCGTTGTCGGGGAGCCTCCCAGCTCTAAGCAATTTAACTTAAGTATTCAGTTTGATGCATATGAAAGATGACTATACAACAGTTCTAATTTTCTCCTGCCCAATGATGGCATAGTAAAGTCAACACTTTCCAAACATCTATGGTTTGTAACTTGAGTTACTAGGATTATAGGAATTATTGCTCTTTAAGTGGATCTCAATAGGTTACAAAGATTCTCCACAAGTGCCATACTTCGGCCGTTCGCAACCCAAGATGCGAAGAATTACATGTGACATCTCCACCTCCAGTAAGAAACGCAACAGGCGGCGAAGGAAACTAGGCGAGTCTTACTTCAATATGAACAAGCTAGGAAAAGTCAACAAAGAACTTCCGACTCTTGAAGAAGTCCAATTACAGGGGCAAACCAAAGTTTGATCGAAAACTCTGTATGCAGAGTTTCGTAGCCTAAGCAGTTGCGGCCATCGGTACAGATCTGTGGCACACTCTCTTTGCAGCCCGCACAATGTCCTCAGTCTGTACAAAACTTGAGAATCGGATCAAAGGGCACAAGGCAAAAAACCAAGGCTAAGTTAAGTTGCAATGAAGGAAAATCCGATTAATCAAGGAATATAATTAGATGCAACATCATGCGGTAGTCGAGAATGTTTGACATGATATGTTCATTGCCACCATCTGAAAAGCTTTCAAATGGATGAAAATCTGCCGCAAACCTGCTACGTAAATATACATCGAAGCAAAAAGTAACCTGAGGAAGAGCCATTCTTTCCAGGTTTGCCGCGTAAGGCATGGGAACATCGGCCCCAGTAATCCTCTCGATCGGAGCATCAAGATAACCAAAGCTGTCCTCAATAATCGACATGCTGCTCAGAGTAAGAGGCAAAAAGTATAAATATCCATACCATGTTTCTTGTGTCGCAAAATAAATCATGCATCACAGAGTAACAGTTTAAACCCGATCTCAGCGCCAACACCATGCTGGGGAAACCCTTCCTCAACCGTCACCAGTCTGCTGGTTTTCCTGACTGAAGCATTAATCGTAGGTCTATCCAGTGGTCGAATTGAGAGCAGATTTATGACCTGCTTCAGAATGATTAGGGATCGCTTGTACCGGACAACTAACACGTGCACTGATTCTCAATTTTAGTTTACCTCTGCACTGATTCCTTCCTTTGCAAGGATTTCAGCTGCCTGAAAATTAAACCCCAGGTCATTTCTAACTAGTTCTCTCTCAAACCTCGGAACTCAAAATGAAGGAAGACAAAAAGAAACAAAGAAAGGAATATGCCCAGCTGATTGAAGAAAGAAACATGAGAAGATTACTGCAAATGCCGCTCGCATGCAAGTATAAATGCAGCTATCCCAGAGACCCCAGGCCAAACCTGGGCAACCTTCCGAAAATTTTCAGCTCCGCCACATATTGAGGTGATAGAATAATAATTTTCTTACAACCATGGTCACTTAACATTGACGAAATCCTCCTAAAACTCATCGCATTGCCTCACATCAAGGAACACTACAGTTTCTTCACCTTAAACTCCTTTTTTCTACCAAAAGCAAAAAATTCTTTCAGATCAGCCTTTTTCTTCACATTGGTTCTTTATGGACTCTTACCTATGTTGGATATTCTTATCAGTTATTTTTCATCTGAGCACTTTTACCCGACTAAATGACGCAACCTTTCCAAGAACCATAGAAAATTCTGTACGCAAGAATTACAGAAAAGTACAACACCACTTCAAGGAAACAGATGCTCATCCAGTTCCAAAAGATTTGAAAACCAACTATGAGGGGGAAATGTTAGTCCCTCATCTTGGCTATGATAGCTGACATTGTAAGTCACATTCCCAATGCATACCACCAGCTGGTGAATTCCGCTGAAGAAATGTAAGATTCAGCCAAGTCCTTGCAACACATGATAATCACCCCATAAAAGTGCAAAAGCCAGCCACACTCAATAAATGAGTACAGAGAATCTGGACAAAAAGCACACTGACATCTTCAAGCAATAGTAGCAGCACGCACCTCGAGAGAAAGGCCAACCATTTTCGAAAAAGCGGTAATTGTGACATCCTTTCCTTCTCTCTCAATCTGTAACCATTAGAAGGAGAGACAGAGTGTGTGTTCAACAGAGTTCTACTGAAGTAAGAACAACAGTCACTCAGAGAGAAAAAGGTAAGAACAGAAATTCAATTCAGTCTCATAAAATTAGAGGATATTAAACCTTGGCCTTCCCTATTGGAAGACAAAAACTGGAATCAAGAGCTTCTGCTGAAACAGGAAAACGCTCCCCATAGCTGAATAAAAAAAAACCACATAGAGGTCTGTAAAAACATGATGAGGGGAAAAGACAATCAGTTAACACTGAGTCACCCACATTAGCTCATTTTCAAGGAGGACAACAGGATCAGGATCCCTTATTGCTGCTTTTAGCAGTCCACGAGCATCTTCCGATGAGTAGGGTGCCAACACTTTTAAACCCGGGCACGAGCCATACCATGCCGCATAACACTGCGCAGACTCCAAAAAAAAAGTGTGGTGATTGTAGGGTGGAGATGATCCAGAGACTGCATGTTGATTTAAACGAGGTGAGTTTAACAAAAGAAGACAAGCTAAAGCATGCACTTGAGAGTGTTGGGCACCAACTCCTGCTGCAGCTCCATTAGGTCCTCTGAAAACTATAGGGACCGATATGTTGCCAGCTGACATGTAATTCATCTTTGCAGCAGAATTTATTATGTGGTCAATTGCCTGCAGAACAGTGATAATCGAGGTCACTCTAAAAAGTCATATAAATGGTGTAAGTAAAGAGAACGCTGGATCAGAACGAGGAACATCCGAGACCAGAACCATGAATCACAAACGAAATGCACATTGCACTCCCAAATGTAGATCCTTGTACCTTTGTCATGAAGTTATTGAACAATTTAAAAGTTCAATATACCTCTCAAGTCTTCGAAACCATGCACCATAAGACAAATTAGAATGGGAGACAATCAAGAAATCTGTGCTGATTTCTTTCCCATTGAATATTCATCTAGTGAACATGGGATGCTTCCAGACTATCTTCTCATGATCAAACAAGAGAATGTAAGATTCTCATGTCATCCTTTGAGATGATAAGTCTGATTTACACTTTGTTTAGCAACTTTTCTCGATTGGTTGGTAGGAATTAAAAGCAAATGAGGTAAAATATAAAAAGAAATGAGGAAGAGGATCCCATTGTTTAGATAAAGAGAAAAGAAGGGAGTTGGGAAGAAATGAAGAAAACTACTAATCTTTATTCCTACAAAAGTTCCTCTCGAAAATAGGAGAGAAATGGAGGGTAATGATGGATGTTGACACCTAAAGGGGGAGGTCGCGACAATGGACAACTCCTTCATAGTTTTTGCAATTCTAAGAACATTCTTAGTAAAAGGTGGCAAACAATCACGATACAAATGGTATTTTGGTCTATCGATAAACTCCATTTCCCTCCACATTATTTCCCTTCAATGCATGTCCAAAAAGGGAGGGAAATCACAATTTCCATTTTCTTTTCCTTCTACTTCCATCCTGTTCTTGTGATATCTATATTTCCATAACAAATTCAGCAGTTACTGGCACATTCACCAATTTCCAGCGGGAAAACAGACAAAACTACATGGATCTCCGAAGATAAGTCAAAACAGATCCACACTCAGTATGACATGCACAAAGAGAAACTAGTGATCTAATCTGAATGTCATCAACCTTCAAAGATAGTGAAATATCATAAGGAGTAGATCAATAATTGAGATTCGCAACTGAGGATGCCATGACATGAATGAGGTGATCAATTAACCGATTGCATTTACCTTTTGGCATTCAATGCACATAGTTCTATGAAGAATGCTCTTATGCTACAAATCTACAAATTCAAGATTATAACCTGCATAGCGAAATTGAATGTCATAAACTCCACGACAGGCCTAAGACCATAGTAAGCAGCGCCAACTCCAACTCCAGTGAAACCAGCCTGACAAATACATGGAACAGTCAGGTCATGATTCCATTAAGCATTACTTATAAAAATGATGTTCAACCCTAGCATTGTTACCTCTAGAAGGCAATAACTAAAATACATGTGCGAATCAGCATATCTCAAGAATGAATCACCTCTGTGATTGGGGTGTCAACCACCCTCTCAGGTCCAAACTTCTGCAATAAACCTTTAGATACCTACATCATTAAATATTATAAGCTTAATAATGGAACTGGAATTTTACATAAAGATGTAAGCATTCTTAACATTAAGAATGCAGAAACGGTTTGTTCTGTCTTTGATTAGCAATCCAAACCTTGTAGGCTCCCTGGTATTCTCCAACCTAGATTCAAAAGAAACCCACGACAGGGTCAATAGAAAGCAAATAATATTGCTGCATGTCGAATAAATGTCTTGCCGTCTCACCTCCTCACCCATTAGAAAGACTCTAGGATCTGCAGACATTTCCTCATCAAGCGCTGTATTCAGAGCCTCTCTCACAGTCATCTGCGCAGATGATAACGCACTTATCAATGAAGTAAAGACCCTTTCTGAAGGACACAATGAATTTGTACAGGAGAGAAATCAAACACTTGCCTAAATCCATATCTATATCTATGAGCAAACACTCTCTCACTTTCGGACATTCCGATATTGCCCTGATTACTTCGTAAGCTCATTTCATTGAGTTAACCACCCGTTTGCACTCATTCGATGGGATGGTTAAGAGATTATCTATGGGTATATATCTGATAACTACGCACTACCACTATATCCACTTCATTAAATAATCACTCCTTTCCTCTCAAAATGTATTCCTTTTTTTCCCATACATAACCTCCCACCATCATGCACTAGCGTGCAGTCTTGAGCAACAAGCGAACATGCTGCAGCTGCAGAAGTCGATATCAAAACCCACCAGATTAACGATTCTAAGATGTATAACAAATCCACAAAAGAAACCTGCACCATCTTAAATCCTGAAATGCAATCGAAGAGAAGCAGAAGCACGCCCAGTAACATAGCATTATACGATCAGTCATTTGTTTTGGCTAAGCAATTAGGCAAAGATTATCGACAAGAGACTCAATTCAAAATCAGGGAAGACACGACAAAGTAAAGTTGCGCGGTACCTCTCTCGCCGCGGTTGCGTAACCCCGTAACCGCGCTGTCGCTGCGGCGCAACTCCTCCGCAGCCTCTCTCTTAACAACTGCAACAGAATGATCGAATTTGAAATCAGCTACTGAATACTAACCTGACGAACCATATCTTCCGCACTAAGTAAAACCAGTAAAAGCTTCCAACCATCAACAAACCAGAGGAAATCTAATCTACTCTCGAAAGCTTGGAGAGACAACCGAAGCAGACGTTCGCCACGCGAAGAATTTTACCACGGCATCCAAGCATCCGGCAGCGGCTTCTCGTCTCAGAATCGACAACATCCCGCGCTTTCGATCCTCGAATACGAGCTCGCTCTCAGCGGCCAGATGACTACGATGATCAACGGAAACGAGGCGTCAACACCGCCGCCACGTGCCGATCAGAGAAGGGAAGACTCTACCGCGCGGCTAGAAAAAACTCGGGACGTCGAAAGCCGTTGTCACAGCCGACCCATTTGAGTAGAAACCGAGCTCTTTGCGAATGGCGTCTTCGTGGAGGCTGGAGACCGCAGACTGCAGGGGAAAGAAACAGAGAGAGGACCGGCTGTTCCAGCTCGGGTTTCTTCGGAGAGACGAAGCTGACAAGACGAAGAAGCGAGAGAGCGTTCGAGAAGGGGAAGGAAGCTCCTGGAAGTCGATGGTGGAGCCCCATGAGAGAGCCGTGGCGATCAGGTGGAGGTCTCGACGTGGAGGATGATGAGAGCAGAGACCCTACAGCTCTCTCTCTCTCTCTCTCTCTCTCTCTCTCCCGGGGAAGATACGTGCGCGCTCTTCAAAAAGCGGAAACGGCAACGGTCGCCGTCGGCCGGCGGCGCCTCACTGGGCCCGGTAAATGGGCCGGAAAGGCCCGGCTCGTTTTCTTGTTGGGCCTGTCACGGCCCGAGTTCCAGGCCCGGGCCGCGTTCTTGCCCGGGCCATCTTCCCGCAATTTTTGGGGCCTATCCCAGGCCCAAAAACCTTTCACGCATCTTTATTTATTTATTTATGTTGCCCTTTTTCTTTTAAAAGTAATGTTTGCAGAATACTAAAGATAAATTTTCATTTAAAAATGTATGATATTTTCCTCGTGGAAAATAGAGGACGTAAATTTTACTTCTGAGTTCTTGTTGATTTTAAAGTTGCCGATTTAAATTCTATTTAACTCGAAAAATCGGAAACTCTTCAAAATATTCAAATAATGATGTGTGAAATACACTTTGTAAGTTTTTAAAGTTAAAATAGCATCTTTGAATTTCTAACTTTAGAGGAAAAATTGTAGGAAGTAGAAGTTAGGAATAATTATTTCAAGTTACCAAATAGTGCTTGAATTCTTTGTGGAAATCTGAATAGAATTTTTCGTAATCAAAAGGGCGAAGGAACCATCTACATACATAGAAATTAGATGTAGCGTAATAGGTTGTGAAATAAAAAATGGAAGATGTTAAATACTATTCCGAAAAAGTCTTGGCCCATTTGTGGAAAGTGGAAACGAAAGCGGAGTAATTTTGAGTAAGTGAATACTCTAAGGTAGGACAAGAAAAGCTGAATCTGGTTAATTCAACTTATAAGACCTTAACACATATCGATGTAGCCATGTGAGAACACAACATGGCACGCATCTTACAACAAACACGCACTTTTGACATAACTTTAATGGAATTGATACTATCGTAACATCACTACATATCAAATGAATCTTTCTTTTTTCGGAGAACTACTCGCTTATTCGCGGCCAAGGCAAACTGATATAAGTACATGGGCAGCGTCAAATGAAAATTATTTGCACTTGGTGGCATGGTGTATCAAATATGTGACGTGCATTTATTCAATCTAATACGCCAGCCAAATGGAGTTAGATCAAGTTCTAATCAATTGTGCTAATAGGCCATTTTATCTAGCGTCCGCATGTAAAAGCAGAGATAGCTCATTTTGTGTGGTGTAAAGAGGGTTGTGTAGAGAAAATTGGTGTCCCTCCATTATCTCAATGTGGAATCCAAAGCAAATACAATTATTAAAGAAGAAAAGTTTTTGGATTAGTGCTTGGTCTTTGAGTAGTTTGCTCCTGCTTCTTCACCTTTCATATTCGATACTCGGTCCTTACAAGACGGCGAAAGCTTGATGGTTAGGTGGGGGTCGGGCAAAATTTCGAGCATTATAGGAAGTCTTGGCCAATTGAATAAGCAAGTTGGGAAGTTCAGCATTTTATCTTGAACGATACAGCTCTTCAAAAGGGAAAAAGGAAGGAGACGAGAACAATATTACATCCCAAGAAAAGAGTGAATTTCGTTATCGTTTTGGCTAATGTAAATCTGGTCTAATCACTATTTTAGTCGCGAGGTATAACAATGGCAACGTGGCGTTAATTCCAGTAACATAGTCGTGCTTGCTGTCCAACTCATGAATAGGCCTTCTCCTTACAAGGGGAAAAGTGCCAAAAAAAAGTCTTAAACCTTTTGCTTTTGTGCAAATATAGTCCTAAACGTTTGTTTTATGTCAATTCAGTCATAAACCTTTTATATTGGTGCCAATTCAGTTCTAAACTTTTTTTGTGCCAATTCAATTATAAACCTTTTGCATTTGTGTCAATTCAATCATAAACCTTTTGCCTTTGTGTCAATTTAGTCTTTTCGATCAATTTTGGTGGATTTTTCTTGATGTGAACCTTTGTTTGGCCGTGACCAATCAATCATTGGCGTGGACAACTTTAATAATATTTTAATATATTTTTCCTCCCTCCCTCCTTCCTCCAACCCGAATAAATAAATAAGTATTCAAAAATATTAAAATATTATTAACGTTGTCCACATTAGTGCTAGTGATTGGCCGATTGGCGTCCACGTCAGCAAAATCCAGCCAAAATTGGCTGAAAGAACTAAATTGGCACAAAAACAAAAGATTTAAGACTGAATTGGCACCATGAATAGGTTTAGGACTGAATTTACACCAAAGCAAAAGGTTTAAAACTGAATTGGCACCAAAAAAAGGTTTAGAACTAAATTGATACTAATGTAAAAGGTTTAAGACTTCTTTGACACTTTTCCCCTCCTTTCGATGTATGTATAGTCCCGTGTTCAAGAAAAGACATATCCAAGCAAAATCGCGAATTGTGAAGCAATAAAATATTTATGTTTGAAATTACATATTTATAAAGGTCTTGTTAACGAGTGTACCGAGAATCTCAAAATAAAAAGAGCAATTTTCAATGGGCATAGAAGAATGTTGAATTATCTTCTTCACATGCTATGAATAAAGTACAAATTCAAAGTAGATTTATGCTTCTTATCAGTGCCGGAGGAACACTTTTTGAGAAAACCCTTTTCATAAAGGTGTTGATATGCCGTCATAGAAGTTGCTTCTGTATGGTTTTTACACGGCTTCTCTCTTATGGTTCGTTTCCTATGTCTGGGTTTCTTTTTATGTCTGCGAGTCGTGCAGTCGGAACGAGTGCTGGCCACTGTTCCTCATGAATAAACGTGACACCATGTACCTTCTGGTTTTCGCTGTGCCAGTGTTGTTCTATGGGCCGTCGACAAGACCGACCCTACCGCAAATTCAACCGATCTATCATCGCAGTTTGTATCCTAAACCAGAGTCTAAATCAGTGAATCTCTACTTCATCTGCGGGATTAGCTAGTTGATTTTGTTGTGTGTCTGTGATCGCATTTGTCAGGGGGTCAGCAACGATGGCGAAAATCTCTACTCCTGAATTCGCTTGACTCGAGTGCGCGCTCGTGTTTGTGTGTGTTCGTCTTGTTCCATCAAGTTAGGGCAGCCGCTGGGTTACCGCCGCAAGGGCATTATGGTGGCTCCAGACTTCCTCATTCCGCATTCTCCAGACATGCAGGGACGTTCAAAAACTGTTCATGTTTGACTACAAAGATATCTTTGCTTGCACGATTTGCTATGGTGCATGTACAGAAGCATCACAATCTTATGCGGTGTGGGTAGCAAAACCTAAAGCATCATCTTCCAAGAGAAGAAACTTTCGAAGAATCTGCGAGCGCTACGGGCTGAGTTAAAGTTTACCTCATCCCAAAATATTTATACCTAAAATAAGTCACTGGCGCATGGCATCTCATATAAAAGGATGCTTCAACAAGGCTGCACAAATTAAAGTGGCTATTGGACGTAGTTGCTCATTTTATCTTGAGCTGACTCTATCTTATGCGTCTCGACGTGCCTTCAAGAATCCAAAAATGAACAAATTCCTCTTCTTTTGTGCGAAAGAGCATTGTAGACCTCCTGAAAGGGAGCTGTGTGTAGAAACCAGAACAAGAGAGATTTCAAGAGATATGTAAGTGGCTCAATCATCTGATCAAAGGATAACAACTTCATGAAACTACTTCTGTTCTTGCCAGCAATGTTAGAATGCATGACATGACAATGAAACAAAATTACCCTTTCGAGTTCTCTGAGAAGGGGGACCCAAATATCATTTGGTTTAATCCATTTCAGCATTTCGTGCCACTGATTGAAGGCTCTTGCCGTATCATATCGTGTCACACGATTATCGTGAATTACATTCCCGTGGCTTGTAACAACCATGCATGTTTTCTGCCCCCGATAACGTATGCAAGATGAGTTTCATTATTAGATAACTTCGAGACAACATTCAGGACATCAAACCAACAGCATATCTTCTTTTAAAAGAACGAAAGGACTTGTCTTTAAAATTTTGTACGTGGTGAGGAGTGATCCGCTGCTACAAACACTCGACTCAAACGAAAGTCCATACCTTGCAGATTGGCGAAGCCGAGCATGGATCCGGCTTCGAAACTGCTCGCCCATCCCAGCAAATCCTACGCCAATAGAACTCTTTTAACTCAATTAGAATTGAGCAAAATCCCATCTGCTCGTTGTTTATTCGCCCCTGAAAAGAAACTTCTTTCCTGGAATTACATGGCCTACCCCCTTCATAAATAGCTTAGCGGGGCACTCTTGGACTGAGTTTGGATTCAGCTTTCCCCCAATTTCATTCCTGCAAATTGCTCGAGAATGATCCCCCAATCATGGAGAAAAACATAAAGCAAGCACTTGCAATAGAAAAGAAGTAAAAGTTAAAGAAAGGGGAGATTCGTTAAGGAGAAAAAAGCGAACGTTTTGAGACGCACACAGCAAGGCACCATCGTTTCCTTACATTAAAGTTGTGATGGTACCACCCTGGTATGCGCCTGAAAAAACCATTTTCTCCTTCTCTTTTTTCTCTCTTCCCTCTTTTTCTCTGGAACGTGAAGATTGCTATATTTATAATCCAAACACAAACACACACATATATATTAAGGGAACCCTTTAGGGTAGGAAAGGGCCACGTCATCTTGAAACCTAGAAAATGACAAATGGCCAAAAGAGAAATGAAAACGAAAAAAGATGGGATGATTTGCTTCCGTCCCTTGGGAAAGTGAACCCGAACGAAGGTGCATACGTGTCTGCCTTATAAAAGGCAAATCATGGCATTTTCCACCGTTGCCATGCACTTGCTTATCATCCCAATTCCTCCTCTCTCTGCTTTTTTCTTGTGAAGAAACAAAATCCCAAATAATACCAAAAGAAAAACACAATAAGATAAGCCGACAGGCCACCGGGCGGCAGTTCATTGCCAGGGGATCAGGGAGGGGCATATCTAAACCCGCGCGGTGGAAGAAGGTGACAGGTGGCCACGGGCCTGCAATCCGTGCTTCCATTAAAAAAACAAATGAAAATGCGCCGATCCACGTCAGTTTCGAGTTAAATCATATCATGCCGCCTCTCGTCAAATCGAATTTCTATTGATAAATTTATGTCAGGGATGAGTAGTAAATCTTTTAACAATTGACTCAATTGATTAGGGCCCGTCGAGGCTTCTAGCTCGGGATGTGAACATTATATGTTCAAATCCCATCGATTTTATGAAGTTTGCAAGAGCTCGTGAACCTTGCAAGTTTTAAGTTTTTCTTTTCAACAAGAAAAAAAAGGATTTTTATCACTTTATCTTTTGAATAAATGACACAAATAGTCAATGAAGTTCAGTTTAATGTGCAATGTGGTTCATGAACTTTAAATTTATTCAATGTAATCCTTAAACTTTAACCTAATATGTAATGTCGTTCATAAAATTTTAATTTGTTCAGTCGAGGGATTAAATTGAATATGTACTAAAAGTCTAAGAATCACATTAAATAAATTAATATTTATGTATAAATTCATGAATTATATTAAATAAATTTAAATTTTAAGGATAATGTTACGTGTTGAATCGAAATTCAAAAATAATTTGTTTCTTTATCCCTTATCTTTTCATACTTTGTTGCGTGCGTACGGCGTCGTAAGATCAGATCATTTGGGTAAAGCTAGGTAGGAGGGATCGTGAAGACCGCGGCATTTCCTACTTTTTCCCACGTGAAGCTCATCCTCTCGTCGCATTCACATCACCTTCTTTTACTTTAGGGACAAGTGGAGAAAGAGCATTGAATCCGCACCGCACGTGGATCATGTGCAACGTGTCCGTAAAAAAAAGTACATTCGTTGTCTAAGCAATCGGGTTTTTGATACAATACAGAAAATGGTTTTGTCCGCGCCCGGGAGACAGGGATATGATAACCGAATACCGAAAAAGTGAAAATCTAATAAATTGAAATAAAATTAATGGAGTTTTATAAAAAGGGGTTCTTTTATTTTTGTGATTTTGGTGGGGGTTGCTTTTCGATGCGAGTACTTGAATTAAAAATCACAAAAAATATATATGGCATTTGAATTTAAAGTGTTAAAAGGACAAATTCGCAAGAATTTGAAGGGATAGGTGAAAGTGCAGAAGAACTTGTGTTTTGTTATTTGCAAAGATTACAACATAGGTACTGATATTCCACTAACGGTAATTACTTACAAGTGGTTACGAATTTTGAATCAATAATAACTTCCTTGTGCCATTTATAGTTATAAATAAACAATTCCCGAGATCTTTGGCACGTTCCCTAATACTTTATTGATGGTTATCTATCAGGAGTTACAGTCTTTGAAATCATAGGGATAACCAGCCAGCAATCAAGTGCCCGTGTTGATCCATCATCTTTATCTTCGCGCTCTAATACTTAGCAAAATCTACAATAGTTAATTGTCGATGACCCCTGTTGACCGGTGAAGGCACTCATCGAAAACTCCTGTATTGTTTGCTCTCGATGGCTTCATTGGCGAGGTGCCAACTCATTTTGAGTGATCCACTATTTTGTTTATCAGTGACTTCAATTTCGACCAATATTTACTCACATAGACTAAATCTATCACCTGTAGATAATAACCAAAAGTTAGTCATCTTTTCGCATCTACAAATATTTAGTAAAGATTGGGTTTATGATTACATAAAATGAACTCGAGTTTAAAGATCATGACCAAACCAGCTCACATAGATAAACATGTTAGAGCATCTAGATTTTAGATTCGGATTTTCATAAACCTACTAGTATTTAAGTGGTACGTGAAAACCATAGGAGGTGTAGTAGGACGTGAGCTAGAGTGAACTTAGACTCGAGCCTCGCTAGGATTGGCTTGAAAGGTAAGGTTTGATGGATTTGAGAGGAGACAATGACACAAACAGTCCATGAAGTTTGATCCAATGTGTAATGTAGTCTTTGAACTTTTAGTTTGTTCAATATAATTCTTGAACTTTTAGTTTAATATTCAATGTGGTCCTTGAACTTTTAAATAGTTCAGTGTGTTTCCTAAATTGTTGATACATGTTCAATATAGTCCTTAAATTATATTAAAATATTCAATGTAATCCTTCAATTAATTCAAGTTCAGGTTCTATATTGAATATTCTCATATAGTTTAGAGACTATGTTGAATATGAACTAAAAGTCTAAGGAACAAAGTGAACAAATTAAAAGTTCAGGAATCATATTAAGTAAATTAATAGTTTAGGGACCACATTACATATTGAGCCAAAGTTCATGGACTATTTGAGTCATTTTCCCATTTGAGAGTGGCCAGTATTATCACATTCTTCATCAACATGGTAAATATATGGAGACACTTTGATTTTAGGGTTTGTTTTTTGGAAAACAGTTTCCTAAAAATATCGCTTATATAGTTTAAAATAATTAGCTAGTGAAATCTTTTTTTCAATTACCAACATCAATTCCCGTCTTTTGACAAAAAAATGATAATTTATATCTAAATATTTTTCAAAGACGATGAAAATATTTTTCTTTCATTCTTTTTTTTTTGTAAGCAATACAAGTAATCATTTTTAGGAAAATGATTTGCAAATCCTTCATTTTTCATAACCCTAATAGGAGGCCCACCATAAACAAGTGGATTTTGCAACTTCATGGGCTCAAGTCTAGTTCCACAACTGTTGGAAGCAACCTACACATGCAAAGTCCATATCAACCTACAACTTCATGGGATTTTGATAGCTTTTCTTAATTAGTTCTCTCTTCTCCTCTTGACCATAGTCCATTTCATACTTGAGATTGTTTAAGTATAGATATGACTCCATCATTATATCTCAATTAGTCAATAGCACACATTGCTTTCTACAGGGATTATGCACCCCTAATGTGATAGTTGCTTGTTTTTTTCAATTGACAGCTAATGGCAAGTCGTGCTCAAACAGTGTATGAAGTAGCTGCTATACGAATATTATTCAACATGATTCGATTCCTGATATTCAATTCCAATGATGCTGATAGGGATAAGATGTGACAATATTTTCTTAAGATGCCGTGGTCCATTGTTGACGGGTGCGTCTGTGTGTGAAAGAGAAAAGAGTGAGAGTGAGAGGGGTGATGAAGCCAGAAGATTGATAGTGCCACTTGCGGGGAGATCAACATGTCATTTCGAGTTCTTTGCAAAACTTGCTCACTTGATTGTCACTTTGATCCACTGCCTTTTCTCTTAGCACACATAAATGTCCGAAATTTTAGCAGTTTGTCAATCATTCATCATTTATCAATTCCAGCAAATCCTCTCATTTGCGTGAAATCAGATATGAGATCGCACCGCCAGCATTGGAATGGGAAATCTTACGCGAGGGACGCACGACTCGAGCTCTCCACGGGAGAGACCGTATGATTAGTAACTTGTGCGTCTTTCCGATTTTCAGAAAATGGGTTTCGCCTCTACCTTTTTGCTCCTAACACGCGCCCTTGGGATACTAGAATGGATGTTGCTGTTTCGAAATTAAAGTGAATTTAGGTATTGTGCTACGCTAACATAGAGGTGGTGGAAGTAGCGGCATGTCGTAGGTGATTGTAGCTGTCGCATGGTTGCGGATCGTGTGGTATAGGTCCCTAACACTCCTAGGTGTTTTCTTAATTTCGTGATAAGTGGACTTTAGTTTCGCTAGGATTTGATCCTAGCTTTCGTGTTCCGAAAGCTTTGGATACTTCTAGGTTGCACAAATTCGAATGAGATAAAGATTCGTCTTCACCGCCAAGATGGTTTGGGATGGACCTTGAGGACCAGGCACAGGTGAGCCTCACATACCTTCGATTGGGAAATACATCAAAAAGTTCTAAACTTATTGCAGTTATACTAATTGAGCCCTAACCCTTTTGATAATTTATCAATGTAGTTTATCTGACCAATCTTGATCGAAAATCGTTGACATGGACGACAGCCGTCCGAAAATCATTGACAAGGTGCCGACTCATTTCGAGTTATTTACTGTTTTATTCAATGGTGACTTCAATCTCGATTAATATTTACTCGCACAGACTAAGTCTATCACCTGTAGATAATAACTAAAAGTTAGTCATCTTTTTGCGTCTACAAATATTTAGTAAAGATTGGGTCTATGATTACATAAATTGAACTCGAGTTTGAAGATTATGACCAAACCAGCTCACATAGATAAACCGGCCGAAAAAAAGATAGGATGCTTTGCTTCCGTCCCTTGGGAAAGTGAGCCCGAACGAAGGTGCATACGTGTCTGCCTTATAAAAGGCGAATCATGGCATTTTCCACCGTTGCCATGCACTTGCTTATCATCCCCATACCTCCTCTCTCTGCTTTTTTCTTGTGAAGAAACAAAATCCCAAATAATACCAAAAGAAAAACACAATAAGATAAGTCGACAGGCCACCGGGCGGCAGTTCATTGCCAGTCGAGCAAGGAGGGGCACATCTAAACCCATGCGGTGGAAGAAGGTGACGGGTGGCCACGGGCTTGCGATCCGTGCTTCCATTAAAAAAACAAACGAAAATGCACCGATCCATATCAGTTTCGAGTAAAATCAGATCGTGTCGCGTCTTGTCAGATTAAATTTCTATTGATAAATTTATGTTAGGGATGAGTAGTAAATCTTTTAACAATTAGCTCAATTGATTAGGGCCCGTCAAGACTTCTAGATCAGGATATGAACACTATATGTTCAAATCTCATCGATTATATGAAGTTTGCAAGAGCTCATGAACCTTGCAAGTTTTAAGTTTTCCTTTTCAACAAGAAAAAAAGGATTTTTATCACTTTATCTTTTGGATAAATGATACAAATAGTCAATGGAGTTCAGTTCAATATGCAATGTAATTCATAAATTTTAAATTTGTTCAATATAATTCTTAAATTTTAACCCAATGTGTAATGTCGTTCATAAAATTTTAATTTATTCAGTCGAAAGATTAAATTTAACATATATTAAAAGCCTAAATATCATATTGAATAAATTAATATTTATACAAAAATTCATAAATTATATGAAATAAATTTAAAATTTAAGGAAATATTAAATTGAATTAAAATTCATAAATAATTTGTCTCGTTATCCCTTATCTTTCCATACTTTGTTGCTTGCGTACGGCATTGTTAGATCGGATCATTTGGGTAAAGCTAGGTAGGAGGGATCGTGAAGACCACGGCATTTCCTACTTTTTCCCACGTGAAGCTCGTACTCTCGTCGCATTCACATAGCCTTCTTTTACTTTAGGGACAAGTGGAGAAAGAGCATTGAAGCCGCACTGCACGTGGATCATGTGCAACGTGTCCGTAAAAAAACAGTACATTCGTAATCTAAGCAGTCGGGTTTGTGATACAATACAAAATATGGTTTTGTCCGGGCCCGGGAGACAGGGACATGATCACCGAATACCGAAAAAGTGAAAATCTAATAAATTAAAATGAAATTAATGGAGTTTCATAAAAAGGGGTTCTTTCATTTTTGTGATTTTGGTGGGGTTGGAAGCAATTTTGAAAGGCTTTTCAATGCGAGTACTTGAATTAAAAATTGCGAGAAATATAAAAGATATTCGAATTTAGAGTGTTAGAAGGACACATTCTCAAGAATTTAAAGGGATAGGCGAAAGTGCAGAAGAACTTGCGTTTTGTTATTTGCAAAGATTACAACATAGGTACTGATATCCCACCAACGATAGTTACTTACAAAAGCGGTTATGAATTTTGAATCAATAATAACTTACTTGCACTATTTATAGTTATAAATAAGCAATTCTTGAGATCTTTGATATGTTCCCTAATACTTTATTGATGGTTATCTATAACGAGTTACAATCTTCAAAATCATAAGGGATAACCGACTAGCAATCAAGTTTCTGTGTGGATCCATCATCTTTATCTTCGTGCACTAATACATAGCAAAATCTACAATAGCTGATTGTCGATGACCCCGTCGACCGGTGAAGGCACTCATCGAAAACTCCTGTATTGTTTGCTCTTGACAGCTTCATTGGTGAGGTGCCGACTCATTTCAAGTTATCCACTGTTTTGTTCATCGGTGACTTTTGTTTCAATCAATAAATACCGCACAGACTAAGTCATCACATGTAGATAATAATCAAAAGTTAGTCATCTTTTTTCGCGTCTACAAATATTTAGTAAAGATTGGGTATATGATTACATAAATTGAACTGGAGTTTGACGATCATGACCAAACCAGCTCACATAGATAAACATGTTAGCGCATCTAGATTTTAGATTCGGATTTTCATAAACCTACCGGTATTTAAGTGGGACATGAAAACCATAGGAGGTGTAGTAGGACATGAGCTAGAGTGAGCTTAGACTCGATCCTCGCTAGGATTGGCTTGGGAGGTAAGGTTTGATGGATTTAAGAGGGGATAATGACACAAACAGTCCATGAACTTTGATCCAATGTGCAATGTGGTTCTTGAACTTTTAATTTGTTCAATACAGTTCTTGAACTTTTAGCCTAATGATCAATGTGATCCTTGAACTTTTAATTTGTTTAGTGTGTCTTCTTACCTTTTGGTACATGTTCAATATAGTCCATGAACTATATGAAAATATTAATTCAAGTTCAAGACTACATTGAATATTTTCATATAGTTTAGGGACTATGTTAAATATGTACCAAAAGTCTAGGGAACACGGTGAATAAATTAAAAGTTTATGGACCATATTAAACAAATTAATAGTTTAGAGACCACATTGCACATTTGGCCAAAGTTCATAAACCTTTTGAGTCATTTTCTTATTTGAAAGTGGCTTGTATTATCACATTCTTCATCGACATGGTAAATATATGGAGACACTCTGATTTTAGGGTCCATTTGTTTCACAGAAAAATATATAATTTGGAAACCAGTTTCCTAAAAAAAAAATCGTTTATGTAGTTTAAAATAATTAGTCATTGAAATCTTTTTCTCAATTACTAACAACAATTCATGTCTTTTGACAAAAACATGACAATTTATGTCTAAATATTTTTCGAGGGCGATAAAAATATTTTTTTTTAATTTTTTGTGTAAGCAATACAAGCAATCATTTTTAAAAAAATAATTTTCAAATTCTTCATTTTTCATGACCCTAACAGGAGACCCACCATAAACAACTGGATTTTGCAACTTCATGGGCTCAAGTCCAGTTCCGTAACTATTGGAAGCAACCTACACATGTAATGTCCATATCAACCTACATCTTCATGGGATTTTGATAGCCTTTCTTAGTTAGTTCTCTCTTCTCCCCTTGACCTTAGTCCATTTCACACTTGAGATTGTTTAAGTATAGATATGATTCCATCATTATATCTCAATTAGTCAACAGCACACATTGCTTTATGCAGGGATTATGCACCCCTAACGTGACTGATGCTTGTTTCTTCAGTCGACAGCTAATGGCAAGTCATGCTCAAATAGTGTACGAAGTAACTGCTATACGAATATTATTCAGCATGATTTGATTCCTGATATTTCAAATTCTAGCGATGCCAATGGGATAAGATGTAACAATCTTGGCTTATGATGCTAGGGTCCATTGTTGATGGGTGCGTCTATGTGTGAAAGAGAAAAGAGTGAGCGGGCGGAGAGCGGATTAGGCATTTAAATTTGCGACGGAAAAAAAATCGGATTAGCGACAGATTTTGAGAAGGAAAACATTCCGTCGCTACTAAATTTTCGGCGGAAATTTTGCAACGGAAAATTCAAAAAATCCGTCGCCAAATCCATGAATACAATCCGACGGATTTTGAGAATTAAAAAAAAATCCGTCGCTTAAATATTTTAACTCAATCCGTCAAAAAATTCGTTATAAAGGTCGTCACATTTGCGGCGAACTATGTCGCAAAAAAATCCAAAAATCCATCGCAAATTTTTAAATTTTGCGATTTAACTCTATCCGGAAAATTTCAAAAAATTCATATAAAATTTGCAACGAACTCTATCCCAAAATTGAAATTTGCAAATTTACCGTTTGCAAAATTTGTAAAATTTGTCGCAAAATTGTCGGAAAATTCGTCGCTAATTTCATCGCAAATTAGCAACAAACTTTAATAATAGCAAAATTCGCAATCCGCATTCATTTTGATTAAATTTTTTTTACCATGTACAAAAATTTAAATTTTGAAAGTTGGTGGCCACAAATATTCTAAGTCATTCCAAATTTTTGTAAGAAATAAATTATTATTATTGTTAAATTTTTTGGGACCTAAAAAATAATTTCACTAAAAAGTTGGTGGCTACCAATATTCTAAGACATTATGTAAAGTTTTGAATTTTTAAATTTTCAAGAATTTTAAATTATTATTTTTAATATAAAAATTTTTCCGTAAAAAATCATTTCCATAATAAATTCATCCATTAGGTAATTAACAAATTTTAGTCCTTCTTCCCAAAAGCCACATTAATCCTTAAAAAAATATGTAATTTAGCCAATGAAAAGTGATCCTAAATAATTAAACAAGTCCGACTAAAGAATCCGAATTAAAATTTTTTTTAAATTCTAATTTTGAAGATTTTTAAATTTAATTTTTTTTGCCATCTAACTCTATCCGTCGCAATTCTGTGTATTTTTGAAATTTTATAAATTTTCTTCACAAAAAAAAAAATTTCGTGGCAAAATTAAAGCCATTTTCGTAAAATAGAAATTTTAATTTTTAAAATTTTTTCCGGGTTAAAAATTAAAATTGAAAATGAGTGGGCAATATTAATTTTTGCAATTTTAGTGATATTAAATTTTAGTTTGTTAATATTTTAAAAAACTTTTACGGTCAAATTTTCATATTTGTTGTCAACATATACCGTTTTTTTTTCCATAATTTTTCATTATTTTCCGTGGAAAACGCTTTAATAAATTATTGTCCATATCAAATTAAAGGAGACAATGACATATAATTGAAAGTGATCCTAAATAATCTTAAAAAGACTAAAACGAACAAACCATAAATGATGGCTAAAAGCAAAACAATGACATATAATTGAAACAAATAACAAAAGAAAAGTTATGGAGTTGGACATACTTGGTTGCTAGGTCGAAAAAATTATTTGATATCAATCTTACAATACATTCAAAACATGAACTAAGAGACGGGACAACAATAGAAGGCGCAAAAAAAAAACCATACAGAAGAGAAGGCGTGGCTTTGGTACGATGAAGAGGACACCAAAAAGTAGTTACCTTTGTCGAGACACGAGAAAAAATGTCAATACATAAATCAGTCCGAATAAAAACGTTTATGCGTGGATGTGGAACTAGGTGTAAAATAACAAAAATACGTTTCAGGATGAACATAAATATTCTTACATATGAATATGTATGAAATTATGAAAAATCAAGATTATGAACAATTTTACCCAGAATTTTAACTAGAAAGGTGGAGAAAATCATCATCATCATCAACATCAGTTTCTCGGCATCAATGTGTTGGTCATCATTGTGCCCATCACCTATTGGATTGGCTGGAGATACTGGAGAAGGACCGTCATTGCGATTAATTTTAAGACATTAGGGACCAGAATATTTCCACCGCAAAAAATTTTTTGATATCCAAAAAAAATTGCGACGGAAATAAAAAATCAATCGCAAATTTCGAGCAGAAAAATTCCCTTGTAAAATTTGCGACGGACAATTTTAGTCCGTCGCAAATTTCGAACGGTTCAAATTCCCTCGCAAATTTGCGACGGACCATTTTAGTCTGTCGCAAATTTGCGACGAACATATCTTAGTCCGTCGCAAATTTGCGACGGTCAGGTTTGAGTTTTGCGACGGATAAAAATTTGCAAAATTTGCAACGGACAGGTCTGAGTCCGTCGCAAATTTCGACCGGTAAATATTCCCTAGTAAAATTTGCAACAGACGGGTCTGAGTCCGTCGTAAATTTCAAACGGTAGAAATTCCATAGCAAAATTTGCGACGGACCAGTATATTCCGTCGAAAATTTACGACGGATAGGTTTTGAGTCCGTTGCAATTTTGCACATACTAAATGATCGTTGTAAATTTGTGACGTCTTTTTTTCGGTCAAAAATTTAGCGTCTCATTGATTTGGGTTCCTAAATTTTACGTCGCTTTTTTTCAATCAAAAATTTTGGTATCTCAAATTTTGCAATGAAAATTAGAATATCGGAAATGTTAGGGCACGTTAATAATATTTGACTTGTCGGCATTTAGGGATAAAATTTCAAACGATAAATTAAAATAGAAAGAATAATCGACAATAACAATAATAAAAAAGCACAATAACAATAATAACAAGAACAATAATGATAACACCCAAAATAGCACTTGTAGCATTAATAATTACACATCTGTAGTGTTTTGTGACAAAAATTTTAATCTTCGTCTTCGTCTTCGTCTTCATCCTCGTCTTCGTCATCTGTCTGAAAATCAGATTCAAAACATTCTTGTACATTTAATTCGCAAATTTCAGTTTGATCCACATCTATCATTGCTCCACACGGATATCGTAAAGTTGGTATGTTATATTCCTCAATTTCAACCGTGTTACACACTTCCTCTTGTTAGTAGGCTCTATCCTTCCAGTGTTCCTCGATTTTCCTCCGTGCTTTGATTTTACATACAGCCCATCGATGAGCTTTGTCACGTTTCAAACTAGGATATGATGCATAACATACTTGAATTGTTTGTTGTGCCAAGACAAATGGTTCAGTTGTGCCAAGACAAATGGTTCATACTTCATATACCTTTTCTTGTGATTTATTTCAACCAAATTGAACTTCGTATGCACCTTCATTCTTTGACGGGGTCGAACCACGTGCACTTAAATAACAAAACCCGCATTATTAATGATCCGGGTACTCTATCTCTATGATTTCATCCAACAAGTCATAAAAATCATCTTTCCAATTGTCACTATTGGATGACCGAACAGACACACCACTATTCATTGTGGATTTTCCCATTTCATATTCTTGAGTATGAAAATTATATCTATTTATGAAATATGTTGGCCAACTTCGAACTCTTAACTGTGGACCCCATGATAGATAATATAGCAATCCTTGCCCTCCAAATTCATCATAATTACTGTGAACTTAAGGTTACACATGCAAAGTCAATAATATATATTTTACTAAATGTTGTATATAATTTTAATAACTTGGTTTTGATCCAAAGGCAACTTACATATGTCTTGAACCATGCTGCAAATTGTTCATCGCACAAACGGTCAAACTCATTTGGTTGTAGTCCAAACATTGAAGTTTGGAAAATCATAATATTAAAAACCATATCATTATTAGCAAATATTTGACACGCATAAAACATATATTTGCAAATTTACACTTACTTGAAGTATGGCTCGACTTACGGGTAGTTCAGTAAAATATAAGTATGATCTACATGAAATTCTTCACCGATAATAAACGAATCTAAACCGACATGCGCCCGCTTGGTCGACCCGGATAATTGAAAATAGAGAATGCCGTGCAATTGGGATCAATGGGGCCCTCATCATTTCTGCCTGCTCTCCGCCTCTTGTACTGAGCGTGCGGCTTAAAATAGTATGATGCAAATGTTATCACTTCTTCCACAATATATGCATTACAAATTGAAGTTTCAACACGTGCCTTATTCTTCACTTTTTTTCTTCAAATGATATAAGAATCTAGTTGAAAAAGAAAGAAGCTTATCAGAACATATTATATGATAAACTAATTTGAGCTGTATTTAAAAAAAAACATTACCTCTCAAATGGATACATCCATTGAAATTGGACGGGACCCGCAACTTTGGCCTCATAAAGACAAGTGAACTAAGAGATGCTCCATCGAATCAAAAAAAAATGCTGGAGAAAATATCATTTTTTAAATTGTAAAGAATAATTGGAATATCTCTCTCTAGTTTTTCCATGTGCGATGCTTTTAACACTGTCGAGCAAATATCATGGAGGAAATTGCTTACTTACGTAATGGCGCCCCATACAAAGTTCGGTAGAACTTCCTTCAAAGCTATTGGAATTAGTCTTTCCATCGGGATGTGACAACCATGACTCTTCAAACCTATCAACTTGCATTCATTCAAATCAACACATCACCCGAGGTTCGAAGCATATCCATCAGGAAATCGCACTGATTTCAACCATTGACAAACAACTCGCCTCTGCTCCTTATCCAATGTATAAACTGCTTTCAATTTTGGTCCCCTGCTACTTGCATCTACAGCTAGTATTGGCCGATCGCAAATATCTCTCATATCTTTTCTTGCGTTCAAGTTGTCTTTTATTTTTCCGGCGACATCCATCACGGTATTTATGACATTGTCGAAAACATTCTTTTCTATGTGCATGACGTTAAGATTATGATGAATAAGATGGACCTTCCAATATGGTAGATCCCAAAATATACTGTGTTTTGTCCACTTATGTGTACTTCCGTACGCAAAAATCGTGCCGTGCGGGTTCTCAACAACAGTTGGAAAGTCCTGTACACGCTCCCAAATTTGATCGCCGGTCAACCTCAATGGTGGACGCGTTCTTTCAGTCCTATTCTTGATGAACTCTTTCTTATTCCTTCTGAAAGGATGACTTGGCGGTAAAAATTGTCTATGACAGTCAAAATAGCTAGGCTTCTTTCCATTGTTTAATCTATATGACTTTGACATCTCCAAATATATCGGACATCCTAAGATCCCAAATTGTACTCCATCTAGATAACATTCCGTAAGCTGAAAAGTCATTTATCATTCAAAGAAGGGCAGCCTTCATTACAAATGTTTGATCGGTAGAAACGTCATACATAGAGACACTTTCAACCCATAGCTATTGTAACTCCTCAATCAATGGTTGCATATAAACATCTATCAACTTTTTTGGATTTTGCGCCCCATCACGATCAATGTCAAAAACATATAAGGTGTCTTCATGCACATACCGGTGGAAGATTGTGCGGCGTTAAGATAACTGGCCAGCATGAATAACTTTTTTCTTGTTTTCCCAAATGGAGCAAATCCATCGGCACGAGACCTAACCTGATGTTCCAAGACTCCATTGCAAACTCAGGGTATGTTCTATCAAAATGTTGCCATGCCTCCGCATCGAAGGATGACACATTAGACCCTCTTACATTTCATGATTTGCATGCCAAGTTATGTGTTCGGCGATGGCTTTAGACACATAAAGCCTTTTGCAATCTGGGGATTAAGGGTAGATAAAACATTTGCTTGCATGGTCTACGCTTCGATTAGACCCGGCCTCCTGTTAATCTTGTACCTAGGTTGGCTCTGTAATTTGCAAGATTCTGCATTTTCATCATCTCTCCAATATATCATACAACCCCTACTACATACATCAATTCTTACAACCGGAAGACCTAAATTATCCACTAGCTTTTTCATATCATAAAAATCACTTGGCATGTTGTTATCACGAGGCAATGATTCCCCCATTACTTCAACAAAAGAGTTGAAGCAATCCGTGAGACACATTATGTTACGCCTTGATATTTAATAGTCGGGCTATCACCGATAACTTAGTGTGGTTCTCACAACCTGCCCATAGAGATTCATCTGCTGCTTTCAACACATCCCAGAATTGATTAGATTGAAAAGTTTCATTATACACATTCTCCTCAAAACCCGTTACTCCTATATCTTCCAATTGTGAAGTATGACTAGTACCCACTTGTTCACGTGTAGGAATAAAACTAGTACTTGCATGATTTGATTCTGTGACAAAATTATAACTAGATGCATCAATCACCATCCTCTCATATGGATTCAATTGCTCATAATAGCCACATTCTTCCCTAACTGAAAATTGGTCACTTCTTCCATATCTTTCATCAGATATAAATGGTTCACCATGGGAAGTCCAATTATAATAGTTCGGAGTAAACCCAAATCTAGTAAGGTGTTCTTTAACTTGATCACACATAAAAAATTTACCATTACCGTATTTTTTTACACGGACACCTTAACTTATTTCCATCCATAAACTCATATTTACTACTAGCAAAGTCTAAAAATAGTTTCAACTCAAGACGAAACTCATCTCATCAATCCTTGATGTTCGGGTAAGTTCTTATTATACATCCAAGCCCTTTTCTCTTTGCATTGTGTATGTATTAAAATAAAAAAATTCTGGTAAAATATTTAAAATATCATATCTATTGTTCTTAATTAAAACTATAAAATTTTGGAAATTATAATTTATGTTATTCACGCAACAATTAATATGAAATTGCAAAAATAGAAAAAATTACAATGTAAAGAAGACTTACCCAAATATTTGACTGAAATATTGGTAAGATAAAGTGATTAATTTGATGAGAATTGCAACGTCCACTTGGATTGCGAAACCTTCAATTAGGCACAAACCCAAAAAAGAATAATCACTTAAGAATTATTTTTTAATAATTTTTAATGTACGATGGAAACGGAATTCATCCCTCGCAAATTTGCGACGAATAAATGAAAATTCCGTCGTAAATTTACAACGGAAACTAGGATCCGCTGCAAATTTGCGACGGATACTAGAATCCGTCACAAATTTGCGACGGAAAGTGTTTTCCGTCGCAAATTTACGACGGATACTAGAATCCGTCGCAAATTGTTTTTGTCGACAAATTTGCGACGGAAAAATCCATCGCAAATTTGCGGAATTTTCGGAGTCGCAAATTTGCGACGGATACCTCATTCCGTTGCAAAACGGGCGTGGGCTATTCAGCTCATCCGAAGGCCGGCGAGGTGTCAGCGGTCACCGGTCGTTAAACCGGTGATGCATATACAAAAAAAAATATTAAAAAAAAAATTACAATGCAACGACGAATAGTCACGAAGCTAGCTATGACACTTACCGGTACAAAAGCTTCACCGAGATTAATATGTGCGTGCGCAGATTTTGCTGATTTTAGACATATGAAAGAAGGAGAAAAACGAGATAGAGCGAGAGAGAGAGATAGTGATTGCATGTCACGGGTTGATAAACTACGTATTTACGACGGACGTGTGTTTTCGTCGCGAATTTGCAACGGACTTACTTTGCCGTCGCAACTTTGTGACGGATTTTGCGACGGTTCTATTTTCCGTCGCAAATTTGCAACGAAAAATACAATCCGTCGCAAATTTCGTCGCAAATTTGCGACGGAAAAAATTTCGTCGCAAATTTCGTGTTTTTTTGTAGTGGAGGGATGATGAAGCCAGAAGATTGATAGTGCCACATGTGGGGAGATCAGCATGTCATTTCGAATTCTTTGGAATAACTTGCTCCGTCAATCATTCATCATTTATCCATTCCGGCATATCCTCTCATTCGTGTGAAATCGGATGTGAGATTGCCCCGCCGGCATTGGAACAGGAAATCTTACACGAGGGACGCACGACTCAAGCTCTCCGCGGGGGAGACCATATGATAAGTAACTTGCGAGTCTTTCCGATTTTCAGGAGGTGGGTTTCTCTTCAACCTTTTTGCTCCTAACATGTGTGCCCTTGGGATGCTAGAGTGGATGTTGTTGTTTCGAAATTAAAGTGAACTTAGGCATTGTGCTATGCAAACATAGAAGTGGTAGAAGTAGTGGCATGTCGTAGGTGATTGTAGCTGTCGTATGGTTGCGGATCGTGTGGTATAGGTCCCTAACACTCCCAGGTGTTTCTTTTCGTGATAAGTGGACTTTAGTTTTGCTAGGATTTGATCCCAACTTTCGTATTCCCAAAGCTTTGGATACTTCTAGGTTGCACAAATTCGAATGAGATAAAGATTCGTCTTCCCCGCTCATATGGACCTTGAGGAGGCACGGTGGGCCTCGTATACATTCGATTGGAAAATGTATCAAAAAAGTATTAAGCCTATTGCACTAATATTAATTCAGTCCTAAACTTTTTGATGATTTGCAATTGTAATACATTGCTAATTTTAACCGAAAATCTCTGACATGGACAATGGCCAACTTACATGGCATAGCCAATGCTAAGATGGATAATTTTTTTAAATTTTTCTAAATTTTTAATACATTTTTTTTCTTTCCTTCCTTTTTTCTCCCAACTGTGGCCCGACGAGATCGCTATCTAACCATCACTGTCCACGAGCGAGGACCAACAACCCTCGCTTATTTTGGGCGAGTGCATCGCGGCCCTTGTCGGCCACAGGCAAGGGCCTCTTTGCCCTCACAGGCCACAGGTGAGGACTGCGTCACCCTCGCTTAGTCTAGACAAGGGCCACGATGCCCTCGCCCAACCATAGTTGTAAAAAAGAAAAAGAACAAAGAATAAAAATATTTAAAAATTGTAACATTTGTCCACGTCGGTGCTGCTCGTGCCACGTAAGATGATCAATATCTATATTAGCGATTTCCGATCAAAATTAGCCAGATATAACTTCATTGGCGAATTGTCAAAATATTTTGGACTAAATTATTACAATTAAGAGGTTAATATCGAATTAGTACTATTGTAATAAGTTTAGTACTTTTTTAGTACTTTTCTCCATTCGATTCGTGGGAATGTACGTGTCGAAGTTGGTTGGAATTTATATCGGATAGACAAAGTGACTGGCCGGTATGATGGACGATTGAGAATCCAACTACCCAAGTTAGCAATTAACTGACCAAAAAAAAAACAGTTAGCAATTAATGCAACCCAACTGCATATACATTGTACATCGGCAAGTCCCATCGGATTCAACTATTCAAATGAAAATTGGGTTCATAGGCCTAATTTTATTCGATAATCTCCAGAACTCCGTTTTCGTTTGGCATAAAGTGGAAAACCCCCGTGCCGTGCCTACAAAGACGGTCGAGCTCTTATTCTCTTCATGGCGATTCGTGATTGGCTCTGGTGAAGTCAAAATTATCCACGATGCTAAAATTTACATAAAATTATCATGTATGACACAAGTGACTAGCTAATCGACTGTTAAACCCCGTCTCACAGGGAGATGGAGCTGGGTGGATCCCACCATGCCAAGTTTGAATCAAGTATTATCAGTCCGTTGCGCGCCCGCGCCTGCGCATTCGTGTTTTAAATGTACAACAATATGCAAAACAATCGAAGCCAAATTCGATGTCTAACCTAGATAAGTTGTAATGCACCCTTACCATGCACAAGCAATCAAAGAAGTGATACTTTGTGAGCAGCCTAATTTCCAATGCAAATGTCGTGTCTTGTCTCTGATTGAATCGGACACATGGACTTAGTCTGGCACGCAAAATGCCAACTACTTTAATTGCTCAATATATCACTTGACCACAGATGGAAAAAAAAAAATTGCTAGAATAATTAAACATTAAAACATGCATTCATTCATTTCCTTACCAAAAAAAAAAACATTCATTCATTTAATAGTTTAACCTTTTAGAACAGCTGTTAGCAATCTCACGAAATCTTACATGGTATCAGAGCTGGAAGATCCGAGTTAGCTTAAGCGTTTAGAATAATCATTGATTACGTAGTAAAATTTTTTTAAAAAAATTGTTAATTTTTTTTGCGAAATGTACACGTTATCCTTTATTATAAACTTGCTTAGCACATGGATTCTACATTTTTGGCACGTTTCGAGCAAATGGCGATGGCGTTCGGAACTCCAACAAAACCTGTCACGGGAGACTTTGCTCTCTGGTCGGCATTTTTTTTTTATTTTTTCCTTTGTTTTTTCTTTCTTTCTTTTTCTTAGAGAATCTGATTTCAAAATTTCATATGCTTTTCCTGTTCAGATATGGACTAACCTCGTCGCAATCGAAGATTATTTCGTACAAGTTACCAAACAAAGGTTATTATTATATACAATTCAGCCAAAATAATATATCGGATTTGATGCCGTCCTTTGCGACTCCTTTGTCCGCGTGGCACTCTCCGATAGAATTTCTTGTTGGCCCACGTTACCCAGAAAGTCAACTCTCACCAGTGCATTGAAAGAAAAAAATAAACGAAAAATATTATCACCTTCCATAAAAATATTTAGACACAACTAGTTATCGATAATAAAAATATTACGATACAAACGATCACTTTTTTACGCAAAACAAATGAATTATTGAAAAAGCAAAATAATCGTTTGTATCACCTAAAATAATCAATCAATGAAAAAATATTTTCATTACAGATAATAATTTATGTTTAAATATTTTTTGTGGATGACGGAAATCTTTTTGTTCTTATTCCCGTACGCAATGCGAACGATCATTTTTAGGAAAATATTTTCCAAATCGTCTGAAAACTCTTATACATGAATTTTACGCTCGCTTTTTTTTTTTCTTTCCTTACACCGCTCGCGAACTTAGAGGGACATATCACGGGCCCCGGTATTTATCCGCTTAAAATGGATTTCTTTTCCCCGCAGAAAAAAATCAGAAGAGAAAAAGAGATCGAAAGTAATTTCTCCCCGCGGATGGAATTTGATCAAAGGGGCGGCGTTCGGTCTCTTGTCACCGAGGTTGCCCCTTGCCCGAAGCAACTCGAGTTGAGATCGTAACGTGATGCGGAAAGCAATCGAAGCCAACCCCCCCTTCCCCTTTCCTTTCCCTTCTCCTGAGAAAAAGATTACTGTAAAAGAAGCGGCTGAGGTCAAAGTTTCGCAAAGTAGTTGGAAGGTAGTGGGGGAGAATCTCGCCGCTAATCTCTGGTATTTGCTGGCCAATTATGTCACGAAAACTTTAGATTAATTCGCACTTCTGATAAAGGTCAAATCTCCTGTCTGGATTGATTATACATGTCGCGGGTTTCCCAATCGCTCAAGCAATCGATCCCCTTCGCCAAAGTATATAAAAAGGAAGCAGCCTTCGACCGCATGAATTGAGGGTGCTTAAGGTCACGCATGTGTCCCACTCAAACGAAACACGAGGGGGGAAAAATACACTCGCCTCTAACTCGTGTCCCGAGATACCAATAAGGATTCGAGATAATCTCTCAAAAAGTCCTAAACTTATTATACGACGGTCAATTCAGTTATGAGCTTTTTAATTGTGTCAATTTAGTTCCGAAACTATTGCGCTGCAACCAATATAGTCCTAAACATTTCAACTATACTAATTTAGTCATAAACCTTTAGTCATAAACCTTTTAACAATTCGCCAATATAATTCTTCTAGGTAATTGAGGCCGAAAATCGCCAAAGAACTAAATTAGCAAATCATTAAAAGGTTTAGGACTGAATTGACCGTTGTATAAAACGTTTAAGACTGAATTGGTTGCCGTACAATATATTTATGATTTTTGGACAATTTTTCTCGTGAGAATTCATATGATTTTCCATCTTGTTGCTTACGACTGTCGACTATCACGAGAAAGTCAGTATGACGTTTTTCTATTTGGTTACTCGATGAGCAAAGCCCGCCTTCGATAAAAACCCTTTGGAAAAAAAATGGAGGAGGAGGAGAAAAACAATAGTTCATCTGACCACTTAAAACTCACCAGTTCTTCCAAATTCAAAACCAACCCTGTTTGCTCACTGTTCGGTGCCTTTAACTACTATGCAACATTTTTTGTGTTAGTTGAAAGAGGAAGACAACTGCAACAGATGTCCTGGAAAAGAATCACTACATTGAGAATGTCTGTTGTTTCCTTTGAACAAGATTCTCCCTAATAATCTTTTTTTCAATGACATGGATTGGAGTGGAGTGTCCATGAAGGATTTTGACTTTCTGCACAGACAGGTCCCCCTCGTTGGGAGATTCCAGTCCACTTTCAGCACCAACATGGGAGCCATTTTGGGTCCTTAAAAGAGTACAAACCTTGGCTGTCTGAGCACCTACTTTTGAACAAAGTTCGAAAGTCATTTTAGATATGAAAAACATCATGTTCCTTCTTCTCTCTGTAAAACATTCATCTTTTGTCACGCTTCTTGGCTTTCCTTAAAGAAGTCATCTTTTCATGTTGCACCAGAGGGCTCACCACCAAGAAGTTCCAAATTGACAGTTCAAATGCCGAAAAAGAGGAGACTAAACAGCTCACTAGAATTGAAATTTGGAGGGGAATCAGATTACATGATCGACTACCATCATAAGCTAATACAAAATGGCTCTCATATATTAGCAACAAACAGTAGAAACGTAAACGCCGACTTTGCTTCCGATGTCCGTACATCTCCGACACCGAACCTAAGATAATCTCAGAGCAAGATGCAGAGAAAGTCCGTACTCGAAAACACCAACAGACACGGGTTATTACGACCGAGATTCCAACTCGAGTGCTGATCGAGCATTGTTTAAGGTTTTCTCCGGGAACAAGGGAAGCTGTTGCAGCTGCTACTTTCTTCGTGCTCTTCCCGGTTGCCGTGCGAGGACACCTCCGTGACGCTGCTCGATCCCGAGGACGAGGTACCCGGTGCGAGATTCAAGTCGGTCTTATATCTAGCCATGAAATCGTAGAAGACCAGCCCATTTCCCCCGACTTTGCTAACTTCATTAGTAGTAGCAGTCCTAAAGCTTTTTATGTTGTGATTATGGCCATCATTTTTGGTGCTCCTCCTCTTCAAAAATATGCGGCAGAGAACCCAATTCTCCATTGGCACCACGGGGCTCTGAAAGAAAAATTTTGGAACATTAACACCCATTAGTTAAAATGCACAGCAAATTGAACACGGCTTATTTCATCCACGAGTCAATAAGAAAATTGTGACATACCTAGCAAAAGAAAATAGATGATTATGATATCGACTAACATTTGGTAGAATAAAGAGTTCCTTATGGCATGCACAATCCGACTCGACTCACCTGATTCAAGTTCATTTTCGGCAGGGCGGTGTCGGGGGCTAGACCGTCGACCAGGCGATATTCATGCATGATCCAGTCGGTCTTGGTGCCGTGGGGGGCCTTCCCTCTGTAAAAAACTAGAGTCTTCTTCAAGCCCACCACCGATTGATCGCTCCTCGAGCTAACGATCCGCCTGTCGATCCCCGTGGCCTTCCAGTAACCCGAAACCGTGGCCCGGTTCGACCGGTTTCCGTTTGGGTACTTGGCCTCCCTCGTGCTGAAGAAGTACCTCTCTTGCTCTGTATCACCTGAAATCACAGTCATACAATACGACCTTAAAAACTTAAAATCCTGAAAATCAGCATGTCCTGAGGAACTAGCTGATACATCACCATCAGTCTGGCATTGCAAAAGAGCATGTGCACATAACCCCACGCTACTTAAACTGAAAATTTGCGCCACAAAATTAAACTAGGAACATCAAAAAAGCTTTTCAAAATCAGTAGATTTCTTACCTGGCAAGTCCCAAGGGTCAGCCTTGCAGACATCAACCTCAGGGATGATGGAGGCGGGCAAAGGGCAAGCAAAGACCTTGCGCTTCAAGTACTGAACCACCAGCTCTTCGTCCGTTGGGTGGAACCTGAACCCTGGTGGCAACCTCAGCACTCCATTCTTCACAAAACTCACCTTCTCCATTCTCTTTCGGGCGCTCTGTGAAATTACAGCGTATTTTGACTCTGTCTATGTCTCTGCTCTCTTCAAACCCCTCAAAAATCTTCCAGCTCTAACTAATTCATCAACCGCTTGGACACACACACACACACGCTCGCTCAGTTCGACGAACCCATGTGTGGAGACTTCTTCTAAATACAAGAAGACTCCTGGTAAAGCAGCTGGCTGAACAAGAACCCAAAGGAAAACCAAAAGAAAACCAAGAAACAAGAGGGAACAAGAACAAGATACAGAGAGACCTAAAAAAGAAGCCGCGCACAAAAGGTGAGGAACTCGACCCTGCTCGTGCGTGTGTAGTGTAGAGAGAGGGAAAGTGCTGGTTCTTTATAAGCACGACCCCCAAGGGTCTCCTCGTCTCAGAGGCAGAAGAAGAAGAAGAAGACGAGGAAGACGACCCATCTGGCGTAAACGAGACTCAACCTCCTCCTCGAATTTCTTTTTCGTTTTCCTTTTTCCACTGTTTCGACGTACGCCTACGGAAGCCGAGTGGGGGCAACGATCGAAAAGGTCAAAACACATCTCTCGTCTCTCCCTTTCGTCGTCTTGGACGGGAGCTTTAGAGAAACTTGGGATCAAACGCTAGTTGTGTGCACCGTGCACTGTGGGAATGACCGAAGCTATTAGAAATCGGGACGTTTTCTTTGCTTCCAAACAACACCAACGACATCGTCCTCGTTCCCATTGATGATCCCTACCCTTCTCGAGTTAACGGGAGCGTACGACTCTCTTGGGATTCTTTTTGTCTCTTAGGATGAAGGGTGTTCGGTGGCAATGCTTGCGTCCGGCAGAGGGAGGTTCGATCCCGACTAAATATCCGACATGGAAAAGATCAGTCCGCATTGTTCCGATGTGCTTGTTTGAGATTGAGAAGGGTTTATGTTCCCCGACTCACAACCTCACATGATAAGTATCTTTCATGGATAAAAAAATTATCTTTTAGGGCACTTTCATTTTTCGAAAAATAAATAATTTGAAAAATATTTTTCAAAAAATAATAGTTGATTTTGCCTGAAATGATTAGTCAATAAGAGGTGTTTTCATTATTAACAACAATTTATATCTAGACATTATTATGAACTATGAAAATATTTATCATTTATTCATTTTTGTAAACCATACAAGCGATCATTTTTCGAAGAATAATTTTTCAAATCATTCATTTTTCGTAAAACAAACAGACCTAAAAATTTAAAAAGTAAATATTGGTAGTCACAATTCTAACGACTTCACAAATTTTTTGCAATTTTTTTCTCACTCTTGGACCCGTTCATCCAAAAACAAAAAAATAATAATAAACTTGGTACAACGGAACGGGCTTGTCATAGAAAGAGAAGCAATTTGATGAGGATCTATTAATATGTGTAAATGCAATAAGAAGGATCTCGTGTGGCGTGCAATAATCATATATGTAAGATATTTTCTGAATTTTTGAATATAGTGACGGTTTGGATGTAGTTATGAGATAACGAAGGGAACATAACCGGTTCGAAGTTATTATGATATATTTTTTTCCGACGCGAGGTGCGAAAAATCTCAGAAGAATCTCTTTTAATGTCACTTTTGTTCCATACAATTCGACGTGCAGGATTTATGGCATTGTCTGTTCCGCTCGTTTTCAAATAAAATAAAATATCTTTAATTCGAGTTCTAGATGCCCCAAAGTTTGTACATGTAAACTGCGGTCAAAGTCAGAATCACGGGGGGAGGACCCAAGTGCGTAAATATTGGACGGTGGGAGGGGCAGTTTGGACATAACGAGCGGGAGGCGGAAAGGACAGCGATAGACATAGATAAGTCGCGCTGGGGGGGGCTTTTAGGTCATTTCCGCCACGGGGAGGCGCAACTTTAGATGCCGGGGGTGACGTCAGATGGCGTCACGGCTCCCTGGCCAGCTGGTACCTCATGTCCCCTCGCTTTCTAAATTTCCCGAAGGCGAAAGTACCAGCGAGCATCGCTCGCGTCAAACGCGCCGCAACCGTCGATTTCGCGAGGCCTCCACGAGATCGACGGTCGCGATGAGCTGAATTCGAGTCCCGGACTGCGGAACTCCCATCTTATGGGAGCGCTTCTATGGTCCCTCGAGGAGGCTTTTCGATTGATTCGTGAAACAGCGGATCTCGATTGCTAATAAAGATTGTTTAATCTTGGGTTAATACAAAAAAAAAATCCCAAATTAATAGATTTGTGACAAATTTAGCTAAAAATCCCGAATTGATATATATGTGACAAATTAATTTCTGTTAAATTTTACTGTTAAATTGCAAAATTGGATGACACGTGACAATTAAAAGGTGTACACCACTTTAGAGTTTTACCCTTTTATTTGTTGATTTATTATTTTGTGATTTTTTATGGTACTAATCTAATTTAATGGATGGTTAAATTGTCATGAATATATTAATTTCGAATTTTTTTGTGGTCAAAAAATTAATTTTGAGTGAATTTATCATAAGTATGATAATTTGGGATTTTTTGCTGTATTAACTCCTTAGTCTTTTGCTTTTTAAAGTTGCATTGTTTAAAATCAAAGGTAAAGATGCACGTGAATTTTTGGACATTTTTAATTAAAAAAGATGTTGATGAAGTTTGGTTTGTGCCGATTCATCCAGTGCTAGAGTCATGGGTGACGAGGGCAGTTTTTGCCGGCACGAAAGGGGACAGAAACTGGTCGGACGATTACCGTACTCGAAACGTTGCTTTTAGTTTCTTCGTCGGGGGTTGAAATCTCGTTGCCGTTAAGTATGGCAAAATTTCCCTCATGGCTCGAAATCAGGGAAAACGTTGACCCCTGGAGGAAGATTTTTCTAAAATATTCATTTTTCAATTGGAATATCTGTTGCCGAGCTATAAAAAGATGGGTTAATAGCACAAATAATCATTGAATTTTGATTCAACGTGTAATGTAATCTTTGAACTTCAACTCAATGTACAATGTGATCCATGACCTTTTAATTTATTTAATGTAGTCCCTTAACTTTTTGTACATGTTCAACTTAGTTCTTAAATTAATTTAGTCTTTGAACTATATGAAATTAATCAATATTGTCCTTTCAATAATTCAAGTTCAGGAACAATATCGAACATTTTCATATGATTCAGGGACTAAAGTGGATATGTATAAAAAATTCAGGGACCACATTGAACAGATTAAAAGTTCAGGAACCATATTGAATAAATTAAAAATTTAGAGATCACATTGCACATTGAGTCAAAGTTTAAAAACCCTTTGCGTCATTTTCCCTAAAAAAATTCTAGGAAATAGAAAAGGAAATAGTCCGAGTCGAAAGCGAGATGTTGGAATCATGTCGTCGGAGCTCGGTTCCCCAATCTTTGTACTCCATCAGGTGTTTTTATCTTGAGCGGATTTCTCGTTAGCAATCTCTCTAATCACGCTTTCTAGACACCGCATTTAACTCGAATCCATCGGCAATTATTTCAAAAACCGTAGCAATGTCATGGCAACGTGACTAAACAGTGAGGCGTGTACATACATGATGCACGAGTGTCAACTCGCTAGCGATTCAGTGCAAAAGGGGCATATTTCTTCTATAAAAACAAAACCGAATGAGCAACATCCAATCATTAATATTCCAGAAATTCATCTGATCTTATATATCTATCTATTCCGCGTAAAAATTATTGCGCCAAAAAGGACAAAAAGAGAAAAACAAAAGAGAAGAGCAGGAGCAGGGGATTGGAGGATTGGAATCGACCATTCCCTGCAGATTCTTTTAAAGCATGCGGGCCCTTTTCCCCTGCCATCTC